>CM071596.1:202870500-204120500 GCA_036435485.1 Saposhnikovia divaricata
AAACCCAAGGATCAAATTTGTAGAGATCAATTTCAGCTATAATTTGTAGAGAAAAATGATGACCAGCCACTTTACGACACAAATATTGAACCAGAAGCTCTTCATCCGTTGGATAAAACCGAAAACCTGGGGGCAAGCTTAGCTGTGAAAGAGGGTCAGTCTCCTGCAGACCCATGTACGTAAATTTCTAAAGATAGAATGATGATGCAAAGAGGAGATAGAGAAGAGAGGTTTGAAATATTAATTCTCCAAATATTATTTCTTTTTTTAGTGGTAGGATGGGGTAGTCGTTTTATAGGCCACTGGGGGAAGAGATAAATATAGGGTCGTTTTCAGAAACCTGTGGTGGGCCAAGTGAAGAGTCGATCACCGTTAAACTGTGGACACGGATATAAGTGTTCGAGTTTATCCAATGGGTTTAAAAAAAAGCCCAAGTCCAAGTGCATGAATAAACCGCCAACAAAACGAAACACGCAGTCAATTCGACACGTGCTATTTTAGCGTGTACGTTCTTGAATGTCCACAAAAAAGCTCCATTTTCTAATTTGGGTAATGTTTGTTTAAGTTTTAGTCAAGTTAATTTTTTGTACATTCGTTGAATACGGATCATATATATTTAATATATAAATAGTCCAAAATATATCTAAAATTTTTTAATTGTATTTCACAAGCTCACCTAAAAATTTTACATTATCTAAATTTAAAATATATTTTGAACGATGTTTATTTTTTATAATTCTATCAAATGAATGAAAATAAGGAATCTTTCTGTAAGCTATTATGAGCAACAAGTATTGTTGAGGATAAGAGCATCTGCAATGGGGTTGGCTAAAAATGGTTGACTAAAATAATATTTGCTGAACCTGTAAGGTATTTGCTGAACCGGTAAAGTTTTGTACTCCAACGGTGTTGGCTATAATAGTTGGCTATAATTTAAAAATAGTATTTTATTATTATTTTAAGTTGTTATAAATAGAATGTATTCTTTTAATATGGTAATAGATGACGTGTAATTTTGCTACAGGTATGCTACAGGTCTTTATGGTTCGACAAATATAGCCAATATCACGGGGTTGGCTAAAATTATACACAAGGGATTTGTACCGTTGGAGTGCAAATTTTTTTACACAATCTCTATAATTTTTATTTAAGGTATTCCACCTAGACTTTTAGCTAAGGGTTTTTTCCCATTGGATATGCTCTAAGAATTTTGTAAGTAATTAATGTAAGCTACTGTAGTTAGCTGGCGGAACTGTTTTAATTAATTAAAACCAGTCGAATCTTGTAATAATAGTATTTTATATCAGCCAGTTAGGTAATAAAATTATTTGAATAACAATTACATTATTTTGGTTATTCATCGATTATATAATAAAGTTATGAATTAAATATGATTAGCCATAAAAAATATCAATGACTTTCCAAGTATGCATTTTAAATTTACAGACAAAAACTGTAGGCCTTTTAAATCATGACCTATTATTTTAAACAACAAAAATGTAAAGTAAAATATTGGTCACAAAGCTATGTATAGTTGAATACAAAACTGCATTTGACGTTAAACACATAATTTTATACAAAGATTATAATTTACAAAAATTGCAAAAAAAAAAAAAAAACGTTTTATAGTAATTTCCGAAGCAAAAATTGAAGTTCCAAGTCATATACATGAATCATAGTTATCATTTTATTAATAACTAGCTTCAATTCCCGTGCAAGGCACGGGATTGTTCTATTTTATAATTGGTATTGTAGTTTTTCTCGTTACTTTTTGATATTAATATTAGCAATTGATATTGTGACGATTAAAATTCTTTTTCAGTTTAGCGCATTTTTTTTAATCAACGTTTATTTTGTCCCCATTTCAAGATCTCCAATTTTGGTTAAAAAATTCAAATGTACCCTTTATTTTTCCAAAGTACTCAGAATCATGTATTTGATATTACAGAATGTCAAATAATGCACCAGAGCCAAGAAAGTATAAAAAAATATTGTATTAGACACATTTCTATAAAGTAAAAATACTCGGTACAAAAATTAATTTATTATGTAGATTGCATAGCAAAAATTTGTAGTTAGCAATCTGATGTTAATGTTTTATTTCTTCAAGTTCCAACTTTCAAGGCTTCTATACTCGTGCGAGGCACAAACTGTTTCGAATACTTAGTTAATTGCAATGTAAAGAAAGTGTTATAATTAAGTAGATAGTATTAAATAAACATATTAAATACGAATTTTAATTGATGTATATTAATGAATGTACTTATTAAATACAAATTTTAACTTATGTGTATTAATGAATGCTATATTAATGAATGCACATATTAAATACGAATTTTAATTGATGTGTATTAATGAATGCAGAAGGTTAAAATAGTAATTTAACATGGATTAAAATGGTACATGTTGTGGTATTATATATATAGTAGATGTTAATTACAATAATAACACATGTTCATCTATACTATTATATTAAAGTCGAAAAATTGAAAGTTTTAAAATTTGGTTTTCGATTTGATTATCCTAATTATTAAAATAAATTGTAACATAATATAATTAATGATAATTAATCAATTATTTTTTTAACTGATATTATCTTGGGTGATTGCCCAAAATACCTCTTTTTTCACTACCCATGACCAAAATACCTACCGCCAACTCGGGTGGCCCTAAATACCCACGCAATGCGCCACTGGGGAAGGAACGTCTCGAAGATACGCTAATGGAAACGGAATATATTGAAGATACGCCAGTGACAATAACGTATATAGAAGATGCGCTGTAGGAGGTGTTGAAAAATTGTTATAGATACGCATTCACGTACGGCGCATCAGGTGATACGCATTTGTGAAATGCACGATGACGTCAGCTGACGTCATCATCACTTTTGCTCAGATTTTACACGACAGTCAGTTGTGTGGCGATTTTTGGGCGATTTCGCCGAAAACACAAAACTCCAGGCAGCCAATGTTCAAGTCATCTTCCATTTACGTGGTATACACCAAACGAATCGTCTCTCGACGATTGACACAACCATACCAATTTTTAACCAATTCGTTTGTCGAAATTGACAAACCAAAATCGAACCATAAAACCTCCGTCGATTTTCCGACGAGGTCGCATACGCCCCTGCGGGGCCTGATTTTGCTAATTCAGTTGGGGGGAAACGAAGAGGAATCAGTGATGATTGTTTTGGTGTGCTCGATTATGGTGGAGATGGTCGGAAGAGGAGAAAGAGGGGGAGAGATATCGGAGAAAACGAGAGAGATCAGAGAGAACGAGAGAGACGGGGAGATGAACAGTACAGGGATACGCCGTTTCAAGTGGCGTATCCCGTGGGTAGATTGGGCCTCCTGTTCCAAAAATAATCATTTTGGGCAATGAGTACCTCATTTTGAGGTATTTTGATCATTTTCTCTATTATCTTTTATAACCCCTACAAACATAATTAAACCCGTTGGCTGCTCCAGCCTCCAAGGATAAAAGAATGTGATGTCCTTAAATCATACAAAGCCAAAGGAGTTGGACTTTGAGGCGTCGACAGAACACGTCGGCGAAATGAACAAGACACCTGGCAAGCATTGACGGAGAAAGTGTGGTGTGGCGTTACAAAGGTTAGGCGATATTTCCAAAATAAAGATAGTCCATTGGGGGTTACTCTACTAGGCTTTTGACACGTTAGCTTCTCTTGTTTTTCTTGTATTTTGTCTTGTTGTGAAACTCTTTCTTTCTTCTGTGTTTCTTTCACTCCACAATCTCTTCAACCTGACACGTTAGCTTCTTCTCCTCACTTCCTTTTGTTTTCGTGTGGAATGTTATTTTATGTCATTTTCCCTATTTTCTTCTATATTAGTATTATTATATAGGGTTTTTTTTAATTATTGATTGCAAGGTTTGATTAATCTTCATTCAGCTTATATCCAAAATCCGACCGACTTCATAAAGCCTTGTTGTAACAACAATATCTAAGCAGTGCTGCAGTGGTACCAATTATATTTGTGTGGAACGGATCAAGACGTGTAAACAAATTCGAAAGCTGAAAATTATATATTCGTGAATAGATAACTACTAAATATTTATGTTAACACGGAGCATAGTATTCGCGCGCATTTTGTTTTAAAAAAATCACTTATTCATTATTTTGTGAGTAAATAATTTTGTCAACTATCATTTGTTATCTTACATTAAAAAAAAAATGAAAATATTGGCTGACTAATTGATATGCAGGTGATGTAGTGTGTGCACGTGGATGTCTACAACATTGGAGAAGAATCGAGGAATATTACAGGAAAGCACTGGATGCATCATTTCAAATGTTTGGTCGGTCAAAAGACCACGTAGCTGTATCGTTGGTTTGGAGTTTGTTGGTTAAATAATCCATGTACACGAGTGAATATAAATTGTATTTTACACTACCAGCCCCTTGATTTTTATCCTTTTGTATTCTTCAAAGTTGTTGTAGGTGAACTCTTGGAAGTTTATACGCATATTCCACAGATTCGTCAAGTAAATCGGCTTCATTCTTTGATTATATACATGTGATTAAATACTTTTGACTTCAATTGTTGTACTTTGCTTAAGAATCAAGTTTAAAAGTTAAAACTAAACTTTATACTATGTCAGTTCTGCTGCATAGTAATCTCCGCATACACATTCTGCTTCGTGGTCAAGATCGATATGATTTCTTTACATGATTGGTACTGTTTTGAAATACGAATTTCAAGTACCTTTTAATTAGCATAAATGTCTGTGCGATGCGCGAATACTGTATTAATTTCTCTTCCGAAATTATATAATTTTAAATAATTTTATAATGTAAAATATGATAAATGATAAGATTTCGTTGTATCAAATATTTTATAGTTATTTTGTAGTATTGCATACCAATTTTTTGAAATAAATATTTTATAATTTGATTAAATTTTATAAATTTTGAATAAATAATTATAAGATAATAATCACATGCATACTTGTGATTGGTAAATTATTAATTTAGTTTTCAATCGCGTGAAATGAACTTTATCAAATTGCACATTTGAATAGGGAGTAAGGGAGTAAGGACCCCACCAAGAAGCTCCTTGGGGATTTTGATGATGTCGTCACTGATCAGACGAACCCTGATTGGAGCGAGGAGGAAGGTACCCTGGAGAAAAAAGAGGGGTCGCACAACAAGGCCGCCTCATCTGAAGGGGAAGATCAGTTAGTGTCTTTGACCGCATTGGGAAGAAGTTAACTGAACATGATCTCCGCCTCAAGCTGGAGAAAATCACTGCTGATAAGGGTAAAAGAAAGAAAGAGGAACGATCCCACGGTTCCCAGCGAACCCCATGTCCTCGAGATCGTAAGCGGTCGCATCACAGACCCCCGTCTCAACATCGAGATCGTGAGCGGTCCCATCGTCGGGATGACAGACCCCCGTCTCTTTGAGATCGTGAGAGATCCCATCATCAACGCGAGCCAGAATCAAAGGATCATTAGAATAGGGATCGCAAGAATGAGCAGGAAGAATCTAGTACTCCGAAGAAAACACAATCTCATCATGGTAGTACTGGAGGAGGATCGAAAAAGGAAGAAAAAGAAGTTAAAGTGGGAGACTATAAGCTGGAGGAATTGAAGAAGGCCTTGGATGCAATGAACATTGAGAAAGAGATCTTCAGTACCATGGGATCGTCCTCGCCTTTCACCCATAAAATTCGAACTGCTCCACTCCCCGTTATGTTTCGAGGCCATCATTCTGATATGAAATATAATGGAGATATTGATCCCGCGGAGTTTATCATTCGGTTCAATAATGAAATTGATGTATATCAGGTCTCGCATCTAGCTAAGTGCATATTGTTTGCGGCCTCATTAAGGGGAAGTGCCCAGCAGTGGTTCTCCATGCTAGGGGCTCTGGTCACCATAGACTCTTGGGAGCAGTTTGTCGACATCTTCATCAAACAATTCCAATCCTCGATGCTCTATGCACCTCCTGTGTTCACTCTGGCTAATATAAAGCAAAAGGAAGGGGAGAGCCTGCAAGGCTATTTCTAGAGGTTTAATGCTAAAGTCCCGCGAGTGTGAGGAGCAAATGACGAAGCCGTTAAAAACTTTCTGATTGCTGGACTAAAGGAAGAAGTTACAAGCATCTACACCTAATACCTTTGCTGAACTTTATAAAGAGGCCGAGCCCTTTCAGCGAGTCGAAAAGTCAATGGAAGAGTTGAAGAAGAGTAATAGAGATGGTAGTAGTGGTATAACGTCTCAGAAATTTTAGTATTTTTATATTATATAATTTGTTTATTTTTAAATTGTGTATTATATGATGTGGATATTTTTGGAGAAGATGTAATGTGTGGAATATTATATTTGTGGGTTTATTTGAGTTTTAAAATATTAGATGGATTTATTTGAGTTTTGAGGATTTTTAAAATGATTTTATGGATTACCTTTCATTTTATTGATTTATACGTGTAAAATCCATATTAAATTCGTTTTTGACCCGATTAATATTTTAAAAATTTGGGGAGAAAGATTATTTTATTTTCTATGTTTTAAAATTTAGTTTAAGATTTCCTTGAGTAGTATCTATTTAATTCCCATTTTATTAAGTGATTTTAGTTGTAATGAATTAGGATTTAATTGGTAAATTATTATTCAACTCTTAAAATTTCTCTTCCAAATTTCTTTAAATTCCTCATTTCCCCCAAATTAGAAATGGAGCTGTGGTAGTCTCTAGATTTCTCTGGTGCCGCCTCAATCTCTTTCTATCCATCAATTATTTCTAATTCCTCTTGACCATTTTCACCAGCGATTCTTGTAAGTGGACACTAGAATTCTTTGATTTCCGATTGTCTCCTTTCTCCTCTTCCCCATTTGTATCTATATATATGTGCGCGTTCTTGAATCTGTATGTATTGTGGTTGTGCGAGACCGAGCCCATCCCTCTCATTTCCCTATTTCCGATATCTCCTGTGTAGTGTGTGTGTGTGTTATGTCCGTATGTGGGTGAGTGTGTAATTGTAAGTTGTGATGGGGCACGATAATTAAACCCCCTTCCTTTTTCCGTTTATTCCCCTGCCCTGCCTTCTTCTGGTCGTGTACTTGGTTGTGCTCAAGAGTTGTGTGCGTGAGTAAGTGACTGAAGTGTGTGAGTGTGTGCTGATCGACTATGGGTGTGTAAGTGTTAAGTCTGAGAAGTCCTGTGCATTGTATTGTGGTTCGAACCATTTTGTTAGTTGGAAATTGCAACTGCTGCATTTTATTATCGCTGCTGGGTTGTGATTTTGTGATTCTGAGATGTTATAAAGCAGTACTCGATCTTGTGATTATGTGATGTTACAAATCAGTACCTTGTTTAATTCCATCTGTGACTTTGATTCGTTATAATCTGATGCTTTGTTGAATTACTCCGAGAGATTAATTATTTGAGCTTAATTTTGTGTGGAGTTTAGAGTCGGAAACCCAAAGGCACCCTCGAAACTTTGCCCCCTCGACGGTGATTTAATTTTAGTCGGGGGTAAAAATAGGCGATGATGTATACCTGAGCCGAGATGAATCTTATAAATCATACTAATTGTTTCGTATTTAAATTTCCGAGAATTGTATGTCCGTTTGGTATAATTAGTAATATGAGAATTATTCGCATTTGAATCAGTTATAATTTGAATTGTTGGTTGGGATTGTATTTATATTAGTAATTGAATTGACTTGGGTCGGTTGTAATCCGACGGGTAGTCCGTTAAATAAAACGACCCTGTCAAAATTTTTCCAAATTTTTTAATTATTTGAATTAGGAATAAATTATATAAGTGTTATTGATTTGATTGTATTTGAGTTGTAATCGATAAATTGTTAATTGTTGTTTAGTAAGGTTTAAAATGTTTATGTACTAGTGTATTGTTACTTTTACTTTGATACATTTTTATATTATATTAAGGGATTAACGAATGGGTAGAATTAGCATAGTAGTATGTCGAATATTAAATAGAGTACTGAAGTAGTATTTTTTTATGTGTAGATTCGAAGGAAGTAGGTCCCAGTGACAAGGGCAAAGGTAAAGCAGAGTAACCAGATAGTTTTTGATTAAGGCAAGTAACCTTAACTTGTTCCTTCAATTATATCGAATATTGTCTCATTGGTACTTGATTATACAACCCTATTTCTGTAGATACATCATGTTGTGTTGATTTACTTTTCCCTTTGATATCAATTCAATTCATTAATGCTGAATCATAATTACTTGATCATATTCACTTGATTCTATGTATGCTGAACCTGAAATATTACTCCTCATTAAAAATGAATAAAATGTTAGATACCTGATCTCTTGTCTGAATTATTGAATTATACCTTGACTCCAATTAAACAGGGTAGTTGATTGTTCCAACCCCTGGTCTGAGTATTAAAGATAGAATTGGAAGTTTTATTAAATAAAAATGTTTTCAGGACTGAGGACGCCAGTCAGTACATAAGTATTATGATAGGCCAAAATGGGCCATGGATCCAGTTGAGTATTTGGATATACCAAGAGAGTATATCCGGAGTTTTAGTGTGACTGATCATCCACTTTAACTCATAGCGTCGAAAATGAAAATCCAATTCTAATCTCTAAATTGATTATCCAATTGACAACAATTGTTATCATTTGACCTTGAGTTCCGAGTATCATTAATGACTTGTGGTATCATTTACCCAATTGATATATCCAGTTGACAACGAATGTTATCATTTGACCTTGAGTTTCGAGTATCATTATTGATTAGTTATATCATTTTTCCAGTTGATATATCCAGTTGATAACGAATGTTATCATTTGACCCTGAGCTCTGAGTATCATTATTGATTTGTTTTATCATTGTTTTACAATTGATACATGTATACTTGCTGAGCAAATTTGTTGCTCACCCTTGTGTTATATCTAACCTTTCAGTGAAATCAGAAGATGACATCGCCTAAGACTATGATCATAGGGTTTCCAGGATTCGAGCAGACAGTCGAGATTCAGATTCCCTCTGAGGTTTTGTTATAGTTGTTGGATAGGCTTTTGAGCAGTGTAATATTGTAATGGGTTAAAATTGTATTAGATGTAATAACTTAAACATTTGGTCGTTGGTTTGGGTCCCTTATCGGGTCAACCCAACGATATTAGTAAATTGTAATAACTTATCTTTTGGCTAGTTTCTATTCAGACTGTAACCTGTTGTGATCCTAGTATTGTTTCGGGGTTTGTTTTCAAAACTGTACATATATGTATACGCAGGTTATTTTAAACTAGTATTGTAGTGGGCCCAAATCCCACCCCGGATTTGTAGGCGCCACAGGTTGGTATCAGAGCAACAGGTTACTAGTCCCTGAAATAGACAGGTTAGAACTGTATTAAGCAAGATCATATTTAATCAGACTCATGTAGAGTTTGAGTTAGGATCATTGGTTATGATCTTGGATTTTGAGATAGGATATGTACAGTACGCATATACTAATTTTTTAGCGATACAGTCTCCTACTGATCAGAGGCCGGAGCCTCAGCCTCTAGCCGTTCGGGTGATTCGCGGTCCAGGATATCCCCAGGAGCCAGCTTTAGCGACCCCGGTGGTTCAGTTACCTCCAGATGTGTTCTCGAGGCCAATGCATCTGAGGCCATCCATTGATCCTATGCCTTCCTCATCTGATGCTACTGCCACGAGTGTGAGAGGAGATGTGATGGTGGTTAGGATGATAGCAGCAGCTCGACTTGAGGGGATGACGGCAGGTGGCAGGGAGCCGAGTATAGCGGAGCTGAGAGACTTGGTGACTTATATGCTAGAGGGTTTGGAGGCCATTGAGCATGATGCTTAGTGGTTTGGATGGTGTAGCTGAGGGTGGAGTTATGTAGACAGTAGCTGACTTCACTCATGTTTTGTGTATGTATGTATGATGTATGGGATGTAGTTGTAGTTCATCAGCAAAGCAGTGTGGGTATAGTAGGACCCAGTTTTTGGTGGTTGTATTTCTGCGCTGTTGAGTAGCGGATAGCTGTATATCTAGTTGTACCCCACTTTTGATGACCTTGAAGTGCTTAGTGCGTTGTACTGATCCAGTATATATATGATATTGTAGCTGTTCATTTCTGTTATATATATCATGTCATTTCTCTTCATGCATTGTTAATGTCAGCTATAAAACTTTGTAGTCATTTTGTTAACCAGGTTTCCCCAGCATATTCTGTTATACTTTGTGAATTATATTATTCATATTGAGATCGTTTCACTTGATATCAGTATAACATTGATATAACTTTGAATATGACCAGGTACAGTTGTTCGATGCACCTTTTATACCTTTTGAAATTGTGATATTAAATTGTAACTTTTGTGTAGGAATATGCCTCAAACTCCGGAAACTGAAGAAAATCCAAATAATCACATGGACCCAGCTGTAGCCCAGATTCTTCAAATTCTTACCCAACAGACAGGTAATCTAGCACAACAACAACAACAGATAATACAACAGCAGCAACAGCTTCAGCAGCACATGCTACAGTAGCAGCAAAATCAGCAACAGCAGCACCAGGAACAGGGCAATCCAGTGGTGACCTTTAAAACATTCCAGGCAGTTAAGCCACCTGAGTTTAAAGGGTTAGTGGATCCAGTAGAAGCCAATACATGGCTGAAAGAGATTGAGAAAGCGTTTGCATTGGTTAGAGTTGGGGAGGAACAGAAAATAGAATATGCGAGCTATCTTTTGAAGAATGAAGCAAATTATTGGTGGGAATCAATGAAAGCGACCCAACCTGAAGGTTTAATTACTTGGGCGACATTCAGGGAGTTGTTTATGGAGAAATATTTTCCAGGATACATGCAAGATCAATTGGAGATAAAATTTTTGGAGCTAAAGCAAGGTACCATGACCGTTGCAGAATACGAAGCTAAGTTCACAGAGTTAGCTCGGTTTGCACCAGCTTATGTGGATACTGAGAAGAAGAAAGCCAAAAAGTTTCAGCAAGGGTTGAAAGATTGGATTTGAGGTAAGTTGGCCATTTTGGAATTAGATACGTATGCAGCAGTAGTGCAGAAAGCCATGATTGCAGAAGCTGAGAGTGAGATGTCCCAGAAAGAGAGGGAAGGAAAGAAACGAAAGGCAGGATTTAGTGAGGGGAATCAGTAGCAAGGAAGTTCTCTCATCCGTGGTGGCAAGAAACCAGGATTCCAGTCAGGGAAGTCTGGGGTCCACAAGAAGCCCGATGGAGGAAATGAGGAGCAAGGGGGTCAACAGCAGGTTATGAACCAAGCAAGACAACAGAGACCACCTTTGGCAGAATGTAAAATCTGTGGTAAGAAGTATCCAGGACCTTGTCAGAAGCCTCACGCTACCTATTTCAAGTGCAACCGGAAAGGGCATTTCGCAAATGAATGTCCGAATCAGACTCCAGCAGCTAAGTCAGACATTATGTGTTATAAATGTGGAAAACCAGGGCATATTGCGAGGAATTGCAAGGCCCCAGCACGAGTCAACGAAGTTCTAAGGATAGCAGGGCCACCCGCCAGGCCAACTCCTCCAACAGTCAGAACATTCAATATGACCTTGAGGGATGCTGTTCGAGATGCGAACGTAGTTGCAGGTACGCTTGCTATTAATTCAGTATGTGTAAAGGTATTGATTGATTCCGGAGCCTCTAAGTCCTCCGTGTCTAAGGAGTTTGCTAATAAGTTAAATTGTGAGGTTAGACCCTTGAAGGAAGTATTACATATAGAAGTAGCAAATAGCGAACGAGTTCCTGTGAGTCAAGTATATCCTCAGTGTAAAGTTGAGATATTAGGGCACTGTTTTGATGCGGATTTGATACCTTTCGGTTTAGGAGAGTTTGATGTAATTTTAGGGATGGATTGGTTGTCTAGTTAGGGAGCACATATAGATTGTCAAAATAAGAGGGTGACACTAAGAGATTCAAACGGTAAGGAGGTTCTATTCAGAGGCCAGAAGCAAATGAAGGAGTTTCTGACGATGATTCAGGCCAAGAGGTTATTACGCCAAGGATGTGAAGCATACTTAGCCCATGTAGTGGATCTTAACAAACAAACAACCAGGCTGGAAGAGATTCCCATAGTGAGCGAATTTCCAGATGTCTTTCCCGATGAATTGCCAGGGTTACCTCCAGACAGAGAGATAGAGTTCGCGATTGATTTAGCTCCAGGGACGCAACCCGTTTCTAAGGCACCCTATAGAATGGCACCAGTTGAAATGAAAGAGTTGGCTACGCAATTGCAAGACTTGTTGGATAAAGGGGTGATCAGGCCTAGTGTTTCTCCGTGGGGAGCACCGGTGTTGTTTGTGAAGAAGAAAGATGGAAGTATGAGATTTTGTATTGACTACAGAGAACTAAACAAGTTAACCATCAAGAACAAATACCCGTTACCAAGGATTGATGACTTGTGTGACCAATTGAAGGGCGCCGTTTATTTCTCTAATATTGATCTAAGATCTGGTTACCATCAACTCAAGATTAAGCCAGAAGATGTGCCCAAGACAGCTTTTCGAACCAGGTATGGGCATTACGAATTTCTAGTTATGGCATTTGGACTGACGAATACGCCCGCAGCATTCATGGATCTAATGAACAGAGTCTTCAAGAAATATTTAGACAAATTTATGATCGTATTTATAGACGATATCTTAATATACTCAAAGACGGAGGAAGGCCATGCAGATCATTTGAGAATAGCATTGGAGACGTTAAGGCGAGAGAAGTTGTATGCGAAATTTTCAAAGTGCGAGTTTTGGTTACGAGAGGTTCAATTCTTAGGGCACGTGGTTAGTAGTGAAGGTATAACAGTGGATCCAGCGAAAATTGAAGCCGTCATGAATTGGGAAAGACCGAGGACACCGACAGAGGTCAGAAGCTTCATGGGATTAGCAGGATATTATCGAAGGTTTGTTCCGGATTTTGCCAAGATAGCATCACCGTTGACGAAACTTACTAGGAAAAATGAGAAGTTTGTTTGGAATGACAAATGCGAAGAGAGTTTCCAGGAATTAAAGCAAAGGTTAGTAACTGCTCCCGTTTTGGCACTTCCAGATGATCAAGGAAACTTTGTAATTTATAGCGATGCTTCTCATAAAGGCTTAAAAAGTGTTCTTATGCAACATGATAGAGTGATTGCATATGTTTCTCGACAACTGAGACCTCATGAACAGAAGTACCCCATCCATGATTTAGAATTGGCAGCCATAGTATTTGCACTGAAGATATGGAGACATTATCTATATGGAGAGAAATGTGAGATTTTCACCGATCACAACAGTTTAAAGTATATCTTTACTCAGAGGGAGTTGAATATGAGACAACGGAGATGGTTAGAGTAAATCAAGGACTATGATTGTTCTATAATTTATCATCCAGGGAAAGCGAATGTGGTGGCAGATGCGTTGAGCAGAAAAGAGAGACTGAACATGTTGATGATGGCAGCAAAGCTGCATAAGGAATTTGATAAATTGGAAATAGAGGTTTGTGTTCCAGTTCCTGCTACTGAAATGATGTATAAGATGACCTTTCAGCCCGAATTATTGGAAAAGATAAAGAGGTGTCAAGAAGAAGTAATGAACCATGATATAGGAGAGTTGACAGGAGAAGAGATATGTAGTCAGAAGGATGATAAAGGAATCCTACATGTTTCTTCGAGAATTTGGGTACCTAATGTGGCGGAGCTAAGGCAGGAGATTTTACGTGAAGCACATAATTCAAGATTGTCTATCCATCCAGGAAGCACCAAGATGTATCGGGACTTAAAACAAAATTTTTGGTGGCAAGATATGAAGCGAGAAATTGCAGAATGGGTTAGTAAGTGTTATACATGCCAGAGAGTTAAAGTCGAGCATCAGAGACCCAGTGGATTATTGCAACCGTTGGATATTCCTGAGTGGAAATGGGAACACCTAGCTATGGACTTTGTAGTCGGACTACCAAGAACAAAAGCCAATCATGATGCGATTTGGGTGATCATAGATTGTTTGACTAAATCGGCACACTTTCTGCCAATCAACGAGAGATTTTCACTTGCCAAGTTGGTACAGCTGTATCTAAAGGAAGTGGTTATGCGTCACGGAGTGCCAGTAACTATCGTGTCAGATCGAGATCCACGTTTCAACTCTAGATTTTGGAAACAGTTTCAAGAATGTTTGGGCACCAAGCTTAAAATGAGTACAACCTATCATCCGCAGACCGATGGACAGAGTGAACGTACGATCCAAACTATTGAAGACATGCTTAGGACATGCGCACTAGATTTCAAGGGAAGTTGGGATGAGCATTTACCCCTAGTGGAATTCTCTTACAATAAGAGCTATCATGCGAGTATTGGAATGCCGCCATACGAAGCCTTATATGGAAGGAAATGTAGATCTCCGGTATATTGGGACGAAGTTGGAGAACGCAAAATATTAGGACCAGAGCTACTACAGCAAAAAAAGGAAAAGATTGAAGTCATTCAGAAAAGGTTGATTGCTGCCCAGATCAGACAAAAGAAGTTTGCGGATCGAGATAGAAAATATATGAACTACGAGGAAGGAGAGCAAGTGTTACTGAAAGTCTCACCTTGGAAGGGAGTTACAAGATTTGGCAAGAAGGGAAAACTCAGTCCGAGATATGTTGGGCCTTTTAAAATCCTCAGGCGAGTTGGAAAAGTAGCGTATGAGTTAGCCTTACCGCCTCACATGAACCATATTCACAACGTTTTCCATGTGTCGATGCTCAAGAGATATCATCCAGATTTAAGTCATATAATCGAGTACGAGCCGATTGAGATTCAATCGGATCTGACTTTTGTAGAACAGCCTGTAGCGATTCAGGATAGGAAGGATAGGAAGTTGAGGAATAAGACAGTTAGGTTGGTAAAAGTTTTGTGGAGGAATCCTAGAGTTGAAGAATCAACTTGGGAACTTGAGAGCGAGATGCTCGAAAAGTATCCTCATCTATTTACTTAGGTGAGATTCTGGGGACAGAATCCTGTTAAGGGGGGAAGGATATAACGTCTCAGAAATTTTAGTATTTTTATATTATATTATTTGTTTATTTTTAAATTGTGTATTATATGATGTGGATATTTTTGGAGAAGATGTAATATGTGGAATATTATATTTGTGGGTTTATTTGAGTTTTAAAATATTAGATGGATTTATTTGAGTTTTAAGGATTTTTAAAATGATTTTATGGATTACCTTTCGTTTTATTGATTTATACGTGTAAAATTCATATTAAATTCGTTTTTGACCCGATTAATATTTTAAAAATATGGGGAGAAAGATTATTTTATTTTCTATGTTGTAAAATTTAGTTTAAGATTTCCTTGAGTAGTATCTATTTAATTCCCATTTTATTAAGTGATTTTAGTTGTAATGAATTAGGATTTAATTGGTAAATTATTATTCAACCCTTAAAATTTCTCTTCCAAATTTCTTTAAATTCCTCATTTCCCCCAAATTAGAAACGAAGCTATGGTAGTCTCTAGATTTCTCTGGTGCCGCCTCAATCTCTTTCTATCCATCAATTATTTCTATCCTCTTGACCATTTTCACCAGCGATTCTTGTAAGTGGACACTAGAATTCTTTGATTTCGGATTGTATCCTTTCTCCTCTTCCCCATATGTATCTATATATATGTGCGCGTTCTTGAATCTGTATGTATTGTGGTTGTGCGAGACCGAGCCCATCCCTCTCCTTTCCCTGTTTCCGATATCTCCTGTGTAGTGTGTGTGTGTGTGTTATGTCCGTATGTGGGTGAGTGTGTAATTGTAAGTTGTGATGGGGCACGATAATTAAACCCCCTTCCTTTTTCCGTTTATTCCCCTGCCCTGTCTTCTTCCGGTCGTGTACTTGGTTGTGCTCAAGAGTTGTGTGCGTGAGTAAGTGACTGAAGTGTGTGAGTGTGTGCTGATCGACTATGGGTGTGTAAGTGTTAAGTCTGAGAAGTCCTGTGCATTGTATTGTGGTTCGAACCATTTTGTAGTTGGAAATTGCAACTGCTGCATTTTATTATCGCTGCTGGGTTATGATTTTATGATTCTGAGATGTTATAAAGCAGTACTCGATCTTGTGATTATGTGATGTTACAAATCAATACCTTGTTTTATTCCATCCGTGACTTTGATTCGTTATAATCTGATGCTTTGTTGAATTACTCCGAGAAATTAATTATTTGAGCGTAATTTTGTGTGGAGTTTCGAGTCGAAAACCCAAACTAGGGCACCCTCGAAACTTTCCCCCCTCGACGGTGATTTAATTTGAGTCGGGGGTAAAAATAGGCGATGATGTATACCTAAGTCGAGATGAATCTTATAAATCATACTAATTGTTTCGTATTTAAATTTCCGAGAATTGTATGTCCGTTTGGTATAATTAGTAATATGAGAATTATTCGCATTTGAATCAGTTATAATTTGAATTGTTGGTTGGGATTGTATTTATATTAGTAATTGAATTGACTTGGGTCGGTTGTAATCCGACGGGTAGTCCGTTAAATAAAACGACCCTGTCAAAATTTTTCCAAAATTTTTAATTATTTGAATTAGGAATAAATTATATAAGTGTTGTTGATTTGATTGTATTTGAGTTGTAATCGATAAATTGTTAATTGTTGTTTAGTAAGGTTTAAAATGTTTATGTACTAGTGTATTGTTACTTTTACTTTGATACGTTTTTATATTATATTAAGGGATTAACGAATGGGTAGAATTAGCATAGTAGTACGTCGAATATTAAATAGAGTACTGAAGTAGTATTTTTTTTATGTGTAGATTCGAAGGAAATAGGTCCCAGTGACAAGGGCAAAGGTAAAGCAGAGTAACCAGATAGTTCTTGATTAAGGCAAGTAACCTTAACTTGTTCCTTCAATTATATCGAATATTGTCTCATTGGTACTTGATTATACAACCCTATTTCTGTAGATACATCATGTTGTGTTGATTTACTTTTCCCTTTGATATAAATTCAATTCATTAATGCTGAATCGTAATTACTTGATCATATTCACTTGATTCTATGTATGCTGAACCTGAAATATTACTCCTCATTGAAAATGAATAAAATGTTAGATACCTGATCTCTTGTCCGAATTATTGAATTATACCTTGACTCCAATTAAACAGGGTAGTTGATTGTTCCAACCCTTGGTCTGAGTATTAAAGATAGAATTGGAAGTTTTATTAAAAAAAATGTTTTCAGGACTGAGGACGCCAGTCAGTACATAAGTATTATGATAGGCCAAAATGGGCCATGGATCCAGTTGAGTATTTGGATATACCAAGAGAGTATATCCGAAGTTTTAGTGTGACTGATCATCCACTTTAACTCATAGTGTCGAAAATGAAAATCCAATTCTAATCTCTAAATTGATTATCCAATTGACAACAATTGTTATCATTTGACCTTGAGTTCCGAGTATCATTAATGACTTGTGGTATCATTTACCCAATTGATATATCCAGTAGACAATGAATGTTATCATTCGACCTTGAGTTCTGAGTATCATTATTGATTTGTTGTATCATTTTTCCAGTTGATATATCCAGTTGATAACGAATGTTATCATTTGACCCTGAGCTCTGAGTATCATTATTGATTTGTTTTATCATTGTTTTACAATTGATACATGTATACTTGCTGAGCAAATTTGTTGCTCACCCTTGTGTTATATCTAACCTTTCAGTGAAATCAGAAGATGACATCGCCTAAGACTATGATCATAGGGTTTCCAGGATTCGAGCAGACAGTCGAGATTCAGATTCCCTCTGAGGTTTTGTTATAGTTGTTGGATAGGCTTTTGAGCAGTGTAATATTGTAACGGGTTAAAATTGTATTAGATGTAATAACTTAAACATTTGGTCGTTGGTGTGGGTCCCTTATCGGGTCAACCCAATGATATTATTAAATTGTAATAACTTATCTTTTGGCTAGTTTCTATTCAGACTGTAACCTGTGGTGATCCTGGTATTGTTTCGGGGTTTGTTTTCAAAACTGTATATATATGTATACGCAGGTTATTTTAAACTAGTATTGTAGTGGGCCCAAATCTCACCCCGGATTTGTGGGCACCACAAGTGGAAGCAAGGGTAAAGGAGTGAAGAGGAGGAACTCTCAAAGCCCAAGGCGAAGCCCTAGGCGAAGACAGGATCGCAACCCCAGTCCGACGAGAAGAGATCGCGATCCCCCTAGGCGATCCCCGCCTCGGGTTCGTCATGCAAGAGATGAAGACAGGTATACCCCGTTGGTAGCCTCTATTGATCACATCTATGCTGTCAATGACACCAAAGGAATGTTCAAGAAACCAATACCTATGTGAAGTAGGGGGAAATACTGTGCCTTTCATGAACAAATAGGGCATGATACTGCGGACTGCTGGCAGCTCAAAGAGCAGATTGAACAGTTAATTCGAGAAGGGAAACTAACTGAGTGGGTAGTTCGAAAGGTGAAGAAACATCAAGGAAATTTGGACAAGTTAGGTTTGGGGTATAATGATGTTCCACCTGTTGGGCAGAAAGAGGAGCCTCGCAAGGATAGGGAAGAGCGATGTGGCAGTATTCACGTGATCATTGGAAAACCCCATATTGGGGGAGATAGTAACAAAACCAGGGAGAGGTATGCTCGCGAGGCAAGAGAGTGACCCCTCACTAATGTGCACCATCTGCAGGAAAGGCCCCCAAAGCTCTTTAAGGGAGAGGACACCAACATCATGTTTACTGAGGAGGATGCGAAATGGGTGCATCATTCCCACTCCGATACTTTTGTAGTTCGTGTTCGTATTGGGTCCAAAAACATCTACAGAGTTCTAGTGGATAATGGAAGTGTCGTGAATGTCCTCATGTACGAAGTCTACAAAAAGATGGGTTATGTTGATAAGGACCTTATTCCTATAGTGGGGCATCTCTGCTGGTTCACTGGAGCTTCAGTTAGTGTAAAGGGCCTCATCAGGCTTCCCATTACCTTAGGGGACGAGCCCTGCATCACCACAGGTTGCTGATTTTATGGTAGTTGATCAACCATCGGCCTACAATGCTATTGTGAGGAGGCCAATTCTTAAGGAAATGAGGGTGGTGACCTCTATTTACCACCATTCAATGAAGTTTCCCACCCCGTAGGGCGTTGGTTGTGTTAGAGGTCTACAACATGAGTCCCGGGAATGCTATAACAAGGCTCTCATGTCAGCGGAGAAGAGAAGTATATCTATGCCAGAAAACATGGAATGCGAGGGGGAGGATAGGGTTCGCAAGTCGGCCTCGCGACCTTCAACAGATTGCAATATTATATCTATCGAGGAGCTTTCTGATGATTATTTTAATAACCTGGGCATTCAGGTGGAACCAGTACTAGGGGCCATCATGATGGAGGCCTCGCAATCAGTTTTGGTCCTTCAAGAAGAAATTGTTGAAGAAGCCAGTGATGAAGAGGAGAGCCCGGAACAGGCCGCTGTGTGAGCCCGAAAGGGGAAGTGGGTCCGCAAGGAGACCTCAATATTGGTGGATTTACCAAATGGAATCACTCGCGAGACCATTATGGTTACTGAATATGGTCATGTTGGTGCGACCCCAACTCCTGGGCCCGCAGTTGTTCCACATCAAACAGGGGTCGCTAATAAGGATAAAGGAGAGTCCAGTCAGGCTCGCGAATATGATCTAGATCTTGATCCTCATATCCCTGAACATGTGGAGTGAGCTGGAGCCGTAGAAGATACTATCTCTATTCTTATTGATGCCAAGGATCCTTCTAAAGTCTGGAAGATTGGGTCGCAACTCAACCCCGATCTCCGCGAGAGGCTCATTGTTTTTCTGAAAGCTAATTTGGATGTGTTCTCCTGGTCCCATGAAGATATGGATGGAATTGACCCTAATGTTATGTGTCACATGCTCAATCTCGACCCCAGTAAAAAAGGAGTACGGTAGAAGAGAAGACCAATCAGTGGAGAGCAAGCTGAAGCTCTCAAAGAAGAAGTGGATAGCCTCATCAAGGTCGGGCTAGTTAGGGAATCTAACTACCCTGATTGGCTCGCGAACACAGTCCTAGTGAAGAAGCCAAATGGAAGGTGGAGAACATGTGTGGACTTCACTGACCTCAACAAACACTGTCCCAAGGATAGCTTTTCTTTGCCGATGATTGACCAGTTGGTGGATGCAACAACGGGGCATGCCCTTCTTAGTTTTATGGATGTTTATTCTGGGTACAATCAGATACCCATGTATGGCCCTGATCAAGGGCACATATCATTCATCACGAACAGAGGCCTCTACTGCTACATAGGGATGCCCTTTGGCCTCCTCAATGCTGGGGCTACCTACCAAAGGCTAGTTAACATGATGTTTGAGAAGCAAATTGGGAAAACAATGGAGGGCTATGTAGATGATATGCTTGTAAAGTCTAAGGAAGCTGGAGATCACATAGCCCACTTAGCTAAAATGTTCGATATATTGAGGAGGTATAGAATGAAGCTCAACCCCCAAAAGTGTGTGTTTGGATCGAATCTGGGAAGTTTCTTAGTTTTATTGTCAATCACTGGGGTATTGAGGCCAATCCGGCCAAGATAAAAGCTCTAATGGAAATGAGGTCACCTAGAAGTGTCAAAGAAGTCCAAATTCTAACTGGGAGGATAGCAGCTCTCAATTGATTCATTTCTAAGTCATCTGACAAGTGCCATGAGTTCTTTCTAATTTCATTCACTCTGGCCAGAGATTCCTGAACTAACATAAGTGGAATAACATAAGACATTTTCTTCCTTCACTCGAAGGGGCATATCTTCTATTGATCAATCATTATCTTCGTGTACACATTCCTATGCCCAGAAGAGCCGTTATTATTGTCCCTAGAGACTAAGAACTAAACCAAAGTATAGTTCAATGTATACAAGATGACTATGATTACCTCAAGTCTAAGGACACTTGTACAACCATCACTATATGAACAACTACTGACACGTGAGCGAACTCCATTAGTTGTTCAACTATTCGAGTCACTCATTCTCTAATAAGCACCTACATACTAGCTATATTGTCACCACACAAATGCCTATGAGAATAGACATCCTTCATATAGAAGCAAGCATAGTATGTACCGATCTTTACGGAATAACTAACTACCAATTAGTTATCCTACGACCGGGAACAATTTAAGTTTAGAGTTATCATCTTTTAGATCTCACTATTACAATCTCATCATAATTCTAAAAGCTTTACTCTAAACTATGGAACATCTTATTTAAACACATAAATAGATAAAACCCGTAACATAAACAAATAAGTCTTTTATGAATATAAATGAAATTAAATAGATTACATAAAAGTTCCTCCTAACTCATCATACATGATTGGTTTAGGACACTTTCACTTTCAAAACTAAGACTTTGAAAATGTTAAAAAAAGCTTTTTATAGTTAGAAATGACATCAAATTCACTAAAATATATTTTATAAAACAAATGCTAATTTTAAATAAAAACTTAATTTAGTAATTAAAATCACAAAAAAATTAATATAATGTACATACAACATATTTATTAAGCAAAAAATGGATTAGCAACAAAAAGAATTAAGCAAAAAATGTAACATATATAACAAGTTGTTTTTAAAAAACACTAATCAACATAAATAACAAAAATAATATTATCAATAGAAAATTTCAAAATAGTCCAAAACACTTAGAAAAAAACATCACTCACACATGAAAAAATATTATAACAAAAACTTTAAACGATTTTTAGATAATTACACATATGTTAATATACTTAATACAAAAATAAAAAAGAAAAGTTAGATGAATATAATACTTAACATGTTTCAAATATATCTTATATAATCTACAAATTTAAAATAAGATGCCCCAAAATAATGAAATTAAAAAAAATATATTAGGCTAAACTTTATAATATAACTCATTAAAATAACAACTATCACAATAAAATATACGTGGTATTAAAATATTATACAATAAAATTTTTTGAAATATAATAAATTAAAAGTTAAAAAAGAATAAATTTCATCAACAATAAATTTATAACTTAATTTGATGTGGAATAAAAACTAGGGTGTATTTATTGCGTATTGATTGCTAGGGTTTGAGAGCTTCGAGCTTTAATGGCTGCCCTCGTGTTTCGTGACTTAATTCGAGTCCTCACGAGATGCCTACGTATCTCAATGAATGTTGAGAATCAATCCAAAAAACGTAGTTCTATATTGAAAGATCAGGTCCTTTATATAGGCGTTGGGTGCCTTGGAGTTAGAGTAGGGTTTGGTATCTTGGTGGGTAAGATACCTACTCTAAGCTCGGTTCTAGATCCTTCCATGAGGAAGGTGGATAACTGTTGGAGTTGTATGTCTTGGAGGCTACTCCAAAGATGATTTGGTTTCCTTTTGGACTCAATAACGGAGTCTTTTATTTGGATGATTTAATAGCTACGAATTTAATATTAATTTTAGGGTTTTGGGCCTTATTGATGAAATTTAAACTTGGACCAACCTAGGCTTATTTAATACATCATTAAATGTATTTTTAGGGCTTACTTTCAGCCCATATCATTTGTCCCCCAACTGATCAGGTTTTCATAGAAGTTATATTTGCCTTAATCGAGACTCGGGGTTTTCGTTATCCTCTTACCTGGAACTCATTGTTTTTCTACCTTATTTGTGGGATTTCATTTGTACACTAGTGTTTCACATGTATCGTCTTGGTTGTAAAGTGTGGAGCGACCTACACATTTACGACGATTTGCCTTATTCGAGGCTAAATAATAGTTCTTGTGTCTTATAGAAAATTAATATAATTTTCTTGCACTTTTCGGAACTTTCTTTGTACTCACAAGTATTTTTATTGTTGATCTTATGAAACTTCCATGTTCACGAGAATTTTCTATCAAGAAATCGATTGTCAAAGCAATTTTTTGACTAGGACTTGACCGTTTCGACTAGGATTTCGATCAGAATTCTGGTCGAAATAAGGGTTATTTTCTAGTCTGATTGAAGAGATTTTCGACCAGGATCTTGGTCGAAATAAGGGCTGTTTTCTAGTCTGATCGAAGAGATTTTCGACCAGGATTCCTGGTCATTTTGACCAGGATCTTGGTCGAAATAAGGGCCCCAGAATTTTCTGTTCGAAAGAATTTTCGACCAGGATCCCTGATCGTTTCGACCAGGATCTTGGTCGAAATAAGGACTTCAAAATTTCTTAATCGAATGATTTTTCGACCAGGTTACTTATTCGTTTCGACCAAGATCTTGGTCGAAATTATGCCATAAGGCTTTTGGGCCTTGCTCCTAATGGGCCTTTGTCATTTTTGGGCCTCCCATGATTATTTTTTTTAATTTTATTATTATTATTTTTTATGGGTTTGCCATCTGGGCTGTATTGGGCCTTTTCCAGCCTTACTTGGACCAAATTCTAGAACCATCCATAATCTTTGAAATAAAACTTATATTTAACAATTTATGGAACTCTAGAAAGTTCTAGAATCAGGCAGTGCCAATTAGCTTATTGGGCCTAAGTCCCGTGGGCCTTTTGAAGGTCAAAATGAAAATTTTGACCGGTTTCTCCAGGTTTTCTGACCATTTGAAAGAATTTCAACCGGATATCTTTTGCTATATAAGAGTGAGGGTATGAGTTCATTTTTCACAACTCAATTTCCGCATCTCACTTTTTCTCAAATTTTTCTAAGTTATACTCTCCAAGTTTCTCTCTCGAAGTTCTTGGCTAAGTTTTTTCGGCCATCTTCTCCGGTCATCTTCTTCACTCAAGCCCTTCTCAAAGGTTTTAAGCTGTCATCAATGGAGGACAAGGCTAAAGATCGTCTCGCCAAAATGAATTCCGCTTCTTCTAAAGGTACCATTACCATTCGTTCTCCTTACATGTCCCTTCTAGATATGCTAAACGAGCGTGGGGATGATTATCCTTCTCTTGCTGAGTTAGATGCGTATGATTGTTGTAGTACGTATCATGATTCTGAAGAAATCGCTAGGTATAATAAACTGTTCAAAATCAAGCCACTTTATAAACTTATCCCAGCTGGGCCAGGTGACAGACCTTGTCACTGGAAACCCAACTCTTTATGTGTTTTTAGGGAGAGCTTAGTAGCTAGTCTTCGTTTTCCCTTTCATGAGTTCAACCCTCGTCTTTTAGCTGATATTCAAATCAATCCATGTCAACTCCAACCAAATGCGTGGAGGATCATTTTATGTTTTATGGTTTTGTGTCTAAAGAAAACATTCCTCTTTCTATCCCCTTTTTTCGCAAAATTTTTCAATTTTATACCAGGAATCCTGGTTGGGTATATGTTAAACTTTGCCTCAAAGCTCCCTCGCGTTTTAATGGCAAATCTGTGCCTGATAATAACACGGGTTGGAAGCATGAGTTTGCCTACTTAGAGTGGGAAAGAGGTGACTGGGGCACCCTCTTTAGGAGGACCTTTTCGAAGGTTTCAGATGGGAGTGGTAAAGGGATCGTCCTTAATCCCGAAGAACAAGCTGCTTTTGATACTTTAACTAAAGGCGACGACGATTCTATAACATGCCAAAACCTTATAAATGAAGAATCTCTAAGGGCAGTAGGCCTTTCACTTGTTTTTGAGCGGGTTAAATCTCTTTCTTATCTTTGTCATTTATTTCCCTACTTAACTTATTCAAACTTGTTTTTGTTTTTGTTTTCGCAGTTGCGAAGATGATCGTGGATGCTGCCCCTCCTTCTACCGACGAGACCACCAGGATGGCTCGAGCTAAACGGGGTGCTGACCCTTGGGGAAAGGACACTGAGCCTTCTTTTCTGCATCCTCACAAGACACAGAAAGGGAACCTGAAGTATAGCGACTTGGCTGGCCTGGAGGGGAGTTCCCAGGTCAATGTTCAGTCGATAGTGTTCAGGCCTTCCTGGGGCTTTAGAAAACAGGATTCCATAGTGGGCTCTACAAGGCATTCGAAGGATTGGTCATTAAACTCGATCACCCCCCGGACTACAAGGACTTGGTCCTTAATGGAGGTATTGGGGAGTCAAAGGCACTTGGCTCTCAAGCTATAGCTGCAGTAAGCCTCAAACCTTGTCTTTTCAATGTTTTAGGCACTTTCGTTTCATTATCTGATTGTAACACTAACCTTTTTTGTGCAGTCTAATGTCCACTTTCAGAGCTTGTCCATCAGCCCAAAGCCTGGAAGGGGAAGGCTAAAGATTTTAAGATCGAGTCTCAAAAGAGAAGTCTCCACATTCACCAGCTAGAAGAGCAGCTAAAGAAGAAAGACGAGGAGTTAGCTGAGGCTCACTCAGAGCTGGTCGTGCTGAAAGACAACAAGGAGAAGTTGATCGATGATTATCTAGATTCAGTTGAGTGTAAGGCACTTATGGACCAGCATGATGATATGCTTTTCCCTGGCCAGTTTACCGAAGGGTGGGACAAGGCCCTAGAGGCGGTTCTGATAAAGCATCCGGGCCTATTCCAGCCTTCTGATTTCCCGAGCCCCTATCTTCCCAACACATTGGTTACTGAGGCTGGTTCCAGCGATGAATTGTTTGGGGAGGATGATGCCCTGGTCAAGGAGCATGCTGCTACCTTCGAGAAGGATAAGGAAGATTCAGAGTCTACTTCTCATTCTCCTCCGAAGGAGGCCACTATCTCTAAGACCGATGCAGCTAGATCTTCTTCAAGCGAGGCCGGGGAGGATGCTTAGATGGTATTTTATCGCATTTTCTAGCCCCTCGAGGCTCGTTTTGTACTTTAACTTATCCTGAATTTTTACCCTTTGGGGTTATTATGTATCTTAACTTAACTTTTAACAAGTCAGTTTCTTTTGCATATTCATGTGTGACTTATGTATTTGTTTCTTTAATTGCTTTGTCTCTCATTTATTATTCATTTACCATGCTTTTAGATCTTCCTTAGTACTTGGCTTTTTAGCCTTCACTATCGTGTGTTATCATTTGTTTTTCGTGTTTAAATGAACAAAACAAAAAGAACAACTCTTTCGAAAGCAAGAAACAAACTTTATTAATAAGTGGGCCAAGAATGCCAATAATATGGGATCAACCCTTACATAGATACTCTATTTCCTACCAGGAGTTAATCACTCTCCGAAATGGTTTCGTCGACCTTATTTCTACTTTCCTATAAATATTGTCCTATTTAGGACAATTAAACATAATAGACTTTGAGGTTTGATGCATGCTAGGTGCGAGGCACCTCACTCCCTTCCAAAGTCTCCAACTTGTACGATCCTCTTCCCAATATTCCTTTAACTCGATAAGGCCCTTCCCAATTTGGGGTAGCTTTCCCTTCTGTCCAACTCTGGATGCCTCAATATTTCTAAGCACCAAGTCTCCCTGTCGGAAAAACCTTTCTTTCACCCGTAGGTTATAGTAGAAGGAGGCTCTCTTTTGATGTTCAACATTCCTAGCATGAGCTTCATCCCTCACCTCATCTATCAGGTCGAGGGCTAGCTTCATTCCTCCTTCATTGGTGTCAGGTTCGAAGGCTTCCACCCGTAGAGATGCATGCATGATTTCCATGGTACCACAGCTTCAACTCCGTAAGCTAACATGAATGGGGTCGCCCCAGTGGTCACCTTGCAGGTGGTGCAGTATGCCCAGAGTATGGATAGTAACTCATCCACCCAAGTGTTCCGAGAGCGTTCCACCCTTTTCTTAAGTCCATCAAGGATGATTCGATTAGCAACCTTAGCTTGCCCATTGGCTTTAGGGTGGGCAACTGAGGTAAATCGAATCCATTCTCATCACAATACTTTATGAATTCCTCATTGTTAAACTGACGTCCATTATTCGTAACTAGGATTCGTGGAATTCCATACCTACACATAACATTCTCCTATAGGATCTGCGCAACTTGCTTGGTTGTGATTTTAGCCAAGGGTTTGGCTTCAATCCACTTAGTGAAGTAGTCAATAGCTACAACCAGAAACTTCCTTTGAGCTGTGGCCATAGGAAAAGGCCCAAGTATATCCATCCCCCACATAGCAAAAGGAATGGGGGAGTTGATGGATGTCAACATCTCTAGTGGTTGCCTAACCACTGGTGCATGTTTCTGGCACCGATCACACTTTTTCACATACTCCTTGGCATCGGCCATCATCTCAGGCCAATAGAACCAAAGTATAACTATCTTGTGAGCCAGGGCCCTACCCCCCCAAGTGCTTCCCACAAATTCCTTCATGAACTTCCTTCAATGCTTCTTCTGCCTCTTGGGGTCTCAAACACTTCAAGTATGGAATGACGAACGATCTCTTATAAAGAATGCCTTCAATCAGGGCATATCTCAATGCTCTCACTGACAGTTTCTGTGCCTCCATGGCATTGTCAAGGAGCCATGATAAGTGGATTTTTATCCACTTGGATCATTCTATTTTGGCTTGCATTGATCGCTTAATTCTCAAGTATTTGTGTGGTTTAATGTGTTTTGTGGAGATTGTGCAGGAATTATGTTTTGCAGATTGTTATGGTGTTTTTGTGGTCTAAGGAACAGAAGTGAGACGTGTTAGAACAGTGCGCAAAGAAAGCATTGCAAGGGAAGAAAATCTGCAGGAATAGTATTGGTATAGCGCGACCGCGCGGAAAATGAACTGCAGGAGAGCGCGACCATGCCAAGGAAATTGAAGGAAATTTCCAGCTTTGGTATAGCACGACCGCGCGGGAAATGAACTGCAGGAGAGCGCGACCGCGCTGCAGGATTCCTGGCCGACAGAAAGCATTCTGATTCAGATTTTGATAAGGGAATTTGCCGTTTTCTTCTCCTATTCAACATGGAAATATTCTTGGACGGTGGGAATGATCTAGAATCATTATATGACATGGAAAATTGCAATTTGTATCATAATCAAAGATTGAAACTTGCCAATTACGATTCCTACTCAAGAATGGCAATTACTTGGAGAAGAGGCAATATTGAGCTATAAATACACATGCTGGGAGGTCTAAAATCATATACCACAACACCATACACCAGAGATCAGATTACTTCACATCACATACACACTTTTGAGCACGAGATCGAGAAGCCAAGGCGAGGATTGTGACAACAAGAAGATCTATACATAGTTTTCTTGTATTCTTACTAGGCGTATCTTTTGGATGCTTGTTCATTATTCGGATTTGTTCTCTAAACCTTGTTACTATTGATTTATTCATCATTATTATCTTATTCTTTATCATGTTTTCATCAAACCCCATGATGACGAACGGTTCAATTATGAGCTAATCGCCGTCATGGGGTCTTAACTGATTTTCTTATGGAATTTAGTTGTTGATTGTCTAACTGAAATATGTGTGGTGAATTTGCGATATCCTAGTATGGTCGTTCTTAATGCTTTTAGATGCGTAGCTAACATCTAAATTGAATTGTTAATCTCTTGTGAAGTGAAAGTGGATCTTGAGATTTAGAACTTGTCATGCTAGCATAAGTTTGTGAATTGTTTTCATAAATAGTGGTGTGATTTGAACTATCTCATACTACCTTGTGTGATCTTTATGGATAACTTCTTCTTCAACCATTATGTTTTCAAATTCTATAGACATATAGGGTCTAAGCATAATTGGTGCCTACTTGATGTCTATCTCTTTTGTGGATTTTGAGTAGATTGGTGTGCGTTTACTGAAAGGTAGCGTATACTTGTTTTGTGTTATCTGATTAGTTATCGTAACCACCATACATGTTGATCAAGGGCATGATCTTTAACGGAAGTACTTAATGAAGTTAGGATCCCATGTGTTCTCTCGCATAAGTAATTCGATTAGTTAATTAATTTGTAGTTTGATAATTGGTATAATTAGTTAACTTAGATAATAAAAAATCCATATTAATATTTGTCTTAGCAGTGAGTAATAACTAAACATTGGTGCATAGGAAATAGACTGAATTAGAACCAACTCAGATCCCTGTAGGAACGAACTCAACTTATATCTGTATTACTTGTGACCACGTGCGCTTGCGTGATTTTGTGCTAACAAGTTTTTGGCGCCGCTGCCGGGGATCATCGGTGTTTTATTTTAGTTTATGTGCTTGTCATCAGTGGTCGTTAGCATTCACTGACTCGGATTGTTACTTATATAGTTGATTGTTTCTTGGTTTCAGGTACTTGAGAGTGTATGCGAACACGCTGTCAAACTCGGAAGGAGAAATTGGAAGCAGAAAAATAGGGAGTAAAGTTGTAGCAAGAAAGGTTGAAGCAGCAGCTAAGATGGCGGAATTACCAGCAGCAGCAACTAAGGCTTTGAAGGACTTTTCTCAGCCTAAGATCAATGATATCCAGTCGAGTATTGTCAGACCTGCTATTGCAGCTAATACTTTCGAAATCAAGCCGGGCACGATTCAGATGCTACAGAATTCGGTTCAGTTTGGGGGTGCTCCTATGGAGGATCCTAACATGCATATTCGGGACTTTATCGAGATCTGTGATACTTTCAAGTTCAATGGTGTGTCGGATGATGCTATCAAGTTCAGACTTTTCCCATTCTCTCTGAGGGATAAGGCTAAAGGCTGGTTACACTCTCTACCAGCTAGTTCAATTACTACATGGGAGGATCTTGCTCAGAAATTTCTTACTAATTTTTTCCTTATGGCGAAAACTGCAGCAATAAGGAACCAGCTAACTCAATTTCAGCAGCAATCTGGAGAATCTTTGTGTGAGGCTTGGGAACGTTATAAGGAGATGCTTCGTAGGTGTCCACATCATGGCATGCCTGATTGGATGGTTATTAACGGTTTCTACAATGGGTTGGGAGCACAGTATAGACCTTTTCTAGATGCAGCATCAGGTGGAGCTCTGTGGGCTAAGAGCTATGAGGAGGCTTATGATCTTATTGAGACGATGACTGCTAATAAATATCAAAATCCAACCTAGAGGCCTTCTCAAGGCAAGGTAGCAGGTATTTTTGAAGTGGATGCAGCCTCAACAATTGCAGCTCAGTTGAAGGCTTTGACTATGAAGGTGGATTCTCTTGCAAATTATGGAGTTCAGCAGGTGGCTAGTGTTTGTGAGTTATGTACGGGCGCACATGAGACAAGTCAGTGTGCTATCTCTTCTGAATCAGCACAGTTCGTGAGTAATTTCCAGAGACCTGCGGCACCAGTTTCAGCCACTTATCATCCTAATAACAGGAATCATCCCAATTTCAGCTGGAGCAACAATCAAGGTGCTCAACAACCTTATCAGCAACAGTTTCAGGGACAGCAAGCGAAGCCATTCAATCAGGGCTATCAACAGCCATATGCTCCAAGGCCACCATATCAACCTCCGGGATTTCAGCAGCAACAGCCCTAGGCTCATGTGGGGCAATCTTCTAATGAAAAATCAGAAATGGATGAGTTGAGGATGATGATTAAAAGCCTGTCATTTTCTCAAAAGACCTTGGAGAACCAGATGGGGCAACTTGCTAGTGCTTTACTTAGTAGGCAACAAGGAACTCTGCCTAGTGATACGAAGGCTAATCCAGGCAGAAGGGAAAGCAAAGAACAGGTCAATGCAGTTACTTTGAGATCTGGAAAAGTCACGAGGGAACCTAAATCAGCAGTTAAGGAAGATGAAGATGTTCAGAATCAGCAGGTTGAAAAATCTGCAGTGCTAGAAATTGAGAAATCTGATTTAGTGGCTGATCAGCTTGATGATGAGAAGAGTAAGAAACCTGTTGAAAAGTCTACTCCGGAGCAATCTTCAAAGAATAATCAGATCTATCCTCCTCCTCCATATCCTGGACGCTTGCAGAAAAGTCAAGAGAAACAGTTTCAGAAGTTTATGGATGTCTTCAAGAAATTGTCCATTAACATTCCTTTTGTTGAAGCATTGGAGCAGATGTCGAGATATGCAAAGTTCATGAAGGATATTTTGTCACGAAAGAGAAGGTTGGAAGAATTTGAAACAGTGGTTTTAACAGAGGAGTGCAGTGCGATGTTGCAACAGAAATTTCCTCCTAAACTTAAAGATCCGGGAAGTTTTACAATTCCATGCATCATTGGAAAGTTGTCTTTTGGCAAGTGTTTGTGTGACTTGGGAGCTAGCATCAATCTCATGCCTTTATCTGTTTTCAAGCAACTTGGTTTGCCGGAGCCAAAGCCAACCAACATCTCTTTGCAGTTGGCTGATCGATCTATCACATATCCTAGATGTATAGTGGAGGATGTCTTAGTGAAAGTTGATAAGCTCATATTTCCTACCGATTTTGTGATTCTAGATTTCGAAGAAGACAAGAAGATTTCCATAATTTTGGGAAGGCCTTTTCTAGCTACGGGTCGTACTTTGATCGATGTGCAAAAAGGAGAGCTTACAATGAGGGTGCAAGATCAGAATGTCACCTTTAATGTCTTCAAGGCCATGAAATTTCTGACAGAGGATGAAGAGTGTTGCAGTGTGGAATTAGTTGATATGGGTCAGAGAAAGAAGTTTGATCAGTTATTGAGCGAAAAGTGGGACACACACGTGCTAAAGCATCACATCAGTGATTCCATTGACGGTTCTTCAATTCGAGATCTCTCGAATGTAAAGCTTGGGAAACTTCCACCACATTTGAGGTATGTCCTTTTGAATAATGAGCTAGTGATTTTTGAAAAGGGGCATGATAATGTGTTGCAAAGGTGGAAAATTGATGATAAGGAAGAAGAAAGTTTTGTTCAGCCGTTCGAGTCGGAAAAGCACCTTAGAGGTGTGAAGAAGAAAAAGAAGAAGATTAGGCCGTTGGGTAGTAAAATCAGGTTGAAGTCTGACGGAAGAGATTTGTGGAAAGCAAGCAAACAAGATGTCAACGTTCATATGAATGGTCTTTCAGTTGAGGACGGTTCAGTTATTCTTTTGAAACCGCCATGAGTTGAGTAAGTAACGTCAAGCTATTGACGTTAAACAAGCGCTTCATGGGAGGCAACCCACGTGTTTCAACAATTAGGTATGTTTTCTACTATCCTTCGTATTTACTTCCATTCAATGGGGACATTGAATATTTTAAGTTTAGGGGTGATTTGGGGGATTAGTAGTTGTATTTGTTGTTATATTATGTGTTCATATAGGATATCATTCTTTGCATATTAGTAGTAGTTCATGCATGTATGTTTGTATTATCTACGTTTTTTTCATGTAGGACATTTTGTTTTGCATTTTCATGGCATGCATATTTCATGATCCCTTAGGACGAACTAATTCTGATTGGTAGGTCGATGTCTATTGGAGTGTGGTAATGATGAAGAGAGGGTTGATTTATAGTTCTTATGAAATTGACTTGCATATTATGGGAATAAAATTATTTACACAGTCTCATTGTTTGCTTTTGGGCTAGGTTAGGGTCATGCTTGTTTGGATGCTTTGAGATTTAATCACTTGTTTATATTTAGAATTTTTGTTATTCCCTTGATAGCGTAGTAGCACTTAAGTCTAAGTTTGGGGGAAAACAAGGATTTCATGTTTAATTGTAAATAATTGTCAATATGGCTAGGCGTCAAATGACTAGTAGCCGGCTCATATTTATATGAGTAGTCTAGGGTTGGAATTGAGAATTCTCATTCCAGATTGCATAGGAAAAAAAAGAAAAAAAAAAAGAAAAAATAGAAAAAAAAAAAGTCAATAGTTAAATCGTTTATATGCAAAATTAACCAGGGTGAGCTCTTTAATACTCGAGCTATTAAGTTCGCAGGGACTTTGTGCCTAGTGACCTAAGGCTTTTATAGTCTGGGATACACTAACCTAACGCTCGCTACATGGGTATTATTGTATAAGCCTTTCAGGGTCTCATCCATTGCACGGTTAAATAAGCATGCGTTGTTGTGTATATTATTATGTGTCGTAGTAATAAATCATGAATTCTTGTCTAACTTGAATGATGATGGAGGTATTCTTAAGTTATGAAGTGTTTACAGTCTATTCTATTTATAAACCTGTGATTGTCTTGGCGAAGAATAAGTATGGTTTTGATCTAGTTTTGGGAGTATTTCTGATGAGCATCGCACACACGCACGTTTTTGTTCATGTATTGTTAGTATACGGGAACTTAGTCGAGCTCTATTTGGATTTAGTTGCATTCTCTAAGATATTTGCTTGCTAGTTGGTTTTGGTTAGTTTGAAGGGGATCGTTGCATTTTCATTTTAGTTGCATTCATGCTGTAAGATACCAGATTATTTTAGGATTTATTATTATTATTTAATTATGTTAATTAGTATTTAAAGGATGGAATTGGATTTGAGAATATCGTTGTGGAATTCAACGATATTTAGTATTGAGTTTATATGAGTATATATTGAGTTATGTGTGCCAATGTGTGCCCCAGTATTTTATTGGTATTTTTAGTTATTTAAAAATATTTAAATTAAGTATTATTGATCTTCAAAAATCTTTATTTAATTATCGGAGGGCTTAAAAATCATGAAATCTTTTGTAAAATTATCTTTATATATTTATTGAGTTTTAAAAATTGTTGGGTGGAATAATTTAGGTGGTTTAGTATTTTAAAATGATTTTAAGTGTTTTATTGTATTTAAAGGGTCAAAACTTGTACTTAGCAAAAAAAAAAGGGTCAAAACTTGTAAAATTCATATTAAATTCATTTTTGATCCTAAAAATATTTTAAAAATATGGAAGTGTTTGTAATTCCATAATCTTTATTTTAAAATTTTTTAAAAATTATTTTTCATTTATTTATGTTAAATATTGAATTTAAAAATGATTTAAGGTGATTAAAAGTTGATTTTCAGAATTTTTCTTAAGATTATATTACCCCTTTTTTTTCCCCAAATGTTTTAAATCCCTAAATTCATTTTTCCCCAATTCAGTTCTCTGTGCTGTGTGTCGAAGTCTCCAGAGCTCTCTCCTGAGTTCTCGAACTCTCTCACAATCTCTCTCCTCTCTCGCCATACTCTCTCACAACAGCAATCTCTCCCTTTTCCCTTCTTCTTCCCACCTGATAAGTGTGGTGTGTATGTGTGGCGTCCGCGTGGCCTGGTGTGTGTGTATATATGGTGCTCCTGTGTGTCATGCTTGCAAACCGCGTGTATGTATCTGTTCGAATTGGGGGTTCTGGAATCATATTTCTCGGTTGTGGATGGTTCTGAGTTCCTTGTTGAGTTAGGAGCAGCCATGGATGGGTTCTTGTACCGATTATGTGGGTAAGATTATGTGTGAGTGTGTGTGTTTATGTGTAGTTCATGTATATGTGTTGGATATATAAGTTATTAATATTCTGCTCTGTATATCCATTCGTTTTGTTAGCTGCTAATGTCAGATTTGAAAACAAATTACATATTCAGAATCCTTGCGGAAAAATACATGGAATACACTCTTGAATCATGTAAATCGGATTAAAAATGAGTGAGTTATAGCCGGTCAAAGTTAGGCCATTAGAGTTGACTTCGAGAATTTATAGTTAAATCTTCATTTTCGAAGTTGGATTCGAGTTTCTGGAAAATGTTAGTTATTATTTTTCGGGAGTCCAAATTGGGATTTTTGGAGAATATTAGAGTATTAATAATTTGGATTATTGTTGGTTTAAATACTTTAATTTCTGGAGTTATTCGGAAATTGAGAATTTATAAATGGTAGAGTCATAATGTGAGTAGTTTAAATTCGGAACTTGTTAATTAGTAGGTTATAATTTCGGAAGTCTAAATTTGGTATATATATATATATATATATATATATATATATATATATATGCTAAATGTTGTAAGTTGAGTTAGAGTATTTGTTGAAATTCGTAATTGTCAAGTACTTGGTATTGTTGAGTAAGTGGTTACTAATTTACCTTGATAATTGTTAGTGATTATCGGATATGTATATGATTAGTAAATTGTGTGTTGAATTTGGAGTGACAATTATACTTGTTAAATCACTATTTGTGGATATGGGTTTTAGGATAAAAGAAGTTACATTATATTTTGATTGGATTGTGATATATGTCCGTAATATGAAACTGTCTCCTGATTGTATAGTTTTCAAGTGTAATCTATATTAAAGTTAAACCGTTATTTAATTTTCTTTATTATGTGCTTATCTGCGAGGAGTTGCAATGAGGTCACAAGTCTTAAATGTCAATATTTAACGACTTGTGTAATTCTCTTCAACTAGTTCCTCGGGCTTACGAATATCCATGATTTGCTATCACGAGTATAATTAATATACTTGAGTGGTGTGATCATCGATATAGCGTAAGTAATAGTTAGTGCTAGGGGTTGTTCCCTAGGGATTACGAACATCAATGATTGATTGTCACGTGTATCATTAAAATGCGTGAGAAATACGATCATTGGTGTAGCGTAAGTAGTAGTGTAATGTAAATTATAATGTGCTATGTGCCGCATGTCTGGGCGGATACTTTTCCTTATGTGCTAGGTGCCGCATGTCTGGGCGGGTACTTTTCTTACTTGTTTACTTTTATGTTGCTGCAAGTTGAGGCAGCTTTATTTTGTAAAAACAGGGTTGAATTGTATTTGAGGGGCTGTGCCCATAGTCCGATAAACGAATACTTCATGCCGAAATTTTCTGAAAATCCCCTGTATTTAAAGTTATTTAAATTATTTGATTTAAAGATTTAAAGGCATGTATGTGTATGAGTGTTTAAGTACATATGTGATGATTAATGAGGTGCGGATATATATATATTTATGTATGTATTGCTTTGCGAGTTGTAAGTAATTAGTTATCGATTGGGTTGTTTATGTACTAAATAGCACTTTACTATTATTTCGAGTATAATTAGGGATTCGATATGGACCCAGCGAGCGTGTTGACGAGACGATTGAAGGAAAATGATTGCATGACGAGTAAAGACCGAAGTATAGTAAGTAGCGAATCGACGCATTGGAATCGAGGCAAGTGCACTAACCCTCGCTTATCGTTCAAGCGAGATAATTATGTTTCTATTCAATATAGTATTCCCTTCAAATCCATATTGCTAGTATCCTCTCCTTCAAAGTATTGATAAGGATATATTTTATTCATATATCATGTGAAAGGTAGAATTTCAGTTTTATTGCCAGTATTATTCTTATTGTCAGTAATATTCTGTTAAAGTTTTGCTGGTATTGCATTCTTATTCCTTGTTTTAGTATAATGTTCTTAATGTATATGGTTTCCCTGAGATTAATTGATAGTAAAGTAGTTTAATGGAATTGGAAGAATTTTATAAAAATGTGGACCAGCTTCGTGGTCAGAGTAGTAAAGGCCAATGTCAATAAGTACCTAATGAGGGATCCCAGAGTATTGTTTTTAGCTGGACTTTACGTGGTTGATCACCTGTAATGTCCAGAGTATGATGAAAACTCCAATTCTATTAAATGTTGTTTTTATGCAAATATATTCTTATGATAGAATGTTTAAGTTAAAGTACATTTTCATTTCCAAGTATGTTGGATATAAAGTTATGATTTGAGTTAAAGTTATGATTTGAGTTTAAAGTTATGATTTGAGTTAATAAATATTGTTAGTATAAAAATGGAAAGTTATTATACTAGTGTTTTGAACGGTGAAAACTAATTCACGGTTATTATGGTCGCTGTGGCATTTGTTGCGCAGTGATAGTAAGGACCGAGAATGAATTAAGATCTTCTTATTTATTCAAACTCATGATTGTCAGGCCGGTTAGGCAGCTAGGTGTGCAAACGCTTAGTGACATGAATGAAATTTGAGTAACTGAGAATTTCTTGGAGATTTTGTTAAAGCGACAGTTAAAGTATTTTGCGAGTATTAAAAGTATTGAATCTAGTATTACGAACCTTCTCAGTTATTAAATTCTGTTTTCGACTTATAAATGTTTTAAATGATATTAATCTTCTGTTAAAGTTAAAAATCCAGATTTCAATTATACTAGTGATTATAAAGTGGTGAGCATTCCTTCGCTCATATTTATTGTTCCTATTTCTTGAATTGCAATTATTGCATTCTTATTTCATCCAGTTCAGTTCTATATATAACTTGCTGAGCATTCTTTGGCTCACACTTGTTGTTTTTAAAATCTAACTTTTCAGTAAGCTAGTTGGCGAGGCTTGGCCTGCGCAGTTCAGAAAGTGGAAAGAAGAAGCAGGATGCTGTTATGAAGCTGACGTGGATCAGGTATTTAGATTTAAAGTTTGATTTGTTTTATATATATATATAGTTTTAGTAGTTATAGTATGTATTTGATTGTTGGCCTGGTATACTTCTATTGGAAGTTATACCAGTGATTTAAGTTTGTATAAAGTTTTGTATGTAGAGTTGTATTTAAGTTGGTTTTGGGTTTTCTTGTTTCTAGAACTGTAACCTAAGATCCTTAGTTGGGAGTTGGGGTCAAAGAGCTTTTGATTGAGTTTTTATTTTTTTATTTCAGTTTTATTTTGATTTCATATTTTTAGTTTAGTATTCAGCAGGTTTATGTTGTATTTACGAATACATCATGGCCAATTTTTGTTAGAATTATTGAGTTTGTTAGCGTGACGCCCAAATCTACTGACCCCGGATTTGGGGGCGTTACACATGCATTGCATTGTTTAGTTAGATGGATTTTGTGGGTACATTCGCTATAGGCCCTCACGAGACCTTACTCGTCCACTAGGGCTGCCTAAGGGTTTAAAGGGCTTGTTGCATATGCCAAATGCAACCGTGATCACCTACGGAAGTGGTACTAGCTAGTATAGATAGTTTTGGTTGTTTATGCTTGAGGACAAGCATCGGTTCAAGTTTGGGGGTGTGATAAGTGGATTTTTATCCACTTGGATCATTCTATTTTGGCTTGAATTGATCGCTTAATTCTCAAGTATTTGTGTGGTTTAATGTGTTTTGTGGAGACTGTGCAGGAATTATGTTTTGCAGATTTTTATGGTGTTTTCGTGGTCTAAGGAACAGAAGTGAGACGTGTTAGAACGGTGCGCGAAGAAAGCATTGCAAGGGAAGAAAATCTGCAGGAACAGTATTGGTATAGCGCGACCGCGCGGAAAATGAACTGCAGGAGAGCGCGACCGTGCCAAGGAAATTGAAGGAAATTGCCAGCTTTGGTATAGCGCGACCGCGCGGAAAATGAACTGCAGGAGAGCGCGACCGCGCTGCAGGATTCCTGGCCGACAGAACGCATTCTGATTCAGATTTTGATAAGGGAATTTGCCGTTTTCTTCTCCTATTCAACATGGAAATATTCTTGGACGGTGGGGATGATCTAGAATCATTATATGACATGGAAAATTGCAATTTGTATCATAATCAAAGATGGAAACTTGTCAATTACGATTCCTACTCAAGAATGGCAATTACTTGGAGAAGAGGCAATATTGAGCTATAAATACACATGCTGGGAGGTCTAAAATCATATACCACAACACCGTACATCAGAGATTAGATTACTTCACATCACATACACACTTTTGAGCACGATATCGAGAAGCCAAGGCGAGGATTGTGACAACAAGAAGATCTATACATAGTTTTCTTGTATTCTTACTAGGCGTATCTTTTGGATGCTTGTTCATTATTCGGATTTGTTCTCTAAACCTTGTTACTATTGATTTATTTATCATTATTATCTTATTCTTTATCATGTTTTCATCAAACCCCATGATGACGAACGGTTCGATTATGAGCTAATCGCCGTCATGGGGTCCTAACTGATTTACTTATGGAATTTAGTTGTTGATTGTCTAACTGAAATATGTGTGGTCATTCTTAATGCTTTTAGATGCGTAGCTAACATCTAAATTGAATTGTTAATCTTTTGTGAAGTGAAAGTGGATCTTGAGATTTAGAACTTGCCATGCTAGTATAAGTTTGTGAATTGTTTTCATAAATAGTGGTGTGATTCGAACTATCTCATACTACCTTGTGTGATCTTTTTGGATAACTTGTTCTTCAACCCTTATGTTTTCAAATTCTATAGACATATAGGGTCTAAGCATAATTGGTGCTTACTTGATGTCTCTCTCTTTTGTGGATTTTGAGTAGATTGGTATGCGTTTACTGAAAGGTAGCGTATACTTGTTTTGTGTTATCTGATTAGTTATCGTAACTACCATACATGTTGATCAAGGGCATGATCTTTAACGGAAGTACTTAATGAAGTTAGGATCCCATGTGTTCTCTCGCATAAGTAATTCGATTAGTTAATTAATTTGTAGTTTGATAATTGGTATAATTAGTTAACTTAGATAATAAAAAATCCATATTAATATTTGTCTTAGCAGTGAGTAATAACTAAACATTGGTGCATAGGAAATAGACGGAATTAGAACCAACTCAGATCCCTGTAGGAACGAACTCAACTTATATCTGTATTACTTGTGACCACGTGTGCTTGCGTGATTTTGTGCTAACAAGCCATCCAGTTTCCAAATGAGCTTTGATGGGATCAATCCAACAGCCCCCTATGTCAATTGGTGCCACCTATTTCGAATTGATGGATTAGGTCTTCAAAACCTGGATGTAAACACTCCCTGCATAATTCTCTATCTTAGAATAGGCAAACTTTGACAGGGCATCGGCCTTAACGTTCTCCTCTCTCGGAATGTGCTCCACAGAGCACTCATCGAACTGAGTCATGACAGCTTTCACAACTCTCAAGATTTTGCCATAGTTATATCCTTGGCTTCAAATTCACCATTCACTTGCGAGACTACCAGTCTTGAATCTCCACAAACTTTGAGGTTCTTGACTCTCATTATCCTAGCCAAGCCTAAACCGGCTATCAAGGCTTCATACTCAGCTTCATTATTGGTTATCGGGAAATCCAACTTCAAAGCATACTCTACCGTAAACCCATCGGGGCTCTGCAAGAATAAACCTGCACCACTTGTTTTTGTTTTTGATTCCCCATCAAAATAAAGCATCCAGTATTCCTTCTCCTCGAGCACGGGTTCCTTATCTTCCTTATGTGGTTTATTGTCTTCCTGAGGTATTATCTCCTGCCCCCCGACTTCTTGGTTGTCGATGGTACATTCAACCACGAAGTCAGCTAATGCCTGGGCTTTAATGGCTATCCTTGGCTTGTACTTAACATCAAATTCTCCTAACTCAATTGCCCACTTGATGAGCCTACCACTGGCTTTAGGGTTTTGCAAAATATTCCTCAATGGTTATCCCGTAAGGACCTCAATTTTATGTGCCTGAAAATAGAGCCGTAGTTTCCTAGAGGCAGTCACCAATGCTAAGGCAAACTTCTCAATGGCGGAGTAGTTCAACTCTGCTCCATGTAAAACCTTGCTCACATAGTACACAGGTTTCTAAACCTTGTCTTCCTCCTTTACAAGCACAACGCTCACAGCTTGATCCGATATTGCCAAGTAGAGATAAAGGATTTCTCCCATACTTGGCTTGGCCAACAACGGGGCTTCAGCCATATACTTCTTCACCTGCTCAAAGGCCTCTTGACTTTCCTTTGTCCACTCAAAGTTTTTTACCTTCTTCAGGGTTTTAAAGAACGGCAAGCACTTGTCCCCGGATTTGGAGATGAATCTTCCCAATGCAGCAATTCTCCCGGTCAGCTTCTATACTTCCCTTATGGAACGTGGTGGTTCCATGTCTAGGATAGCCTTGATTTTGTCGGGGTTAGCCTCGATTCCCTGTTTTGAGACCATGAGACCCAAGAACTTTCCTGACCCAACACCAAAAGCACATTTGGTCGGGTTTAACATCATCTTATGGTGCCTCAGCATTTCAAATGCCTCGCATAAGTGCTCGATGTGATCTACCTTATGTCGGATTTTTACCAACATGCCGTCCACATAAACTTCCATAGTTTTCCCAATGAGATGGGCAAAGATCTTGTTTACCAACCTCTGATAAGTGGCTCCTGCATTCTTTAATCCAAAGGCCATGACGAAGTAGCAATACACACCAAAGTCAGTGATGAATGACACCTTAGGAATGTCGTCATTATGCATTTTAATTTGGTTGTAACCACTAAAGCCATCCATGAAACTCAACATCTCGTGCCCAACCATGGCATCTATCAACATATCGATCCTTGGCAAGGGGAAATAGTCCTTTGGGCATGCGTCATTCAGATCAGTAAAGTCTATGCACATCCTCCATTTTCCATTGGCCTTTTTGACCATTACAGGATTTGCCAACCATTCCGGGAACTGGATTTCCTCAATGAACCTCGCCTCTAAGAGTTTGTCAACCTCCTGTTTTATGGCTTCTTGTCTCTCAGGTGCGAAATTTCTCTTCTTTTATTTCACCGTCTTCCGTTCCGATCCACATTCAAGTTGTGTGTTATTAGTTGGGGATCTATCTCTGGCATATCGGCCGCTGTCCATGCAAGCACATCATTGTTGTCTTGTAGGAAGGCAACCAACTTGCTTCTCAAGGGGTCTTTCAAAGATGCCCCGATATAAGTGACCTTCTCAGGATCTTCCAACTCCAAAGGTATGGGAACCAAGTCCTCTGCTGGCTTTCCTCTCCGTTCTTCATCCTCACGGACGTCCATATCCTCAATCGGGAGGACCTACCCCCCAGTTCCATCAGGTCTCAAAGCGGCCACATAACAACTCCTTGCCATTTTTTGATCTCCCTTCTCTTCTACTACACCGTTTCTGGTTTGAAACTTAATCTTCAGGTGGTAGGTAGAGGCAACCGCCCTAAATGCATGAAGTCCCGTCCTACCTAAGATAGCATTGTAGGTGGAAGTGGCCTTGATAATCAAGAAATTTAACATCTGAGCCTCTCATGGCTCCTGTCCTATAGTCATGGGTAGTTGAATTGTTCCTTCCACTCTCGACTCCACTCTATTAACCCATATATGGGCATATTCAATGGTGTCAACTGAGATTCGATATACGGCTATACCCCATCTTCAAGAAAGCATCATGGAAAAGGATGTCCACTGAAGCCCCATTATCTATCAAGACTCGCTTCACTTGGGAGTTGCCTACACAGGTGAGATTGTTAGTGTAGGTGCCCTAGAGGCAATACATTTCAGTTTATTTAAACTATGTTATTGACATTTATGTTCTGTTTTGATTATATTGATGTTTTATTATGCTTTGTATTTACTACGATATAATTGTTAGTATAATAAATGTCCCTAGATTATTGATACGAACTACATTAATATGAGATAATATACAGTATAATAATCTTAAATATCCCTAGTCAAGTATTATTGTTATTGGGACAATAATAATACATAGAGACTAGTATGTTGATTGACTGATGATCACTTCTCATTGATCATAAGTATTGTGATACTAAAGTCAATGCATAGGTACATGTATGAGTACGATGTACTGGATAGACCCACTATGAGATTCGACATGGAATGTGTTAGGTCCAATATGTTTGTAGAAGGGGGGGTTGAATACAAACAGTACTGTTTAATCGAAATTTGTCCGGATAATTTTAATTTATATTTTGACAAATTTGAGCGGAATTAAATGAAACAAAATTCAAGTTGAATATAAAATTATATTAACTTGAGGGGTTTGTTACAAATACAGTACAGAAATTATATCTAGTTAATAAAAACAAATTAGAAAATTCGACATGAATTTTTCTAGATTTGTTAATAAAAATCGAGATATAGATTAGGAGTAAAAACTCGCTAATATTACAAGAGTATTAAGTAAACAAGTTCTATCGGATCAGATATTAAAAATAAGATGAACTTGAATTTATACAAATTTATTTCTCTTGCTGTGTTGTTCTTCAATGAGAGAGAATGGCTTTTTGTTTCTTGAAGATGATATGTTCTGTGTGTTGTTTGTTCTGGCCGCCTGTCTTTATTTAATATAGTCTTCTGCCACTTTTCTTTTTCATTTGTACTGCCAAGACAATCGGCAAGACAATCTGCTCTTCCAAGACAATCAGTTTTGTACTTCCAAGACAATCGGCAAGACAATCTGAAACCACCAAGATAATCAACTTGTATTGCCAAGACAATAGGCAATACAATAGGAAAGACAATCCAAGCTTACTAAGACAATCAAAATTGTCTTTAACAAATAAAAAACTCGGCTGTTATAATTGTAAACAAGATATTTGAACTCAGCGGAAAACAAAACCCAGTCACAAGAGATTAAGTGAAGGACACGCGCGCCCTGATTTTAATTTTTCTTTCAGGCGCGTGTAGTGCACGCCCTGTAAAGGCGCGTCAATTTCAGCCGACAACAGCATGTTACTTTGTCTTCTTTTTACTGGCCTTGTCTGTTTCTTTAGTTAACTAAAACAACTTGTACCATTTCTTTTGTATCTTGTCGACCACAAACAACCTATACAAGACTGACTTCCTTTCTCTCTTTTTTTTCATTTGTTTTGTTTCTTCGTTTCTTTTTCAATTAATTTAATTTAATTAACTTGATTAATTAATTAATCATTTAAACAAATAATGATTAATTAATTAATAAGTTAATTAATTAAATCAAATATACTAATATATTAATTCAAAATTAATTAACATGATAATCAATTTAACGGAATGAATTAATTTATTAAATTAAATCAATTACATAATTATATTAATTAAAAGAGAATTAATATAAATCTTTTGACAGCTCAAATCTTTTTCTTGAACCACTGAAAGTAATAAAGAATTACCACCGAATTTTTGTTGACGCTCGATGCACGGTCTGGTTCATGAGCGACTAACTCCAACGGCTTTTCTTTATTTTTTTGACTCTATGATTTGGTTCCTTTCTTTTCTTAACATACCAGTCTTGACAGCTTGAACCACTGAAGTTAATGATAAACAACCACTGTTTAATGTTGACACTCGATGTACTGTCTGGTTCATGAGTGACTAACCGCAATGACTGTTCTTCGTATATTGACTTTAAAATCTGGTTCCTTTTCTTTTCTCCTCTCTCTATTAATTCTTCTGTACTGTCTCTGTCACTGTCGAAATCTCTGTCACTTTAAATGAATCCACTTCTTTAACGAATACTTCACTGAGGCTTGATCAGATGTCTGAACTTCTTTCAATGTAGTAACTCTTCAAGTCTGTAGATTGACCTTGATCTTTTTCTTCTGACAGATAATACAATCTGAGATTCCTTGTGACAGTCTATATACTATTTACTATTACAATCTTGTTTAAGTTGAGTTGTATCCTCGAAATACAAATAAGCTACATCATATGCCTTTCAGAATGAATAAATGTGTCATTATGAATCTCAATGTGATAATGATGTAATGATCCATAGACCTGAAGTCATTACATTTCTATATGAGAATTAATATATTTTGATTCTATCAAAAGTTATCTTTAATCGGGTAATGATAAAGGTGGTCTTGGGTATATTATGAATCGTATGAGAAATGTGAATGATCTAGATGGAATTTAATCCTCCTTAATATATATAAATATATAGGAGTGATATTATTGGCATCTTGTTTGTGTGAGACTATGAAATGCATGGCCGTGCTCAAATAGTGATTTGTTTGAATAGTCTACTCATCGATCAAGAAAATAAAGATTAAATTATGACAAGGATGACACATTCCATGCCTCCAGTTTAATCTATAATATCATGGTTAAGGTATTATATTACATAGAACATTGTTCACGAAAGGAGAAATTGATTCACTGATTTAAATATTATTATTTGGGTAACAATGATGTATTACTAGATGCCGCTCATTGTTTACGATTTTATTTATTAAATAAAATTGTTTCCAATATAATAATAACCTATTGAGTCACACACAAGAGCGCTTGAAGGATAATTTAATTTAAATAGTCAGATTTAAATTAAGATGATAAATCGAATTGTTAATTAATTAATTAATTAAGTATTGACTTGATTAATTAAATAAACAAAATTCGAATTATTATAAATTCAATATTCAGTATCTTGATTATTAAGTAAGACTTAATAAGATGAGAATTAACAGAATTTGGATTTATACAAAACTCTAAAAGAGATTAGAGTTGATTTTCATTTTTATCTCCAGCTATATAACTCTTTTTGTGGCTGCTAGTGGTTATGTTTTTATTGTGATAAAACACTAAAACCCTAACAGAAAAAGAGGAGAGAGCAAGAGAGGAGAAAATTCGAGTTCTTGGTGCTAGTACACTGCAAATTCTTCAAGAAAGGTTTCGTGTGGATACCATAGAGACGTACATCGCTCGTGCGGGATACGTGGTGATCGAACAATCTATTCTTCACTCTCAAACATCGGAAAGCTCTTTAAGGTACTGATTTCTATGAACTACAAATTAAATATACAATTCTCGCATGGATCCTTGCGGTGGGTTTCAATTTTATTTTATTTTTTGTGTTTTTCCGCTGTGTTTGATTGCTTGAAACCCAACAGAGATAACAAGCGGGTCATCATGGTGGAAATTCACCCCTTCAAGGTCCGAGTCATCAAACCCGATTGAGACTTCCGTCTTTGCACGCTTCGGTGCTTCCCCGACGATGTGCATCACCTCTCGTGCATACGCCTTTCTAGAATTTCTACTTGTCCCGGCCGCCGTTAGGCCACCAAAAATCATATTTATTACCGACCCCTGGGGCTGCGGGTTGCGGTTATGATCTTCATCCTTCCTGTCATAATCCCGTCTTGGGTTTCCTCGATCCCCATCTTTGCAGAATTTATTCAATTTTCCTCTTCGGATTAGGAACTCAATCTCATCATTCAATTGTCTACAATCGTCGGTATCATGTCCCATGTCTTTGCGAAATCGGCAGTACTGATTCTTGTTTCTCTCCTCAAGATCAGTCCTTAGTGGCTTCGGCCATCGTATATCCCTATCTTTCTCTATGTCCATCAGGATTTGACTCCTCGGGGCATTCAACCTTGCATACTCCGAAAATCTCTGCCCTGGACTCCCCTTTTTAGGAGCCGGGTCTGAATCCTTACCTGTACGCGGGTACTTTTCTTTGGCATTATATTCCTGCTCCTTCTTCCTCTTCCGAGAGTCGTTGTTACTCCCCCCATTACCTACTGTGGCCTCTTTCTTCATGCTATCCTCAACTTTAATATACTTGTCAGCCCTTCGTTGGAGCTCGGCCATGTTCTCAGAGGGATGTTTCGCCAATGACCTCTTGAAGAAGAGGTCAGTGGTTCCGTGCTCCAGGGCAACCATGGCCACCTTATTTTCCAAGTCAGTGATGTTTAGTGTCTCCTTAGTGAATCGCCTGAGGTAATCCCTCAAATTTTCATTCTTTCCTTGTACCACATACATAAGAGATGCAGAACTTTTCTCATGAACTCTTCCACTAATGAATTGGCTGACAAAAGCGGCACTCAACACTTTAAAAGAGCCAATCGAATTCGGGGGCACACGACTATACCAACGTTGTGCCATGCCCGACAGGGCTTGAGGGAACGCCCTACACTTGAGAGCGTCACTAGCCGGCTGCAACAGCAGCGCGTTTGAGAATGTCCTAACATGATTTGCGGGATCACCCGTTCCATCATAAGCCTTAATAGTAGGCATCTTAAACTTCCTAGAAACATGAGCATTCATCACCTCCTCAGTGAATGGGGGTGTGGGATCATCAGGATCTCCAAGCGGCATCAAATCTTTGGGATCACCCCTGGGAGTCTCCACCCTTGTTGTTCTTCCAGTTGGGGCATCCGCCCTTCTCTTTCTCCTTGAAGACTTCTCCAAATCGACGAGGGGAATCTCCCTTGAAGCCGGGGGGGTCGGTTCTGATTCTGCCTTGCTCGCTCTCTTGCTATGTTGTCCTTCAGCCTTAGGATCTCGGCCTCATGAGCCTTGATTCTCTCAGCAGCTTTTACGGGGGTCCATCATGGATTCTTCGTCGAGTTTGTCCTATAGGTTCCTTGCTCGGACGTCGCCTCCTTGGGGCTTCATCCCTATCATCTTCCTCCGAGGATGAATCATCAGAATACGGGCCGGAGTAGTCGCGATATTGCTGGCCTTGGTCGGGTCCTAAACTCCTGATATAAGGTGGCTCGTGTATCTGAAGGGCATGACCGCTTGGTCCAGCCTGGTACGGGGGATACTTGGGCAACCCATACATCGGGTTCGTGCTTGCAGGAATCATAGTAGTAGAGATCTGGGCTCTAGGGCGGACGGATTGGCCTCCGAGATGGGAAACCACCATCTGCAGGGAATTCATCCCTTGGCTGGAGGGATTCGTCACTAGAGGTAACGTTGCATGAGTTTGTGTTTCAATCCCTTGGGGCTGAGTGATCAGTGGTTGGGAGCCTGCTCCTGGGGGTACCTGTTCCCCAACCGGGGGTGCGGTGGTGGTGGTAGTGGTTTCAGAAAGCGTTGGTGTTCTCCAAGTGGTAACCATGGTTGATATTCGTTTCCCACAAACGACGTAAAATGATGTGGAATAAAAACTAGGATGTATTTATTGTGTATTGATTGCTAGGGTTTGAGAGTTTCGAGTTTTAATGGCTGCCCTCGTGTTTCGTGACTTAATTCGAGTCCTCACGAGATGCCTACGTATCTCAATGAATGCTGAGAATCAAGCCAAAAAGCGTAGTTCTGTATTGAAGGATCAGGTTCTTTATATAGGCGTTGGGTGCCTTGGAGTTAGAGTAGGGTTTGGTATCTTGGTGGGTAAGATACCCACTCTAAGCCCGGTTCTAGATCCTTCCATGAGGAAGGTCGATAACTGTTGGAGTTGTATGCCATGGAGGCTACTCCAAAGATGATTTGGTTTTCTTTTGGACTCAATAACGAAGTCTTTTATTTGGTTGATTTAATAGCTACGAATTTAATATTAATTTTACGCTTGGACCAACCTAGGCTTATTTAATACATCATTAAATGTATTTTTAGGGCTTACTTTCAGCCTATATCATACTTAATACAGATTCGATCTAATAGAATACTCCCTCTGTGTTAAATTAGTAGTCTACTTTCAAAAAATCACGCATATTAAGATATTCAAACATTAATAATCTAATTCCATATTTACCCATATTTATTGCATTGGTTAAAAAAATTAAGTACATAAAGTCAGTGTTGGAAATTAAAACTCAAGGATAATGTGGGAAATTTAAGTAAAAAATTGCTTTGAAAGTAGAAGTGAGACAACTATTTTAAAATAATTTTTTTTGAAAGTGGACTACTAATTTGAAATGGAGGGAGTACCGATCAACAAATAAATTAATTATTCTTATAATTTACATATTTATGTTATTATCTTTGTATATATATAAAATAAAAAATATAAATGTATAATTTTGATTAAAATGAAAAATATAATTTAAACAATATGAATGAAAAAATTAAAAAAAGTATTTTTAATAAAAAATTTATACAAAATATTGATAATATAATCCATACGTCGCACGGTAAGATAACATCGTTCGCGCTTACCAGCTTTATTACTTTCTCATGATTTCACTTAGTCCAGTTTTAAGTAAAACTGGAATCACACGACTACAAACAAATTGAATTACTATGCCATAGTCCGGCCTGGGCCTTAATTAAGCCCAGACTGTTGAAAGATGCCCAAGTATAGTAGTCCTCCAACGTAGGCCTGCTTTTATGGTGAAATGCAAGGCTTGTAAGATGAAATGTACAGTAATTTAGAACAGCCCAGACTATATGTTTTTCCAATATGAAATGAATCACAAATCACAATATTGGTGTTACCTTCGTGAATATTGCAAGTTTTATAGAATGCAATGATTTATATATAATTTCAAGTTGGAATTGACTTGAATATTTTTTTTTTCATTCAAATAAAAAACCAAACCAAACCAAACATATCCAGTATATCCCGCTCAGAGCAGGGTCTGGGGAGGGTAGGTTGTACGCAGATCATGCCCCCACTTTTAGGGTAGGGAGGCTGTTTCAGTGAAGACCCTCGGCTATGTGCACGACATGTACGGTGTGTGATATATACAAAGGAATCTATAATATATGCGACAAAGTTCACAGCAATACCTGAGCCCATGGCTTTCTCCCCACGGGACTTACCTACAATGCCCCTAGATACCACCAAGCGAAGCTCCCTGCACCTGCACAACCGGGAAACATATGATAATAAAAATGAAAACTGAAAATGGAAAAAGATAGCGGAGAAAGCCGAACTCCTAAGATAAGGCCATCCGAGCCAACCCAACTCTGAGGTTCTCCACTACAGAGTCGTCCCCTAGAAGAGAGTCCACCACTCTGATCTGCCGCCTCCACGAACACCTGTCAGCGGTCATGCTCTCACTTAGGTTCATAGCCTTCAAATCCAACCTAAGCTGCTCTTCCCATGACCTCCTCGGTCTGCCTCTCCTCCTCACCCCAACAACCGAAAGACTCTCGACCCTTCTTACTGGGGCTTCCGGCCGCCTCCTACGGACGTGGCCGAACCATCTCAACCTCCCTTCCCTAACTTTCGCAGAAAGTGGCGCCACTTCGAGCTCTGTCCTGAACACTCTATTAGGGATTCTATCTAGCATCGTGCGGCCACACGACCACCGCAACATCCTCATTTCAGCTGCTTCCAACTTGCTTTCGTGGGTCTTCTTCGCTGCCCAGCACTCAGAACCATAAAACAACGCAGGCCGGATAGCCGCTCTATAGAATCTCCCTTTCAACTTTAAAGGAACCTTCTTGTCGCACATCACCCCTGACCCTGCCCTCCACCTTTGCCACCCAGCATTGATACGATGCTTGACATCGTCTTCAACCTCAGCTTCCTTCTGGATGATCGACCCCAGATACTTGAACTTATCCGTACGCGGGACGATCTGATCTACGATCTTAACCTCCACCCCTTCGTCGATGGCCTCGCCACTGAAGTTGCACCAGAGATACTCGGTTTTAGTTCTACTCACCCGCAAGCCTTGTGACTCCAAAGTTGATCTCCATAGTTCCAACTTCTCGTTGACCTCCCCCCTTGACTCCGCCACTAGCACAATATCGTCAGCGAAGAGCATGCACCACGGGACGACGTCTTGGATCCCGCGTGACATGACATCAAGGATAAGTGCGAAAAGAAGAGGACTAAGGGGTATAGCTTCGAGTCCGAAGTTAATACTCCATTTTATTGGTTCAAAATGGGGTTAAGTATCAAAAAGGTCACTGAAGTGAAGTCCATATATCAAAAGCTTCACTCTAGTTATCGGGATATCAATTGTATCACTTAAGTAATCGATAATGACAAGATTCACTGTAGTTATTAGATCTAACGGTTATCATCTATTTACTAAATATCTAACAATCATCATTTTTTTAACGATTGGTTGAACCAAACAACCAAACTACCAATTATCCCCTAATTTGCTTATTATATATTAGTATAAATACACATTCAAATTATTAAAAAAATATGATAAAATATAAAAGTAGTATCATATTTTGTTCGAATAATTGAATTTGAATGAAATTCAACTTCCTCTGATAACTATTAGTGCTAGGGACCCCAAATTGGATCCCAAAAAATATTCTCAAATGATGTGGCATGGATAAAAATTTTCATTTATTAATAAACAATTGTATTTAACACGTCACACTTAGAAAAGTGTGATTTGATAGCATATTATTAAGGTACGATAAATATGAGTGTATGGATATCCGATTAGTTTTTGGAAAATGAATGGTAACCTATGATGAATAGTGAAAATTTTATTTTGATTTGGGATTGATCCCAATTTTACACGGAAGTTCCGAAATAGTATTCGAATATTAATTATGTTGTTGGAAGTTATTAAACTAGAATAAAAATCCCTCCATGAGAGCTTATAGGGCGAATTGTTGCATGGGAATGGAGGAGAATTATTAACTACTTGTATGGAGTCCATTTTATTTAATTATAATATGATCAATCAGAAGGTGACACGTGTAATTTAGAAAATATTTTTGGATCCAATTTAGGATCTCTAGGATTTTCCTTATTTTTAACAAGTCGAATTGTTTTCAGCTATATTTTGATAGTCTACATATTTAGCTAAAATTACGAACAAGTCTGTGAAATTTAAATAATTCTTCCATATATTAAAAAATAAAATGATTAGTGATGAAATAGAGACCCTGATAACTAAAGTAAAGATTTTGATATATGGCCTTCACTTCAGTGAGCACTTTGATACTTAACCTAACGTTTTCCGTCGATCAACGGATCAACACTAACGGAGTGTCATTATCGGCTACTTTAGTGGTACAAATGATACCCCGATAACTAGAGTAAAGTTTTTGATATATGACATTCACTTCAGTGATCACTTTGATACTTAACCCGCCCAAAATGCAACTATAGTGTTATTATCTTTTGGTATTGTTATTTCTGAGTATGACTCATATGCTGAACTTGTGTAATCGTTGGTTTATGTCTGTCAAGCGAGGGACAAAGCAGCCGACAACCTAGTTCGCTGGCTTACTCGATCTCCTGATGGTAATATTAGGTCCCAGTTGTAGAGTGAGTGTCAACCCAAGTCCCACATCGATAAGATAAAGAAGAATTATCTTGTATATAAGCAGCCACAACAACTCCATTAGTATTAGGCATTTTGGGAGGAGCCCAAAAACAAATCCGTGCGGGCTTGGCCACGGCCTAGAGCGGACAATATCATACTAATGTGGAGTTAATGGGTGTTGCGCAGCCCAATAAGTGGTATCAGAACCGATGGTTAAGAAGTTGATCCTGGGTTGCGGGTGCAAGTTGTGTTGTGTGGGAGGCTCTCCAGAACTGCGATTGGAGATCTTGGACGGCTTGTGTCAAAAGTCTTCCTGACGCTGAGGTGGTCGGGCAGCGTGTTCCGCAAGTTGAGGAGCCACAAATGAAGGGTCACACATCGATAAGATAAAGAAGAATTATCTTGTATATAAGCAGCCACAACAACTCCGTTATTATGAGGCCTTTTGGAAGGAGCTCAAAAACAAGTCTGTGACACCAGTTTACAAATTTGCATGATCATACCTGAGGTTATCGAATTCGATACATTCCTTGAACCTTGCATGAACTCATTAAGGATCATACCTGAGGTTATCAAGTGTAGGATGTTCGAATTCGATACATTCCTTGAACCTGGACGAATAACTTATATATTTCAACAAATTCTCTTCTGGATACCATGGATACCAAAAGACTAGGAAGAAACAGAGGAACAATTATGTCAAGTTCCTTTTATGAAATGCTTCCCGGAATGAGACATTTTATTAAGATAAATATTTGTGTTTACATCAATATTAGAGCTCTTATTAACACGAAACGAATAAAATGATGCTATACATGCTAACGGATGAAAACTACATATCAACGATAATGAATTGCAGCAGATTATAAGACTAACTTCTTAAGTTCATGTTTTTGAACTGGTGTCGTTGCTGCAGAAGCATTTCATCCAGGTAATTGGATGCAGCTGCTGGTTCTGGTGCCGGTGATGCAATAAATCGTGTAGCTACGAGTGCTCTTCTCGGCAACAATCTGTTGTTCAACCCTATTGCTTGAACACCTAATTTAAATTGTTGGCAAACTTTAATCTAGCTACTAGAGACTTTTGCTATCAACATTCAAAATACTCGATCAACATATCACATACGCATTTTCATTTTCTATTTTGTTAGTACGTACCATTTACTTCCAAGAGTTTCGCGGATGCAGACATGCGGATAAGTGTTGGAGTGATCACCGTAAGGAGAGCCCAGAAGAAAAAGATCAGAACATAGCTTCTTCCATTCATTTGCTTAACAATAATATGAATATTGTACTTTCAAGCTATCTTATAGGGCTCTTATCTGCACTGTTGATTGGTTGGTGGTAGGAGAAGATGCCTTAACTTCTTAGCTGGCTTAATATTAAAAGCCGATTGCAAAACTCAAAGGTAAAAACTAATAAGGTAGTCTGAACTACCAAATAATTAAATTCCTAATAATATACTCAGGGACGGAACCAGGAATAAATGTTGGGGGGCCAAATTTTTCGGTCATCGGAAAATTTTCTGATAATCGGAAGATATGGGAAAATTTTCGTAAATCAAAGATAATTGTGGAGATTATTGCATTCTTCTTTTGGCAAATCACAGATAGTCAGCCATCACACATTCATAAGTTTACTGAACACTCAATGTCTTGTTATCATTTACGCGATTGTGGACAAAACTTGAACCCTCGACCCCTTAATAAAATAAGTATTTACTGGAGTACACTAAATAGGTTTTCACTGGATTACAACAGCACAGATAGGACAGAGAACTTTGCCTGATAAAGTCCACCTGAAATTTGGCATTTCTTAACGTATCAATTTTAGTTATACCAGACGAGATTGTACAGAGTATCGTTTCATGTCATGGTCCATGTACATTAGACACTGTATTAAGTAATGTTATCATGCTTTGGGGTTGGAATATATAATGGTTGTTACAGTAATAAACAATATCTTGTTCAGTGTAATCACTCATTGAGATAAACTTTGCAACTACTCACTCATAAAGATATTCATATATCCAACTGGCAGAATATTCTGTTCGATTAGCAACTTAAACAAATCACTTATGTGAACTATATAAACTGATAAAGTTTGACATTTACTCAACGGTTTAACTACTTTGTTTGGAATGTCTCCACAGCTCCCTATATACACACATAGCCACATATCCGAACAAGATCAGTTCATAAAACTAAGAAATACCAAATAAGATAGAACTAACAAAAGGAGTCATCAGCTTCGATTATCCAGCTTACATTAGCTTTTGTTTTTAAGAACTAAGAAATCTGCAAGATACTTGTTTAATTAGATACAAGGAAACATTTAGAATATAAACATATGTTCAAGCTGAAAATCTAATCCCAAAACTAAGAGTTGTGTGTATCAATCCTATGAGGTTCCCATCCAGTCAGAACTATGTTCAACTTCAGTCCCTTGGTGAACTCGTACCACTCTTCTTCCCAGTATATGTCTGCCATAATAAACTTCAGTCCCTTGGTGAACTCGTACCACTCTTCTTCCCAGTATATGTCTGCCATAATAAAAAAAGTGGAACACACGTCAAACACGTCATTCTCAAGACATTGACCAAAAATTAATGGGTACCAACCCTCGACAGAATCTTAATTATTTAACTGGAACTGAGTAAGGGTACAATTCCACTCAGATGACGGAAATTCGAATGAACAAGGTCTCACCTGCTTTCCTATGTTGAGCGGGACATACTTGTATTTAATCATGTGCATGATTTGACGCTTCATTGTGAGAACAAATAGAACAATCCAGTAGCAGAGCAGTATAGGCCAGAAAACAGGGACATCAAACAATGAAAAGAAAGTCATCAAAAAGGCTACACAGAAAGCCTTGGTGATTGCATACCTGAAATTAAATCAAAGCAACGGCTGTTGTCAGGCAAATACATTAGATCACTTTTCTTATGAATGAGGCTACAGAAATTTAAAAATTGCAGAGACTATAATTCTGCTTATAGCTCTCGACACTCGTGTATTCATCAAATTCTCTATCTAGGGTCTGAGGGGGGTAGGTTGTACGCAGCCATGCCCATGCCTCTACCCAAGGGTAGAGAGGCTGTTTCTGGTTTTTTTTGACCCCCGGCAGGAGTCGAACCCATGACCTCTCGGTTCATGGATTGGGCACTTAACCACTGTGCCAACTCAACCCCTTTTTTAATTTCTAAGAGAATGTGACAGCTAAATTTGAACTAAAAAACCATTGGACAAGTGATTAAAGGAACAAATTTAGGAAGCAATAAATCTCTTTGATCTCCTCTGGCCGGACAAGGAAAGAATTCGGTTAGAATATTAAAGTTGAAACGATTTGCTTCTTGTTGTTAAAGAACCACCAGAACTTTCTTTCGTTTTTTTTTGTAGCATTTTAAATCCACCTTACTGACGAAAATAGTGCCTAACGTAGAACTTGTTGAATTAAAAGTTACAAAATAATCAAAGGGGTCATTTAACTAGTGGCAAACTCATTAACCTAGTTAATAAAGTACAGATGCAAAAGAAAATAAGATGTATTAATGTCCTCAAAGATCGAAATCATTAAGCTATAGTCTATAAATAAGACTTCAAAGTTTGAAAAGTAACAAAAAAAAAATCTTTAACTTTATACATGGATGGTATCTAAGGGGTTTATGATTTTTGGGTTTTTTCTTAGCATTTGAAAAGTTAATTTTGGGTTTTTTCTTAGCATTTTAGTTATATTTGGTGAGGCTTTATTGTTATACAATGTCTTCTATGAAGTTGGGGTCTAAACCTAATGCATTTCAAAGGAAAGGCCAGGATTGGTATGTTTTCTTATCTTTTTAACTTGTTCTTATTGGTTACATTGTTCATACTTTTGCTATCTGTTACTCTTAAAAGATTGTTCTTCAAACTCTGTTATCCTCATTCCGATCTCTGCTTCTCTGTACAATATTCATAGTGAAGGAGGAGACTGAGTAATTAACATTAGTTTTATAATTTGACATCATCACTTCCTCCTGAAAATATAAACATTGGTTAATCATTGTTACTTTGGTAGTTTTGCTTCTTTGTTTCAGTATGGACTTTCGTTGTTAGCCTGTGGTTTTACTTTTTGTTTTGTAAAAATAATCACAGGTTCTGCACAACCGGCCTTCCAAGTGATATCATTGTAGAAGTTGGCGGCATGTCCTTTCATCTCCACAAGGTAATGTATCATTTGATATTTAAATCACATTTAAATGATTCAGTATTAGTGGTTTATTCCTATCACTGTAGTTGATTGGAATCTTCGCCTTTTCTTTCCCTCCTCTTATAATTCTGCTTATAGCTCGCGACACTTGAGTTATTAGTCAAATTCTCTATCTAAATTATCACGTTGCAGCAAAACCAAAAGTTTCACACCCTAGGCTTTGGTCTCCCTAACTCCCTTAATTTCTAAAAGAATGTGACAGCTAAATTTCAACTAAAAAACCATTGGACAAGTGATTAAAGGAACACCAGAACCAAAATCTCTTTGATCTCCTCTGGCCGGACAAGGAAAGAATTTGGTAAGAATATTAAAGTTGAAACGATTTGCTTCTTGTTGTTAAAGAACCACCAGAACTTTCTTTCGTTTTTTTTTTGTAGCATTTTAAATCAACCTTACTGACGAAAATAGTGCCTAACGTAGAACTTGTTGAATTAAAAGTTACAAAATAATCAGAGGGGTCATTTAACTAGTGGCAAACTCATTAACCTAGTTAATAAAGTACATATGCAAAAGAAAATAAGATGTATTAATGTCCTCAAAGATCGATATCATTAAGCTATAGTATATAAATAAGACTTCAAAGTTTGAAAAGTAACAAAAAAAAAAATCTTTATCTTTATACATGGATGGTATCTAAGGGGTTTATGAACTTGGAAAAACTAAAGTAATATTCAGATTTCAGAGATGCATAGTGTCTGATAAGGAAAAAGCTAAAGTATCATGCTATTACGCTTATTTACACTCCTATTGTGGAATAAAAACGAGGGTTTATAAATTGCGGCTAGGGTTTGTATGTATTTAATACAAAGGATGGTGAGCTTCGAGCTTTAATGGCTGTTCTTGCGTTCGAGACTAAACGGTCCTCACAAGATGCCTACGTATCTCTGTATTGTTAGAGAATCAAGCCAACGTAGTTCTGAGAATGAGGGGTCAGGCCCTTTATATAGGCTGAGAAGCCTTAGAATTAAGGTAGGAGTTGGAGACTTAATAGATAAGTCACCTCCTTGAGGAAAGTTCTAGACTCCTTCCTTGTAGGAGTCTGTTGCCATATCGAATTGGATGCCTTGGAGACTAAGTCTTGTAGAGATAATGTCCTTATATGACACTTATTGCTGAGCTGTTTATTACCCCTAATATTAATTACGAAATTAATATTAAAAATAGGACTTTGGACCCTGTTGGTGGGCCCCACGTTCGGACCATACCGGGTCTAATTAATGCAACACTAAATGTGTCTTTAGGGCTTATTTTTAGCCCATATCATTTGCCCCCCAACTTCTAGGAAAACTGATCAGGTTTTCCTTGAAGTTTTAACGGTCCTTTCCAAGACTCGGGTCAGGGTTCATCTTTATACACTAGTGTTTCACGAGTATTGTCTTTATGTAAAGCGTGGAGCGACCGACGCGTTTACGACAATGTTAATTCGATGCTAATCGGCACTAATCAGCCTTAACGACATTTAAACAATGTTTAAACGACGTTGAACGGCATAAAACGGCACTAAACGGTACTAACTAGCCTTAAATGACACTTAAACAACGTTTAAGTGACGCCAACCGGCATTAAACGACACTGAACGGTGCTTATCGACACTAACGGTGCTAATCGGCACTTAATCGGTGCTTAACGGTGCTATCGGCACTTAATCGGTGCTTATCGGCACTGACGGTGCTAATCGGCACTTAATCGGTGCTTATCGGCACTAACAAGCCTTGAACGACACTTAAACAATGTTAAGCGATTCTAAACGGCGCTAAACGGTGCTAAACGGCACTAGCGGGGGTCCGGGGGCGGCAGCCCCCGGGCGGGGTCCAAGGGGCGGCAGCCCCTGGCGGGGTCCAAGGGGCAGAGCCCCTGGCTGGGGTCGAGCTTGGAATTTTTTTATTTCCAAGGGCTAGTACTATTCAGAAATTATCATTTCGACTCAAATTTCTGAATTTTAATCACAAATTTCGATCAGGAAACTTTACATTTTTCGACGGCACTAATGGCACTAAACAGCGCTAAACAGCGCTAATATGCACTAAATAATGCTTAAACAGCACTAAACAGCGCTTAATCGGCACTAATCGGTGCTTAGTTTTCACTTCCCTTAATTACCAAATCAGAAAGACAAATAACAAAAAATGAAATTTTGCGAACCCAACTCGAACATCGCTGTCGGTCGGCCGGGCAAAAACCCGTACCGACCATCACTCCCGGTCGGCTGGAGGGTATTACAAGGGGCCGGTCGGCCGGAGCCCCGGTCGGCTGGTTTTTTTTTTTTTTTTTTTTTTAATTTTTTTTTTTTTGAAACGAAGGCAGAAAACCCGTATCGATGACCGAAGTCGGTCGGCTGGAAGGTTCACCGGAGGGTCGGTCGGCTGAGGAGCCGGTCGGCTGGACCGAGCCCGTACCGAGAGCTGATTCCAGTCGGCTGGAGCATGTCCGGGGAGGCCGGTCGGCCGGTGACCCGGTCGGCTGAAAATTTTTTGCTCCGTTTCTTTGTTACAGTGGTTGGCTCGATCTCTATCAGTGATTTTGATCAACCATCGACCTGGAACCAACTTGGCCATTCATGGCTAGAGTTACTTACTTTCGCATACCGATATCGATCATCGATATGGAATCAATATTGGCCATTCATGGCTAGAGTTACTTACTTTCGCATACCGATATCGATCATCGATATGGAATCAATATTGGCCATTCATGGCTAGAGTTACTTACTTTCGCATACCGATATCGATCATCGATATGGAATCAATATTGGCCATTCATGGCTAAAGTTACTTACTTTCGCATACCGATATCGATCATCGATATGGAATCAATATTGGCCATTCATGGCTAAAGTTACTTACTTTCGCATACCGATATCGATCATCGATATGGAATCAATGTTGGCCATTCATGGCTAGAGTTACTTATTTTCGCATACCGATATCGATCATCGATATGGGATCGACTTTCGACATTGAAACGATGTCGAGACTCTCGACATCGAAACGAAGACCGGTCGGCTGAAGATTCCCGGGTGCCCCGATCGGCGGCCTCCGGTTTGCTGAGCCCCGGTTTTTAAACCTCAACGTCAGTATTCTAAGTCGATGACCAAACAGACATCCTTCAATTCAAATTGGCTTTCGTGACCTTCTGGGCCTTAACTCGCTTGTTGAATCCTTGGTTTTAAACCTCGAATCCGTTCGTGGTTGTTGGTTATCATCAACCCTTAACTCTTATTCTAAGATGTAAAAATGATGAAGTCCCTTAGTTCTTGCCCCTTGCTACATATGGTGGAGGTCTTGCTTCTCGGTTGATCGTTCAAGAAGTTCCCTTGCCACTCAACACTTGACTTCAAGTCCGGTGTGTCTTGGCTGGTTGTTAACCTTCTTTTCTTGATTCTAGGTTTCCAACCTTCTTCTTATGCTCACAAGACCTTGCTTTGGGTTATATTCGATTGAAGGCTCTTGATTCAAGTCCTTAAACTTCAAATGACAAATTTGATTGGAGGTAGACAGCCTTTTTTGCCATCAAGGCTAAAATTTTGTGTCGGGATTTTAGATTCAAGATTTTAAGTAAGGAATGACAAAGGACCCCTCATCTCAACACTCTCACTAACTGTTTCTGTGCCTTCAAGGCATTATCAGGGAGCCAACTAGTCTCGAGATGAGCTCGAAGAGGGTCTATCCTTCAGCTTACATCAACTGGTGCTACCAATTTTGATTCGATGGTGAGGTCTTCAGGACCGGGAAGCAAAAGCTCTCTGCATAATTCTTTATCTCAGAAGAGCCATACTTAGACTAGGCTTCGGCCTTAATGTTCTTTTCTCTCTTGGGATATACTCAACATGGCATTTATCGAGAGGGGCTATCACGGCTTTCCCAATCCTCAAGTATTTGCCCATATTCTTTTCTCTAACCTCAAACTCTCCATTGACTTGTGAGACTACCAGATTTGAGTCTCCACAAACTTTCAGGTTCTTCACCCTCAGGGCTCTCGTCAATCCAAGGTCGGCTATCAGAGCTTCATACTCCGCCTCGTTGTAGGTTGTTGGAAGTCCAACTTCAAGGCATACTCAAGTGTGAACCCATCGGGGCTTAACCTGCACCACTGGTTTTTGTTTTTGATGCTCCATGAAAATAGAGCTTTTTGTTTGTGATGCCCCATCAAAATAGAGAATCCAATACTCCTTCTTCTCTTCCATGGGTTTCTCACCTTGCTGACCTTCCTGGTCTATTACCTCCTGCCCCACGACTTCTTGGTTGTCAATGGTATATTCAACCACGAAGTCAGCTAGAGCCTGGGCATTGATGGCCATCCTAGGCTTGTACTTAACATTGAATTCTCCAAGTTAGATTGCCCACCTGATGAGCCTTCCATTGGCTTTCGTGTTATGCAATATGTTTCTTCAGCGGGTGTTCCATCAGGACTTCAACGTTTGTCTTTATCCAGGGTCCTTCAAGGACTTAAACTCTTATCTGCTGTAACTTAAATCTACCATTCGGGGTATGCATTCGTTTGTTTTCATTCGTGTATTCTTTTATTTTCGGTACTTGGTCATCTTTGACTCACACATCAGGTGCTTGGCACATAAATAAAATCACAATCAATGAATGGAAAACAAAAATGCATTAATAACTTGAATGGGTTCAACCCTTACATAGAGTACTACTGTCCTACTCGGAACAACATGCTCTGCAATGGTTTTAATGAACCTTATTTCTACTTCTACTATATAAATATGAAGCTAAGTCCTACTAGGATAACTTAAGCCCAATCGGGGTTTTGCAAGACTAGGTATGCACCACTTAATTTTGTTTTTGATGCTCCATCAAAATAGGGCACCCACCACTCCTTCTGGTCTCCTCATTCTTATTCTGAAGTTCACTTCCTGCTTGGGGTACTACCTCCTGCCCCCCGACTTCTTGGTTGCCAATGGTACACTCAACCACAAAGTCAGTTAACGCCTTAGCCTCAATGGCTGTCCGAGGCTTCTGCGTGATGTCCTCTGCTGACCTTTCTTTGTGTTCCTTACCACTGTGGACTTCCATGTCTTCAATCGGAAGGACCTGCCCCCCGACTCCATCAGGCCTTAACGAGGCTACATAACAGCTTCGCGCCATCTTCTGATCACCTTTATGTTCTCCAACACCATTCCTGGTAGGGAACTTGATCTTCACATGATAGGTTGAGGCAACAGCCTTGAATGCATGAAGTCCCGTCCTTCCAAGGATGGCGTTGTACGTTGAATCCGCCTTGATTACCAGGAAGTTCAACATCCGAGTGGCCTCCTTGGGCTCTTGCCCAATAGTTACAGGCAGCTGAATAGTCCCTTCAACTTTGGATTTTACTCCATTAAATCCGTATATAGGCATGTTATTGGGGGTCAACTGAGAATCAGTGTATCCCATCTTCACAAACGCATCATGAAACAGAATGTCAACGGAAGCTCCATTGTCTATCAAGACTCGCTTCACCTCCGAGTTTCCAATCACAGGAGTTATAACCAACGGGTCATCATGGGGGAACTTCACCCCTTCCAAGTCTGAGTCATCAAAGCTAATCGCTACCTCAGTTTTTGCACGCTTCGGTGCCTCCCCCACGATGTGCAACACCTCTCGAGCATAAGCCTTTCGAGAGTTCCTAGTTGTCCCGGCTGCAGTCGGGCCTCCTGAGATCATGTTGATTACTGGCCCTCGGGGCTGTAGGTTGCGATCTTGATCGTCATCCCTTCTATTATAGTCTCTTCTCTGATTACCACGGTCTTCACCCTTAGTGAAGTGCCTCAGTTTCCCTCTACGGATCAGAAACTCGATCTCATCTTTGAGTTGCTTGCAATCGTCAGTGTCATGCCCCACGTCTCTATGGAATCTACAATACTGATTCTGGTTTCTATTTGCGGGATCACCCCTGAGTGGCTTCGGCCATCTGAAATCCTTATCATTCTCAATGTCCAACAAGATTCGACTCCTAGGAGTATTCAACCTTGCATACTCAGTGAACCTTGACCCTTGGTTCTTCTTAGGGGCAGAGTCGGAGTCCTCGCTAGTTCGGGGATACTTGTCCCTAGCATCATACTCTTGATCATCATAGTCTTGGTCTTGCTTTCGCTTCTTGGAGTCATTGTTACCTCCTCCTCCACCTACGGTGGTTTCTTTCTTCAAGCTATCCTCAGCTTTAATGTACTTATCAGCCCTTCGTTGGAGCTCAGCCATGTTCTCAGGGGGATGCTTTGCCAATGATCTCTTGAAGAAGAGGTCAGTGGTTCCGTGCTCCAGGGCTACCATTGCCACCTTATTTTCCAAATCAGTGATATTCAGGGTCTCCTTAGTGAATCGCTTGAGGTAATCCCTCAGATTTTCATTCTTTCCTTGCACCACATACATAAGAGATGCGGAGCTCTTCTCATGCACCCTTCCGCTAATGAATTGGCTAACGAAGGCGGCACTCAACTCCTTAAAAGAGCCAATAGAGTTCGCAGGCAATCAGCTATACCATCTCTGAGCCATGCCCGACAGGGTTTGGGGGAACGCTCTGCACTTTAGGGCATCACTTGCAGGCTGCAGCAGCAGTGCGTTCGAGAATGTCCTGACGTGATTTGCGGGATCACCCGTTCCATCATAAGCCTTAATTGTCGGCATCTTAAACTTCCTAGAAATATGAGCATTCATCACCTCCTCGGTGAACGGGGGTGTTGGATCATCAGGATCTCCGAGAGGCATCAGATCTTTGGGGTTTCCCTTGGGAATTTCCATCCTTGTGGTTGTTCTTCCGAATGAGGCATCAGCCCTTCTTTGTCTCCTTGAAGACCTCTCCAAATCAATGATGGGAATCCTTCCTGCAGTTGGAGGAGGCTGAGTTTGATTTAGCCTAGCTTGTTCTCTTGCCATATCTTCCTTCAATTTTAAGATCTCGGCCTCATAAGCCTTGATCCTTTCAGCAGTTGTCAAAGATTGTCCATCACAGATGTCTTGAGTCCTCCTTCGAGGTTCTCTACTAGCACGTCGCCTCCTCGGGGCTTCATCACGGTCATCATCCTCATCGTCGGAGGAGGTTTCATCAGTATAAGGACCCGAATAATCGTGATACTCTCGCTCTCGGATCTGCAAAGCGTGACCACTTGGGCCTGTCCCTTGGATAGGAGGATAATTAGGCAGCCCGTATGTCGGGTTAGTACTCACGGGGAGATCTGTAGTGTGGATCTGGACCCCATGCGATGGGTTGTTCGGATCAATCAGAGGAGAGACCACCATCTGAAGAGGATTGGTTTCTCGTCTTGTACGGGTAATCGGAGATAATGTACTCTCAACGTGGGGGATCGCCCCTGATTGTTGAGAAACTTGAGATTGGGTGATCGCCCCTGATGCTGGCGGAGCTTGTTGGGCAATCGCCCCTGATGCTGGGGGAACCTGTTCGGTGATGGGTGGAGCAGATCTGAGAGGTATGGCCTCAGTTGCAACTGGTGTTGTTCTTCGTGTTTGAACCATGGTTGATGTTGTCTTCCCACAGACGGCGCCAAATGTTGTGGAATAAAAACGAGGGTTTATAAATTGCGGCTAGGGTTTGTATGTATTTAATACAAAGGATGGTGAGCTTCGAGCTTTAATGGCTGTTCTTGCGTTCGAGACTAAACGGTCCTCACAAGATGCCTACGTATCTCTGTATTGTTAGAGAATCAAGCCAACGTAGTTCTGAGAATGAGGGGTCAGGCCCTTTATATAGGCTGAGAAGCCTTAGAATTAAGGTAGGAGTTGGAGACTTAATAGATAAGTCACCTCCTTGAGGAAAGTTCTAGACTCCTTCCTTGTAGGAGTCTGTTGCCATATCGAATTGGATGCCTTGGAGACTAAGTCTTGTAGAGATAATGTCCTTATATGACACTTATTGCTGAGCTGTTTATTACCCCTAATATTAATTACGAAATTAATATTAAAAATAGGACTTTGGACCCTGTTAGTGGGCCCCACGTTCGGACCATACCGGGTCTAATTAATGCAACACTAAATGTGTCTTTAGGGCTTATTTTTAGCCCATATCAACTACCCACCCTTCACGTGATAGATAGTGGCGTTTTACATCAGAACTTACTAAGCAACATGATCAGCTACTTAACATATTAACTATTTCATTTATGCCTTGAAAATATAAATCAACTCTTTTCTTTTAAGCATATCAGCTGGTACTAATTTATAGAGTGAAGCAAAAGTAACACCAAAACTCTGAATTATAATGCAGAGGACAAGTAATGATAGACATGTGAAATTCTAACCAGAACTTGAACTCGGGAAGCCGACGAATGAAAGGCCTAAACTCATCAGATTCCTTTGTTGGCAACTCAGCCCCATCCAAAGCTTCCAATTCAGGATCAACTTTAGGTGAAAGAAACCCAATCAACAGATTCAGAATATAGATTCCAAGCGCATAAGTGACAATGTAGAATCCTTGAAGTATATAAACCCGCAAGAGATATACAACCACAACAGCAAGAGTTCCTAGCCACCTATGGACCGGAAGAGGAGTGGACTTATCCAAATAATACTGAAACACCTTTGAGAAATCATTTCTCAACGTAGCTAGCGGTGCCAACGGTGAGGAACCTTCACCCAACACTCCCTCCATGAAACAAAGGTTTAACCTAATTCTGCAAAACCATCACAATGAAACTGAAAAATTCAAAGTGCCTATATAGAGTGCAACAAGACAGCATATGATCACACAAAATCAAATTCCAATATGTTAATAGCTTTGATAACTAAGCTTAATAACAATTCCTTCAAGTAACTAGACACATAAATTAATACTCAAAAAATTAATGACATCCATAATTAATCTTTAATTTTGATGCCACCATAATCAATACGATTAATTTTAACCATGATCAATTAATAAATTTTCCCCAACACTATTAATTGATTAATATTTAACTGTAGCATTTTGTAACAAAAAAGTACTCCGTATGAATCTATACTGGATTCAAAAGAAGACAGCCAATAATCAAACAATTACTTAAAAATCATTCAAAGAGGCCAACACTTGTCTACACAGATAAATGTACATAACTCTTGTGAAATCTAACAAGATTTATATATAGACATGGAAAGAAAATCTAAAGCGTGTGCATGCATATGGATAGTAAATTTACCTGAGAGCGTGACGTTAGGGTTCTGATCGGAGAATGTAAGCAATTCTTCAACGAGATCAAATCTATTACGTGTCTACGCTTCTCTAACTCCAAAAATATGTTGCCATAATTATAAAATATAAATAAATGGAAACACCAAAATATGTTGTCGTTTATTTTCAGTAAAATTATTACTCCCTCCGTCCCATTTTTATTGTCCATCTATCAAAATTTACATTTTATTAAATCATGTCAAATAAATTTAAGTTACCAAATAATTCCATTATTTTTCATGAAAGTTAACATAATTAACATATAATTTACCTTATTAATTAAATATGGACAATAATTTTGGGACAAAGAAAATAGGAAATAGTGGACAATATAATTGGGACGGAGGGAGTAAATCATATCTTCTGTTTGAGTCCGGATCCTCTGTCCCCTTTTTCATGTCCCCTTTTGTGTCCCCTATACAAAATGGTGTCCCTGGCGGGGCCCATTGTAAGGAAAATGGAAATAAAATATTTTATTTCCGTTTTATTTACAATGGACCCCGCCAGAGGCACCCATTTTGTATAAGGGACACAAAAAAGGACATGAAGAAGGGACAGAGGATCTTCACGTTTGCGCATACGTTAGTCTTTTTAGTTACTTTATTTTTAGTTACTTTAAATTTAGTATACTTCTGTCAAAATACTGCTCTACTTAGATAATATTAATAAAAATAAAAAATTTAAAGACTTGTAAGGTAAGTTTGTTATGTATAAATAAATAATGTTAAAAAATATTGAACTTCTTATTACAGTGTTATTCATATATTTTTTTCTATATATTAGTGGGTAAGTAATTCAATTCCGCTAAAATATATAATTGAGTTTAAAAAATGTAATCAAAATAACATTTAAAATCTGAATTGACCAAATTAAAAAAAAATTGTTAGATAAGTATTTTAACATACTCAAAAACAAAAATTTTAGATCCATGTGATTGTATCAATTGGTTGAGTAAAAAAAAAACTGTAACACTCTTCCGTCTCCACAACCAAGAAAGTGGTGAAAGGCCAACCACATCCTTTATCAGGGATGTTCACGGATTGGTTTGGTCTGGATTCTTGTTTTTTTCGAACCAAACCAATATAAACGGTTTTTCAAAAATCAAAACCAAACCAAACCAGTTAGTTGCCAAGACCAAACCAAGCCGGACCACAGAAGAACGGATTGGTTCGGTTTCGAACCACGGTTTGAACTTTATAGCATATTATTTTTTAACTAGTCGATAAAGCCGCGCTTCGTGGCGGCGTTACAACATTTTAAAAAAAAATCAATATATTTATGTTATATTATAATATTAATAATAAAGTTTAATAATTAAATAATCTTTTCTAATGAATCAAGAAAAAATTCTTGTTAAACACGATTTTTTCGATTGAGCCGCTCTCTCATTAAAATCGAAATTCCAACTTTAACATATAATTTATATTATAAAGACTTATATAATAATTTTTATCCAAAAAATCGAGCCGTAAAAATAAAAAAAAATTATGACATAAGTATCAAATTCTAATAGCTAATACAATCTTTTCTAATGAGCCGTCTTCTCATTAAATACTTTTCGAGCCGCTCTTATTTGGAACCGAAATTCTAACTTCATTATATAAAGAGAGTAAATTCCAATTTTATATTCTTTAAACTTTCTAATATTTATGGAGTTTTAAAAGATGAAAATACATCTTATTTTTTCTACATATTATAGATATTCATGTATTTATTTACAGGTTCCGCATGGGAATGTCTTTCTGTTATGTTAATATATCAAAAAAAAAAATCAAAATAAGAAGATTTTTCATTACTGGAATAATATTAAATTTATGGATATATTTTTCTAATGCAAGTATAATTAACTTGTATAAGAAAGTTAAAAAAAAGGATTTCTAGGAAAAAAGATATATAGTTTTAAAAAATCGTATAAGACGTCTCCACGATCCTCATATTCTACTTCCAATAAAACATTTTATTTTATGTATTCTTTATATATTCAAGCATCTTTTGCATTTATTTTTCTCGTTGCCGGTCATATGTATAGAACTAACTTCGGTATTGGACACAGTATGAAAGATCTTTTAGATGCACATATTCCTCCGGGGGGACGATTGGGACGTGGGCATAAGGGTCTTTATGACACAATCAATAATTCCCTTCATTTTCAATTAGGAAGAACTCAGAAAGAGAGTGGCGCCTAGCCGTTGAGAGCGTCTGTTGTCTTTGTAGAGGAACAGTACGATCTTGGACTGGCCCCCTTCGCATGACCTAGAAAGCAAAAAAGTCCGTGCTACTATAAGGCCTCTAAACTCCTCCCTCAGGACACTGTTGCGTTGCCCATAGGGACGGGATCCAGAGTGACTAAAAGTAGTGAAAGCTGAGGCCAAGGAAAGGTATCATATAAGGAGAAGTCCGCTAGTTCTCTTTCCATATGCTAAGCGAGGCTATGGGCCCAGAGCTCAGAGGTAGGTAACAGGAGTCCACTGTGACAGCCACCTTCCTAAGGCAATAGAACCTTGCACGCTTACTTATTCATACAGCGCTAGTGTAAATCCCCATCCTCACCTTTCCAGTTAACGGGAATAGAATAAGAGCAGTGACTAGTGGCCGGGGGGTGGGCCCCCTCCAGAATCAGTTGTGGGACCGGTCTGTCTGTAATAAGCAATTCCTTGGGTGACATCGCTAGGAGAGCTGAGAGGGACGGATTTACCAATGTCCAAGGCAAGAGAAAAATGGACCCTCCTAGCTAGCAGCACAGTTCACTCCTGCGGATTCTTTCACAACGGAGCAAACCAAGTCAGGGAACGATGTATACGAACGATAGAAGCTAGCAAGTTACCATATAGCAATTCTGGTCTAGGTTTGCGTAGCATAGCGAACAATCAATTTTCAACAAGATCGTTGTTGGAGATATTCACTTATCACAAAGGTATGTATGGTCATTTCAGAATTCTTGTCTGCTTAGGCGTAGGTGTTACAATTTGGTATACGTTTACGCCTGGTCTTGAACACGTGGCTCCAGCTAGCATGTTAAGGTCTATAGATGATTATAACTCTAAGCTATATGAGATGCAAAAAAGTTGAATGGCGCCAACTGATTCTTCTGAATAAGAGGATATGTAGGTAGTTTGGTGTTTCTAGCCGGATGCGACCTTTCTCGTTAAACACAGTTATTACTATTGATCCGCTCTCTCGTTAAAACCAAAAACCTAACTTTTACATATATCACTTGTATGATAATGTTTATCCATAAAAATCAAATCCTAAAAATAAAATAAAATTTATAACATCAAAATTATATTTTAATAGCTAATACAATCGTTTATAGTGAGTCGTTTTCCCGTTAAACACGTTTCGAGCTGCTCTCGTTTGGATCAAAATTCCAATTTCATTACATATTATTGATGATATTTATTCTACACAACAACTTTTTTCCTTAAAATCAAAACCTAGAGTGAATTCCAATTTATACTTTCTCTAGACTTTCTAAAATTTATGGAGTTATAGAAAATGAAAACACATCTTATTTTCTCTTTATATTATAGATACTCTTGTATTTATTTTATTCAAACATCTTTTATACGGTCTTCAATAATGAACTGCTTTATCGTTAAACACGGTTATTACTATTGATCCACTATCTCGTTAAGACCAAAAACCTAACTTTTACATATATCACTTGTATGATAATATTTATCCATAAAAATCAAGTCCTAAATATAAAATAAAATTTATAACATCAATATAATATTTTATCAGCTAATGTAATCTTTTATAGTGAGCCGCCTTCCGTTAAACGCGTTTCGAGCTGCTTTCGTTTGGGATCAAAATTCCAACTTCATTACATATTATTGATGATACTTATCTTATGCAACAACTTTTTTTCTAAAAATCAAAACCTAAAAATAGAGTGAATTCCAATTTATGATTTCTTTGGACTTTCTAAAATTTATGGAGATTCAGAAAATGAAAACACATCTTATTTTCTCTTTATATTATAGATACTCCTATATTTATTTAGGATTCCTGTATGAGAATGTTCTTTTATTATGTTAACACATCAATTCCTTTTTTTTAAATACGGTGACTTTTTTTATGACAATTGTATTGGATTTATGAATAAATTTTCCTAATAGAAGTATAATTAACTTATATAAAAAAGTATAATTTCAGAAGATCGTACTTTCTATGAAATATTTAATTATATGTATCTTTATATATTCAAACACCTATTATACTTCTAATAAAACTTTTATTTATATGTTTTTTCTATAAATTTAAACTCTTATTCTTTACAAATTTGAACTCCTATTCTACTTCCATTATGCCTTATAAATACTTATTCTACTTTCAGTAGAACTTCTAATCATATGTCTTCCCTATAAATTCGAACTCTTCTCCTCTATAAATTCAAACACCTATTCTACTTCTAATATATTAAATAAAATGGAATAAAATTTATAACATCAATGTTTTATTTTAATAGCTAATACAATCTTTTATAGTGAACCGTTTTCCCATTAAACACGTTTCGAGCCGCTCTCGTTTGGGATCGAAATTCCAACTTCGTTACATATTATTGATGATACATATCTTACACAACAACATTTTTCCTTAAAATCAAAACCTAAAAATAGAGTGAATTCCAATTTATACTTTCTCTAGATTTTCTAAAATTTATGGAGATTTAGAAAATGAAAGCACATCTTATTTTCTCTTTATATTATAGATACTTCTATATTTATTTAAGATTTCTACATAAAAATGTTATTTTATTATGTTAACACATCAATTCTTTTCTTTTTAAATAAGATGACTTTTTTATAATAATAGTATTGAATTTATGAATAAAATTTTCTAATAGAAGTATAATTAACTTATATAAAAAAGTATAATTTAAGAAGATCGTACTTTCTATAAAATATTTAATTATATGTCTGCTCTATATATTCAAACACCTATTCTACTTCTAATAGAACTTTTATTTATATGTTTTTTCTATAAATTCGAAAATACATATAAATAAAAATATTATTTATATTTTTAATAATATTTTATATAATATTTTTAATAATATTTTAATATTATTATTTAATAATATTAAATAATATAAATAAAATATCAATTATTTTTAATAATATTATTTTAATAATATTATTTAATAATATTATTGAATAATATATATTTTTAATAATATTATTTAATTAATATTATTTAAATAATATTTTATATAATATTTTTAATAATATTATTTACTTCTAATAGAACTTTTATTTATATGTTTTATTTATATGTTTTTATTTATATTTTTTCTATAAATTCGAACTCTTATTCTCTATAAATTCGAACTCCTATTCTACTTCCAATAGAACTTTTAATCGTATGCCTTATAAATACTTATTATACTTCTAATAGAACTTCTAATCATATGTCTTCCCTATAAATTCATACTCTTCTCCTTTATAAATTCGAACTCCAATTCGACTTCTAATATGCTGATTGATATTTTTATATTTATTAGTGTTTAAAATTCTAGAAAATTAGAAAAATCGATTGAGACGATAATAGAGCGCCACCTAAACTCGTATGCCTTATAAATACTTATTATACTTCTAATAGAACTTCTAATCATATGTCTTCCCTATAAATTCATACTCTTCTCCTTTATAAATTCGAACTCCAATTCGACTTCTAATATGCTAATTGATATTTTTATATTTATTAGTGTTTAAAATTCTAGAAAATTAGAAAAATTGATTGAGACAATATTAGAGCGCCACCTAAACTCCCGATATCCTCCTTTATATATATATATATATATATATATATATATATATATATATATATATATATATATATATATATATATATATATATATATATATATATATATTGATTTTTGTTAAACTTAAAAATGAAATTCTAATTTAAATAAATATATAAAGTAAAATTTAATACAAATTAATATTATACAATACATATATGTATTACAATATTTGTTTACCAATGTTTAGTTTACTATTTACGTTTTACATTTATATAATTCAATTGAATTTATATAAATAGTAAACAAATTAATTTAGTGTAGAAGTACAACATATTGACAATTAACTCAATATTATATTATTAAGTAATTTAATCCTTTCATTTTATATACGTATATACATTACATGCTATAAGTTATAATCATAACCTATAACCATCTACTAGAATTTTTAGCGTATTATTACATAATGGTCCGGTTTGGTTTAACCGGTTTTAAAATGTTAAAAACCATAACCAAACCATTTAGGTATAAACGGTCCGGTTAACCGGACCACTAACAACGGTTTTTACGGTTTCGGTTTTTGTTGGTTCGGATTGTTGTGGTCCGGTCTGGATTGACGGTTTGACGGATTGTTTGAACACCCCTATCCTTTATTATAATATCTGAGTCTACCATACATCAGTTAACCAATAAGAATCGAGGAATTATTTTAGGACCAATCAGAGCTAATTCCTAAAATTTAGACCATTTCTTATTTACAGTCTCTCCCTACCTCTTTAACCATGGTTAGTTAACACTTCTAATTTAAATATAATAATGATTTTATTAAACATATCCATAAATACCTATTTTTTAAATCAAAAAATATTTACTAGAAAATCATAATTTTAATTTGAATCAATCACGATATACCAATATATATTTTAAATTAAATTTCATAATTAATCATTCATTAATCAACCACTCTTTTAATATAAAACCAGTCACAATCATATTATCATACATTATAAATTGATTTTTATAATATATATTGTACAATTATAATCGATATTAAATAATTATAATCTAACTTAACTAAAAATCTGAAAAAATCGGATTTGAAATCAGATTTTAAATAACTTGGATAAATTTTGATTTTTTTATAAGCTCAAAAATATATTTATTCATAATTTGTTAATAAAATTAGTTAATAAATGCATATAAGCCAACACTACAAAATCCGATTTGAAAAAATTTTAAATAGTTTGGATAAAATCCATATCATCAAAAAATCAAATTTTGAAAGGTTCAAAAATATATTTATTCACAATTTGTTAATAATATAAATAATAAATTCATATAAACGAATTTAAATACAATATTGATTTTATTAAACATATCCAAAAATAGATATTTTTTAAATCAAAAAATATTTACTAGAAAATCACAATTTTAATTTGAAATCAATCACGATATACTATTATATATTTTAAATTAAATTTCATAATTAATCATTCATTAATCAACCACTCTTTTAATATAAAGTCAATCACAATCATTTTATAATATATATTGTACAATTATAATCGATATTAAATAATTATAACACTACTAAAAAAACAGGATTAGACATCGCACTTAAGACATCGGTTCCAAATGCCACCGATGTTAAAAGTCTTTCTGTAACGCCCCCAAATCCACCCTGACAGGGGACCCGGGTCGTCACATTGTCTCAATATCCTGTAGCACAAGTTACGCAATAACAAAGCAAAATATATAATACAACGGAGCATAAAATGTCCACTCCGCAGGTCCAAGATCGTCTTCACAGCGTAATACAAAACAACTTGGTACATCTCGAATTAATATATTACAAAAGTTCACATCAACAGAAATATAAAGATTCCAGTTGGATCTTCTAATTGTTGTCGCCATAGTATTGCGCTTTCCCTTTCCCTTTATAGCCCTGGCTGGACGTCTCGCCTTTCTCCGTCTTGACAGCTGAACAAAATGTTGTAAAGCAAGAATGAGCAACTATAGTGCTCAGCAAGTTATCTTCTCGCTCGGTATATAAATATAATAAGGTTTACCGAAATAAGTACTCAAAATTTTAATATCGAATGTAACAATGTGATTTGACTCAAATTTATCTTGAAAATATCATACTCGAAAGGCTCAAAACTCATCTCAAAACAGAATACTCAAAAGACTCAATTGATATAACTCTGATAACTCATGATGTAAGAATGAACTGGTCTTCCACCTCTCCGTATCTCGGTGGGGCGATCAACTAACCAACCAAGAATACCGGCCTCCGATGACACCGCACTTCGCCCGATCACGGCTACAATACGATATCAACTATAATATATATGTATGAATGCTAGCATCATAATGGTTATCAATTCAACCAAGGCAACGAATGCCTAAATATTCTCGGGTCCGTAAAACGGTACACGAGTCTCTCTTTCTCTATAAAGGGCCTCTTGCCCAACATTGACCAGTAGAATACAGAATTCCCGAATAGTTGGGTACAGATAACTTGAGATAACTCTTTCAGAAAATATTTACAAATCTGGCGGACTGCCAGTATGACTCGATTTTACCACCAATCCGAACAATAGACTGATGTAAATTCTCAATAATAATTTATCGGTTGACATGAACAAAATGCCAAACCTTGACAATAAAATCGACTATCTCGAATCTATGAGAATAGTCCTAAGATTAAAGTAATTGGGAGTCGTACTGAACAAATAGTACTTCTCGATATTTATAATACTCAACATTGATGAACGTGTAAATAGAATATTTTTCACTTGATCGATGAATAAAAATCTTTAACAATTATAATTTTGAACTCCTATCGGTTAGTTCAAACGAGGAACTAACTAAAAGATAATCAATAAATAACGATTGAATTTGTACAATAAATTCAATCGAAAAGAATAAATTTAACTATCTCGGACGAATGAGATTAGTTTCACTGAATTAAAATAATAGTCGTCTCGAATTAATGAGATCGACCCGATATCAATTAAATTGTTTCTACGCATATAGGGATTATAATTCTCAAAAGAAATTATTGCATCATATAGAGCAACAGATAATCTCAATATATAACATCTCAAAAATAATTAAGAAAATAGATAACACGAACAGAAATTCACAGTTTCCAAAAGTTAGGGTAGGAATGAACTTGCCTCGATCTCGAAGTGCAAATGAATGCAGATAAAAATTATACTCTACCCGTGAACTCGGCTTCGGTCTACGGCTCGGGGATTATTCTCTAAAAATGGCAACCAGAAATACGTGAGCGATTCTTCAAAATAAAATACTCCCGATCCGATAATCTAATTAATAATAATGTAATATCTCATAAAATATCTGGAATAAATAACAGAAATCAATTCCGGGATAAATAAATATTTCTTCGAACACAGGAATTAAATCTGGAGAATATATCCTATTTTTAATCTCTAGAAATCTAAATTCTTACTAAAAATGAAAAATTCAAACATCCATCTTTATTCAATTTAAAACCAAAATAATTATTCTCATTTTTTTAAACTAATTTATCAAAGAATTCTAATTTTAAGCAACCTCACAAATTCTAATTTATTTTACTCACTAATAATATAAATCCAATTTTAATCTCTAAATTAAATCTGACTCGATCCGGTTAATTAAGATAATCCGGAAATATTAATTATCAGCTTTCTAAAATTAAAATCATATTTAACTCTATTTATTCATATTTATTCTCTCTTTTTATCAACCAATCAATCAATCTCTAAATTACGTCACAAAATATTTTTATTTAATTAATTAATCAATTAAACCATTTTTTTTTTTTATAAATTATTCATTACCCACCAAATTAAATAATATTCTCACTCTAAATATTAATAATCAATTATATAATTTTTATTTAAACTATTTATTACTAACCAAACTAAATAATATTTCAAATTTTAATGAAACTATTATAGCAGTCAGGCAAAACAATTCGGAAGATTTAATCATCAACGGCGCGTGGGCCTGCCTCCCCTTTCCCTCTATTGTGACACCTCCTTCAAGATCACACATACACCTAACTGCACTACTATTACAAACATCCCCAAATTTTGGTTACTTCCCCAAAATCAATTACCCACATACACTCACGGACACTACAACACACGCACACACTTGTTGAATTCCACACTTCAATCTCTCATCTCTCTGTCTCACCTCAATCTCTCGTCCTCTCTATCTCTCTCGCCTCAATCTCTCTCTCACGTCTCTCTCTCTCGCGCCTCTCTCTCATTCTCTCTTCTCCCTCCCATCTCTCCATCATCTCTCCCTCTTACCCCCTACTTCTTTCTCTCTAAATCTCTCTCTTTCTTCACCTCACACCCTCTCTCTCTTCGTCTCTTCATTCACCACCATCTCCATCAACTCATCTCTCTTTCCAACTCCCTCAAATTCTCTCCGCCCTCCCTCTCATCTGTTCTTCCATTTAACCACCACCACCACCAATCGATGGTGGTTCTCTCCACCAAAACCACAATCGATACTCCTCCCTCCTCCTTATTCCACCACATCACAGTTTCCCCTCCCCATATTTTCCGATTTAACCACCACAATAAAACATCACCCAACTCCCCACCTCTCTCTCTCGCCACTCACCTTCGATCTCTCCTGACTATACACGGCAACACTAATCAACACAAACAATCGGAAACAGAAACAAGGCACAAATTCGAGCCTACCAGTTGCAAACGAAATCGGAAGGGAAAAGAAAATAAATAGATAAATAGTCTACCTGTGATAAATTTGTTTCCAAATGTAAAGGATGTCTCGAGTTTTGAGAAAAAAATATGGTCGAGTATGTTGGTAAAAAGAAAGAGACTAAGGTTTGGTTATGTGGTTCTGTTTTTGCAGTGAATAAAAAGAGATTATAGGCTATGTATATACTCGGGTGTATGGAACTGTATTGTTTTTGAGAGAACACAGGGGACTTTGTTTTTGGTGTTTATGGATTTGTGTTTTGTTTTTCTGTTTGTGTGAAGTAAATGAGATCGTTGGGTTTGTTTTTGTTAATGCAGAGACCAGCCTTTTTATAACAAAAGTAAGGTACTGTGATTAATCATGAAATTGGTAATGGTTGTGATAAAAAAAATAAAAAGACTAAATCATGGAGAAAAAAAATCATTGCAACATTTAGTGGTGTAATCATCATAAAAATTTTTTATTTAATAGGTGGGTAATTATTAAATTAAAAGAATAAAAATGGGTGACAATTATAATGATGCAAATATTTAATATAATTTTAATAAAAAGATTTCGTTTTTCTCCCGCTGACTAATTAAAACGAGGCTCAAAAATTCGGCTAAAAATAAAAATCTATTTCGAAAATTCGTGGTTATTACACTTTCTTACATCGGTAATTTTTAAACCGATGTCTTATATACATCAGACATCAGTTTTACTACAACAACGATGTCTAAAACTTTTCAAAAAATTCTAAAAACAACTTAGACATCGGTTGAAATTTAAAGCGATGTTAAAAGTCTTTTAAAAGAATTCAACTATATGACTTTCTCCAATATTCTCCCCGCCTTAGACAATTTTCTACATTTTAGTTTTCCCCCTTAAACAAATTTCGCCCCATTAAAACACAATTTCTTCTCCCGCCCAGTTACAACCCTTCCAGCTGTCTCCAAAACATTAAAATGTTAAAACAAAAAAAAATCAAAATCAGACATAAAAAATTAAAACATACGCGATCTTCATTATTCCCAAATCAAACCACTGCTATTTCCTTTCTTCCCCAAATGTAAACCCTAGCTTTCCTTTCAATTTAAACTCCGATTAAACTTCATTTTCATTCAATTAACTTTCTTTTCTTTTAATGTTCTTTCAATTACTACTCCTATTAACCCTAGATTTTCATTTTCTTTGTTTCTTCAACAGATCTGGAGATTTGGAGCTTTGGGTTGCGAGTTTGGAGCTTTGGGTTGCGATTTTGGAGCTTTGGACCTTTGGGTTTGTGAGTTTGTAAGGTATTTTGTTACACCGAGCTTTGGATTCTTTGTTTTTTTTTTTTTCAAATCAACCGAGGTTTGGGTTGCATGTATGAACGCATAGTGTATTTCTCTATGTATTTTTGTTCAAATCAACTGAGATTTGGAGATTTGGAGCTTTGGGTTGTATTTTCTTACAACTGAGCTTTGATTTTTTTTTTGTATTTTGTAAATATACGGTTCTTTATTTTATGTTCTTTGTTCATGTATATGGGTTGCATGTATAAATTTTTTTTGTTATATGGTTCAAATATTTATGTGTTTGAAGTGTTTGTTTATAATCCCCTAAGAACATTTGTAATTTACTGCTAAAGCTTAGTATAAAATATGTATTTTAGTATTTAATTGTATTATTAGGATAATTTTAGTATTTAATCATAAAAAAATTCTATCTTAACCACCATATAATTTTTGGTGTAGGGCATACGAATATATGGATATGGATAAGCCGTGGATATTTAAGGATAAAGATTATTTAGAGTACGAAATTGGGGTTGAAAGTTTCTGATACATGCTGAAGAAAATTGTAAAGATCCTAAGAGAATTGACGTGTTAATTTTAAAAAATTCTCTGTAAATATAATAAGGGGGCATATCTATGAAAATGGTTTTAGTTTGGGGTATTTTGATTGGATTTGGCATGAAGAAAAGTCAGCTAAGAGTACTAAGTCATCTGTAGGTAGTTCACGCCCTTCTTCGGAACAAGCACCGGAGCACTTTGTTGCTTCAGAAACTGTTAATGTTTGTGAAGCAGCATTTAATTCCGAAGATTACGATAAAGATTCGTACGAGTTTAAGAGGTTTGTGGTTGATGCTGACATCGGTTTGGTTTCATAATAGACATCGGTTTTTACCACCGATGTCTATTGACATATTTCTAGTAGTATAATCTAACTTAACTATGGATTGATTAAGCATACCTTTCGGTTAGATGATAAGCTTTTGTGGATGAAAGAAACCTTTCAAGACCCATTACTCTTTGGGTTTGTGTACTTTCGACTTCTTATTAATGAAATTTCTCATTCATGGCAAAAAAAAAAAATCTGAAAAAATCGGATTTGAAATCAGATTTTAAATAACATGGATAAAATCCATACCTTCAAAAATTTGATTTTTTTTATAAGCTCAAAAATATATTTATTCATAATTTGTTAATAAAATTAATTAATAAATGCATATAAGCCAACACTACAAAATCGGACTTGAAAAATTTTTAAATAACTGGATAAAATCCATATATTCAAAAACTCGATTTTTCAAAAGGTTCAAAAATATATTTATTCACAATTTGTTAATAAAATAATTAATAAATTCATATAAACAAACACTACATATATTTTTAATTATTTTAATTATTAAATATACGCTATAAGAGTATTTTTATTGGTTGGTGAATAAATTACCAATCAAAAAATTAAAATTATTTTAGAGATAATCAGAATTTACTTCTAAACTTTAAATCAATCAATCATATACAAAATTTTTATTATTTATCATGCTTATTCTAATTTACTAATCGCGGTTAAATTAAATTTAAATATAAAATATCTTGATTTAATAACTTCGCATATCACAGGGTTTTTAATTTTAAAAAATTTCTACTAACCGTAAATATTATTTTCTATAAACTCACATAACAGTATATTACATATGGTTATATATCTTTTAGTTATGAATTGTTTTTGAACATCCTTTATTATAATAAAGGATACCCGAATCTAACATGTATTAGTTAACCAATCACAAGATTGTGAATTATTTTAACATTAATCAGAATCTATTAAATTTAAATCAATTAAACTTAATGTAACATTTTCTCTATTGGATCTAGATTCTACGTTTCAACCAAGACTAAACTCAAATCAAGTTACACTCAATAACAATTAATTTTTATTTTTTCATATCAATTAACTAAACATAATAACTACTAATTTTATTTTAATTGTTAACTAATAAACAATTTATATAAAATAAAATTCTTACAAACTAAAACATATAATTATTATATCAATTTAAACATTATAGAAAATCTAAGCCGCTTATTCCCTATCCCCATCAGACTTAGCCAACTTTGATAAACTAAGTGTATGTATCAAAATTTTTCTCATTGCTAAATCATATCAATTTCGGTTAAGGTACTACTTTATATCTTTTTATTATATGACATTCTATACTTGGACAGAATATCTTTTTATACTGTCTTTTCGGTGAGATAATCTAACAATTTGTTATAAATGTGAGGAATAAGTATATCTGATTTGTCATATCGTATTCAAACAACCGACCAGAAATGTGATTCATATACTATCCAAATCAATGAACTAGTATAACAAAATCTAATATATGTGTAGACAAAATCCACAAACAGGATATTAGGCTCTCAATAAAGAGAGATATGTAGTAAAAGTCAAAGTAAAATCAAGGAAAAGAAAGTAAGACTTATCATTACAAGGAGTTAGTACAAAATCTAATATTTTGGTAGATAAAATCCACCAACGGGCAACAGGGTACTGGACTCTCATGATATTTTTATTGAAGAATAAAGACAAATCAATATAAAAATTTAAAAAAAAAACTTAAAAAACTGATATCGGCTCCTAAACTTTAGTTTAAAATCTTCTGGGAAAGGTGGAGAGAGGGAGAGAGAGCAGCACCTACGATTTTTGTTATAAAAATTATTAATAATGATAAATAAAAAGGTTGATACACTTAAAATTATATATTGTTTTTAATAAAAGGATGTCTTTTTGAATTTTGTATTCTTGAATTAAAGTAATAGTATCAATTCGCATATCCTTAACCTAAGAGCATATATTGAATTTGCTTGGTTGGTTGACTATATTTTTTTTTTATATCAACAAAGCATAAAAAATGGCTAAGAAAACTAAATAACTTGGTAGAAAGATTCTACACAAAAAGAGATATTTGTTGACGAGAAATAAGAAAAAATAAAAAGGAGGGTTTCATTTTATTGATAATTTTTTTTATAGTAAATCAATTCATTAATAAAAAAACATATAATTTGTAAAAATGATATTGAACAACTACATAGCAAACTAGATTAGATGAAAGTTTCTATTGTTATAACTGCATTTGTTTCATAAATCTTGCACAGTAGATATCTTTTCTCATATCACTGAAACATGTAACCTTTTTTTATAGACAATCCAATGATTCATTGAAGTCGTGAGGATTAAGTTTATACACATTTTTAATATGTAATCGAAAATTTAACCATGATCATACAAATATTTTCAATAAATTAATATAATAAATATTTTAAGGATTTGATATTTAATAAATATACTGAATTCTCAGAATATAGGTAAAAAATTTGTTAACGTGATAAGTAGAAATATTCTCTAACAAAGAGAGAAATAAAATGAAAGCTAAATTTTAAAAAATAACAATAAAGATGGATTTTGAACTTTTCAATGGGGGTTGTATTTGTTTTGATGATTGGTTCATAATATTAATATTAATTCAATTGGTATGAATTCACGGATAAGTAATTTTATACTTACGTTAATTAACATTCCAATAAAATTATATATTTTTATAAATAAAAATTAAAATAATATATTTATATTAATTTATTAATATAATTTATCGATCTATGCGTAGCACGGGTAGAATGCTAGTCGGATATAATAACTTGTGCTCTCATCAGATCCCTTGTATTTCATTTGATTAATTTGCAGTCGTAAACACATATGATATGTTATGCGGGTAAATAGGCAAATTCATAATCAAACCGATCCTCAACTTGCAATTGGATAATTCAACTCAAAAATCTTGCATTTACATAATTCAAGTAATTAAAACTTGCAACTGGGCCACTAAACAAAAGTAAACTTGCAACTGAATAAAAATAAACTTGCAACAGAGGCACTGAACAAAATTGAGACTAAGAATAAGCAAAATAAACTGATTGAGAGAGGAGAGAGACTGAGATTCAGTTCATTTTTTTATCTTCAGAAAATTTGAATTTTTTATAAATTAAAAAAAAGATTAAGATTTAAAATATTTGTTTTATGGTTTTTATATAAAAAAAATTAAGATTTTAAAATAATAAACTAAATATGAAATTTTTAAGAAAAATCAAATTTTTTATAAATTAAACAAAGATTAAGATTTAAAATATTTGTTTTATAGTTTTTATAAATAAAAAAAATTAAGATTTTAAAATAAAAAACTGAATATGAATTTTATAAGAAAATTCGAATTTTTTATTATATCCTTATATATACTAAGCGTAATAGGGATCTTATCCATAATCGAAAGGGTATTTTGATAATCAAAACGAAATATAAGTAGATTTCAAAAATCGAATAGATTTTCAACGTAAAAAAATATTAAATTGAATGTGTAAAATTTTATATATATTAATTTTTTACCAACAATTTGATATGTAAATTAATAACATTTAAAAATTGAAAAAAAAATTAGAGATATTAGAAAAGGAACCATGTGTTGCACGGGTTATAAGCTAGTAAATTAAAAAAATTAAGATTTAAAATTTTTGTTTTATAGTTTTTATATAAAAATAAAAAATTAAGATTTTAAAATAAAAAACTGAATTTTTTGTTCAGGACCCAATTGTAAGTTTATTTTTGTTCAATACCCCAGTTCCAAGTTTTTATTAATCTAGTAATGTAAATGCAAGTTACGGGATAAGTTCAGTTGTGTAAGTTGCAAGTTCAGTTTTTTTTTGTTAGATAGGTTAACGACAATTACCTAAATGCAAGTTTTAATTTATTGAGTTATGTAATTACAAAGTTTTTGAATTTAATTACCCAATTACAAGTTGAGGGTCAGTTTGATTATGAATTTGCCTATTTACCCTATGCTATGCACAAGGTGTTCTTTACTTGCCCAACATCTACTCGCATATTTGGAGGCTACAACACCTGAACAAAAATTTTATATCTATATCTCCTCCCACTACTTTCAAGTCTCATCTCATCTCCCTTTCATTATCTGGGCTAAACAATTTTACAACCATTAAACTTTAACTGTTTAAATTTTATAAATGCCCAAAGGTTGCTATTTTTACATTCAATATTGAGAGAGGTTGCCTGGCCAGAAACCATCACCAACACTAATCATAATAACACAGGTACAACAGATTCATTAATTTAGCAGTAAAGAACACCCATTCAGGACATGTCTGAATGCTGCAAGTGAGACAACTTGACCAGTCAAGTACCACACTAGATTAGTAACACCTTCATAAAACATGTATTACTAAACTCCACAAGACACAAGAGTGAATTTGCTAGGAAAAAACCTTAACATAGTCATAGCATCCATCTATCAAGTAACAGAGTTCAAGGGAGGACAGTTTGCACCAACGAAGCCAGGAGATAAATAAGCAAGCAAAAGAAAACAATCAGAGACAAATGTTCATGGTACCAACCATAGTCGTGACCTCATTTCTGCTTAAATAGTCTCATTCTAGGACAATGTTTAACAAACTAACATTCAACTATTACATCCTCAAATGTCCATAGGAGCTACATCTGGCTGGGCTGGGGGTCCCTGGTCAGTAGCAGGGCCTGATTCAGCTGCACCTTGGTCTGGAGCATCACCTTCAGCAGCAGGAGCTTCTTCTCCAGCTATCTCAAATGCATCAATTAAAGCTTGTACAGTGTTTTGATCCAATATCTGAAATGCCTCTCCTACTCCTAGCACAGCAACAGTACATATGGAGCTCGTAAGCCTTTCACCTTGCAAGGTTTCCCTTATGGCAAATAGTGCATCCTTCAATAGGTTTTCCCTAGAAGAGCTGCTGAAGCTCTCAAATTTGCGCTCCAAGTACGTCTTTGCAGCTTGTGAGCGAGAGCCAATAGCGAAAGCTTGATACTCAAAATAATTACCACTTGGACAATTGTAATAGAGGTGAGCTCCAGATTCATCCAAACCAGCTACCAGCAGACCAACACCATAAGGTCGTTTCCATGAGCGCTGAGTGCAAACCTGACAATATTTTATACAATTAAGAAAACAAACAGATGAAGCTGCCATCTTTACTGCATGTAAAATAGAAAATAATATGAGCTCATCAAGGTTTTATTCATTAAAACCACACTATTAGTAACATTTTGATTCAACAAAACAAGCATAAGGCTAACAAATATAACTCCATTTTGTCAGAATATTAAACAAGAGAAATGAGCAGCTAAACATCATTCCCCAGGATCCCCATAAGAAAATGAATCTGTATTGATATTGCAATTTAAAAAATTACAGGAGCAAGGGCTGGAAAGGTTTTTAAGTAATAAGTAGGCAAGTACTTTTTAACCTCGACGTTCTGTTTACCATATCATATCAGAGTAGAGCAGGGTAAAGCAAAGAAAATCAATTTTGTTACTAATATAGATTGAATATTACTATAGCATGTTCTGTATCTTGAGACTAGTCAAAGTAATTTTTTAATAGATAAACAAAAAGGGAAAGCAATTTGTACGGAATGGTGAAATCAATATCATAATACGGAGAAAGAAAACAACAAACAAATTATATCAACTCAACAAGGAAAAGTTCGCATCGGATTTTTCTCATTAGCCTAACCACCCAATTTACACGTTTCTATTTTCTTTCGGCAACACTAGTACTGATGCAGAAAAACAAATAGTACTGGACCAACAATACTTCTGAAAATTCGGTGTATTCAAGCTTTTTCTGACCGAACTAGAAATATATTTTAAATTTTTATGGACCAAGGACCGGTCAAAGCAAAATATTCATGAAAGTGATTACTGTTTTCAACCTATGGCCCTGGCATTCCACTAGCTTCTTTGGAACAAAATTTATAATCAAAGCTATGAGTTTAAATGACCAAATTCTTCCTAGAGTTCCTACACTTAAAGGACATCCTTATAATAACTGATTAATCATCTTGGCACTTTTTTTCAAGTCTGAGTGGCATTTGAAGATTCTGGGAGTATCACATGTCCATGGTTTGAGATGCAATAACAATTTTTGTACACCAAAATCAATTATTGGGAAAGCTTATTCTTCATAATTTAAAAAAAAAATGAGAGGATATTTTCTACTTTTGGAGAATTTAAAACTTCAAACATGAGCAATGACAAACTCCTTTTAAGCTAAATACCAGCTGTCACTGTTTGTGATGGCAGATAAGCACTATGATGGACTAAATTGACCATCAAAACAAGAGCATGTTCCACAACAGCTTTCATAACTAGAGATGAAGTCAACTTTTATTTATGCATATAAAAATCATTTGACATTTTAAGGAGGTGCGAATTTTAGAAAACAAACAAATGCTTAGTTACACTGAATCTTTTGCAAATTGGTGCTGAACCAATACTTATCTACATGGACAGCCAGTAATGATGAATTACAGACTTCCCCTTCTTCCTATTACACACAAATACTAACCGGGTTTTAGGACAGAATTACGCAGGTTACATTGAACAACGAAGATGTACCCATGTACCACCGTTGTTATCAACAAACTAGCTCTAAATTTACATGCTATGATTTTCTTCTACTAGCAGGATGCTATGACGCAACATCCTAGCACCCCCCCCCCCTCTCTTGAAAGTCCACCAGTCAACATTGAACTGTAAATGAACTGTCAAAACCAATTAATAAGAGGGAAAAGAACTAAACCTATACTATCATAGCTTTCAAATTGCATTTTAGCAACAAAAAGAAAACTCCAGTCATTCCTTATGTAAATGCACTAACTTGCTATCTTGCTTCGTAACACGGCAATATCTCCAAATCTTACAATTCCCTTTCCTGATTATGTAATTTTATATATAACACAACATAAGCCAACATATAATTACTTCATGATAATTGTTTCTTTTATCTTACACGAGTCTCTATTCTCCTACATACAATTAAAAAATGAACAAGTCTGCATCAAATCCTTAAACATAATTCCCCAAAATTAAAACACCTTCATTTCTTGTAACAACAAATATCTTAAACCCCACAATAAACCTCTATAAAGTTAATAGCATTAGCCCTGACAGATTTTCAGTAATTTATCGACACTACATCTGCTACAACCAACGGAAAATATTAATCAATCGAGAATATTTAATTACTTGTACCGTAATTCCAAAACCTTAACTTATGCAACCAAATTACGAATTCCACAATACACATTGAAATCACAAATAAAAATACAAAATCCACAGAGATCAAATGAAATACGAGATATCGAGAGGAGAGCGCGAAAAGACCTGAGCCTTATCAGCGAGCTGAACAACGAGACGACCAACAGGAAGAGGAGACTCATAAGAATAACTATAATTAATACACTCAGATCTCATATACCGAGACAAAACACGTCCATCAGCAGTTAAGCCGGCAATAGCGACTCCGATATGATCATCAGCCTTAAAGATCTTCTTTTGATGAGAAGAAAGTTCGGAATTAGACTTATTAACGCAGGCGAGAACGACGTGAGTCTTGGATCGAAGACCAATTGCAGCAGAGCCTTGTTTGACAGCTTCCATTGCGTATTCTACTTGGAATAAACGGCCCGCTGGGCTCCAGGTTGTCACGTCGGTGTCGTATTGGTTGCGAAACATGGTGGATTGGATTGGATCGGCGTTACGGTGTCGTTTTGGGCGGGGTTGGGGTTTGGTTTTACAGGGAGTGAGTGCGTTTGTATTTGTAATTGGGGGTTTGTTTTCTTTTTGTTCAAGGCAGGAGTGGAGAAAACAAAAGGGAAAATTAAAATGAATAAATTTGCTGGTGGGGTTATGGAAAGGATCGGAGTTAAGTGGGCCCGTTTTGGTTTTTGAGTTCAGCCCATACGAAACGCAGGTCCGTCTAAATAATTTTACATTAAATTAGCACATATGTAATATGGTGGAACTTTTTTTTTTTTTGAATAAATCGTACTTACATTACTTAAAAATTATAAAGTACATGATTACTAAACGTAGGAGGAGTGATAGACCACTCTCCATAGTCTGACATAGAATTTATGCAGCATTTGCAAGCAAAAGAACCACACGATTCGCAGACCGATAATCGAACTACTAGCACTTGATAATTGTGCTTTAGTGATTTTGTCCAATAAATGGCTTCTTGACAACAGCTCACTTCAACCTGATCTTCCCTCCAACCCTCGAGCAAATTCCGAGCCTAGTGTTCAGAAGCCTCAATTGCATAAACTATGGTTAGAGGAACGGCACCCCAGCTATCTACATGCCGGATACCAGCTATAGACATGCCGAAAAAGGAAACTTCCCAAGGATGAGCAATACCCCAGCTATCTACATGCCGGATACCAGCTATAGACATGCCGAAAGTGAAGACCCCCCACAGGTAATGAGCAATCTTTAACTGTGAGTTGTGAGCTCTTGCAATAATCGCCAGCATCCTAGCTTCGATGCGGACTTTCCAGATCTCCCAAAACATAAGCAAAATCATTCTCAACAGGTCTGATCTATTGTAGACCTTCATCAAACCAAACAAACTCTCACAAGGAGAGACAAATAAACCCAATTAATGGGTAAACAAGTCAAAAAACTCACAATCCTCATAGAAGGAGGATGATTATTGAAAGAAGTAAAGAAACTAGACAAGAAAATGGACCTCCGGTCGGTGAATAAACCACCGCCAGAGGAGAAGAGGCTGATGAAGACGAAGAAGGAGGAAAAGCTAAGCAGATCAAAGTTTGGTTTCAGAACCGCAGGTTTGTTGCTTTCTTTCAATTAGTGTGTGTGTGTGTGTGTGTGTGTGTGTGTGTGTCTTGTTGTATTTCACTTCAATGTTTTATTTCTTACAATTTGATGGAAAGGTACTTTCTTGGAATTTACTGAATGTTGCTCATTAACTTAATTGATGGTTTTTTTGTAAACTCAGTACATGAGCTTCAAATTGTTGAATTAGATATATAACTAGAGTTTAAAAAAAAATTATATGGAAAAAGTTCTATGAATATCATAATTTCATATGATGGTGTATACGTTCTGCATTCAAAATATCACAAAATTTATCAATATCAATATATTTTTAATGATGGCTAGTGAAGGCCTTAATCAAATTACAACGATTACCCTTTTAAACTCGTATTAAGCAACATATTTTAAATAAAATTTTAATGGGTTTTAAGTCTTTTTACTATTTGATCGGGTAACGGATATCCATAGTTTACTATTTGATCGGGTAATGGATATCCATATTTTTAACCCTTTTTACACTGATGGAACCATGGGTATCTTGGTCGGCAATTCACTTCTGGCCCTTCATCGCGAAGTTCGACCTTTCTACACTGCCCCAGGCTCTACAACTGAATAAAGGTACTAATCTCTCTCTATCTCTCTCGATTTTGTGCATTCATATTATGCAATTTAATTGGGCTTTGTTCAACATCCCTCTGTTGTACCTCTTCATGCTAATCACTTAATTAAAATTGTATGTATTATGTCATGACTTTTTTTTTGTAGGTTTATATTAGATGTTGTATGTAGTTGGATATTATATTATTATTCGATGTGTGAAATTCAAGTTCAGATTTTAGTTTTGATCGGGTATTTGGAATCTTGAGTTTGATTTGAATGAAGTTAGTGTTTAGTGACTTACTCGAGTCAGTCTTCCATATCTCTCTCTCCCCCTGTATGGCCCCGCAAGGGCTGTGTCTTCTGTATCTCTCTCACCCTGCCTGGCCCCGCAGGGGCTGTGCAGCACAACGAGGCTCAAGACCCTCTGGTAGGCAAAGCAGGAGGCGGTAAGTACATCTGCTGCAAAAAAGGAAGAGATTCTTGATTTTCAGTACATGCTTCAGAGATTCGCTTTTGATAACATTTGTAACATCGCTTTTCAAATTCAAAAACCAACAATCCACACTTTCGGCCAAGATTTTCGTGACTTATAATTTGAATTAGCCTATCGATATGTATATGCTCATCTTTTCACTCGGTTTTAAAGATTACATACCTTTGATTTGAATTTTGAACTTTTTATATTAAGTATTTTCCTCTAGTGATTTGTGATGCAATTTTGTACTTCAAGTGTTTAGTATTCTCTTTGGTTTCTTTCAATATTTAATCGTTCATTGATGTATATTTTCTTTGCAGATTCTTTTACGAGGTTTTGAACTTCTGATCAAACTTTACGAGGTTTGAAACTTATTATCCAATCGATTATTTGTGTTCTCTTTCTGTAGTATGTATGTATTCATAGTATCAAACTTTTGTTCTTGACATAGCTTCTTTAGCTTTAATGTATTATGTAATATACGCGTATGTGATTCATCTTCTTATAATAGTTATCCTCTTATAATAGTTATAGTCATATTCCCACCTAATGGTAATTGATCTTTTGGATTATCGCCAATTATTATAATTTTATTGATTTTTCATGTGTAGGTTAATTGTTTGATGAAATGCTTAACCAAGTTTAGAAACATGTTTAGTCTATGCATTAATATGATAAATTTAATTATCGAATTGAAGATACAAACTTGACAAGCTTTCGACTCCAACGTTAAGAATGATTATAACACCGAACATCATATGAGTCATTGAGATGGTGAATGGGTACTTTGCGTCCAATCGGCCATGACCACTTTTTACCCCCGCTTTATTCGCATATTTATTTTTTGTTTGATGATAAATTGTGGAATTGTTATTTTGATTATGTTTTGGTTATAATATCTAATTTGGTGCTTTCTAGATTTAGATACAATTTTATAATATACACTTTTGATTGAATTGTACGGGTTATTCTGTTATTGTATATTTCATAGAACATTTCAGACTTTTCGCTCAAGAATTCCATGAATCCAGTCATCTAACAAGGTACGGTGAAATATTGTTAACTTATATCATGATTATTTATGCTACATTGCGTACTTGCTAATTGAGTTCTACCTAGCTTAATTGAGTTCAGTTTAATAAGTTCATGGTTGTTTGTATGTTGATCAGATTTTTACATTTCATTTAGGTTACGGGTGTAGGCTCCATAGTCCAGATGGAATCTAAATCAAATCAGAAACTCCTTTATATATATTGCATCATTTTTTCCCACTCTTTCACAAGGTGCGTAGCAACATATCTAACAAGATAATGAACAACATATATTCGATTGTCGCTTTTTACCACTTTTCCCGTCTTAATACTTCTACTCGCTTTTTGAAGTGTAATAATTTCTGTTATTGTTGTTCAAATCATTTATAGATCACTTACAATAATATATGTACATTCTCTTTAAATGCACAACCAATACCCTAAAGTTTTTTTTATATAATGTAAGATAATGTTTGTTTCTGAATTGGCTTAAATTTAAAGAAGACGAATGAACAACACTAACAAGTATAAGGCATAACATATAGAGTTTTGTGATTGTATATTTTTATCACATAGTTGGATGTGTGTGTGTTCATTTTGTTTTGTTGTCTATGTCTTTTAAATGGATTATAATTTATAATGTATCTGAAATTGAAGTACTTCTGAGGTAAAGCAAACTTACTAGATATCCTAATAGATCCACCCGATGCCGGAACCGGTGCTCTGGAACCCGTGCTCTGATCAGACAGGATCAGCTATTGATGCTAGATCCAGAGAGCAGACTGCTTTTTCCAATTATTTTTTCCCACTAAGTAGGCGAAGTTACACCATTGGGATACTTTGAATAAACTGGAGTACATAGGATACACCATCTCTAAAACCTTTTCTCAAGATATCTTCCAAACTGTTGGGGTCCTTGCTCCGGATGTTGTTCTCCTGGTGTGAAACCAGTTGGTTTCGCAGTTTTAGAATTCTGCTGATCCCAAGTAGTCCATCTCCATCATTGCATACGGCAATATAGAAAGTAAAGAGAATTGTCATGTTTTATCATTTGCAGGCAATACAAGGACATCAGAAAGAAACATTAATGTCAAGCACATAAATACCTTTCAGGGATATGGTAGGAGAATCAAGAAGAACGGAGGCGACTTGATAAGGTAATTACTTTAGGAACTTCTATCTTTGTTGTTTAATCGATTTCCTTTGCTATAATTTCTTTCTTCCAATCTTCAATTTAGGAGGTTCGTAAGTATGTGCAACCTGAATAGCCAACAAGATTTTGTTTGTTCATATTTGGCATATGATAATGTGTATTTTATACACATTTTGTCCTTTATTCTCTTGCATTTTTGTTAGTTTTGAATGTTGTTTTATCGATATTAATTATGTTTTTCATCTTTCAGTGCCTCATGCTTAATGGTTGAAAAGATGGATCATTTTGGGCTTGAAAGCAAAGATTATTGAAGAGGAAAGTTAGAAGATGCAAGCTTGCGTTTCCGGGAGGTTTTTATTTTATAATCTTGAAGATTTTGTCCCGCACGGGCTACTGCACGGCCGTGCAACAGGCTGTGCAGAGTGTTCCTAGTAGTGCAGATTGGACAGAATTTTGTACGGGCTGCTGTACGGCCGTGCAACAGGCCGTACAGCATCTGCTGTGTATTAAAAGAAGCCAAACCCTACATCTTATAATCTCTGATCTTCATATCTAACATCTTCATCTAACCTAGCCTCTTCAAGGATAAAATTAGGGTTAGTCAAGTAGATAGAAAAACATCAATTACTCATAATCTAGCATTGATTATGAGTAACTAACTCCATATATTTGGCTCAAGGAGGAATTCTTGTACTAAACCCACTTCAATTTAAGTAAGATCTATTTCACTCTATCTTGAATTCTTGAGTTGTATTGTTTATGATTTTGCTTGGAGAATTGTAAGTTGTTTCAATTTGCTCTTCTTGTAATATCAATTGCTAATTGTTTGTGCTAATCCGTAATTGTTAGTACATTCATTATAGTAGCACAAGTTTAGTGTACCTAAATTCTCAAGCTTTAAGTGCAAATACCTAGGTTGAGCTTCTCATCCTTGGGTTTGTCCTAACCTCTCATTGATTGATTCCTTGATCTGGTTAAATTGGTAGTGCTTCACTATTGGTTGCTAGTATCAAGAGAACTAATTTATGTGCTTCACTAAATTAGTGCTTCACTAAATTAGTGTTTATAATAGAAGAGAAATAAGTGATTGTGTGCTTCACTAATTATCTTGGTTAGGTAGAGTTGGATATATTTGCTTGTTGTTGGGTTGAAGTGCTTGAGTTGCCATTATCCTTGGGTCGAATATCCCTAAATCTTGCTAATTCACTCATTGTGTTGTGTTGGTAAATTTGGATAGTTGCCATTAACTTAGTTGTATTTTTGTAGCAATTTAGTTATTTTATGCAAGGTGTTTGATAAAACACCTTAACCAAACTCAAAACCCCCCATTTACACACTTCTAGATTGTAAGAGATAATCTACTTGGAATCAATATTGAGAGTCCTTCCCTGTGAACGAACTTAAGAAAACATTACCTTCAAATTGGCGCCGCTGCCGGGGAAGGCAACAATATTAATTTTGAGTTAATTGTTTCTTACATTTTAGATTTTATCTTTGTATATAATTTTTTCTTTCTTTGTTTGTTTTTGTTTTTTTTATTAGTGTGTCTTCATGTTTATTGGAGATAGACAACTAACCCTTTCAGGAGACAATGGAGAATTATTTTGGTTGGAATAACGCTCAAGATTTCACCTATGATCAAGAACGATATCAAGATTTTAATTCTTTTCAGAATTTAAATGCATATCAGGTGAATTCTTTCTATTCTGCAAACTCATGCTATGCTCCTTACCCTCCTAGCATCGATTATTCATATGCTTTTGAAAATCAATGTTATGATCTGCAATATAATTCCCAAGACCATCAAGGGTCTTCTTCATCTACATTGTCATCACTTGAAGAAATGATGAAGCAAATGGCGGAAAACAACCTCCAATTTCAAAACATCACTTCTCAAAGCATATCCAACTTAGAAAAGCAAATGAGCCAACTAGCCGAAACCGTGAATCGATTAGAGGAGGTCAATTCTCCTATTAATCACGATTCTTGTTTTGTAATTGATGAAAATGTTGTGCATGATGAATTTTCTTGTTTAGTTGATGATTGCCCTAGGCTTAACAATGATAAATTGGATGTAGTTGAGGATCTACCAAATTTAGAAAGTTCTTTTGTGCTTAATGAATTGGTAGATGAGATAAAAATTGATGAATGTCCAATGAAAATTGAGAAGGAATTGAAGATTGATGAGGTTGAAATTTTTGCTTGGGTATATAGGGATTCAAATTTGGGAGCAATTTTTGAGTCGTATTTATAATGATTATTTTGACGATTTTTCTAACTACTTTGCCTTTTCAAAGTCTCTTGAAGATGTGAAGATCATAAAAATATTTTTATATTTTTATGGATCAAAGGTATATTTGCACACCTTATTTTTATTATTGATTTGTAGGTATGTGCATTTATTTGCTTTTTCACCTCATTAGTTATAATACTTGTATAAATAAGTCGAGCCAATGACAATAAACAAAGCGCTTTTTTGGGAGGCAACCCAAGGTACACATGTATTTATATATTTTTATGCGTGTGTTAGATTTTGTTCCTCGCTTGCATATATATATGTGGTGTTATGCATATTGTGGATTTGAGGATTGATCTAAATATTAGTGAGTGGTATGTTCTTTTTCATCTATTTTATTTCATAAGAGAATAACCCAAAAAAAATGTTAATTAATTATTATGTATTTTTGTGGTGTGACTAGTGAATTTTATAATAGAGTTTTTTTTAAAAAAAATTGTAATAATAATGTCTCACTCAATAATATTTAGTATTGTTAATTTTAATTTTTATAATTTTTTGTGTTATTCCACACTTGCCTTGATGTGTTTGTTCATGTTTTCAGGATTTAATATTTTATACAAGCATTCAAGGATTTGTGTGCTTTGAAGGTAGTGTTTTCTTAAGTTCGTTCACAGGGAAGGACTCTCAATATTGATTCCAAGTAGATTATCTCTTACAATCTAGATGTGTGTAAATGGGGGGTTTTGAGTTTGGTTAAGGTGTTTTATCAAACACCTTGCATACAATAACTAAATTGCTACAAAAATACAACTAAGTTAATGGCAACTATCCAAATTTACCAACACAACACAACGAGTGAATTAGGAAGATTTAGGGATATTCGACCCAAGGATAATGGCAACTCAAGTACTTCACCCACACACATATGAGCAAGAAATAATCAACTCTACCCAACCAGCATACACAACAAAGGTCTCCTCCATTAACATGATTGTATTATCTTATATTATTATATACATGTATGTGTGTTTGTGTGTGTCTTAAGTTACACGAAAGAGAAGGAACACCCCACTCCACGAGAAAATATGTTCACTTTTGCAGATTGCTCCACTATCTGGTGTAAAGAGTCATTGACTTGCTGACCAGACTTTGAGGTAAATGGAGAAATTTATGCAATTACTGGTATTTTATCAATTTAATAAATATATGACTTTGGGGTATTCTGAAGTTTAAAGAAAAAATTATACTGTCTATTGTCTCATGTTTAAGTTTTCTTTACTTTTTACAAGGCTGCACATAAAATAGGTCTATTGTCTTATCTTAATCTGCATGAATAATGGTACTATTCCATATTTAACCTGTTATCACCTCTCATTAGTCATTTGTTTATATTATTACATATGTATTTTAAATGTATCCATATATCAATTACTTTTTTAATTCCTTGAAGCTACCATGGAGACCTTTTTATAAATCATTAATTAAAGATATATTACAAAAATAGAATACTGAGAATAATTATATTTGTTTTTAGGTTATATTATTAAAAAAGAAAAATTTAGTTAGATGTTAATCTTTATTAGTATGCTCAGATTTGGAATTTAGAGTAAAAGCCAATAAGTTATCAGATTTTTGTCGAATCTGAATTGTGTATTGTGAATACAAAATGTATTGCCATTGGGAGCTTGATGCTCCTAAATGCATTTTTTTTCTAATACAAGTTTTAGTGATGCGGCTGGAATTTGTCAGGTTTCAGTGAATCATGAGTGTTGTTTTTGGTATTTTATGTATTTATAAGAGAATTAGCAGCTAGATTAGGCTAGAATAGAGAGAGATTAGACAAAAGATTAATAGAAACAGAGATTAGAACTCAGAAATGTAGAGAAAAGAGCAGATCAGATAGTAACTTAAAGAAGAAGATAGAAATTTAGAGAGAGAGAAAGAGATTGGTGGAAATAACATTCTTTTTCATATATTCCAATCATAGCAGAAAATGTAACCACTTGAGCCTATTTATAGTGCTTCAACTAATACAACTGAAATTGACTAAAGTACCCTTTCCTTAACACTACAGTACTATTATTACTAATACAGGGCATATCCTAACATAATTTGACAACTTCTGAGCAGTGTTTTTCCTATCATGATAAACCTTATATTACCCGAGGAGATTGAGACTACTTCTCAAAAATGAAAGTATCCCTATATAGATGGTTGGCACTATTGCAGTATTTTTCACTTTGACATCCGGACAAAGAGGCATCTTCAATTACTTCATTATGTATCCGTATTCAGATGGCCTCTATAGAAGCACCAGGTACTTTTCTAGACAAAGAGCAATCTTCGGTTACTTCATCCTGCATCCTGTAAGATTGTAAAATTCCAGCCAGAAGGTCGGTCAGAGTCATGCATAAACATCAATCGTATGCCATGTATTTTATATCAATATTTTCTGGATAGTAGGCTCCTAAAGCAGTTGGTAATTTATTTAAATTATTCTATAATCATTTTGTTCTAGATGACACTAACCTAAAACCAAGTATTACAAAGATCGGTAGTTTATGTTTTGGGCCATATTATATCTTTATTTGGCTAAATGATGATATTATATAGCTTAAAAACTACAATGATATCTATTTTTTATGCTTCAGTATGATTCCTTGAATCATTAAGTAGAAAACTTTACAAAGTTATCTAACATTTATGTCATCTAACTTTAATTCGGGCACACGCACGGATTGTGGTTGTACAAACATTTAAATATATTAAAGAATAATATATTTAACAAGTACTAATAATCTTATTTCATTGGTAGGTGATTATGTACGGCAAATAATAGATTTGCTATAAAGTAAGTGTCACTGTGATAGATTTTACAAGTACTAACTAATTTTATTGGTAGGTGATTGTATACTGCAATGTATAAATTTGTAGGAGTGATCCGGTGCCTAATGAAAACAACAATGGTGATTCGAGGTGCGGTTAATCGTTTGCTAAGATTTCAGAATTCTGTTAGGCGTGTTTCCTAACTAGAATACATTTAGCAAGTACTAACAAATTTTATTGGTAGGTGATTGTATACTGCAATGTATAGATTTGTAGGAGGGATCCGGTGCCTAATGAAAACAGCAATAGTGATTCGAGGTGCGGTTAATCGTTTGCTAATAATTCAGATTTTTGTTAGGCATGTTTCCTAAGCAGACCACGACAACAAATAATCTGTGGGCTATTTTCGAAGGGCCTGAGCAGTGCCTTTTGGGATGAAAATACATGCTACACCATGCATCATCCAGTAAGACATAATGGTTCATAAGACAGGTATCGATCATATATTTAAATCTTGATCTACATAAAAATGATCTTCATTGTAGATATATGTTAGTGGTATTTATGTATATTTTTAGAGCTAACTTAGGAGTTTAAAATTTATCAATATATCAATATAACTAAAAGCCCGCTAATGAAGAGTATAGAGGAAATTCCCTAAAAGTCCCTAATCTAAGGTTAATTTAGTAAATTTTCATGCAAAAATGGATTAACGGGTTATCCAACTTTGACCCGACTTCCTAATTTATATTGTTTTGCAGGTTAATATGGATAATCCGGTTTTACACGCTTTATATGCACAATCATGTATATGCTCAATCGAAGATGACGTTCAATCTGGGTACTAAATTTCATTGCACAAATTCTTTTTTATAAAACCTAAATAAATATATGTGTCTTCTATTCGAAAATCTCTATCTCTTGCATATGTGTTTATTATCATTGTTTTTGTTCCTCATTATTGTCTCTGATCAGTACTGCTCTCTGCTTTCTGAATGCTTATATGAATGAAATACATATACGCATACATGTTTATATATTTACATATATCATATTTTCATTGTAATAATATGGTGGTGATTGATATCTGACTTTTTATAGGAAAAATAAGCGATAATGAATGTGACAGAACTCTCACACAAGGCACTTATCTTCTCAAATTCAAATTACTTGGTTATAGTTATTTTGATGTGTCTGTGCGTGTTCTTGACCATCTAAAATTCTAAATAACATCAATTCTCGATTGAATTAGTTTTCGACATTCGATTCTGATCTCGCTACCCACAGATAGAAGACAAATCGGGAAAAAAATGCATCAGTAACATATCAAGCAGGTTAGTATGTCATTTATTTTTTTAAATACAGGTTAGCATGTTGCAGAAGTGAACTACAATCATCTCCCTCATTGGTGAAACCTGGTATGTCTAGCAGTCTATACCAGTGGTAGTAGTTAGCACTTCTATGCCACTTTCGGAATCAGATCAAAATATTGCAATTGTATAAGTGAAAATTGCTACTTTACAATTTTATTAACCTGTGTTTTATTGTTAGGGCCAGCCATCACTCAACATACTCCGTTTACAATTGCAAGTAATTTGCCGTTGATGTCATAGTTTGCATGTGATGACTTATTAGGTTCTACCTTGAAACTGAATTCAACCATCTGCTAACAATAACATGACGAGGTAAATTTCATATACTTCATCACAAGTGTTTAAAATTCCAAGAGATAGAGATTTAAAACTGAACAAATTATGATCCAATCACAAAAAAACCTAATGAAGTATGAACAGGTTTGAAATTTCATGGGATGACATGGAGAAAATAAATACATCGTCTTGCTCATTTGGTTGATTCATTTAAGGATTTGAATGATTCGAATAGAGCGGCATCTTCAGTTGTTTTTCATGCATCATAAAAGATTAGGTACTTACATCCTAAAGGTCTTCTGCCATTGACATCACGGAAAAAATCAAGATATCAAGCCAAAACATATGGCCGCAGTTCACTTACAATTTCAGAAGTTGTCTTCGATGAGATTTTTTGGGCATACATGCTATGTCTAGGAATACCGGCTACATCTTGAAACGCTCATGCAATCACCATAGCATGTTGGCTGTCAGCTAATATATATTTACTAAAAAAATTTACAAACGAGGGTTGATCATTATTAAGTTAGCCTAAAGTACATAGGCTATTCTCCCTCTTTATATGTATTTGCTAGGAAAGGAATAAAATGTATTTCATGATCAATGAAATACCAACTATTGTAAGTGAAAAGAACTCCATCAATTTGTACATGTGCAGTATGTTTATGTTGATATCTCTGAAAATATTACTATAACATATTTCCACATCCATCGATCACACCATTGTCAAAACATATTATTATATTTAATACATTTTGATGTATTAAATAAATTTACACCATTGTCAAAATAGAATTGTATGATGCTCTTTTATATGAATTTTACCATATCACTATTTTATTAAATACTTATATAGCTGTATACAATATATTTTGAATAATTCATTATTTATATAAATGCATAGGCTATCTTTCTAAGAAAACAATCAAATTTGTAAAATTTTTGCTATTGTCGTTTTAAAATAAATAAGATGCCGTGTACGAAGTACGGGCAAAATGCTAGTTAATTTTTAAAACGTGTTACATAAAAATTATTATTTCGTTAAAAATTTTCAAAATCATGTATGTTTCGCATATATTTTGCAAAATTCTACAAATAAAACGTGATTTGTAGAACTATTCGTTTTGCAATATTGTGTTAGCAAAACATGCATGATTTTATTTAGCAAAAAAGAAAAAAAAAACATGCATGATTTTCAAACTTTTTAGTAAAATAATGATATACAGAAAACATGTTTCATAAAATAACTTATTTTACAGTGTTTTACTCGCATAATTTATATGATCTCCGATGAAATATGGGGCTCCCATAGAACCTAAATCTTACTATATGTGTAATATTAAAATGTAATCAAATTGTTAATTGATTGACATTGTTCGCAAATATCAAAGAAGTATTAATATTTATTAAACACATATTTAATATTTATTTTAAATTTTAACGTCACTTTAAATAACAATTAACAATATATAGCATCTAAAATTAGAACTGAAAATAAATATAAAATAGGTTGATATTATAATATCCTAAACACTTCAATACATTGTACACATAATATTAGTCCCAAAATACTTCATCTAATAAGATCAATCGTTTTAGAAAATAATTTTACTTTTATAACCTAAATTTATAAATAAAATTTTAAAACTAATTGCATTTTCCATTTCCACAACTACCCTTCTAAATTCTATTTAATACAATAGTAGCATTTTATTTGTAATAAAATAAATAAATTATTGGAGACCATTTCTGGTCTTGGTTTTGATTCTTCAGCTCAATATTTTTCACTTCTGCAAACAAAACCAAAATCAACAAGCAAACGCGTACAAGTACAATCTCTCTCTCTCTCTCTCTCTCTCTCTCTCTCTCTCTCTCTCTCTCTCTCTCTCCCCCCTCTCTCTTTGCACACAAACATACACTTGGACATAAAAATATATTTGTCGTGAATGAAGTCTCGTCACCCCAACAAAAACTTGTCTGATACCAACTCCGGTAAAAACGCGTACGCCGACATTTTGTCCACTCCGGCGAACCTCGGACCTGAACAAGACTATAACCTCATTTTCAGCAACTCCAATGCTTCTTCGATACCCGTTCTTGATCTTCCAGAGGATAGTCTTTTTGTCGATTTTTCGGGTTCGGAGCTCGATTATTCTCATGTTTTTCGAGGTTTAAATGATGATCAAGCAATAAGTGCTTCTTATCAAGACTTGAAAAATTCTTCTAGCAATATCAGGTGAATTTTTTATATATTTTTAATTAGTCTTCTTTTTTTATTTGATTAATTACAAAATGCATGTTTTGAGGAGTTGTGTATATTAATGCTCATATGTTTTGTGCATTATTTGATTCTTGATCATGTTGGCTAAAAATGTGCAATTTACAAAAAAAATATTATAGTACTGCGAAATGTTATGTGATTGTTACTTTATTGAATATTTAGTGTTGTTTAATTCTGTATTTCTGTGGAGTTGTTATGCAATTAGTCTTAGTTACTACACTAGTTTATGAATGTGTTGGAGTTTAAAGGTTCTATATTTACTTCGATAAAGCAAATTGGTTCTCGCAATTTTGCAACTTAACAACATTTTTGCACACTGTAGTCCGATTTTTATAAATAATTAAGGTGCAATGATATCAGTGTTCCTTCCAGCATCAGTTTAAAGGATTCAAATGCCTGCAAGGTAATTTTTAAATTTTAGAACTTGTTATGTAGATGGAAATTTTAAGGTGCAATGATATCAGTGTTTCAGCATCGAAAAAAGGCTTCAGATGCTTATAAGGTTAATTTCAAAATTTATAACTTGTTATGTAGTTGGAGTGCTGAAATCAAATAGATTGCAAATTTTGTTGATTAGACATGGTATCTTGTTAAGCATGTTGACTTGTAAGTTTTCTCGTGTGCATTCATTTTAGTGAAAGAGTAGGGGCGTAACTTGTGTACATGAGATTCTTCGTGGGAATTTGAACATTTATTACGTTTCTTGTCGTCTTTTGAGTGAAAGATCATATTTTTTCTTCTGGAAAGGCTTATTTTGGTCTTATAATACGGTATATGGTTGAATTCTCGTGTTACACGTGTAATACTTTACTTAGTTAAGTCTTTGCTTGTATAATTTTCAAATCTATGCATGTAAGTCATTCTATACTCAAATTCCTTAACAAGTTAGTTGCCTTATATTTAAGCTCTTTTTTGTTGCTAAATAAAACTAAGCTCTTTACCCATGGCTTCTTACATATTTCCAGTGTCTGGATGATTCTTAGGAGCCACATTATCTAACCCTTGCCCTCTCGAAATTTCTTTAGCTGCCACTTAGACTTTTTGCCAGAAGATTACACAGTTGAACTGGCAATCTGGTTTTGCATCATGTACAGTACACAAAAGCTATTTATCTTAAATTGGGTATGCCCTAGTTACTTTTCGTTTGCCTTTTTAATCCTCACTAAGCGCCCTTAGGTCTATTATGTTTGGCTATGATCTCTTTTTTTGTTAATTAAAGATTCAGTTGACAGCTTTTTTATTTTGGAAGCTATCATTTATACTTGGATCATTTTTTTCTTTTTAATATTGTGAGATGTAAAAAAACTTTGTCATTCTCCAAAACATAATTCTTTTTTCCTGCAGGACTCAATCGGCAAAATATCCTTTGAATAGTTCAGAGCGCTCAATATTTCCTGAAGAAAATCAGTTGTTTACCTCTGAAGCTTCATTTCAGTCAAATGATGATAAGAAGCGCTCTAAGATGTCCTATCACAAGACCAGAGCAGGAATCAAAGATGGGTTAAGTGGAACGATACATGTAGCTCAGTTCCATCCCGAACCTGGATTTACTTATTTTGTTGACGATAGCACTATGCAAGAGTCAAAGTTCGATCAGCCGGATCCCTCAGTAACTAGTGATATTCATCGCAAACTGGATTTCAGTGACAGGATAATGGAAAGTAAATATACCAAAAAGGGCATGCCACATCTTCATTCCCAGAAATCTAGCAGAAGAGAAGGTGATTCTAGAACTAAACTCTATGAGAGTGGCTCTCTATATAATGCACATGGGATTTACCTGATACCACATTCTACTAATGAGCGTCCACCGCCACGCGTGACAGCTAATTCAGAGAATAATTATGGTTTCACAAAGAAATCAATGGCTTCCAGTTCCAAGGCTCCCAAAGGTATTGCATCTCAACATGCTGCAGATGATAATTCACTGCCTTTCTTTGGTGAGGGATTTGATGTAAACTCGGAGGCTGCAGTCTCTGCAGCTGCACTTAAAGATGCAATTCAAAAGGCTCAAGAAAGTATACGAATTGCAAAGGAACTGATGGAAAGAAAAATGGGTGGATTGCGAAATCGGTCAGACCGTGTGTTCGTGGATGGGTTGAGAGGAAAAGATAGAGAAGAGAATTCTACAACACATGAAGAAAACAGAACTGAGGACATAAATGCCAAAGACACATGTGAAACTGTTGATTCTGTACCGAATTTTTTATCTGGGAGACAGAAGAGTACATTTAGACACGAACAAGATGCTCTAGACTTTAAAGACAATGAGATAACTTTTAACTCATGGAAGGTCATAAATGACGTACATGCACATAATCGTCCCAAAATAGGAAAGCGAGAACCAGCACTTGCTACAATATTAGATGTTGAGAAGAACAGAACATCCTCATTATCTTCCACTCAGCAGGTGGTAGCCAATAGGGAAATTGCACAGTTCATAGATAAGCATGAGTGTAATGCCAATGAAAGGAATATAACTAAGGACACCTTGATCAAGAAAGAAATTAATGTTGAGAAAGAGGCAGATGATGAGAAAGCTCATGAACTGGAGTTCATTAGGAAGAAATTACGTGCTGATGTGATGGAAAAGGAGTTGGCAGAAAATGTAGATAAATTAAGCAGACGTGTGGATATGGAGAAACCTCTAATTTTCCAAGATGGAAATGACTTTGAGACTGGGATAGAGTCTCAGCAGAAGATAGAATATGAAATGAAGTATGATTCCCAAGAGTTAAAGGATACTAATTTTGAGAAGATGATACACATAACTCGAAAGCAAGATCAGAGCAAAGAGCACGCAAATTCTCAACAAGCGGACATGGAGAACGCAAAAGCAAATTTTGATAAAATACATGAGCACAGACCAAGAATTATGATCGATGACGATATAGAAGAGGATAGATTTGAAGATGCATGTGAATGGATACAAAATGAAGATGAACCATTTGATTTTTTGGGCAGTGTAAGTAATGAGACAAAAGTAAACTCCACCTCTATGGCAGAAGTCGTTGAGAAGGGGAGGAAACTTGCGAGAATTCATGTACCAACAAATGAGGAGAAGAGGTTTGGGGAGCTTAAGTTAATCGCAAGTAAAAATGGTTTGGAAAGTTATGGATATGAAAGACATGAGAATAAAAAAATTGAAACCAATATGATAGAAGTACTTCAGCATGCTGAATATGAAAGCGGTGTTATTAGAGAAATTGACTCGTGGAGTCATGGCACAAGTGATAACATTACGGAGACTCAAGACACCTGCCAACCTTGTATGACTGATGAAAATTCAAAAACAGAACAGGTAAATGATACAGGTAGAATCATGGACAAAGCTACCAACAAAATCTATGACTTCAAAGTGCGCGAGGCGGAAGAAACTAAGGTGGCAACCAGGCTAAATAAAATAGAACCTTTTGAACCTGATACCTTGTTTGAAGGCAGTGCTGAAGACAGTGAGATACCAAGGTATCAGGTTCGTGTTTTACCAAAGGTTGGTCTAACTGATCATAGAGACAAAGACTTCAAATCAAACATAAATCTTGACAATGATCCCGGGATATCCTTCAGCACATATATAGAGAATGATTATGTTTTTGCAGAAGGTGGAAATCATTGTAATGAGGAAGCAGTGAAAAGTCGTCCCGATGCAGAATTACGACGTGTAGTGATTAAAAAGAATATTAGAGCATATTCCGTTCCTAGTGTGTCCAGTGAGAATGAGAAAGTCATACAAGTTGATGAAGAAATGAGAGCAAGAAGAAATACACAAATGAATGGGAAGGGTTTATATAATACTGTTGCAGCGGAAGAAAAGGAAACAAAAAGTGATGAAGGGATGAAAATATATAACGTTTTGGAAGTTAATGAGGATACTCCTAAAGGATTGTTTGCTATGGAAGGGACAGAAACCAAAAAGGAAAACTCCAAAGCACTAAAAGAACAGGAGTACCTCAGAAATGTTTATGAAGAAAGCAAAAGGGAGAGACAGCGTGAAATAGATAGAATTGCTGTTGGAAGAATAATTCAGGAAGTTCGTGACAGGGCGTTCGCTGGAGCAAGAGAAAAGGCAGACAGAGCTTCTGTGGAGAGAGCAACCGCAGAAGTTCGACAAAGACTAATGGACAAGACCCGCCAAAAGCTCGAGAAGGCTACTGCTGCAGTAAAACCGTCAGTTGAAAAGGTTTCGATAGAAGCCAAGCTCAGGTCAAAACGTGCTGCAGTAGAGAGAGCCACAGCAGAGGCTCGAGAACGAGCCCTAGAAAAGGCATTATCTCAGAAGACTACCTCAAGAACACAGGTAGATAAATCTGTAATGCAAATGTGTCAGGTCCTCTGTGGATACTGGAATGAGGGTCTTCTTTTTCTTCACTGGCTACTGCTGCATACTTTTTAATTTTACTATCTTTGCATTCAGTTTTATGTGAGATGACTGACAAATTGGATTCCTGCAGGTCCTTCAGAGACCTGATGACACTTATACCGAATCAGCCCAGAGGAGTAAAGCAAGGTTGGAAAGGCAAGAGAGGATAATGGAGCGTGTGGTATACAGACTTCTTCTAACAATGGATCTTTTCCAAAGATGCTCCAGTTCATTCATTCATTCATGTATTTTTTTTCTCATCTCTTTTTAGGCAAAAGCCCTCGCTGAAAAGAAAATGCGTGATCTTCTTGCACAGAAAGAGGAAGCTGAAAAAAATGTATAAACTTCTTCAAATGTTGTTCCAGAAATTTGCACTTGCTTGCATTTTTATCCACCCTAATAATTATTTTATTAAATCTAAATTACAGAGACTAGCAGAATCTCTTGATGCCCAGATCAAAGGATGGTCCACTGGAAAGGAGGGGAACTTGCGCGCATTGCTCTCAACTCTTCAATATGTATGCATAAGGCCTCACTTATTGTCGCTGCATGATACATATACATACGTACATACATATATATATATATATATATATATATATATATATATATATATATATAGCAGGTCCAGAACCACTGGTGGACAACCACCCGGCGCAATGTTACATTGCACCAGGCGCAATGTTACATTGCGACAGGTATGAGTGGAAAATATGCCTGGTGCATTGTTACAATGCACCAGGCGCAATGTTACAATGCACCAGGCGCAATGTTACATTGCCCCAGGAATATTCTTATTTTTATTTTAGTATTAATGAATAAATGTTTTTGAATATGATTTTAAAAGTAATCTTAGTAACCGCAACTAATTACTAAATTACAAATATGTTTAATTATTTAAAAGTACAATAAAGTAATTGAAATTATTTATTAATAATTCTTATTCGAATGAACTATCATCTACATTATTACTATCGTCTGTTTTTCAACGAGGGGTACCTCTAGTTTGTACTTGTACATATCAATTCACGATTATTTAAGTTAAGGATACAAAATACAAAATAAAACTTTAATTGAATTGATAATGTCTCAATAATATGTTAGCTTATAATTATTTCAACTTCTTAAGAATGAACTATCATCTACATTACTACTATCGACTGTTTTTCAACGAGGGGTACCACTAGTTTGTACATATCGAATTTGTACTATCATCTATATTACTGAATTGATAAGGTCTCAATTAAGTGAATTGCACAACTAAATACATTTTTATTTCAAACAAAAATCACAACTAAATATTTAAATTAAGTGAATTGAATTTTTATTCAACTAAATTAAGTTAAGTGAACTAAATTAAGTATTTATAATGCGGTATTAATGATATTTTGAATTTTAATTAATAAATATACATTTTAGGGGTTAAAAAAAATTGTGCAATGTTTCATTGCACATGGCGCAATGAAACATTGCACCAGGTGTCCTTGGCGTAATGTAACATTGCGACAGGCGTATTGAAACATTGCTTTATGGCATAGATAACTTGCTTTTAATAAGGTTGGTGGTGGTGGGTGGCTGCAATTAATTCCCACCCTGGTGCAATGTTTCATTGCGCCAGGAGTACCTGGTGCAATGAAACATTGCACCAACCCTGGACCACTTATCTTCCTCCCGAAACATCACTTTCTAAATAAAAATTCTTCCAAAATCCTTAAATTCTCCCATTCTCCCATTCTTCCAACATTCTCCCATTCTCCCAACATCCTTAAAAATTTCTCATTCTCCCAACATCCTTAAAAATTTCCCATTCTCCTAACATCCTTAAAAAATTCTCCCAACTTTAAGGTTTCAAAGTGCAATTTTTCTCATCATTTGGAGGTCAAATATTATCAAAAAAAAGGTTAGTTTTCTAATATTATGGCTACATTTTTATTTAATGATTTTAGTTCATCTAGTGAGGAGCATAATGATTATGATTATGATTATGATTATGAAGTTGCTACGCCTATTAGAAAAAATACGGTTTTTCGAAAATTATTTAGTGATGAAATAATAGATGTTGATGCCTATGATAATGTGGGTAAGGAAAAGATGAATGTGGATGATGATGATGATGGAGGAAAAAATGATGTTAGTAAAGGTAAAAATAAGGTGAATGTAGAAAATGATGGTGAAGATTATAATGATGATGATGGTGATAATAATATCGGAAACGAAAATTGTGGGTTTAAATTTTTGAATATTAATGATGTTGTGCCAAGTGTTGGTATGATTTTCGACACATTAGATGATGCGACAAAATTTTATCGGGATTACGGTCGAAGTGTCGGATTCGAGATAATAATTAGGAATACGCATTATCATTTAGGAACTAGGGATCCATCATCCCGGTTTTTTATTTGTCGGAAGGGTGGAAGAACAAAACCATTGAATTTAATGGATCGTGATAAAGGAAAACGTATTAGAGATGTAATCCCACGAACAAATTGTCAAGCCCGCATGTGCGTAGTTCATAAAGTACAAACAAATAAATGGATTATAAGTTCGGTCGAATTGAAACACAATCATGCTATGGTGACACCGGATAAGGTACAATTTTTTCAAAGGTCGCAAAACTTAGATCCGATCACTAAATCAATGATTGAGTTGTTTAACAAAGCCGGGATCGAGACGGCAAAAGTGATGACATTCGACGTCGGGTGTTTGATTTAGGAGATGCGGAGTGTGGTTTGGTCTTGCTTCGGGAATTAGAACAAGAAACTAATTTTGGTAAATTTTTCTATCGAGTGGATGTGGACGAGAAGAATCGTGTTAGGGGTTTGGTATTTTTTAATTTTTATTTAATATTTTAATTTATTCGACAAAATTTGGTCATTTAAAGATATTGCACCTGGCGCAATGAAGGAGGTCAGGGGTTCGACTCCTGTGTGTGCGTGAGTTTCTTAGTTTGTATTAGATTTCCTTTCTGTATTTGTATTTCTGTATTTGTAATGGTCGGGGGTCCTTCGGAAACAGCCTCCCTAGTGTATAGGGGCATGGTCTGCGTACAGCTACCCTCCTCAGACACCACTTTGAGTGGTATTATAACTGAGTAAGCTAAGTTTAAGTTTAGCACCTGGCGCAATGATACATTGCTCCAGGCGCATTGTTACATTGCGCCAGGCGCAATGTTACATTGCTCTTGGTGGTTCCTATTTTGTAGCCACCCGTGGTTGTGGAAGGGCTCCCATATATATATATATATATATATATATATATATATATATATATATATATATATATATATATATATATATATATATTATGCTTTGATGAGGATATCTTGTTCTGACACTCTAGGCGCTTTCATATTTAAAAAAGTAGAGGCCACAACCATGCTGAACACTTGTAGATTGCCTACTTTTTGATTAATTGGTCTCAAATCTTCCTTTATCCCAGTTTGGATTTATCCTTTCTTTCAGTTAATTCAAGTGATAGCTCATTGGTTTCAACTTTATCCTGATAACGGTACTTGCCTCACTTATTGATTGTAGCACGTATATAGAGTAGTTGCAATCGTTGGGAGATAGTTTCTTTCGTACATTTTTTCTCATTTTGATTGAAGCTCATCATGGCTACACCTGATCCTGACCTTGTAGTGTGATAATTTTTTGTATCAAGTCCTGAGGTGTCTACTTTTTCATTCTATGTCAATCTTCAAGTCCTTGGACAAAACATGACCCATACTGGATGACATTGATGTTGTTTACATTTAATTATTTAAGTAAATCACGGCCAGCATTTGAAATTAAGTAGACATTATCTGCTTGCAGATCCTTGGTCCTGGTAGTGGTTGGCAACCAATATCCCTAACAGATATCATAACATCTAATGCTGTAAAGAAAGCTTACAGAAAAGCCACCCTCTACGTTCATCCAGACAAGCTGCAGCAGAGAGGGGCAAGCATACGGGAAAAGTATATATGTGAGAAGGTTTTTGATCTGCTTAAGGTATGTATTTGATCTCCTTCCATCAATTAAAACTACAAATCATAGTACCATATGTTGTGGATTCATTAACATTGGTAGCCAAAGTTTGAAGTAATGGCTAAAAATGATGCAAGTTCCTAATGTGACATCTGATGCTAGTTAGAAGCTAAATGTTTTTTCTCCGGAGTCCGAAAGCATTGATTTGCTTACAAGAAGCAGATATCAAATTGCAACAAGAATCTTAAGTAATTATCTGAACAACACCAAATAGCTAAAAATGCTTGAAACAACCTTCTGTCTCTAGTTTCTAGGATCAAAATTCCCTTATTCTTTTGCCAGTAAAATATGCATTTCTCTTCGTGATAGAAAAGAACCTGCACAGCCCAACATGTCTATCCCTTCTCCTCATAGTATTGCGTAATTGTATTGGAAATCTTACCAGCTTCCTTGTTCTGTTATAAACAGGTTGGTTGGGCCAGATTCAGTTCAGAAGAGAGGTGAAGTCAACCTAGTGTGAGAAGCTAGGAAGCATGAGTGCGGGTGCGGGTACGGGGTGCGTAGTGCGGGGATACGGAAATTCGACAACTCTGAAAATATGGGGATTCGGGTGCGGCGGGATTCGGCAAATATTAACACATTAAAAATACTTTTTATGTATGTATTTCAAGAGTTTCATTTAAATTGAACTAAATAGTCAAGTACTTCAGTTCTTTATCCTTCATAATACATATCATAATTAGTTAATAACAATAGTAATGCATTTTAATGTAGTTAATCGATTATAAATTTAAGTATTTACATTATCTTCTCTCACTCTATGGAAGAATCCCCAAGAATCCCCGCGCACCCAAAAATCCCCAAGAATCGGGTGCACGGTGCGGGGGGTAAGTGAAGAATCTCTGCTTTCTAGGTGAGAAGAGAGGGGGAAGGGTTGTGTTACATGCAGTCTTACGGAGGTCTAACCTTGTACATGGGTCATAGAATACATTGTAACGTTGTCCAATACAATAGAACTGCACAGGTAAACTTCATGTTCACTCAGAAGACATAAACATTAGAAACTTGCAATGGAAGCATAGTGTAACCAAGACGATAACTAAACTTCATTTGCCCAGCTTGAAGGGAAGAAAAGCCAGTTCTGTATAATTTTTTTATTATAAACTACTTTGTACCGTTAATAAAAAAAAAAAATTCCGACAAACAAACGGAGCCAAGTATATTTAGTACTCCGTCCGTCTCAAAATAATTTTCCTGTTTGGACTGGACACGTTTGCCAACGCATACTTTGATCGTTAATATTTTTAATTTTATATTAGTTTTAAATATAAAAACTTTACAGTATTAAAATACTCACAAATACGAATTAAATAAAATCACTCATGACTATATTTTGTCTTATTAATTAGACGTAAATTAATAGTAAATCTCTAACAATGAATAATGACAAAAGTCAAAACAGGAAACATACAACGAAAAAATGTTAAAAATAACGTTTTTTTGAAAAAAAAATACAAAAATAACAATTCTGGGGGAGGGTTAAAAATACCGGATTTGTTACCCAGCTGACAAATGCGTCTTCCAGATACGCATTCTGTTTATGCGTATTACATTATACGCATTATTATAATGCGTATCCTTCATATATTTTATTCAACTTCTCCTTTCTTCTACACTTTCTCACGACATGTCAAATCCTGTTTGTGCTACTTTACATTGCAGGACCCACTCTTGTACACCAACTCCTGTTTTTACGTACATCATGTTTTCACCTTTAACAATTTTTTTAAAAAATTTTAAATTAAAAAAATACAATTTTATTTAAATTTAGGGGTTCAACAATTAACTTTTAGGGTTCAACGTTTATATTTTGGGTTTTAGAAATATTCGAAACGACGAAAACCGTATATGAACTTAGGGTTTAGGGTTTGGGGTTTAGGGTTGTTACAACCCTAAACCCTAAATTATTTTGATTTTTAAACGCGTTAGCGTTTAAAAATCAGGCCGCTGGATTCAATTTTTTAATTAAAAAAATACAATTTTATTTAAATTTAGGGGTTCAACAATTAACTTTTAGGGTTCAACGTTTCCATTTTGGGTTTTAGAAATATTTGAAACGACGAAAACCGTATATAATTTTAGGGTTTAGAAATGAAACTAAACAGTGATACCGACTAGTTTTGATGATTGTAAGTTCGTGAGAGAAAATAGAACAGTGTGTTCCACTATAAATGTCTCACAAAAGTCTAAAAAACAGAGGAAACCAACAGAATTCAAAACAAAAAAAAACCTTGTTACCCAAGTGCTTATTGCGTAACCAACAAAATTCCAAAAAAAAAAAACCTCATTACCCAAGTTTCACTTGCGTATTATCTTGTTACCCAACTGATGTTTGCGTATTATCTTGTTACCCAAATAAAAAATGCGTATCACACATTACCCAAATGAGAAATGAGTAACAAAATCGTTATTTTTAACACAACCACCCGACAATCGGTATTTTCATTTTTTTTTAAAAAAAAGTCGGTATTTTCAGTTTTAACCCACATACAACGAGACGGAGAGAGTATGTGTATAAAGTTATGTTTATTTAGTTAATCTTTCCGGGGTTGCGAAACCTGTAAGAACCCTAATTTTTGGTAATATTTTCTTTTATTTAATATCTTGTGACATTGTCAATATGGAACCTTTCTAGTCATCCCTGTTGATTAATAGAATTGATTGTCTAAGAAACTGTGTTGTTGCATTCACTATGTAAGATAAAAGGAAGATTGTGAAGGCAAGAGTCTTATTGTTAGTAAGATTTATAAAACTTGAGATTTGAGAATGATTAGAGTGTTAAAAGATTTATTAAGAATTATGGCGAGGAATTATGGTCATTCGAGGAATTTACACAATTAAGTACTTAAGGAATTATAGGGGAAATCTCTACGCGATAAAATATTATTACAAGAGATTAATTAAGATACGATACAAATTAAAGATTAAAAGACAAGCATTGGTGGAAGAATAATGATACAAGGAGTAGTATTGCATGCAAGTCCCATGCAACCAAGTGGTTAGGAATAAGCAAACTAGTTAACCAAATGGAAGAGGAATAGTAACTAGTTACATTACTTTTCAAAAAGAGGAGACAAGAAGTACAAGGAGCCATACCATGCTAGTACCTTGCCTATACATACACATTATGTATCACCCAACCTCACTTTATCAATTATTTCAAACCAACCACAAAAATCAAAAACACCAAAAGCTCTCTCCCCCCCCCCTTGGAAGAGAGCTCTCGGCCAAGCACAAAAAAGGAAGAAGAAAATTCTTCCTCCCCCATTTCCCATCACTCATAAATCAAGACATAATTCCTAGGCCCTCACCATCATCTAAGCAAGGTATGTTAAGAGTTTCAAGCCATCAATTTCAAGATATTAATTATAATAGATATTGTGAATAGTAACCATGGTTGGTTTTTCTTTTAGATCTTGGATTGTAAGGGTTGTAGGAGACCATTCAAGGTGTTATTGAGTTTTGTAAGGCTTATCCAAGGCTCCTAGGTGCTCAAGAAGGTATAAAAATCACAAACCCTTTTGGTCATGTAGTGTTTATAGTGTTTGGTGGTAGATACATGTGTTATATTGATAATCTTGGTGGTATAAGTAATGGATGACATGGATCTTGAGTTTTGATGTTGTGATTATGATTTTTATGATTGTGGATAATATATGTATCACCATGAATGTTATAAAGCATGAACTAAGTGAATTAGGTATTGGTTGTGTTGTGGAATTGAGAAAATTGGTTGATCTAAGTGATACATGCTTGCTGAGTTTTTCCAGGAACATTGACCTGTCTTGTAACACGGTTTTGAACCCCCAAATGTTGTCCCCTGAGGTCCTACCATATATTGTTGGAAATATAATTGAATGTAGTTTCTGGAAATGTAAGGTTCATGGCTAGGCGGTGTATAGATTTTAAGTTATGGCCGGAGAAGTAAATTATGTTTCTGGATTCCGGACTGCACTAAGTGACCCCCTTGTGAACCTTGTTTAAACCCCTAAAAATATATGTGGGATCATGGAAAAATTTGAGAAGTTAGGGAATGCAGTGGTGAAGACCACCCAAAAAGAATTGGATTAAAATATGAATTTTTGAATTTTATAAAAATGCTAGAGTAAATTTTGCGCAAGGGGAAAAAGTCGTTAGTAGAGCATAATTCTAGGGGTAATGGTTATGATTCGAATGTGGTAACTAAATTAAGTCGAATAAGTGACGAGCGGAATCGAGTGATGACATGAACCTATAGTGGGGCTAGAGTGTCATAAGACGAAGTCATTAAGTTAATTTCGTACCCCCTAAAACCCCGTAATTAAAGAGATATTGTTAAGGTACTAACGAGCGGTTATTGCTTAATGTATAGATCGTTCCACTTCGCACGCTCGACCACCCCAACCAAACCAAGGCAAGTTTACTTTTCAAAACTTATACATATACAAGGACTTTCACTGTTGTGTTTGTAGTTTTCAACCATATCAAATGCTATGTTTATCGAAGTATTTATGCAATTGAGATTGTATAAGTACATATATGTTTGTACCCCTTGAACTTAGATTGAAATGTTTTCCTCGGACAACGACTCTAGCAATAGAGGTCGTAGCGGTCCGTATATACTATTGACCGGGGAGCGGTATATTATTATATCGTAACTAGTTTGCGAAAATCCGAAGGGTCATTCGGGGAGTATCGTATACTCAAGTAATTATTGTTATATCTTCGTAAATACTCGAAACCCTATCTTAGATTAAAAGTTTATTTTATCGAATAATTATTTTATTAATTATTTATATTAAATCTTAAAATATTATTTATTAATTATCGTTCATTATTTTAAAGATGGAGTCAATCCAAGATAGATTTAATACTTTCAAACTCGAACCCTTTCGAACTCAAAACATTTTCGAAAACCCCCGGTCAGGTTCTGCTTCTTGTATGATTTCAAGAATCATCGGTCGACTGATGTCGGACCTCAACTACTCTGTTTTCAATCAAAATCAAGTTTTCAAAAGAAAAAGAAAAAGGGATTCTGGCAGGTGTGGGAACCGTTGACGAACGATTCCCGGGATGTGTAAGCGGCCGTGAGCCAGGCGGTCCATCAATTATTATTCCGGCCCAGGTGTTGCCGAAGGATGATTACGGATGTAGTTTTCATCGAGGGTGATTACGGATGTAGTTTTCACCCGAGGATAGTTACGGATGTAGTTTCTATCCTTCTACCGGTAGAGAAGACCCGCGGATTATTGGACTTGGATGTGGCGACTGATCATCGTCAATCCCTGTCAGGTTTTTATGTTTTCTTACAGTCCCATCCTCCACTTTGGAAAAATACTCAAACACTGCTTCTTGGGCCTAAGTGCCAAGTTGCCGATAGTGTGGTTTTGATGAGAAAATATTGACATCGTGCAGTATCTAGAACTGCAATATTTTCTATAAAGATTGGCACGTGTTAGTGCACTCTTGCAATTGTTTCAAAGAATGAAATGTTTTTGTATGAGAAACCTTCTAAGCTAATGGAAGGAAAGAGGTTTGCAATGATGTATTCCCTGTACAGTATGTTAATCGTAGAGTGTTTTGCCGAAAATGATATACTCATATGTATATATTTTCAAATTTGAGATATATTGAAATGGGAACCTTATAAAGGGTTCATATGTTATTCTTAAAGCTCCTTAGTGAGTATAGATGTTTTATTCAAACTCGGACATATACATTGTCCAATTATGTTTTGAAATCTAAGATATATACCCATATAGTTGGGAATGTTTTCGAAATAAACCACATTATTATTTTACAAAATGGTGAACTTGCTGAGCATTATGTAGCTCATTCTTGCTTTATAAAAACTTTTCAGAAAGGGAAGAATTTGGCCGATTAACTCCGTACCAGCAGAAGAGGAGTAGAAGATTTACCCCGGAGATGATTTAGTTCCTGGTAACTACTACAGAGTAGTCTGATAGGTTTTCAACTGTAATAGTAAGACTTGTCTTCAAGTGTAATTGTATAAGTGGAATTGAGTAAGACTCTGGATTGTACAGATAAATTGTAATATTTAGTGATATTTTTGATTATCGTTTCTGAGGCTCTAACTTGATTGTGTGTAAGATTGAGGTATGGATGGATGTATTGTTGAGTTGTAAAGTTAATACAGGTATGATATGGATGAATGATGACGTGACGACCTGAATCTTTGACCTCAGATTTGGGGGTGTCACAAAATCGGACTTGATTCACTGTCCTCACATGGATCCTCTTTTACGATAGTAGGGCCCAATATCACAGGTGCCTCGTTCAGCTCTTACACATGAGCAGCCCCGTGAGCCGAAACTAGTAGTAGCATCCACGACGAGGAATTCATTACAAAACAAATTTTGAATTAGTAAAATACTATTCCCTAGTTTCTATCATTGACATATTTACTAATCTATACTAAAAATTTACCTTAAAATATACCATATTTTTTATCGGTGAAATATACTAAAAATGCATAAAAAGTTAAAAGATGAATATTTGAAAATAAGAGAATACTTCATTTCTCATCAAAAGTGTATGGTTAATCAAATATAGCTCAATCCTAGGAAGTAACCAACTAATTACGTTGCTTTTCGTGTGACTTGAGAAAAAGTTAACTTCCTTGTTAACATGCTATGCTTACTTACTCTCTCTGCCGTTGGAAAATTGAATAATGTGGTCATAATCTTGTTAATAAATTAAAAACAAAGTGATTATACTAACTGTATTTGTTTAAATTCGGACCTTTTAATATACGTTTGGTTAAAATTGAACCTTCTAATATAAGAAATGTGGGGTTTAATGAAGATTAGCGTGTATGTTTTCTTCCCACAGACAAAAAGTTAGTACTTGGATTGTGCAGAGCTGCTCTAATTAATCCTAGCATCGGCCAGTTTTATTGCATTGCATTTATCAACCGTTTCGATGCAGTAATTCTTTTGAGTAACGTTTTTTCCATTCTTAGCTTTACTCACCAATTTAAGTCTTTTGGTTATCATCTTGTTCTTGACACTCACTATACGGATTATCTATTGTTATTTCAAGAATGATATTGTTTCGTCTATAAATTAAACACATCCCAACGTAACCATATCACTACAGCTCTTTCCCAAAATATACTATTTTTTTGTCAGAAGTACTCAAGAAATAAAACTTCTGCATGTACAGTTATTTCGAAACATGCTTTCGAGTAAAATCTGCGTACATTTTATCCTCTCTAAACTTACGAGTGAAATATATTAGGTAGGTGTTGTCTAGTTTATTTACGCACATTTTTCCTTATTTTTTTTTATAAAGATTAAGCACTGGTTTCATCCTAATGCTTTCTTCTTGCAACTAAAGAAAGATGAGGAACTGGGGTCTACTTTTGTTGGCTCTTTTCTTGGTTGATCAACATGGAAAAAGTATTCAGGTTTCAGCAGACAATGAGTTCATTAGCAGAAATGGAGTGCACTTTATATTGAATGGTAGCTATTACTATGCAAATGGATTTAATGCTTATTGGCTAATGGTTGTGGCTTCTGACCCATCTCAAAGGAGTAAAATATCTTCGGTATTTCAAGAAGCAGTATCAAATGGCCTTACACTTTCAAGAACTTGGGCATTCAATGATGGTGGATCTCAACCTTTGCAGTTCTCTCCTGGAGTTTATAATGAACAAATGTTTCAGGTCCCTACTATCTTTTCTCCTAGTTTTCAGAATTTGAAATTTAAGATTCTTTATGCATGCATCAATTTTTGCGAAGACATGTCTCTGTTTTGGCATACTTGACAGTATATCAAGAAGTTCTCGCCACCTAGACATATTTAGCCGATGTTGCAGAGTCATCACCTTCTGATACTTGTTTTCGTGTGTTAATACTGAAGGGGTTAGATTTTGTGATATATGAAGCTGGAAGATATGGAATTACGCTAATACTGAGCCTGGTGAATAACTATAACGACTTTGGAGGGAAGAATCAGTACGTGAACTGGGCAAGAGATCAGGGACAAAACATATCATCAGATGATGATTTCTTTACCAATTCTCTGGTGAAAGGATTCTACAAAAACCACATAAACGTGAGTTCTCTTTGATTTCTCTTCTGCCTAAGCTTTGGACTTGATCTAAAGTGGGGGCAGGGATTTGCTCTATGACAGTGGAAACATTTTAACTGATTAACCAAGCATACATTTGATATTTTCTTTTTGTTTAGACTGTTCTGAACAGGCGCAACAGTATCACAGGAGTTCCTTATAAAGATGATAATACTATAATGGCTTGGGAGCTTATGAACGAGGCTAGATGCCCTTCAGACCCATCCGGAAACACTCTACAGGTTGATCTTTAATCTTACACAACTGTATCACTATATTTTAACATTGTAAATATTTGATTTTATTTCTTAGATGAGACGAAACTGACACAGAAAGTAGTATGACTTCCGAATTACCTATACAAAAGTGTAATCCAGAGTACACAGAAAAAAAGTATTTACTATACTGCACTTCCGTCGCAGGCTTGGATCACAGAGATGGCTTCTTACTTGAAATCAGTTGACACGAAGCATTTACTGGAAGCTGGCTTGGAAGGATTTTATGGAGAGTCTGCACCCCCAGACAAACAATTCAATCTGACTGTCAAACTAGGAACAGATTTTATAGCAAATAATCAAATACCCGGGATTGATTTTGCCACAATTCACTTGTATCCTGATCAATGGTAATTATTACGCTTCTCATATATCACACACAGAATACATTGTGAAAACCTAGGCTTTTGCTTGAACTACAATATGATTTATTCTTATGACCAGGTTACCAAGTTCTGATGAAGAAACCCAACAAGCGTTTTCGGACAACTGGATTAACAAACACATCCAAGACACTGAAACAATTCTCCAGAAGCCACTTCTAGTTACTGAGTTTGGATGGAAAAAAACTAGTTTTGATACAAATACGAGGGAGAAGCTGCTTGGCACAGTTTATTCAGACATTTTCTTGTCAGCTAGCCATGGAGGTGTAGCTGCCGGCTGCATGTTTTGGCAACTACTGGCAGAAGGATTGGATTCGTATAGGGATGGTTACGAACTAGTGTTTAATGAAAGCCGTACTACTGATTCTTTGATTTCTGAACAGTCAGGAAAACTCATCAGGATCCGAGAAATGTATGCCAGGCGGAGACATAAGAAGAACGAAACTATGAACAACGAAGTTGGATACTGATGTGAATACTGACAGACTATTAATTAGAGGTCCAAGTAGGATGCCCGATTCTCAATCATTCAAAACGTTATTGCTAAAAAATATATGAAAGATGAAAGAAATATAGATCCCACGATTTGTTGAAGGAATATACATACAATTATCCAAGTCAATACGGTAATGGCACAGCAGGATCTATCTACGCCCATTCATAGGAATGTTCGAGTCTGCACAACGTTCTCTATCTTATATGACTGTTCCATCTTTAACTGTTGCATTCTTCAGCACCACTGTGATTCCAGATCTAATGTAAAATCCTTCATCTGCCCTGTCTCCTTCTTCAACGCCCTAAAATATCCGGTGACAATATTTTTTAATAAGAAAGTACCACTTTGACTCTATCTTGTATGTATACTGAATTTTTCAATGTTTGGACAAGAATGTAAAGAATTGCAAAGGAAATGGAAAAACTCACATCTTTGTTTGTAATTATCACGTTTTTCCCAATCTTTGCGTTCTTGTCAATTATGCAATTCCTTCAATAATAATATGGAATTAGATATGAGAAGAAAACCTTTGTGGAGTACTTATTGACACATTTAATAAGACTCCACTATTGTACGATAATATAGATTGGGGTGTGTGGGTGTGTATTAAGCGCATGTATGTGGAACAATGCAGTATATCTTGGCTGATTAAGCAACAAGAAAAGATCATATCTTCATGTTCAGTGATGTTAATAAGGATACCATGGGTTAGCAAGAGGGAATAACTAAAAGAGAGCAAATGCAAGTCTTTGTTCTAGTCTTACCTGATTTTGGTGTTCTGTCCAACACCAATGGGAACCTTACCCTCTGCAAGTAGAGATGCCACTTCTGATTCAGTTTGGTAGTAGTCTGCACCCATCATCATTGTATCCTGCACATGTAAAGCATGCTATCAATCATTTCTAATTTTGAATCTCTTTATTATAAGTATATTCACAATTGTGAATCCTTCAAAATCAAGTCCTAAAAGACATGTAACTTAATTAAAGGTTGCAAGAGCAAGGAGTCAAAGTTGGCAAGTTACTATATTCAGATGTGTGTTTATATGTACATTCACATAAAGGTGCCATGTTGCCAAAAGTTTACACCCAAAATCGGCCGAACTAAGTGTGGGGTGCACATATTCTACTCAAATGCTACTTCAAGGAAAAACATTCTTTTTTGGGGTAAGGTCAATTACAAAAAATTTAAATACTCACGGAGCTCGAGGGACGAGGGATATCCGCTAGGCTACACCTTGAAAATTGCTTTTAAACATTTTAGTGCGTCTATAAACATAGATCACGAATTTTCATATTAAAGTAAATTTCTGATTTCGTAATCAACTCATATTGTCAATTTCTTTATTCTTTCATGATGGGTTGTCCAAGGATAAATATAGAGCTAATTTGGAAATGTTTGTGTGAAAAAAGATAGCACAACTTACCTCAAGTTCTACGCCGTAGTCCAAGCGCGAGCGAACACCAACTATTGAGTGCTGAACACTACACCCTCGCAAGAAGCAACCATGCGATACTATAGCATCCACAATCTGAAATTATCAATTTATGAGGAGATATGAAGGAACATTTTTTTTAAGAGGAACCACTTTTAGTCACCAGCATACCCTGCATTTTTCAACTTTAGTAGGCGGCAAGAATCTGGGAGATGTGAAAAAAGGTGTCTTTGGGTCATTAAAGTCGAACTTTGGCGGCTGCATGAAAATGACATAATCAGAACAAGTTATTGATGGAGAATAAGAGCCTATTGGCACTAAGATTTTCAGCTATATACAGGCATATATAGTCGGATAACAGAAAGAAAAAAAAAAAAAAGAAAAAAAAAAGGTAAAAAGCTTGAAAATTTTGGATAAAATCTTGTATATCTTAGTAAGGAATATTTACATCCATATCTAATCCTAAGCATAGTAAACAATCCATGTATTAAATGTGTGTGATTTGACACCAATTCCTTTCAGCATTGAGGTAATATGCATCAAATAAGCAAAAGTATAATTAGACCTCATCGAGTAAAAACCAATTAAATAAAATGAAATGAAGATTGGTCTAAAATTATAACAGTAACCTGTTCTGTGAGGGCCAAGTTTGCATCGAAGAAAGACTTTATTGTTCCAATGTCCTCCCAGTAATCACTAAACAGATATGCCTAATTCAAAGAAGGCTTCGTATATTAGTATAGATCTGACATACATAGAGTACAAACATCGAGACCCTACCCAAAGACATTGAACTAAGGAAATTTTTTGAGCAAAAAATAAATCTTACTTGAACATTGTGATCCCTCACTGCAGAAGGAATAATCTCAGACCCAAAGTCATTGCTTGAAGGATACTTGTCCTTCAAAAGCTTTAGCAGGACATCGGTCTTAAATACATAAACGCCCATGGAGGCAATATAAGGATTTTTCAAGGCATCATGATCAGACAGTCCAAGAATTGAGGTGTCGACTTCCTGAAATTGCATTTCAAAAATAAATCCTAGGCATTAAATAACTTACTGTGCTTTGAATACAAACACACATTGTACAGAATCTGGTACGATAAATTGGTTGACTTGCTGAAATTGCTATATGTATATTATAAAAGATCTATTACATACCAACAAAAGTTACTGTGCTTTGGACACAAGCACACAATGTAACAGGGTATGAGAAATTGGTTGAAATGAGAACTAGTTGTGTGCTACCGAGGTAAGCGGAGGATCTTACCATTGTTTTCAGTGCACTACCCTTAGGTTTTTCAGCGAATTGGATGATACGTCCTGTCTCGTCAATCTTCATCAATCCAAAGTCTGAAGCTCGACTGCGAAGAAAAGAATATACGGTTGACAGAAAAGATGTAAGTTTCAATCTTGAGAAAGATAGATCGACTTCAAAGCATATCTATAGAGCTAGAATATTCGAAAAAGGGGCCTCTTCTAATATACCAGCCCATATCCTTTATTCTTAGAAAATGTAAAACAGTTTCTGAAGATAGTTTCTGCAGCCAGAGTTGAAAGCAATAACAAGTAAACCAGAAAGATTAAGACATACCTGTCGTCCATGGGTATACATGATACTGTTATATCAGCATTTGTGTCAACATGCTTCTGCAAGTACAATTCAAGTGAACACCCTAGAATCAACCATATCAGAGGTAGGAGGAAATATGGTATACACAAGTAACTTCTTACCTGAACAAAATCCATATAGTTCATTCGATAAAGATGGTCACCAGACAGGATCAATATGTGCTCAACATTCTTATTCTTCGCATCCTGTAGTTAACTCATTTTACATAGCTATTTATGTTTTTCTCAAATGTGTCAAACATTAAGGACAATTCATACCCACCTCAAAAACCCATATAAATTGTCTCACAGCATCAGCAGTTCCTTGAAACCACTTCTTTCCGGCTTCTCCAGGGGTTTGAGTGGCAGCCAAAACCTGTTACCAATAAAAAAAATGTTAATATTAAGACAAAGCTCAACAAGAAAGGCATGCCTATATACTATATATCATCAAATTTGCATCAAAATTTCCCAAATTTTATCCAGCTTTCTCCGTAATTTAATTAACAGCTTATATTCCATATATAGCTGCTTTCATTCAGTAAAGTCAGCATACCTCAACGAAGCCATCGGCAAAGTTCATTTCACTTCCAAAGTTATATGTGCGTGCAAGGTGACGATTGAGAGAAAAAGAATTGAACTGGGTCAGGATGAAGATCTTTCTTACACCACTATTGATGCAATTACTCATAGGTACATCAATCAACCTGTAACAACCTCCAATTGGAACCTGCACAACTCCCATGAGTGACCAAAAGTTCATATATCTACAAATTTGTTAAAGTTCATATTACAAACTCGTTAAAGTTAATCTTTAGGTTAATTACTTCCATCATTTCATGTGAAAAGATTTCTGCATTTGGAATATTACATAATTGCTAGAAAAAATGCAATGTATAAAAAGCAACCACAGGGAAATCTATTGCAGGAATACACATGGGATAATCACTTACAGCTGGTTTAGCTCTTCTGCTAGTGAGTGGAAAGAGACGAGTTCCAGCACCTCCGCCCAGAATAACTGAAGCCACTGTTTTTGGGTCTACCTCAGGATGCACAAATACAGGCTGCTCAAATTCCTGAACAGAAGCTCAAAAAATAAAGAATAAAGACTGTTCTAAAACTTTAATTTCAATCAATCAATATCAAAAAGTTACAGTGATGGGCGAAAAGTGAATTCTAGCTCTATTCTAAAATGACATTGCTCTGCAAGCTAAAGATATAACATTAAGATTGCAATGTAAGACACAAACCAAAACTCAACTTGAACCATGACAAAATCTGAAATTGGCAGTGTCACAATGAATAAAATCCAAGCTGGGGAGTAACGCTACATCCCGGTCTCTCTTCATGACAACTCGATTACCCAAAAAATGACTTCTTTATTATAAAATTATCCTTTCAAGTTTAGATACTCATTTTAGTCAAGCTAGTTGTAGAATGACATGAATTGACATACAAACAAATACACGATCGCAAACTCAACTCAAAAAATAAAAGAGTAATCAAATGAACTTACCACAATGTGATCATTAATATCAGATGTAAGAACAGAGGCAATCACAGGTTTGATCTTTATATTAGCCTTTTGAGTTGCAAAACCCTTGCACAACTGAGTTAAGGAGCTGATGCTGTTCACACTCCCACCAATCTTTTTTCCCAAAAATCCATTATTACCACTTGTGTAAGCTTGCAATGGCTGCACATTGGCCTTAAAAGTAGCAAAACAAGAATCCATTTTCTAGTTTTACAAACACCACCTAGTTTATTACCAGAGAATATTCACTAAAAAACTAAAGTACAATTATACATACACCACTTTGTAAGAAAGTAAAACCACTTTAGAGTAGTCAGAGAATCAAGAACCAAAAAAGGTAACAACTTTATCACTAATTGTATTAAACAAATCCAAGAAAACCCATGCAAGTGAATTGCCCAATTTAGCAAATGATCAGTGAAACAAGATTAAATACACACACATATTAAAACCCATTTGAGAGGGTTAAGAGAAAAAAGGCAAGATTTTAAAAAGTAGGGGAGCAATAAAGAAAATGTGAAAAGTTGAGAGATTTGCAAATGAGAATGAAATGAGCAGATCCGAGGAAGACAAGTCTAAATGCGTGAAAAGTGAAGAAGAATTGTACTCCTACTCAAGTTTCATTGGGACGTGTGTATTCTCACGAGAAACGTTACAAATTTTGTGTTAATACAAAGGTCCCATGTGGTTCAAATTTCTATGCAATAATAATTACTAGTACTACCAGTATGCATTATGGGAAATTAATGGTTTTATTTTACACTAATGACTAATGGAGTAAATAGACTTGCAAGTACATGTGCTTGTTTGAACTCATGTACGACAAAGGCGTACTCAACAAAGCGACACGTCGTTCTTTGATCTTTTTTAAGCGTGTGAAATAGAAGAGTATTTAATTCCATCCGTCCCACAATATTAGTCTGTTTTGAAGGAAATTATTTTCCCATAATACATGTATATTTCCAATTTTCAATATAAATTAGAGCAATTCCAAGAGATCCCTTATATGACCTCCTAACTCAAATTATAAGGTATTATGTTTAAAATTGTGCTCCAACAGCAGTTAAAAGCATCATGTCATCCCTTATCTTTAAGGGCTCCCTTATTTCACTTTTATCAATAAAATATTATTTTCCCTCCTCTTTCCAATTGTTTCCCTCTTTTTTTGTTATTGCTTCCTTCCTTTTATTTATTATTTAATAATTATAAGGATCAATTATAAGAAAGTTTGTTGGAGTTGTCATACCTTATACTATCCTAAATCACTAAAAACCTAATATTTTATAATATTTATAAGGAAAACACAAGGAGGCTGTTGGAGTTGCTGACTGCATGCTTTACTTTTGTGTTTACCTCTACATAAGGGCGTGTTTGGCAATGTATACATCATGGAAATATTATTGGGAAAAAATGATAAGAATAACCCATTTTTCAAAAAATAACCTCAAAATACCCGGTTAATAAAATTGGCCAATATTCACCTTCGGCCCCTGCGAGCGTATCAGCAAGGATGAAGTCAAGGGAGCCCTTCAAAAGATGGCTAGAGGGAAAGCGGTTGGTCCGGATCAGATCCCAATCGAGGTGTGGCTTTGTCTTGGTGAGGTTGGCATAGAATGGCTAGCAGATCTGTTCAATGTTCTCCTCCTGGGTGATAAGATGCCAGATGAATGGAGGCGTAGTATTGTGGTCCCTTTTTTCAAGGACAAAGGCGATGCTCAGAGTTGTAGTAACTATCGGGGTATTAAATTACTCAGTCATACTATGAAACTCTGGGAGAGAGTGGTTGAAGGTCGGATTAGAAGAGGAGTTGAAATCTCAGAGAATCAATTTGGGTTTATGCCTGGGAGATCGACTACCGAGGCCATTCATCTCGTCAGACGCCTTATGAAGAAGTTCAGGGAACGTCGCAAAGACCTTCATATGGTGTTCATTGATCTTGAGAAGGCTTATGATAGCATCCCTCGTGAAGCTATATGGAAGAGCCTTGAGGAAAGGAGAGTGTCGTCGCCGTACGTTAGGGCGATTCAAGACATGTACTCCCAAGCTAGTTCCTGTGTCCGGACTCCAGTTGGTGACTCCCGTTTTTTCCCTGTTGAGATTGGGCTTCACCAGGGGTCGGCCCTCAGTCCTTTTCTTTTCGCTCTTATCCTAGATGTCATGTCGTGAGGGATTCAAGATGTCATCCCTTGGTGCATGCTCTTCGCTGATGATATCGTGTTAGTGGCGGAGTCGAGGGGGGATGTGAAAGAGAGGTTGGAGTTATGGAGATCGACTTTGGAGCCCCAAGGCTTGCGTGTGAGCCGGTCTAAAACCGAGTATCTCTGGTGTAACTTCAGTGGTGAGGACAACGAGGAAGGGGTGGAGGTTAGGATTGAAGATCAGATCGTCCCTCGTACGGATAAGTTCAAGTATTTAGGTTCGATCATCCAGAAGGAAGGTGAGATTGAAGCCGATGTCACACATCGTATCAAGGCTGGATGGCTAAGGTGGAGGGCAGCGTCACGGGTGATGTGCGACAAGAAAGTCCCGTTAAAGCTGAAAGGGAAATTCTATAGAGCGGCAATCCATCCTGCGATGTTATATGGTTCGGAGTGTTTGGCGGCGAAGAAGGCCCTCGAGAGCAAGATGGAAGCGGCTGAAATGAGGATGTTGCGGTGGTCTTGTGGGCGCACGATGTTAGAGAGAATCCCGAATGTGGTTTTTAGGAGCGAGCTTGGGGTAGCACATTTCTCTGCGAAAGTTAGGGAAGGGAGGTTGAGATGGTTCGGCCACGTCCGTAGGAGGCCGGCTGAAGCCCCGGTGAGGAGGGTCGACAGTCTTTCGGTTGATGGGGTGAGGAGGAGAGGTAGACCGAGGAGGTCATGGGAAGGGCAGCTTAGGTTGGATTTGAAGGCCTTAAAGTTAAATGAGACCATGACCGCTGATAGGTGCTCTTGGAGACGCCATATCAGAGTGATGGATTCTCTTTTAGGGAGCGGTTCTGTTGTGGAGAGCCTCATGGTTGGGTTATCTCGGTTAGCTTTATCTTAGAATTTCGGCTTTTCGTTTTCTTTTCTCTGTTTTTTCTATTTTGTATTGGTTCCGTTGTTTTTTGGTCTTCTATTTGCTGGTTTTGCAGTTGCAGGGAGCTTAGCCAGGTGTCATCATAGACCTGAGTGTGATGTAGAGCGGAGTAGTCAAAGCCATGGGCTCAGGGATGTGTACAATCAGAGTGTTTCGAGAACGGAGTGGACAACCCCCACGTAGGTAAGTCCCATGTGATCAAAGCCATGGGCTCAAGTATGACTGCGATCTTTACCAAAATTTATGAATACTCTGTAAATATCACACACTATTTTTCTGTTGTGCACACACTATTTTTCTGTTGTGCACTAAGCTGGGGGTCTTCACGGAAACAGCCTCCCTACCGTAAAAAGTAGGGGCATGGTCTGCGTACATCTCACCCTCCCCAGACCCTGCTCTGTGCGGGATATACTGGGTATGTTTGGTTTGGTTTGGTTTTACCTGCATAAGAAGAATTTGATTGGCAAGACAGATGTTAACGGGGACAATACCCCAGCTGTAGTTACGTATCTCAGGTAGAACCGGCAATTTCGTACACGACACGAAAATTACGGATTTGAGTTGATCTTTGCGGTATACGAACACAAAATTACATGGATGAATTTAGTGTTGGTTTTGGTTTTACCCTTAGTACACGACACGAAACGAAAAAACACAAAATATGTAAATATTTAAATAATTTTATTAAAATTATATGAATACATATTTTAAAATAATATTTTATGTATAATTTTTACATAAGATAAATACAAAATAGTTTCAAATTTTAGTTTTACAAGACTTAAGCACACTTGATTATTTATGACATATTGATTTAAGACTCGAATAGTAAAAATTTAATATTTTAATATTTTAATATTTTAATTTTTATTCAAAAATTACACGAAACACGACACGAAATGCACGAAATGAAAGGTACACAAACACGAAACGAAACGAATCCTTAACTGGTCGATTTTGGATTTGGCATTACGTACACAAAACACAAAAGTACACGAAAGTATACGAAACGAACGAATTGCCAGGTCTAATCCCAGGCAATACCCCACCCGAGTTTGCGTATCTTCAGAACACCTCTACGAGGAATGCGTATTTTTTAAGTTTTATTAGTATTTTCTTTGGGGTTAAATAGTTTTTATTTGGGGTTCAAGGGGTTCCAGTTGATATTTAGAAACATTTAATTTTTTAATTAAATTTTTAAATGAATTTTTTTTAATTTTTTTTTATTTTATCTGGGTATCCTGCTCACAATTGTGAGCGACTAATCCCAGAGGAGGACTAGCTGAGCTCCACCACCCAGGCCCTCCACATAAATCCGAAGTTTTCATTTGCTCCGCGGTGGATTCGAACCCCTGACCAGGCTTAACCCAGGACCAGGGGATCGGTATTCACTTAGAGGTTCAACAATTAACTTCTGGGGTTCAACGTTTCAATAATGGGTTTTAGAAATATTCGGAACAAATAATAAACCGTATACGGATTTAGGGTTTAGGGTTGTTATCCTGATTTTAAAAAAAATCAGGGGAAAAAACCCTAAATCCTAGATCCAAAACCCTAATTTATCCTGATTTTAAAAAAATCGGGGGAAACAATCCTAAACCCTAGACCCAAAACCCTAATTTATCCTGATTTTAAAAAAATTGAGGCTGGCACCCGATTTTTTAAAAATTAGGCCGCCGGACTCATTATAAAAACACACTTTAAATTGACCATTTGATTATAATTTTTTTTTAAAAAAAAACCATTTTGCGTAAAGCTTTGAACCCAATCTTTTCCTTTTAAAGCATATGCGTGGTGAATCAAGAGCAGACTTATGATAAAAGGAACTTATGATGATAGGAATACACATTCATGGGATGCTAGAAGGTTCACAATACTCCACCCCAACTTGCGTATTCTGTAGTAAAATTAAAAAATCTCATGGTCTCCATTAAAGAATGCGTATCATTTATTACTTCCTTTTGAAATGCGTATTCCATCCGGTATAGTTGGCCACATTTGTAAAACTGGTTACTTTAGTATATCTTATCTAAAAAATCGATTATATTTGTAAATCACCCTATTATTGGTAGCATTAGCTAGGGTGTAATGGAGCCAAGTCGAATCGAACAATGTCATGCTCGAATTTGAGCTCGACTAAATAGTTTAGGCTCGAGTTCGGGTTCGAGCTCAACCGAGCCTTCAATTTTAAGCTCAAAGCTCGACTCGTAAAAAATTCGATATAGTTAATCTTGAAAACTCAAATCGATTTCATCGAATATTGGCAAAAACTCGAATATAATCGATTTGATTCGAGCTCGGTTCATGTTCGATTCGAGTTCGACTTGATTAAATATATAAATTATATATTAATATTAAATATTTAAATATATATATACATATATATATATATACATATATATATATATATATAAAGTAAAAATAATAAACGTTCGATTAGACCCACGAACTTTATGAGCCGAATAATTTTAAACTCGAACTCGGCTCGATAAAATATTCGAATAGTTCGAACTCCAATCCCTGCCCCAGTCTCCGATTTTTGATTTTTTAAATATATATTTATATATGTATATAATGAAATTATTATAAGTGAATATATTTATCCTTTATTATAATACCTGAGTCTACCACACCATGCGATTAACCAATCAAAAATGAGGAATTATTTTAGGACCAATCATATTTCATTCCTAAATTTTGAACCAATCGTATCATATTAAAAGTTTTCCTTATTTATCTTTCTATACCCAGTTTACTAACTGTAGTTAGTTAACAATTCTAATTAAAATATATTAACTATTTAATTTAACATGCTTATGTATTATAAATACTTTTAATCAAAAAATATTCGACAATAAATTTCTCATATAATATATTTTTATATTTATTAAATAACAACTATATATTTACGGAATTACGCTAATTATGGTAATAACTCAACCAACATGGAAACATTAGCACAGAAAGTAACAATGTACTAATATACTCTAGAGTTAGATGCAATGCAGTTAACCAATTAGAAAATTATGAATTATTTATGATCAATAAGAGGTCATTCCTAAATTTTAGACCAATCATGTTATATCAAAAGTTTTCCTTATTTACTATTCTTATCCTATTATACTAACCATGGTTAGTTAACAATTCTAATTTAAATATAGTAATGACTTGATTTAACATATCCATATATTACATTTTTTTTAATGTCAAAAAATATTTATAATAAATTAATGTTTTAAATTAAAATCAATCAGGATTATACAAATATATAATATTAAGCGATTTTCGCAATATAAATCTTAACTCTTTTGATTTACAATTAATCATAATTGCATTATTATATATTACGAATTAATTTTCATAATTAAAATTTATAATATGAATTATTATGAAATTACCACTAAAATTAAATTAATTATATCATTCTCATCCTAATTTACTTATCGTGGTAACTTAACAATTTTTTAAATAAGAAATTTATATTATTTAGTACATGTAAAAATTACATTTTTTAAAAGTGATAAAATATTTACTAACTTATCAATGTTTTAATTTAAAGTCAATCACAATTATACTATTATATATTACGAGCTAATTTTCATAAATATCTAACTACAATCATACTATAGTATATAGTCATGGATTACTATTAATTTTCATAAATAATTATTAACTAATCAATCACAATTTTTAATTAAAATCAATAAAAATTATATTATTGGATACTAGCACATCTGTTCTTGCGCCCCTCTATATGTATAGAATCATTTTCCAAAACTGTATATATATTAATTGATATTAATAAAAATATATTATATTTATGCATGAGTCTATTTATCTATATCATAAAATATAATATTTTAATATCTCAAATACTCGATCTACAATCATAAGGTGCAAATAAATTTGAATAAATCTATTATTACTAAATTAAATAGTTTTAAAATTAAAAGATATTTAATACACTATTCCAAATCCTTTATTATAATACATGAGTCTACCCAAGTATACAGTTACCAACAGTTAACCAATCAGAAAATTATGAATTATTTTAGGACCAATTAGAGATCATTCCTAAATTTTAGACCAATCAAATTATATTAAAAGTTTTCCTTATTTAACATTCCAATCCTATTATATTAACCATGATTAGTTAACAATTCTAATTTAAATATAGTAGTTATTTATTTCAACATATCCATATATTACATATTTTTTAATGTGAAAAATATTTATTAATATGTTAAATTAAAATCAATCAGGATATTACAAATATATAATATTAAGCGATTTCGCAATATTAATTCTTCACTCTTTTGATTTATAATTAATTATAATTGCATTATTATATATTATTAATTTTTATAAATATATATAAGAGCCGATCAGAATTTACCAGTAAAATTAAATTAATCACATTATTCTCATCCTAATTTACTTATCGTGATTACTTTATAATTTTTTTGAAATATAATTTTTTTTATTTAGTACATGCATAATTCCATCATGTGTGATAATTTTATTTTATTTGACCACATTATGCGGTTAACCAATAAAAAATGAGGAATTATTTTAGGACCAATCAGATTCCATTCCTAAATTTTAGACCAATCATATCATATTAAAAGTTTTCCTTATTTATTTTTGTGTACCCACTTTACAGGTTGGATTAGGTACAAATTTTGTAAAATCCAAATCCATATCCAAATATTTTCAGCTTTTAAAAATAAATTCAAATCCAAAACTCAATATCCAAAACCAAATTCGTCGGGTTCGGATTAGATCTGGTTTTTTTGGGATCCAAAATCAGTAGTAATGTAGTCAAATTTAAAATAATTGCTACACACAAATAATGGTAAGTATTCTTTTACAATAATTAAATACTAAAATGATTAAATTAAGTAAGTAGTCAAATGTAACATATAATACTAATTGACATACTAATTAAAATTTAAAATATGTGAAAAAAATTATTTTTCGTATACATAACATATTAAAAATTTATGTAAAATAAAGAAAATTACATTATATATATTGAAATAAAACTTGAGATTGAGAAATAAAAGTTCTAATTGCTAAATTAGTATTGACTATTTCTAATGAAATATTTGAATAAATATAAATAAATTGTATGTCTTACATCCAAAATATTACATATAATAATTTCAAATTATGATGTCATATTATTTATGTATTAGGTTTCGATATTGGATCGGGTTTCGGATTTCAAATCATATAGCGGTTTGGTACAACTGAAATCCAAATCCAAATCGAAACTATTTCGGATTTAAAATTTAAATTTAAAAAAATCGAGTTCGGTTTATCTAAAATTTCGAATTTCAGATCAGGTTCAATCAGATGGAATTAATTTGTCATCCCTATTTATGGGTGAAAAAAACTAATATTTAATATACCATATTTTAATTGAAAAGAAAAAAAAATCAACATATAAACTCTTAAACTGAATATACATATTTTAAGTTGTCATTAAAAATAAGCTGAGGGCAATCACAATAAATTCTAATAGTCATATCTTACTCTAACAACGAGATATATTGGATTGTTTGTTTGATTGATAATGTTAATTTTTCTAAACTAAATCAACTCACTAATAAAAAAGAACATAAAATTTGTAAAAATGATATTGAACGAACACATAGGAAACTAGATTAGATGAAAGTTTCTTTTATCATAACTACGTTCGTTTAACGGATCTTTAATAGTAGAAATCCTTTCTTTTGTCGCTGAAATATGCAATCCTTTACTTTAATAATTTATTTTGAATGAATTAATATAATTAAAATTTTAGAAACCCACAGTACTCCACATTTAAATTTACCAAATTTCCAAAAGAATAAAACATAAAAATGGGTAAAAAACTTATGAACTCGGTAGAAAGATTCTAAAAAATGAGAGATATCAAATGAAAATCAAAATGAAGAAAAAATAATAAAGAGGGGTTTAGAACGTTTAAGCGGGGGATGTGAATGTTATGATAATTGTTTGATAATAATAATAATAATAATAATAATGCAATTGGTATAAATTGACGAATAAGTAATTTCATACTTAAATTAATTACATATTAATGAAATTATATATTTTTTTCTAAATAATAATTAAAATTATGTGTTTACATTAAATAATTAATAAATTTTACGGTTCGGTGCGTAGCACGGGTAGAACGCTAGTATACATTATTAGTTCTTAAAAATTTTAATTCATTTCACAGATTCCAAATTTTAATTATTTTAAATAAAAGGGAAATTCTCAATGGTACCACTGTACTTTTGGCTTTTGCCAGTGGTACCATTACGTTTTTGACTCCTCTAAACGGTACCTTTAACAAATTGACTTCTTAACAGAAATACCATTCTGTTAGAAAAACGTTATAGAAACGTTAAGTAGGGTTTGCGGCCAATATTCAACCTTTTTTCTTATTGCATACTGCAACGCATGGCCAAGATTGTTCTTATATTTTTTTAACAGGTTTGGGACCAACCAATATTCTTCAAATATATTTTAGTGAAATTCTCAATGGTACCACCGTACTTTTGCTTTTTGCCGGTGGTACCATGTCCTTTTGACCTTACTTAACATTTCTAGAACGTTTTTTTAACAGAATGGTATTTCTTTTAGCAAGTCAATTTGTTAATGGTACCGTTAAGAGGAGTCAAAAACGTAATGGTACCATTGACAAAAGCCAAAAGTACAGTGGTACCATTGAGAATTTCCCTAAATAAAAATTTAACTTAATTATAATAGTTTAATTATATCTTTTAATATAAATAAATATTAATTTAAAATATTTTTAGAATAGTTTATTGAATTTAAAATATATATTATATATCATAATTTATCAGATTAATTTTATTACAAATTTTATTTAAAAATGAATAAAATTTAATATTTATTAAAATAAAAGTTTCTAATTCCCCGTGTAGTTCAGGATCAGCGGAAAAAATATTTCACAGGAATTGGGATGAATTCATGATATAGTAGAGGTTCGGGAACGGGGATCAAATTCCTAACCCCGATCGAAATGACCCGACATCCATTCATAACTCCGGAGTAATAATCACATAATCTCTGCAGGTCATTAGTGACTCAGCAGATTTCAAAATAAAAAAGAACTTTTTTGTTAATGGAGCCGTGCTGTTAAAAAATGTTTGCATGGCCATATCTTTTAACTTATTATATTCTACTCCCTCCGTCTCTTAATGTTTTTCCTGTTTTCATAATTGGGTGTCTCAAAATACTTTTCCCCTTTCTATTTTAGTACATATTATATTAGTACTTTATTATTATTTTATATTAATAAAAACAATAAACAAAACAACTCACACTACTTTATTTTATACTCCCAAAGGACACATTATTTATATACACGGCTGTAAGCCTTCTGTTGAGTATGGAATACACACAAGAGAATACAGAGGGGGGTGAATGTATTCTCAAACTTTTCTTCGAATATAAATTCTAAGAACGTTTGTTTTGAATCTGTTTTATGGTGATTGTGTAGCAAGGTATGTGTTGTGTGTTTAGCAGAGTATGAATACGGAAATAAGAAGCACAAGAACAAAATACTCACTTTAATCTAATATTTTATTAGATCAAGATTTTGCTACAATCTGGGAATACAAATGTTAGTATTCTCAGCTTCGTTTTTCTCAGAGAGATGATATCTATGATTGTGTTAAAAACTTCTTGTGTAGTTCTTAAGCTTCTTAACTGCTAGAGAAGTGAGGTTGTTCAATTATAGAACATGTGAACAACCTACTTACTACAAATGTAGTGACAGACAAAATTACTTTCTAATTTGTCTATCCCTATTCGAGTAAACATCCAAGCAACTTGAAATTTGACTTTCTTTAACCTGCTCAGATCCACTTCTTCAGCAGCTTATCCCCTGTAACAACTCTCTAAGCTCCTTGTAGACTTTCCAAAAGCACTTTTCAGTATTGTGGTCCTGAAATTGTTTTGGCTTGCTGCAGGTTTCTAACTTGTACAATCTTCAGTATTTTGTCTCCTAGACTACATTCGAGAAGTAACCAAGAGACTGATTCGAGAACTAGAATTGATTTGATAGATAATTCTAAGTTCTCGAATACTGTATAAGTGACATATCAAATCACTTCTCGAATTAGCCTTTTCTTCGGGAATCCTTGACTTGTCGAATAGAGCTTTCAATTTCTGGAATCCTTGAGATGTCGAGTAGCTTCTTAAGTCCTTGAGATATCGAATGTTGCTTTGACTTTTTTTGACTCTTTGAGAACTCGAATGATGCTTTGACTTGTTGACTCCTTGAGTTCTCGAATAGAGTTATAGACATGTCGAATCCTTGAATTCTCGAATGCTAGACTTCTCGAATAGAACAAAGTACTTCTCAAATTAGTACTTAGGCAAATCTTCAATCTTCAAAATCCAACTGTGTTTATTTTTACAGCCTTGTTCTCTAAGCTTGAGGCATGATCCCTGGATCTTCTTTCAAGCATTATTTCATGAATTAATTTACAGTTTACACAGATAGAATTTGTTGCCTATTGCAGGTACTAAATACAAGTAGAAACTCTACAACTAGAGGTTCCCTCAGTTTAGAGGTCATGTAAGTAATACAAAGCATTACAAACAATTAGGCTAGTTATTAGATGTGTACAGGCATGTCTCTGTGACTAACAATCTCCCCCAAATTGTGAGAAAGACCCTTAGTCACAATTTCATGTTTGATAACAAGCCTAACATACATAAAGATAAGACTTTGAACAGTACAGGTGTGAAATTGATTCAATCTTGAATACAATAAGTAGACATTCTTATAGTTGAAGATTATCCAGTCCCTTTAGCATTTTTCCCTTGAGTCTTAGCCAGATATTCATTCAGTTTCTCCCGTTGTTTCTCTTCTGCCTTCCTTTTGTTTTCTTTCATTGCATCCAAGATATCCATCATAGCATTTAGCTCTTCGATCATAGGTGAATCCTTAAAATCTTCAAGTATTGGATTCAGTATGTTTGCAGGGTAATGATTGACCAGGTCCATTCTGATATTTACATTGTCACCATTTCTCCTCCTATATTTCACATAGGAAGTGAACTGGACCCTGCACAATCCTTTTGCCCTTAGCTCCTCTGCTTTGGCTTCAAGTGCATCTAGCTCCTCCATTTTTTTTCTTCAGCAATTCTTCACTTTCCTTTTTCTGCATTGCCTGATGATCTCTCTTCATTTTGACAAAGTCTGCCAATTCTAGCTTCCACATTCTTTCCACTTTGTCTTTAGAGTTCAACATTGCAATTATCCTTTCAATATCATATAGTTTACCCCAATGCTGACACATCCCTTGTTTGAACTTCTTCTCTCTCCCATCAGTATATTTGAATTCAAGACAATCATCAACAATGGCAACATGATAGATTCTTTGAGCCCCTAGAAATTGCAGTTGTTCTTCATCATAGTCTTCATCTAGGGGTGGCAAGTTTAGTCCGGGTACTATTGTGATGGCTTGAGATTCAGATGTCTTCATCTTCCTTGCCTTTCTGGCCATAGATTTGATTTTAGCTTTTGAATTCTATCACTAAGAAGAAGTTTAAAGCCTTTGTTTCTTGACCATTGTAGTACACCATTAGCAGATTGCTTTTGGAAACATACTGATGGTTTCTTGATTTGAATCTTCTTTTCTTGAGATGGCAAAATAGTTGCAGAAGCCATGGATGTAGATTTTGGTAGGTCATTACTAACTGCATTCACCCTAGACATAGAGTCTTGTGTTGTGGTGAGGTTACTGCTAGTAATGCCTAGGGCTTGCTATTTTCCACTCTTTCTCTCATAGACTTTTCCTCCATCTTTGCCATCATCTCCCTTCTTGCTCTTGACATCTTTCTTCTTCTGTTCTTTATCATCCTTATCACTCCTGTGATGTCTTCCTCTCCTATCACTCTTATCTTCATTGTCATCATCATCCTTATCTCTCCTTGCTTTATCCATTTCTGGGACAATGCCAGTTGCTATGAAGGTTCTGAGAATCCTTAATGCCTCCAACTCTTCAGCAGTTCTTAGTCCATTCTTCTTTTGTTGTTGATCAATGATAGCAATGATAAGCCTGTGATTCAGAGGAGTGAGATCCTTGGGAATGATCAGCTGACTGACATCTTCAATTTTCGTACCAGACTGATAGACAATGGTTCTTGGAAAAGTACACACTTAGGCAGTCTAGCATGTTGTCCATTCCTTAGATCAGTATATAGGCTCTTGTTGTTTTCTCCTACCTTCTCAATTAGCTCCAAGATATCATTAATCTCAGTGAATTTTAACACCTTCAAGGTGTCATACGATAGATTCCATATTTTGCCATTGGTCACCATCATAATCTCCTTGAGAAAGATTTGATTAAGCTTCCTTGGGATCACTGTCAAGTACTTGATTTGTTCCTTGAGACTCCTCCTGTACAGTAATGTATCTCCTCCAACCTTTGCCTTTGAGGCTTGCAAAAACTTCAAGAAGGCAGCATCATGATAAGTCTCTGAATTTGCTACTTCTATCAGCTTGGCCTCTGTGACTACACTTACTTCAACTGGTTGATCTTCTTCATGTCTGGAGAGGTTAGCTTGATCAGTTGACATAGATCCTGCCACCACTATAGAGGTAATTGATTGCTGCAAAGCACTTGGAGTAGTGATGTGCACAGTTGGTAGGGTGACAGTTGGTAGAGAGGTGATAGGCTTGGTAGGTTTAGAGGTTTGAGTCTCTGTGGCTTTAGATTCGCCTTTGCCTTGGACATAAACTTGAGGAGTAGTAGATTTTGAAGAATTTGGATTTTCAGATATGACAATACCTTTCTGCACCACCTTATATTTTGAGGATTTTGAGGTTATCTTCTTCTCCCCCTTAGGCTTGTTCTCAGGCACAGGGGTCTTTGATAGGGCCATTGGGTTTGAAGAAGGGGTTGGAGGTTTGACAAAGTCTTTAGGTAGATGTAGTTGTTAGTGTATACTGAAAATATTTATTTGAAGTATATATATTTATTACTGGCCAGTTTTATTGGGAATCATTTGAATGTTTACATGCTGTCTGATATTATATATTGTGGACAATCTAGTATCAAATGGGATACAGATTATTAAATTGTTAAATACGGTTTATATAATATAATAAGGTTCACAGCACAGGTGGTGTTGGACAATCCACTAGTATGGCTGTATTATTATTTAGAATAGTTTATATTGACTATTAAATAATACTAGTATACTTTTTTTTTGTGAAAATTGTCAAGTGGCCACGGTGAATTTCTCATTCATGAATTGTATCAAAATACAATAATCGTACAAGGGGATTTATTCAAGAAAATTCATCATCTAACCGAAAAGCACGCATGTTGCCTCCGGACGTTTAGACAATAAAACCTTCAAGTCTGAAAGGAAGAACCCCACAAAAGAAAGGCCTCGTTAAAAAACCCTCAAGAGCAAAACCTTCTGGGAAAAAACTCAAGTGGGAGAAAGAGTGCCCTCAAAATATATAAATACATCATTTTACAAATTTTCCAAAAAAATAATCAGAACTAATTGTTGCCTATGCTAAGGACTTCTTGTTGATTCCTCCACAAAACCCAATATTCTGCCTCCATCCATCTTCTCTTTACAGTTCTTCTCACCCAAGAAAAATGAAAGATCACCAAAACAACCACAACAAATAAAATTATGTCAATGAACCATATATCAAATATACTATAAATATTTAATATATGTAGTATACTTAATAAAATTGAAAAGTTTTATATATTTAACCAAAGGGGTCCCCTTTGGTGGTTAGACATATAAAACGCCGAGTTTTCATACAAAATCATAAAAATCTAAAAAAGTCATCTAAAATGACAAAATAACAGATTCGTCAACTGACGACAGATCACAAACACCAATAAATGGTCCAAAAGCCAAAAATATGGCACACCTTCATATGCACTAAATCCATATAAAATGGTACAATATATATTTATCTTAAAAAGTTTAAAACGGCACAAAAGGTCATCAATATATGACAACGTTTTATCTTATCTTTTTAAAAAGAAATTTAATGTGGTTAATAGAAATTAAATACTGTCATTAAACTTCATAGATGAAATAATTAAATATTTTCAAAGAATTAGCATAAATAACAATGAATTATAATATTCCTTTAATTACTCACTTAATAAAGAAATGAAACATATAGATACATGTCATACTTCTAAAATTAATTAAAGGCTAATAAAATGATAATCAGGCAATAAAATCAGCTAGATTAACATTACAAAATATATGCACATGTATAATTACCAACATTTAGTAAAAGAATAAGAATTCAAATTTAAAACTTCCATTAGAAACAATTATCAAGATTTGTAGTCTGACATTAAACAAATTTTCAAAGATTCCATTTAATAAATTAATGAATAGTGATAAAAATTAGCAATCAAATCAAATCAATTACAGCTATTTAAATTTTCAAAGATTCCATTTAATAAATTAATGACTAGTGATAAAAATTAGCAATCAAATCAAATCAATTACAGCTATTTTAGGCAAGTATTTAATATAGATCCATAATATTTGCTAATCACATAGATACTAAACACTATATCACTTAAATGTTGCTAATTATTCAAAATTCAATATGAAACTAATTAATAACATAAAATACACATAGATGCAAATTTGATACACAATTACGATCCTAAAAAGGCCCTAAATAAGATACACAATCTCAACTTAACTTACTATTAATCCCAAAAATAAGCATGATATCACAATAATTGAAAATGATCAAAACTCAAACTGATTGACCAGTACCGAGTCACTCAATCGCAGCAACAACAATTCAATCTCACGATTAAGTTATTAGAAACCCACATTATGACTGTAAAAGACTAATCAAATCAACAACTCAATTAAGCACATAGTGGAGGACACAGATTGCAGAATAACTCAATCATAGTATCAAAATTGCCAAACAGACCATCTCAATACAGTCATGTATATCACATTTCATTAAAATTCATCCAACAACACCATGAAACTAAATAAAACAGTAACAAAACCAAGTGCTAAGAGAGGAACCTGGGCTATGGTGGTAATACTAATAGCATAATTATTCCAAATACGCAAAGATAGCAATAAAACACAAGGAAAGAGGATACCAGTCAGAGAATCGATCAACCAGACACCACCGAACTCATTGACTCAGGAGCCAGACACCATCGAGTCAAGCACAAAGACAATATCAAGTCACCAATTTCCAGGACCTAATATTGATTTTTTTGATCGACTGAAAGAAGGATTAGGTTAATCAATTTGATTGGTTTGATGAACACATCAACACCCCCAGCGATCCCTTTCCATCCCTATTTTATGACCTTCCAAGGGTTTAACAAATCAAAACAAAACCCCAACCCCCTCTCTCTTGCCGCAGGCTGGCGAAACTTGTAACAGGAGTATTCGGTAAAAATCAAAGGTCAGCAAACCCGTTGGCGAAACTAGTATACTTTGTGTATATTGAACAGGATCAAATTTAGAATTGTTCCCTTATAATGATTAAGAAGGTGAACTAAGATTCTATGCTATTATTAATGCTTAGGTTCTTAATCCGGATATAGTAATTGACACGTGTATATTATTTACATGCTTTGATTTATATATGAAATAATTCTTTTGAATTATATCAATATATTTTGGGTGATGGAATTATATACATGGTGAATATTATTTATAGAAGGAATCCATGTCCTGATAATATTCGGGTTAATGATGTCCCCTTGAAAGCTCAAAAAGATTTAATTATGTGAAACCCTGCAGGTGGAATTATTCCGGCATAATTAAATAAAGGTTGAGTGGATGATCAAGGATAAAAGATATTAATTAAATGAATTATCAGTAATTTATTTAATTAATGGACATGCGATATTTTAAACATGGGGAATTTAATAAGCAAATAATATTGGAACCGAATTAATTAATTAAATTACGGTATTAGGAAAGGTAGTGCAAATATTAATTCTTTAGTGGATTGAATTAATATTAAATGACATTGGGCTGGGCTCGGAATGTCATTGGGAGGCCTAACCTAATTATCCATGATCCCTATTGTAGCCCTATATATATTCTTATTCTCTTCTTGCTAGGGTGGGTGAAGAAATTTTGTAGCCACCCAGGAGCAAGAAGAGAGGTTAACTTGAGAAGACGAAGGCCACACTTCGCTCAAGGGAATTTAGGAATACAATAGAAGAGCGTGGAATCAACCGTTAACAAGGTGACTTTTCTATTCGTACTCGTTAATTTATTGTATCATAAATCACAGGGCCACGATCTGATTGTCCCAACAATTGGCATCAAGAGCCAGGTTCTATGGTGCTGCGATTTTTGATATGATGTCCATGTCGTAATTATATATGCATGTGTATGGTGGTATGCTTGTGTTATAATTTTTTGCAGGTTGTTATCCACCATTATGGCCATGTATTTTAATTATGTGTTTGGATCCCACGTGGTTTAATCGTGGTTATTTTGTTTGGTTTCCACGTGGTTTATCGTGGTTGTAAACATGAGGGTTGATCGTGTTAGAATAGATTTTACAAAATCAGTTTTATATTAGATCTACTTTTTTATGTAATTGTTTGATGGATTTTGTATAAATTCAAGTATTTTGTAACAATTACGTATGGCTGAAAATCAAAATCGAAGACAAATTTTGTCCGTTGCGTAGCTGATTGAAGTGTCTGTTACGGCTGTTGTTTATTCCGAGGTAATTGTTTTTTCTTAAGGCTGGTTCAACAATTAACAGAACATGGATAAAAAAAAAAAGCAGACTAAGGCACCTCAGTCGCACAACAGGCGCGTGGGCCACACGCGCACCACCACCACTCACCTTACAGACGCGTGCGATAGTGATACCATACCTTACATTGTTATACATACAATGTAGCATGTGTATTTTGTAGTTGCAGACTTGCAGGCAATTAAAGATGTTACCAGTGAGCAGGTGAAAAAGAACATAAAGCATAAATTGGGTCGAACGTGCCGAATGATCTACGTGCCAAACAATAATCTACGTGCTTTATGGCGTGCCGAACGTGCCGAATAAACGAGTTGTTGGTTTCAATTAACCGCGGGCTTTGGCGTGCCGGGCCGAACGAGCTACAGTTCAGCTAAACTGGGCTCGCACACGGCACGTCAATTAGAGCGGGCCGAACGGGCTGCGTGCTTGTTATTACTGTAGCGGGCTGAACGGTTTTTTTAACGAATAATTCACGTGCGTGCCGGGCCGAACCGCCCTTTTGGCCGGCTCTAATACCAGTACATGTTGAGGCAGTAGCTTGTTTTTGTTTAACATGTTACTGTTTCTGTTTAATCTCAGCTCCGAATTATTTGAAGTGGCCAGCTAAATTCGAAAGGAGGAGCTGCTGGTTATTTTTCTTGGGGCCATAATAGTGGAATTTTCTTTATTTTAATTTCGTTATTTAATTTTTTTATTATTGCTTTAAATATTTATTATGTGTGTAATTTTTAATTGCATGTTTAACATAATTAGGACGACATGGACATAGATATTTTATTTATTACTTTAATTAAATGTTTTATGTTGTTAAATTATGTGTGTATTCTGAATGCATGTTAGACATAATTGTAACGACATAGGTCCCATTTAATTTTAAAATTCCTCATTTTTTAATAAAAATTGTAAGTGGGTGAGGGAATTAATTAGGAATTAAATCCCACGGTCTCCATTATTGTTTGTATGTAAATTTAACACTAAGACGAATATAAATTATACATAGTCCACCCTAACGTGGCATATGATTTATGGTGTCAGGTAGTGTTATGGATATTACTAGGACAAACTTCCTAAATTAATTACGAATACTGAAAGGTATACATGCCACCCAACGTGGCGTACCAAGTTTCATAGAATTCGATTAATTATAAGGGTACCAATGATTGAATATAGATTTTCGATATTAAGAGAAAGGATGATTCTGTCTAGAAAGGGGTCTTAAGTGACGCCTCTTGACAATGCTCCCCCCGATCTAGGAATTATCCTATTATCGATTATTGATTTGAAATATTTAATGGTGGCATCCGGTCTTATTGTTATTAATTTAAGATTTGATAATGGTATACACTTAGCTATGAAAAATAATATATAGTCCACCCTAACGTGGCGTATTATTTAGTAATAGGATCGAAGTAATATTTAAACGAATTTAAGTGGTATATACGTCATCCATCGTGACGTACCAGATACTTATGGTATTTAAATATTAGTGCATTAATTTTAATTAATTGTTAGAGGAAACCAATAGGTTTTAAGATTTGTGCAACTCTCTGATTATGTGTTACATGTATGATTCTCAGGATTAGATCATTATGGGCTTTAATCCACTATTCACCATACTTAAGGATAACAAACTTACTGGACCAAACTATATTGAATGGAAACGTAATTTGGACATAGTGTTGACTGCTGAGGAGTACAAATTTTGTACTTATGAACCCAATTTGTACTTATGAACCCAAACCAGATCAGCCTGCTGAAGATGCTCCTGAAAGTGAGAAGGAGTATTATAAGCGGTGGGTTAAGGCTGATGAGATGTCGCGATGTTACATTCTGGCAGCAATGTCGGGTGTTTTGCAGCATCAGCATCAGCATCAGGCTATGACCACTGCTTCAGATATGCTCTTTAATCTCAAGGAACTTTTTAGGGAACAGAATAGGGCTGCTAGGCAAGTAGCAATGAAGGCTTTAATGAACACTCAGATGGCTGAAGGAACACCTGTAAGGGATCATGTTCTCAGGATGATGTCTCATCTGAATGAGATGGAGATCCTTGGTGCTGATATTGATGGGGAAACCCAGATCGATATCATCCTTATGAGTCTGCCTAAAAGTTTTGAGTAGTTCCGCTTGAATTACACCTTGAACAAAAGGATGTATAGTCTCGCGGAACTTCTGACAGAACTTCAGGTAGCTGAAGGACTCTTTAAACAGAATGTTCAAGTGAATGTGACTGAGAAACCTTCTTTCTCTAAGCCGAAAGGCCAAAAGAAGAAGAAAAAGACTCAGACACAGAAAGCTGGAAAGATTGCTAATGCAGTGGGAGTTCAAGGTGGTGTGAAAAAGCCTAAGGGCAAGTGCTTCAGGTGCAAGCAGTCAGGTCACTGGAAACAGGATTGTCCTCTTCCTAAGAAGACAAACAATACTCGTATGTCACTTTCTCTAGTTACGGAAACATGCATAGCGGCTATATCTACGAGCACTTGGTGTGTAGATACAGGATCCACTGACCATGTTTATAACTCATTGCAGGGGTTTCAGCAATCCAGAATGCTTAGAGATGGCGAGATATATGTATTCATGGGATATGCTACGAAAGTAGCAGTAGTTGCAGTTGGAATAATTACTTTATCTTTTGGAGATGATAGGATTTTGGTTTTGAAGAATTGTCTTTATGTACCTTCGTTTAGAAGAAATTTGATTTTAGTTTCTAAACTTGCTATGGATGGTTATAATGTTTGTTAGGATCGTAATGTTTCTATTATGATGAATAAACAAGTTATATGTTCTGGTACATTGCAAGACAATTTATATATAATTAATCCTAGTCAACCAACATTGCAACATATAGAAACTAATAACATTCTTTCTAGCTCGAATAAAAGAAAGAAATCTTCTGAATTGAACCAAACATATCTTTGGCACTTAAGATTAGGTCATATTAACTTGAGAAGGATTCAAAGACTGGTAGTAGATGGGCCATTAAGCTCGTTGGCAGTGGAGCCATTTCCGGTTTGTGAATCCTACTTGGAAGGTAAGATGACTAATAGACCTTTTAAAGGAAAGGGGAATAGAGCCAAAGAAGTATTAGAATTGGTTCATACTGATTTATGTGGACCTATGAGTATCCAAGCAAGAGGAGGTTATGAGTATTTTGTCAATTTCATTGACGATTATTCTAAATATGGGTACATTTATTTGTTGCGCCGTAAGTCTGAGTGCTTTGAAAAATTCAAAGAGTACAAAGCAAGTGCGGAGAAGCGACATCTTGGAAAATGTATCAAGTCACTACGATCAAATCGTGGTGGCGAATACTTGCTTGGAGAATTTAGGGAATATTTATCAGAAAATGGGATTACATCCCAATTGTCTGTACCTGGCACACCTCAGCAGAATGGTGTAGCAGAGAGAAGGAATCAGACTCTTTTAGAGAGTGTTAGATCGATGATGAGTTATTCAGATTTACCCAAGTCGTTTTGGGGATATGCTATAAAAACAGCGGCTTACCTTCTAAACTTGGTACCTTCTAAGTCGGTTCCCAAGACTCCAATAGAATTGTGGACTGGTAGCAAACCAAGTCTAAGACATATTCGGATTTGGGGTTGTCCAGCATATGTGCTGAACAAGAACGCGACCAAGTTAGAATCTCATACAGAAGTAAGGCTGTTTGTAGGCTATCCCATGGGAACGAAAAGTTATTCATTTTATAGTCCTAGGGATCGAGATATCATTGTTAGCACCAAAGCTAGATTCTTAGAAGAAGACTATATAATGAACCACAAACCCATGAGTAGTATCGTTTTAGAGGAACTAGTGGGAGGGACAGATAATCCCTAAGTGCCAATAGTACAAGTAGAACAACCACAAGAAAATGCACAGCTTGACACTAGTACCGCACTAGTGCCTCGTCGTAGTGGGAGGGTTGTTCGACAACCTAAAAAATTCATGTTTTTGGGAGAGTCCTCGAACTTGGTCTCTGGTGAACATGATAAGGCAATTCTAGATAAAGATGCATATCTATGGCAAAAGGCAATGGAATCTGAGATGGAATCTATGTATTCCAATCAAGTTTGGGAGCTCGTGGAACCACCCAAAGGTGTAAAACCCATTGGATCTATGTGGATCTACAAGAAGAAAAGAGGATCTGACAAAAAGGTGAAAGCCTGGAAAGCACGACTTGTTGCAAAAGGGTATACTCAGAAAGAAGGGATCGATTATGAGGAAACCTTTTCACCGGTTGTTATGCTTAAGTCGATTCGGATTCTTTTATCTATAGCAGCTCATCTCAATTATGATATTTGGCAAATGGATGTCAAGACAGCTTTCCTTAATGGAAGTCTTGAGGAAACCATCTATATGCAGCAACCAAAAGGATTCATAAAGGAAGGCCATGAGCATCTGGTATGTAAGCTTAAGAGGTCTATTTATGGACTAAAACAAGCTTCTAGGGACTGGAATATTCGTTTTGATCATGCAGTCCAGTCATATGGATTTGATCAAAGTCCAAGCGAATCATGCGTGTATAAGAGAAGTGAGGGTAATGCAGTGGTTTTTCTAGTACTATATGTAGATGACATTTTACTCATTGGAAACAATGTTGAGATGTTGTCATCAGTAAAGGCATGGTTGTTCAAACAATTTGACATGAAGGACTTAGATGAAGCGGCATACATCACTGGGATCAAAGTAATAAGGGATCACAAGAAAAGGATGTTGGCTTTATCTCAAGAGCCCTACATTGATGAAGTATTAGCTCATTTTAACATGCAGAACTCTAAGAAAGGTTTTCTACCATTTGAGCATGGAGTTGCTCTATCCAAGGAGCAGTATCCTTCGACACCTAAGGATATAGAGAGCATGAAATCAGTTCCATATGCTTCGCATGTGGAAGCTTAATGTATGCTATGTTATGTACAAGGCCTAACATCTGCTTTGCTGTAGGCATGGTTATTAGATATCAGTCAAACCCAGGTCAGGAACATTGGAGTGCAGTAAAAACTATACTCAAGTACCTGAGAAGGACTAAGGAGTATATGTTAATTTACAAGGCCTCAGATCTATTTCCTTTGGGATATACTTATTCAAATTTTCAATCAGATAGGGATAAGAGGAAATCAACCTCGGGATATGTTTTTACTTTGGGAGGTGGAGCTGTTATATGGAGGAGTGTAAAGCAGAAATGCATTGCAGACTCTACCATGGAAGCCGAGTACGTGGCGGCCTCTGAGGCTGCAAAGGAGGCTGTATGGTTCAGGAACTTCCTTTTGGACTTGGATGTGGTACCTAATTTGCCTAGGAGCTTGACAGTGTATTGTGATAACACTGGTGCTGTGGCAAATTCGAAGGAACCGCGAGATCACAAAGCAGCTAAACATATTGAACGTAAGTATCATCTCATACGAGGAATCGTAAAGCGAGGAGATATAGTTGTGGCTCACATATCATCAGAAGACAACCGGGCAGATCCTTTCACAAAGAGCTTGCCAGCCAAGGTTTTTGACAAGCATGTGGAAGCGATAGGAGTCAGATAAATGGACACATAGTTTTCTGTGTAATAGTCGATTAAATAAACACTGATATACTTATAGAATATTTTGAGTATAAGTGGGAGATTGTTAGTGTTATCACAAAATCACGCAAGTGCACGTGGTCACAAGTAATATTCGATAAGTTAAGTTCGTTCCCACAGAGACTGGCTATTTCTATGTAAATATGCTCAAGCAACAATGTATGATCAATTTCAATTGCTTAGACAAGAAACAAATTTGGGTTTGTAATTATCTAAATTAACTAAGAAACAAATTAACAAACTAAGAATTAATTAACTAACGAGAAATAAAATCGAATTACGTCTACAAGAGTAACATGGGATCCTAACTACATTAAATACTTCGCTTAGATTTGACGCCTTTAATCACTATATGCAATGGTTATGATATCTGATCGGACAACACGAAACAAGTATACGCTACTTCTCCGTATACGAATACCAAACTAAACATACATCCACAAAAGAGATAGAAGATGAATAGACACCAATTATGCTTAGACCCTATATCTCTATAAGATTTGAAAACATAACGGTTGAAGAACAAGTTGTCTATTAAGATCACATAGGGTAGCGTAATATCTTTATTTACGCTACAAATCATGATGTTAAAACATCAACCTATCTTATGCTTGCATGGCAAGTTCTAAATCTCAAGATCCACTCTCGCTTCACAAGAGATTAACAAATTAGATGTTCGCGACGCATCTATCAATTAAGCATAACCATACGAGGATATCAAATATACATCACACACAGATCTTTAAAGCATCAAGATACTAAGCTCCATAAATAAATCCGTTAGAATCCCTTGACAACGATTAGTTCAAAATTGAACCTCTCGTCATCATGGGATCAAGTGAAACCATGATAATAAAACAAGATCTGAATAATAATAATAATAATAATAATGCTAGTGTTTCTAAGTAATTCTAAGTAATGATATGAATTACAAGGGTAGGATATGTTTATATAGGCCCTAGAAGTCTTTTCCAGCAAGAAAAGTCCAAAAATACAACTTAAAATCGAAATAGGAGAAATTCAGGATTTTTTCCAGCTTGTTGCAGCGCACCCTGCGCAGTAGCAGCGCAGTCTGCGCTATCGGTCACTGTTCACTTTTGCAGAAAATCTTCTCCTCTTCATGTGGACTGCTTACGGGCCCCAAACGGACTTATAGAACTCCAGATATGGCCAAAATAGTGTAGACTGCGCATCCTACCGGCAAATCTGAATTTTCCACAATTTGCTCATTTCTCATCCGATTCTTTTGTCACTTCCCGTTCTTCAATTCCCTTGGCTTATAATCAACAAGGTAGCATAAGTAAAGCTTCCATTCTTCATTCCAAGCTCAAATTACAATTCCAAAATCAATGGAAATCTTCAACCCTAACCGATGGAAACAATCCTGCACAACTACACAAAACACATTAAAACTACCACAGACTTGAGACCAAGTCAATCAATTTAAGCCGATATGGAACGTTTCAAGTGGATATAAAATCCACTTATCAGTTAGTGTATACTGAAAATATTTATTTGAAGTATATATATTTATTTCTGACCAGTTTTATTGAGAATCATTTGAATGTTTACATGCTGTCTGATATTATATATTGTGGACAATCTAGTATCAAATGGGATACAGAATATTAGATTGTTAAATACGGTTTATATAATATAATAAGGTTCAAAGCACAGGTGGTGTTGGACAATCCACTGGTATGGATGTATTATTATTTAGAATAGCTTATATTGACTATTAAATAATACTAGTATACTTTGTGTATATTGAACATGATCAAATTTAGAATTGTTCCCTTATACTGATTAAGAAGGTGAACTAAGATTCTATGCTATTATTAATGCTTAGGTTCTTAATCCGGATATAGTAATTGACACGTGTATATTATTTACATGCTTTGATTTATATATGAAATAATTCTTTTGAATTATATCAATATATTTTGGGTGATGGAATTATATACATGGTGAATATTATTTATAGAAGGAATCCATGTCCTGATAATATTCGGGTTAATGATGTCCCCTTGAAAGCTCAAAAAGATTTAATTATGTGAAACCCTGCAGGTGGAATTATTCCGGCATAATTGAATACAAGTTGAGTGGATGATCAAGGATAAAAGATATTATTTAAATGAATTATCAGTAATTTATTTAATTAATGGACATGCGATATTTTAAACATGGGGAATTTAATAAGCAAATAATATTGGAACCGAATTAATTAATTAAATTACGGTATTAGGAAAGGTAGTGCAAATATTAATTCTTTAGTGGATTGAATTAATATTAAATGACATTGGGCTGGGCTCGGAATGTCATTGGGAGGCCTAACTTAATTATCCATGATCCCTATTGTAGCCCTATATATATTCTTATTCTCTTCTTGCTAGGGTGGGTGAAGAAATTTTGTAGCCACCCAGGAGCAAGAAGAGACGTTAACTTGAGAAGACGAAGGCCACACTTCGCTCAATGGAATTTGGGAATACAATAGAAGAGCGTGGAATCAACCATTAATAAGGTGACTTTTCTATTCATACTCGTTAATTTATTGTATCATAAATCGCAGGGCCACGATCTGATTGTCCCAACAGTAGTCCCATATGCTTCATCATTGCAGACAGCATCTGTTGTTGATTAAGGAGAACATCAGCTGTGATGGTGGCTTGAGTGTCCAACTTTTCATTTAGTAGATTGACAGATTTCTGTAGCTCAGAATTATATTCTTTGAGAGAGCTCACTTCCTTCTCCAAGCTATCCACCTTGGTGAATAACTATGTGGCCTTGAAACCAGATAGGGACTGTTGCTTGAGCCTTTCTACCTCATACTTTGTCATGCAATGAACAGGGACATCAATAACTGCTTTATCTCCATATTGATTGGCAAATAGAATGTTGATAGCAGCATTTGCAGTAGTTGTCTGTTCTCTGAGTCTGTCCATTTGAGTAGAGATTTTGGTGATAGAAGATTTCATCAAGGGGAGGCTATCATCCACTTTAATGCAGGTGGCTTTGCATTCCTTGATGTTTCTGAGAATAGAATCCAGAGAGGGAAATTCTCTAGCAAATTGACCTTGAAGCTCTCTCACTACCTTTGTTGTGGCTTTACAAACTTCTTCAATTTCAGATTTAACTCCCTTGCCTAGGTAGTGAACAACCTTCAAGATTCCTTTATAAACATCATTGACGGCCTCATATACTTCACCAGGAGTTAGAGATTTAGCATTTGACCCTAGTGAAGTGATATATTCCTCCCTTATATATTGAAGAGCTTCACTGAGAGAGATGCTGTTATACCCTTGCAACCATACATCAACATTACCATCTCTTTCAGCTTCATCTGCTATCTTCTCTTGTTGTTTCTCAACATCTTGTTTGTGGTAGAGTAAAATAGCTTCATATTCTGCATTTTGCATGTTTGAGGTGAGGAGATTTTGAGCAATCTTAGTGAACTCAGGAATCTAATCCACAATCAAGCTTTAAAGAGCTTCAACCATCAATTGTGGTGGAACAGACCCTGATCCTGAAGCACTGTCATGTTGCACAGGCTTCTGCCATTCTGTCACATAGTCAGAGCTAGAACTAGGCAAGCTAGATCCCTCAATTACAGATGCAACTTCTGTAACTGGATGGAATGACTCTACTACTATTGTCTCCACAGAAGTGGGATGGGTTACAACAGTAGTTGACACAGGCACAGAGTCTCTAGTAGAAACTATTGAATCCTCTATGTTTTTGATGATGTCATTAGGAGATACCCCAGCATGCATTTCCTCACCATCTGAATGTGGGTCCTGGGTGGTGAGCAAAGTGTCTTGCACTAAGTCACTTGAGTCCATTGGCTCATCAAGAGGAGGAAATTCTTGATGATCAATGCCTTGCTCCTCAATTACTTGAGTTGCAGGCTGTAAAGAAATATCTGTTGTAGATTCTGGAAGAGAAGTGTGTTTTGGAACAGATTTTGGCAACTCCCCCTGAGAAATAGGAGGAGTTTCAATTATGATGTGCTCTCCACTCAGTGTTGTGCCAGCCTTATCACTCCCAAGTGCTGACTCATTACAAGAAGGTGCACTGGGGAGAATGCTTGATTCTATAGATGCACCATGTTGAGAGAGTACATCTAGTGAGCTGTGTGCCCCTGATTTTACAACTTCAGCCATTTGTGTGACTGAAGAGGTGGTTTTCTTTGCTTTCTTCTTCTTTGGCCTCTGTAAGGGTGACTCAGTTTCCTCACTTTCTAAACCTAATTCTACATCCAAGGCTGCTTCAGATAAGATATTTAAAGGTTCATCAACTACTTGTTTCCTCTTCTTTTCCTTTTTACTAACAACACCCTGTTGAGAGGATGATGCAGTTGGCACAGTGTTTAGTTGAGTGTGTGGTTGAGAGGATTGGTTAGCAGGCCCTGGGTTAGCTGTTTGTTCTACTAGATTGGGCTCTGCTAACTCAGATTTTGAATCAAATCTTGGCATGTTGTGGGGGTAAGACTCAAATAAACTCTTCATATGAGGAGTTATTTCAAGTCTCACATCCACATCATTCCTAGTTTCCAAATTACCAAAAATGAGTTTGGTCATGGATTTAGAATAGCCTATTCTACTTTTATCTATTCCAGGAAATTCAATCAAGGTATTCTCTACAAAATTGAGTGCAGATTGAATAAAGCGAGGAAACAAAATTTCATTACCTCTCTTGGCTGCGTTCTTGCCAAGTCTCCCATACGGCTCTTGCATTATCAGATTCCCAACATTAATTTTCCTATCATAGACCAAGGAGTATGCTATCTGCTGTGTAGGTGCACTGATCTGATCAAAACTTGATTTCCTTGCAGTGAACACATGGAGTAAAGTAGCAAACACATAGCTCCAGACATTCCTTAGATTCTTCCTGTTCAAATGCCCAATCTTGATTGTATCTGAGTATCTGATGAAGTCAAAGAACTCGATTAACTCATTGTCAGATACTACAGGGTGATATGTTGCTTGATGGAGTCCCAATGCTCGATTCATGTCCTCTTTAGTGATAGTGACTTCTTTGTCTTGAATCTTGCAGTAGACTATGTAGGAGGTAACGGCATTTTCAAGAGCAACAACCTCCACAGTAGCTGTCCTCCAAAACTGTTCCAGAATATCCAGATACAGAGTTGGATTGGCTGAGAGCGCATCTTTGATGTATGACTCAGACATCCATCGAACAAAGTACTTGTAATTTGCATTGGGTGTTTCCACATCACTTGTCATAGCAATGAAATTGGTATTTTTGGGTATGGTGAGTTGGGTGTTTGCCATTGTTACAGAGTGTGAGAGAAGAGAATAGAGATTAAAGAAGAAATTTAGCTTTTGTAATTAGGGTTTTTAGAGGTTTAGAAAAGTTAGATGCTTGAGAAATCGAATGAAATGAGTAGAATAATTGTGGAATTGTATAAGTATGAAACACTTGAGTTGTTGATTAGATATATGATTTGTATCGACAAGTACTCAAGCATTCAAGAAGTGTAAAACAACTATTCGATATATTAAGAAAGGCTTATTCGATAACTCAAGCAGGTAGTAATCTACAGCTGGCAGTTTATCTAACTTAGAAATAATTCTAAATTAAATAAAATTTGTTTTATGAGTGAGTTAAAATTTTAGACAAAAATCCAAAAATGGTTAAGATTCAGCGAGAATTCAGCCTTTTCAAATGATTTGAGAACTCAAATACCCTATTCGAGAACTCAATCATGTCTCTGTTCGATATCTCTAAAAGACTTTATTCGAGAACTCGAGAGTACCCTAAAGAGGCTTGTTAGAGAAGTCGACCATTGACACAAAATGAATCATTAGAGAAGTCTGAATTATCGAACTATTCTTTTCACTCATAAAATTCAATTTTCACTATCTTTTAAAATTCACCAGAAATATTTAATGAAGAATATTCTAACAAATTAAATAGTGATTTTCTTAAAATTTCATAGAAATTTCAAGCTCATAAAATATGATTTTTCAACATGTGCAACAGATTTGAAATATTTATAAATCATACTTCAGCCAACACTTACTTCAAAAATATTGAGCATTTAGATAAAGTAAGTGTTTACTGTTGCAACAATTTAGTTGATATTTTCACTTAGCCAGATTATGAAGAATTCAGCATTCCAATCTCACTATCCAACCTTGTGAAGGTGGCTTCATCTAATGGCTTAGTGAATATATTAGCCAATTGTTTATCTATGGGAACATAATGTAACTCAATGGTTCCATTAGTTGCATGTTCCCTGATAAAATGATATCTGATGTCAATGTGCTTTGTTCTAGAATGATTGATAGGATTTGCAACTATAGAGATTGCACTTGTGTTGTCACACATGATAGGAATTCTTTCCAACACAAGTCCATAATCTCTAAGTTGATTTCTAATCCAAAGAACTTGAGCACAGCAACTTCCAGCAGCTATGTATTCGGCTTCAACTGTAGAAGTTGACACAGATTGTTGTTTCTTGCTATACCAAGAGACTAACCTTTGTCCAAGGAACTGGCAGCTACCTGAGGTACTTTTCCTATCCACTCTGCATCCAGCATAATCAGCATCAGAATAACCAACCAGATTGAACCCTGTGTCCTTAGGATACCATAAACCCAAGTTTGGAGTGCCCTTTAGATATCTAAAGATCCTTTTGATAGCAATCATATGTGATTCCTTTGGATTTGATTGAAACCTTGCACACAAATATGTAGCAAACATGATGTCTGGCCTACTTGCAGTGAGATAGAGTAGAGAACCAACCATGCCTTTGTAGACTGAGATATCTACTTTCTTGCCCTTAGCATCATCATCTAATTTAGTGGCAGTGACCATGGGTGTTTTTGCAGGTGAGCTATCTTCCAATTCAAACTTCTTCAATAGATCTTTGCCGTACTTTGTTTGACTGACAAAGATACCATCCTTCCTTTGACTAACTTCCAGTCCAAGAAAGAATGTCAACTCTCCCATCATGCTCATCTCATATCTTCTTTGCATGAGCTTAGAAAACTTTTCACACAGTTTATCATTAGTAGAGCCAAATATGATATCATCCACATAGATTTGAAATAGGATAATATCATTACCATGCTTCTTGTAAAACAGTGTCTTGTCCAATGTACCTCTAGTGATTTGATTTTCAAGAAGAAATTGTGATAGAGTGTCATACCATGCTCTTGGAGCCTGCTTAAGTCCATACAATGCCTTAAGCAATCTGTAGACAAAGTTTGGGAAATGTGGATCCTCAAAGCCAGGAGGTTGTTGCACATATACTTCTTCTTCCAACTCTCCATTCAGAAATGCACTCTTGACATCCATTTGATAGACTTTGAAGTTTGAATGTGCAGCAAATGCCAAGAAAATTTTGATGGCTTTCAATCTAGCAACAGGGGCAAAGGTCTCATCATAGTCAATGTCTTCTTGTTGAGAGTAACCTTTTTCAACCAGCCTAGCCTTGTTCCTTACAACCATACCATTTTCATCCATCTTATTCTTCAGAACCCATTTTGTTCCAACAGTGGTTCTATTCTTTGGTGCAGGCACAAGCTCCCATACTTTGTTTCTTTCAAATTGATTTAGCTCCTCTTGCATAGCAACAATCCAATCTGGATCCAACAGTGCATCATCAAGTTTCTTAGGTTTAACTTGAGATAGAAAACAACCAAAGAGACACTCATTCTGAGTTGCTCTCCTTGTTCTTACTCCTGCATTTGGATCTCCAATAATTTACTCTGCAGTATGTGATCTATCCCATTTCCTTGAATGCTCAATTTGATTTCTCAACCTTGATGTTGCTTCATCATCCAAGTTGTGATAAAATTCATTTCCTCCCCCTGTGAAAGCGCTCTCACTCACAGGTGTGTATTGGATGCTTATATTTTCATTGTTGATTGGAACAAGCTCTTCTCTTTCTTCATTATTCACTGGAGTTTGTTGAGCTGTAGCTTCAACTTCAATTTCAATCTCTTCATCAGAATTATCCATATTTTCAAATCTTAATGGATCTCTATCTTCATCATTGGCTTCTTATAGACCAGGTAGCTTGCTGTCATCAAATGTCACATCTGTGCTTTCCATAACTTTCTTTTGAACAATGACAAAAACTTTGTAAGCTGTTCTCTCCAATGAATAGCCAAGAAATATTCCTTCAAATGCCTTTGCATCAAATTTTCCAACATATTCTGAATTATCCTTCAACACAAAACATTTGCTTCCAAAAGCATGAATATGCTTAAGAGAGGGATTCTTTCCAGTCATCAAATTGTAAGGTGTCTTCCCAGTGTTTTTTGTTGATGAGGGTTCTGTTCTAGATATAGCATGCAGTGCTCACAACCTAAGCCCAAAAACATGTAGGCATCTTTGCATCAAGTAACATTGTTCCAGCAGCCTCAATCAGAGTTCTATTCTTTCTCTCAACAACTCCATTTTGTTGTGGAGTCCTTGGAGCTGAGAATTGTTGTGAAATGCCATTCTCTTTGCAGAATGCCTCAAGTATGGCATTTCTGAACTCTATTCCATTGTCACTTCTTAATGCAATCACACTTGCATTGTTGGTCTTTGCTTCTTTATCAACTTTCCTTATGTGCGCAATGATTACTTGTGGAGCCTCATCCTTTGATGCTAGAAATAAACAAAAGGAAGCATGAAAATTGGAAATGGAACAAAATTGGGGATGGTTTAAAAATGATACAGGCTGTTTATAACATGACAAGGCCTTTGGGCCAGGAAATTACGGGCCAGAGACCAGAAATTAGCATGGACTAGAAATTATGTAGTCTACTTATATAATAGCTAAAGAATGAAAATAATGATTAATTATGCTAATTAAGGTAACTAAAATAGCAATTAACTAGCAAGATGTTGTAACACCAATTAATTAACAAAAGTAAATGACTATTAACTATTACAACTGCGGGCTAAAAGAAAGGGAACTAATGGAACATGGGCTACAAAAATAATAATGGGCTACATGACATTTGGTCAAATAACAAGATTATCAACTAAAATTTAGAATTAACTAACAAACACCATTTAACTCTTTTTTTAACAAAAAAATAAATAATTAATTAATTAATCGCTCTTGCTAATTGAACAAAAGAAGCTAAGGCAGTTGACAATAAAAATAGAAATACAGCAGTGAAACTCGAGATGATGAAAGCTAATATAAATCGAAACCGCCCGCAAGGGTTGTCTCAGTTGGTTAAAGAGAGGTCATCTCACCTCTTGGTCATAGGTTCGACTCCCATAGGAGGCGGATTTGTGCTTATGCCATGCTGGGGTAGAGTCTGTCGCACTTGTACGGTTTGCCTTGGATCACGTGGTTTACAGGCTATTGCGTGAGCCCATGGGTTTACCCAGAGCGCACCCGAAGGGTAGCGGCTGCGGGTTCCCATGTTAAAAAAAAAATCAAAACCAACAGCAATCAAAACAAGTTCATGTAAACAAATTACAACTAAGAAGTGAGCCAGGTGAAGAGAAAAAAAAACAAGAATCGGCAAAAGAAAGAAAAGCAAAAAGTGAAGCAAAAGGTAAAGTGATTTTTTTTTAACTTACATAATAAATATAAAAATTAGAACTACAATTAAAAATAAACAAACCCACAATAAAATTGAGATTTAAAGGGGCATAACTACAATTTGTAACTAAGAGCAAAAAATTTAAAATTCATAATTTCAATCCCAAGTGGTTAGCATTTCGCTACTTTGTCCACTAATCGAATTTACGAAAATAACGATATCAAGGAACATAAAAGAAAGAGCAAGACAAGAAAAATAAAGAAAGAAAGAATGAAAATTTGTATTTAATAAAATGAAAGTGTTTACAAGATGGAGTTTACAAAATTTAAGGTACTAAAAACTAATATGTGTTGAAAGAAAACTACAGCAATTGGCAAAGGAAAGAAAAAGATAAAGTAAAGGAAAGAAAAAAGTAAAGCAAAGTGTTGGCTTAGAAAGAAAAAGTAACATAAGCTAATTGCTTAGTGCCGTGTTTTTTTTTGTCCCTCTCCCTCCTGTCTGTGAATTTATAGGCTTTCTGCTAACTTGTTTACATGTAAAAACATAATGAAAGTCGTGGTCAAAAATCAGGCTGCAATTTTTTCTCTTTTTCTTTTTTTTCAAGATTCCGCATGAAGAGATTGAAAGTTTAGAAAGTCAAATGAAGTTGTTGGGGTGTGTTCTAATTTGCTCCAAGCTCCTAATTCTTTTTTTTTCTTCTTCTTTTCTTCTTCATTTTTCTTCATCTTTTTTCCTTCTTTGCACTTTATTTCTTTATTTTACCATTTCTTTATTTTTCATGAATTTCCTGAAATGCAACAAAATAATTTATTAAAATACGAGTTCAAGCAATAAATAGGTAATAAAAATATGCAAAAATATGCACTTATCAAATGCCCCCATACCTATCTTTTGCTCGTCCTCGAGTAAAACAAAAAAAGAAAAATGCAGAAAAAAAACCTATACTCACTATAGTAGGAATCACGGGTAATTTTAGGTTTACCAACATGTTAAACTCATAGACGATCTCTACAAGAGGAGTGTTGTCTCCTAAGGGTTTACTGAAGATATACCCAAAAAATCTTTGAGATAAATCAACAAGTATCCAACTTTCTTCTTTCAATCTAGCTTTCACTGGTGTCAATAAAACAATTTTGTAGGAAAAATATATGCCTTAACGATTATTCTAATAATATCCAAGTTATAGGTTCCCACAATCTACAGGAGTATACTCAAAAAAAATTATAAAAAATCCCAAGGTGTGTAGTAAATTTAAGGCCTATGATGGATAAAGTGCATACGAACATTTTCTCTTTTTCAACCAATTTTGAACTGACCCAATCTCTATTAAAACAAGGTTCTAGCTAAACTTCACGTTCTTAGTAGTCAGACCGACTGTGCAATGGTTGAGGTCCCAAAAGACTTTTGCATCGATACCCATTTAGCGAGTTTTAGGTCAACAATCCCAGATCACAAAGGACCTTAGGTTGCTAGGCACAAAGTCCCCTCGGACTTACTTACTCGGGTTATCAATGAGCCCAACCTAGCTGATTTCCCTACTAAAAATTTATTATTACAAAATTACACTAGCACTCAACAATTACAAACATTTATTGACTCTTTTTTTCTCTTTTTTTAAGACACTATAGGAACAATTTTTTCGTAAAAGTTTGACTCGACATTGTTCTAACATGTGGGTTCTCTCTCAGGTATCGAATAACATTCCTATACAATTCTTCCATCAAAAGTCTTGTGCAAATGTGTCATCTTGGACTTTTAAGCAAAAATTTGTTCGACATAAGTTTCATGAGAAAAACCTTACTTGACTACGTTCAAATCATCTAAAGGCATTATACAAATAATTTTTTAAAAACAGTTAACACCAACTAGTTCTAAAGTTCAAAGAGTGGGAAAGACAACTAAGCTAAAATATCTCTATTTTTGGATTAATTTAAAATTTTTAAATTTTTTGGATTTTTAAAATTTTTAATTTTTTTGGATTTTTCAATTTTACGTATTTACACTAAAAACCCTCCCCCATACCTAAATCATGCATTGTCCTCAATGTATGCAAATGCAAGATAAATGAAAAAGTAGAATGATGAGAAAATACCTGATAAGGATGAAAGAGAGTTTACAAATACCTACTGAAGAAACTTACTTGAATCACGGATCGATGAGGTGGATAACCTCTTCCTCAGGATCAATTGGCAGCTCTAAAAATGGTTTGAGTCTTTGTCCATTAACTTTAAATATATCACCATTTTTAGGATTTTCAATTTCAACAGCACCGTGAGGAAAAACGATCCTAACAATGTAAGGACCTTCCCACCTAGATCTCAATTTCCAAGGAAATAAATGAAGCCTAGAGTTGTATAAAAGAACTTTTTGACCCAGAGAAAATTATTTTCTCAAAATAGATTTATCATGTAAGAGCTTAGTTCTTTCTTTATAGATTTTAGCATTTTCATAGGCCTCATTTCTTAATTCCTCTAGTTCTGACAATTGCAACTTTCTGTGACTGCCGGCAGCTGGTAAGTCAAAGTTCAATTCTTTAATGGCCCACAAAGCCCTATGCTCTAGTTCAACTAGCAAGTGACAGGCCTTGCCAAACACAATTTCGTAAGGGGACATGCCCAAAACAGTATTAAAAGTGGTTCGATAGGCCCATAAAGCATCTATCAGTTTGATGGACCAATCCTTCCTATTTGAGTTGACAGTCTTTTCCAAAATTTACTTGATTTGCCTGTTTGAGACTTCAACTTGACCACTAGTTTGTGGATGATAAGGGGTGGCCAACCTATGAGTAATTGAGTACTTTTTCAAAAGGGACTCAAATTGATGATTCTTGAAGTGCTTACCTTGGTCACTAATGATAGCCCTAGGTGTGCCAAATCGAGAAAAGATATTCTATTTTAAGAATTTAAGGACGACCTTGTTATCATTGGACTTAGTCGGTATGGCTTCTACCCACTTTGATACGTAATCAACCGCTAAGAGAATGTAGAGGTTGCCAAATGAATTAGTAAAGGGACCCATAAAATCTATGCCCCACACATCAAAAATCTCGATGATTAGGATGGGACTCATTGGCATCATATTTCTCCTAGTTATCTTTCCTAAGTGTTGACACCTACTACAAGCGGCACAGAATTCTACAGCATCCTTAAACAAACTAGGCCAATAAAAACCGCTTTGGAGGATTTTAGCTGCTGTTTTCTTAGCACTAAAATGGCCCCTACAAGCTTGATCATGACAAAAGGACAGTATACTTCTAAACTCGTGATTTGGGACGCACCTCCGAATGATTTGATCTGGACAATATTTAAAGAGATACGGGTCGTCCCAAAAGAAGTGTTTGACCTGTGAGAAAAATTTTGACCTATCTTGTGTAGACCAATGAGAAGGAATGTCACCGGTTGCAAGGTAGTTGACAATGTCGGCGAACCAAGGCGGAGTAGAGATAGAAAGAAGATGTTCATCGGGAAAAGACTCATTAAGAGGCGAATCGATGGTGGACTCCACCACTAATCGAGAAAGATGATCGGTAACGACATTTTCAGACCCCTTCTTATCCCTAATTTCTAGGTCAAACTCTTGGAGCAACAAGATCCACTTAATCAATCGGGCCTTTGAATCTTTTTTAGAGAAGAGATATCTAAGGGCGGAATGATCGGTGTAAACAATGATTTTCAAACCAATAAGATCAGACCTAAACTTCTCGAGGGCAAAGACTACGGCTAGAAGCTCCTTTTTGGTGGTAGAATAATTAATTTGCGCATCATTTAAGGTCTTACTAGCGTAGCATATGACATGAGGTATCTTATTGATTCGTTGTCCTAACACCGCCCCTAATGCGTAATCAGATGCATCACACATTAACTCAAAAGGTTGACTCCAATCGGGAGACTTGATTATCAGTGCCGAGGTCAATTCTTTCTTGAAGTGTTCGAAAGATTGTAAACAATGACTATTGAACTCGAATTTGGAATCTTTTCCGAGAAGAATGGTCAAGGGTCTAGCCTTTTTTGCTAAAATCTTTAATGAAACGCCTATAAAAACCAGCATGTTCTAAAAAGGAACGAATTGCTTTGACCGATTTTGGTGGAGGTTGATTGGCAATGTGGTCAACTTTGGATTTATCTACTTCAATCCCCTTTTCAGAAATTTTATGACCAAGAACGATCCCTTCCTTAACCATGAAATGACATTTCTCCCAATTTAGAACGAGGTTGGTTTCTTTACACCTTTTTAAGACTAATTCGAGATGATTTAGGCATTTGTGGAAAGACGAACCAAAGATGGAGAATTCATCTATGAAAATCTCTAGGAATTCTCCTACCATGTCAGAAAAGATGCTCATCATGCACCTTTGGAAGGTGGCAGGAGCGGTGGTTAAACCGAAAGCTAGGCGACGATAGGCAAAGGTTCCAAAGGGACATGTGAAGGTGGTCTTCTCCTGGTCTTCGGGAGCTATGGGAATTTGGAAATAACCGGAATAACCATCTAGAAAACAGTAGTAGGCATGACCAGCTAACATTTTTAACATTTGATCTATGAATGGTAAAGGAAAGTGGTCTTTTCTAGAGGCATCATTGAGTTTCCTATAGTCTATGCACACCCTCCAACCAGATTGGACACGAGTAGGAACTTGCTCATTGTTCTCGTTAGTCACCACGGTAATACCTGACTTTTTAAGTACTACCTGAATCGGGCTAACCCAAGAGCTATCAGAAATGGGATAAATGATTCCATTATCTAGGCACTTAAGGATTTCTTTCCTAACGACTTCCATCATGGTTGGGTTCAACCTCCTTTGTGGTTCTCTGACTGGTTTGGCATCATCGACTAAGTGAATCCTATGTTGGACAATGGTCGGACTAATACCTTTAATATCAGAGATACTCCAACCTATGGCTTCCTTATGCTCTCTAAGCACACTTACAAGCTCATCCTCTTGTGACTTGGTCAAATTAGAGGCAATTATTACGGGAAGAGACTCGTTAGGACCTAAAAAGGAATACTTAATAGTGTCGGGAAGGGGTTTGAGTTCTAAATCGGGCGGCTTTGACTCAATGGGTTTACTAGCTTCGAAAAGTGACAGAGGAAGTGATTCACATGCTTGGTTATTTGTAGGAATGGTGGAATCTAACATTGCATTGACCTCATTTGTATATTAGGAAACATCGCAATTTTGACCAAAGTGGTTTAAACAAAAATCAAGAGCATCATTAGGATTTAAGAATTCTTGATCAACTATTTCATCAATTAGATTGACATCCATAGGTTGATCATGATAATCATCGGGTTGTTTCCCTACATGAAAAATATTGAGGTCAATGGTCATGTTCCCAAATGTTAGTTTGAATCAAACTCCGCCTCCTCCAACCACAGAGAGGATTCCCATTATCGACTTGGAGAGGTCTTCAAGGAGACAGAGAAGGGCTGATGCCCCAACTGGAAGAACCACAAGGGTTGAAACCCCTAAGGGTAACCCCAAAGATCTGATGCCACTAGGAGATCCTGATGATCCTACACCCCCGTTTACTGAGGAGGTGATGAATGCTCGTATTTCAAAGAAGTTCAAGATGCCGACAATTAAGGCTTATGATGGAACGGGAGATCCCGCAAATCACGTCAGGATGTTCTAAAATGCACTGCTGTTGCAGCCTGCAAGTGATGCTTTAAAGTGTAGGGCGTTCCATCAAACCCTGTCGGGCATGGCTCAAAGATGGTATAGTCGTTTGCCTGCGAACTCAATTAGCTCTTTTAAGGAGTTAAGTGCTGCTTTTATTAGTCAGTTTATCAGCGGAAGAGTTCATAAGAAAAGCTCTGCATCTCTTATGTATGTGGTGCAAGGAAAGAATGAAAATCTGAGAGATTACCTCAAGAGGTTCACTAAGGAAACATTGAATATCACTGATTTGGAGAATAAGGTGGCCATGGTAGCCCTGGAACACGGAACCACAGATCTATTCTTTAGAAGGTCACTGGCAAAGCATCCTCCTGAAAACATGGCCGAGCTCCAACGAAGGGCCGACAAATATATCAAGGCTGAGGATAGCATGAATAATGAAGCCGCGGGAGGCAATGACAAGGGCACCAATGACTCAAAGAAGCGAAAGCAAGAACAAGAGTACGATGCTAGGGACAAGTATCCCCGGACTAGCAAGGACTCTGAATCGCCACCAAAGAAGAATTTGGGACCAAGGTTTTCTGACTATGCAAGATTGAATGCCCCTAGAAGCCAGATCTTGTTAGAGATTGAGAAGGATAAGGACTTTCGATGGCCGAAGCAGCTCAGGGGTGACCCCGCAAAGAGAAACAAGGATCAATATTGTAGGTTCCACCGAGATGTAGGTCATGATACAAATGATTGTAGGCAGTTGAAGGACGAGATTGAGTTCTTAATTCGTAAAGGAAAGCTGAACAAATTCACTAAGGGTGGAGATCGTGGAACCCAAAGAAGGGATTACGACAGGAGAGATAATGATAGAAGGGATAATGATCGAGATCGTGATCGAAACACACAGCCCCGAGAGCCAGTTATCAACATGATTTGGGGAGGCCCGACAGCGGCCGACACAACTCGAAACTCTCGAAAGGCGTATGTCAGAGAGGTCATGCACATCATGGGAGAGGCCCGGAAACGTGCCAGGACTGAAATCAAAATTGGTTTTGATGACTCTGACCTTGAAGGGGTGAAGTTCCCCCATGACGACCCGTTGGTCATAACCCCTGTAATTGGAAACTCAGAGGTGAAACGAGTCTTGATAGACAATGGAGCTTCTGTTGAAATTTTGTTTCATGATGCATTCGTGAAAATGGGATACACTGACTCTCAGTTAACCCCGACCAACATGCCAATCTATGGATTTAATGGAGTTGAGTCCAAGGTTGAATGGACTATCAAGTTGCCCATGACGATCGAGCAAGAACCTAAGGAGGCTACTCAGATGTTGAATTTTCTTGTAATTAAGGCGGCCTCGACTTATAACGCAATCCTGGGAAGGACTGGACTTCATGCATTTAAGGCTGTTGCCTCTACTTACCACATGAAGATTAAGTTTCCAACCAGGAATGGTGTTGGAGAACAGAAGGGTGATCAAAAGATGGCCAGAAGTTGCTATGTATCTGCGCTGAGAGCTGATGGAGTCGGGGGGCAGGTACTCCCGATTGAAGACATGGATGTCCGCGGTGATGATGAACACCGAGGGAAGCCAGCAGAGGATTTGGTCCCCATACCTCTAGAGCTGGGCGACCCTGAGAAGGTTACTTATATATGAGCTTCTCTGAAGGAACCCTTGAAGGGCAAGTTGACAGCATTCCTACAAGAGAACAATGATGTGTTTGCTTGGACTGCAGCTGATATGCCAGGGATTGATCCCCAACTCATAACTCACAAGTTGAATGTTGATCCTGAACAGAAAACAATAAAACAAAAGAAGTGGAATTTTGCTCCTGAAAGGCAAGAGGCCATCAAGCAAGAAGTTGACAAGCTCTTAGAAGCTGGATTTATTGAAGAGATTCAATTTCCCGAATGGTTGGCTAACCCCGTGATGGTCAAGAAGGTAAATGGGAAATGGAGGATGTGTATAGACTTCACTGATTTGAATGATGCATGCCCGAAGGACTGTTTTCCCCTGCCAAGGATAGACATGTTGATAGATGCCACAGCTGGACATAAGATGTTAAGCTTCATGGATGGATTTAGCGGCTACAATCAGATTAAGATGCACAAGGATGACATCCCAAAGGTATCTTTTATAACTGACTTTGGTGTTTTCTGCTATCTTGTTATGGCTTTTGGTCTAAAGAATGCAGGCGCTACTTATCAACGACTGGTGAATAAGATATTCACCCATCTGATTGGAAAAACCATGGAGGTTAGTCAAGAGCCTATTCAAGGCAGACCACATTAAGCACCTCAAAGAGGCATTTGAAGTGCTAAGGCACCACAAGATAATGTTGAATCCAGCCAAGTGTGCTTTTGGCATTGGATCAGGAAAATTTTTGGGTTTGATGGTTTCAAAAAGAGGCATAGAGGCCAACCCTGACAAGATCAAAGCGATTCTGGATATGGAACCACCCCGCTCTATACGAGACGTGCGGAAGCTAACGGGCCGAGTTGAAGAAGGTGAAAAATTTTGAGTGGACTGCTGAGAGCCAAGAGGCCTTTGAACAGCTGAAGAAATACATGGCTGAAGCCCCGTTGTTGGCCAAACCTAGTCCCGAAGAGGCTATTTATCTATACCTGGCGGTATCTGAACAAGCATTGAGTGCCGTCCTCATTCGAGAAAGAATAAGGTTCAGAAACCTATATACTACGTGAGCAAGGTGTTGCATGGAGCTGAGTTGAATTACTCTCCCATTGAAAAATTTGCTTTGGCATTGGTAACAGCCTCGAGGAAGCTACGCCCATACTTCCAGGCACATAAGATTGAAGTCCTGACGGACCAGCAACTGAGAAACATATTGCACAGCCCAAAAGCAATTGGAAGGCTGATTAAGTGGGCGATCGAACTAGAAGAATTTGACATCACATACAAGCCTCGAACAGCCATCAAAGCTCAGGCATTGGCTAACTTCGTGGTTGAATGTACCATTGGCAACCAAGAAGTCGGGGGGCAGGAGATAGTACCCACCCCTGAAGGTAAGAATAAAGATGAAGAGTTATTACCGGAGCAGAAGGAATATTGGGTGCTCTATTTTGATGGGGCATCAAAAACAAAATCTAGTGGTGCATGAATGGTTTTGAAAAGCCCCGATGGGTTAACAGTTGAATATGCTTTGAAGTTGGACTTCCCAACAACCAACAACGAAGCTGAGTATGAAGCCTTGATAGCCAGATTGGGCTTGGCCAGAATCATGAGGGTTAAAAACCTTAAAATCTGTGGAGACTCAAGACTGGTAGTCTCGCAAGTGAATGGTGAATTTGAAGCCAAGGATGAAACTATGGCAAAATATTTGAGAGTTGTGAAAGCTACTATGACTCAGTTTGACGAGTGCTATGTGGAGCACATTCCGAGAGAAGAGAATGTTAAGGCTGATGCCCTGTCCAAATTTGCTTCTTCGGAGATAGAGAACTATGTAGGGAGTGTTTACTTCCAGGTCTTGAAGGCCCAGGCCATCAACTCGAAATTGGTGGCACCAATTGATGTAGGGAGCGATTGGATAGATCCGATCAAAGCTTATTTAGAAACTGGATGGCTCCCTCACAATGCCCAGGAAGCACGAAAGCTGTCAGTAAGGGCGTTGAGATATGCCTTGATTGAAGGCATTCTTTACAAGAGGTCTTTCGTCATCCCATATATGAGATGTTTGAGGCCCCAGGAGGCAAAGGAAGCGTTAGAGGAAGTTCACGAAGGGATCTGTGGGCAGCACTTGGGGGGCAGAGCCCTAGCTCATAGATCACTCGTCTGGGATTTTACTGGCCTGAGATGCTGGCCGATGCACAGAATTATGTAAAGAGGTGTGACAGATGCCAGAAGCATGCTCCGATTGTAAGGCAGCCGCCTGAGATGTTAACCTCGATTAACTCTCCTATCCCGTTCTCAATGTGGGGAATGGATATACTTGGACCTTTCCCCGTAGCCTCAGCACAAAAAAAGTTCCTGATAGTGGCCATCGACTACTTCACTAAGTGGATTAAGGCTAAGCCCTTGGCCAAGATAACCACCAAGAAAGTTGCTCAGTTCTTTTGGGAAAACATAATCTGCAGGTATGGAATCCCGCGAATCCTTGTGACGGATAACGGGACACAATTCAACAATGAAGAGTTCGGGAAGTACTGCGAGGAAAATGCTATTGAGCTTCGTTTTACTTCAGTAGCACACCCGCAAGCTAATGGATAGGCAGAGGTAGCCAATCGAATCATCCTTGATGGACTAAAGAAGAGGGTCGAATGTTCTAAGAACACTTGGGTAGACGAGTTGCTGCCTATACTTTGGGCGTATCGCACCACTTGTAAAGTGACAACTGGAGCAACACCGTTCTTGTTGGCTTACGGAGCCGAAGCAGTTGTGCCCTTGGAAATTATGCATGCTTCACCATGAGTTGAGGCATATGAACCAGAGACTAATGAAGAAGGCATGAGGCTCGCCCATGATCTGATTGATGAGGTTAGGGATGAAGCAAATGCCAGGAATGCGGAGCATCAAAAGAGAGCATCCTTCCACTACAACCAAAGGGTTAAGGAGAGGTTCTTTCGAGAAAGCGACTTAGTGCTGAGGAAGATAGAAGCTTCTGGAGTTGGTCAGAAGGGAAAGCTAGCCCCCAATTGGGAAGGGCCTTATCGGGTCAGGAAGACGCTAGGGCGAGGATCCTACAAGCTGGAAACCTTGGATGGGGTTGAGGTGCCCCGTACTTGGCATGCCTTGAACCTCAAGATTTATTATGTTTAAGCTAACCTATGTAAGGACTTAGCTTTATATCTATTCATTATGAGCAGTAGATTTAAGGTTCGATGAAACCAGTCCAGGGTATTATGCCCCGAGTAGGACAGTAGTATTATTTTTGTAAGGGCAGAGCCCATTCTCGAATTATTAATGCAAGATTTGTTTTCCGTTCTATGATTCTGTGATTTCAATTATGTACCTAACACTTGATAAGTGAAAGTCCTTGATGACCAAGTACCGAAGATAAATGAACATACGAATAAAGGGAAACAAATGCATAGATAAAAGGCCCCGAAGGGCTAAAGTTTAAGTTACAGACCACAAATATAAGTTAAGTCCCGAAGGACCTTGATTGAAAACTGAAAAGATAAAGCCACAAGCAATTATGAAGGCCATGCAAGGCCACTTACTCCTCGGAGGATTCCGCCACCACTTCCTCTCCCTCTCCCTCCTCTTCTTCTTCCTCCTCTCCGGAGCCACCATCGTCAGAGTCATCTTCTTCTTCGACTGTTGTCTCCATTGGCTGCTCCTCTCCATTTTCCACCTCTTCCCCTTCTTCATCTGAGGTATCGGTCGTAGAGTCGGACCTCCTTCGTAGTTGTTTGCTGAGAAAAGATTGCCTAACGGCCGCCTCCCTCTTTGACATGCCCCTTTTTTTTGTGAGAACGGGAGGAACTCGACTCAGAGATAGTAGCATGGGCGGCCTTCCTTAGGCCAGAGCCATAAAGTCGGCGACTACCCCCAGAGCCTGATGCAAGATCCACATGGCTTCCGCCCCCAGCAGCCCAGGGGCAAGGGAAATCCGCCGGGTTAACCACCGCGGGATACTTGTGATTGACCGCACCAACAGCTTTTTCCCATCCAACTGCCATGTTGAAGGGTCGCACCTCATCATCATGTTTATCGATAAGCTTATAAAAAGCTTCTGACTTGTGGTAGGCATCAATCACCTTATCAGCTTCTGAGGATTTTTTCATGGCTAGCGAACGAAGTTTCTTTTGATAAGACTGGCAATTTGCCTCAGCTCGGACAACTCTGGAGTTCAGGTCTTGAACTTCCTCTTAGAACCTTCCTTTCTCCTTCAGCAGTGCTGCATTGTCATCCTTATAAGCCCGGCCTTGAAGAGAGGCAGATTGAAAGTAGGCATTCGCCTTAAAACATGAAATTTGTTAAGGCATTTGTACATTGAATTAATCAAGGACAGTGAATCCAGAAAAATAAATAACGTACCTGATAGAGGGCTTGGGCCCCAAGGCGCTTGGATTCTTCAATTTTGTCCCCAGCAGTTACTGTCATAAGATCAGGAGGGGTTATGGAGAGCTTAGACCAAGCCAAGGCCAAGTCAGAACTGCCCAGAACAGAATCTTGTTCACAAATACCCCAGTCCGGGACGAAAGGGATTCTAGCATCTTCAACGGCATTCCGGGACCTCTTTCCCCCTTTAGAACATCCTTCTAAGAACTGAGGAACCTTTCGGCTAAGGGGATTCAACTGTGCTTCTGATTTCTTCAGCATTCGTTTGGTAACAGTTGGTCGATTCTCAGGAAGATTGTCTAACTCCTCGGCAGCTGAAAAATGAAAGAGAAAGATATCGGAATAAGAACAAACATAGTTCATAAAGAAATAACGAAGAAAAATTACCCTCAAAAGAAAGAAAGCTTAAGCCAGCTTTAATTAGTTTCTTCTCGGTTAAAATGGTTTTATAATGAGTGCGACCGTCATCAGCAAGCAGTCTATCTCTGTCTATCAATTTTTGATGGTTGAGGTCACACACGAAGTGTGAACTATCCTCCACGAATCCGAATTTCTTAACGAAAAAGTGACCCCAGTCACCACCTTCCCATTCCAGAATGACGAATTCCCTCACCCAGCGATGATATGTGGAAGCCCACACCGAAGTTGAAAGCTAACCCATCCTTGCTTAGACTCAGATGAATTCTTTATCATGAAGATGCTTCTAAATATGGTCGTTCTTAAAGGGATCTCCATCTCGCGACATCTTATAATGAAGATGATCAGAAACCTCCCTGAATTGGGGTATAGTTGACAAGGATGAATTTGGAGCTCCGCCAGGAACCTGATAATAAACGGGTCGACTGGGAACCTTAACCCTGCCTCTAAGGCACCTTTGAAAACGCAAATTCTCTCAAGGTTCCAATTGCAAGTTCGGTCTCCAGGATTTGGAAGGCAGACTTTGATTGCACTTGGGAAGCTGTATGTGCTTTTGATTTTCTCAACATCCTTCTTCTTCAGCTTGCAAGGACAATGAAAGGCATCCAAGCTTGAACTATTGGGGAATGATTCCCCCATAATGTTTAACAATTATAATAAAGACTCGAATCGATGATCAACATATTGAGGAGGTTTGAGTCTTTGCATACCTTTGACGGTTCTTGCCATGCTCCTCTTCTTCATGGCTTCCTCCATGGAGGTCGGGGGGCAGCTGGGCATTTGTCAGCCATGTTGAGCTCGAACTTGAACTTGAAAGTGAACTTGAAGCTTGAAGAACTAGAAAACTAGAGAGTTGAGAGACTTGTGAAAGATTTGAGAAATGAAAAAGTGAAGAAAAATGAAGGATACTCCCCTTCTTTTATAGAAAAGGTGTGAGCTGCTACCTCAGGTTAGAATACAGCCCGGATCGCGTTTATAGGTCATGTATCGATTAAATGCAAAAAAAGGACAAAAACTATCTATTATAGATGGGAAGATTCGTCAAAAATTCCGGAAAAGGAACTAATAATATAAGTTGATATCTGACAAAAGGAGCTTTAGAAGCTAATCATGGTTAAGAAGCCTAACCAAGAAGTTAACGCAAAGTACGGGATTAGCAACGCTAATCAAGAAATTAAGGGAAGCCTTAAACAAAAGTCATGAATGACCATATTGTTGGTTTCCCATATCTATAATCATTGTCAATATGAAAGTTCATATTCCATTATCAATATAAAAGTTCATATTCCATTGTCAATATGAACTTTCATTGTCAAAGTGCACATTCCATTGTCGATATGAAGGGTTGTGATCCATTGTCGATATGAAGGGTTGTGATCCATTGTCGATATGAAGATCGTTGTTCAAGAAGGAAGATGAGGTTTTGAAGCCAAGAGGCCAAAAAAAAAAATTGAAACCGGCCGATCGGGGCAAACCGGAAGACTTCGGCCGACCGGGTCATGGCCGATCGGAGGCTGGCCGACCGGCGCACCTGGGAGGCTTCGGTCGACCGGGTTCTACGTTGAATATGAAGATCCCGACTTGAAGCCAGAAGTGCCAAAAAAAAAAATTTGAAAATGGGCCGACCGGAAGCCAGCCGACCGGGGCAACCGGGAGGCTTCGGTCGACCGGGTTCAATGAAGATGACGATGATTTTCAACGTCGTTTCGATGTTGAATATTGATTTCAACGTCGTTTTGAATATGAAAAAAAATTCGAATCAAAATGATAATTTCTGAATAGTACCAGTCCTTGAAAAAAAAATTTTTTACCCCGCCAGCGGCTGCCGCCCCTTGGACCCTTCGCGGGGGATGCCGCCCTCGGACCCCAGCTAGCACGGTTTAAGTGCCGTTAGCACCGTTTAGCGCCGTTTAGTGTCTATTAGCACCGCTTAGTGCCATTTTATGCTGTTTAACATCTTTTAAACGTAGTTTAAGGCTGGTTAACACCGTTTAATGTCATTTAAATGTCATTTGAGACTAGTTAGTGCTGTTTAGCACCGTTTAACGCTGTTTAGCATCATTTAACATTGTCGTAAATGCGTCGGTCGCTCCACGCTTTACATCAAGACAATACTTGTGAAACACTAGTGTACAACATTGAACCCTAACCTGAGTCTTAAAAAAGGCCGTTAAAACTTCAAGGAAAACCTGATCAGTTTTCCTAGAAGTTGGGGGGCAAATGATATGGGCTAAAAATAAGCCCTAAAGACACATTTAATGTGGCATTAATTAGACCCGGTATGGTCCAAACGTGGGGCCCACCAGATGGGTCCAAACCCTATTTTAAATATTAATTTCATAATTAATATTAAGGGTAATAAACAGCGCAGCAATCAGAATCAGATAAGGATATTACTCCTGCAAAACTTAGCCTCCAAGGTATCCGATTCAACATGGAAACTTATTCCTACAAAGAAGGAGTCTAGAACCTTCCTTGAGGAGGTGACTTTCCCGCCAAGTCTCCGAATCCTACCATAATTCTAAGGCTTCTCAGCCTATATAAAGGACCTGACCCCTTATTCTAGGAACTACGTTTTTGGCTTGATTCTCAATAGCGAGATACGTAGGCACTCTGTGAGGACCGATCAGTCTCGAACACGGAAACAGCCATTAAAGCTCGAAGCTCAACAACCCTAACATTAATCACACACGAACCCTAGTTTTATTCCACAACACCGTTCCTACAATTAATCAATGCATTGGAAGTTGCTAGAAATGGTCTTCCTAAAATGTTAGGAATCTGATTCTTAGGGTCATTGACCGGTTCGGTTTCTAGAACGACAAAGTCAACGGGGAAGAAAAAGTCACCTACTTTAATCAACACGTCTTCAATAATTCCCTTAGGAATTTTGACAGAACGATCGGCTAATTGAATCGTAACATTAGTTCTTTGAAGCTCTCCTAAACCTAGGGCTTGATAGACAGAAAAGGGAAGCAATTTCACATTAGCGCCTAGATCGAGTAATGGCTTGTCCACAAAAGTATTTCCTATGACACATGAAATTGTAGGACAACCGCGGTCCTTATATTTCAAGGGAATTTGGTTCGAAAGAATTGAACTAACTTGAGAAGTCAAGAAGGCTTTCTCAGGGATGTGATTGGTTCGATTATGAGTGCACAAATCTTTTAGACATTTCACATAAGAGGGAATTTGTTGAATCGCGTCTAAAAGAAGAAAGTTGACTTTGACTTGCTTAAAAACTTCTAAGATCTTGTCCATTTGAGTCGTTTGTTTAGGAGAAATGAGTCTTTGCTGATAAGGGGCTTTCGGCTTAAAGACTCGTTCACTAGGTTCTTCGGGGACGGGTTTTGTCCCACTCGTTGATCCTTGTTCTTTTGAACTCTCGGGTTCAAGACTAGCGTTTGGTTCAGAATTTGACTCGTCTTGTTTGGGAGACTTGTCACCGACATGATTTTCTTTTTGCTTACCGAACCTTAGGGAAATGACTGCATTCACATTGTCATGAGATCTTTGATTAAGAGGAAATTTAGGATTGACCACGGGTTGACTTGGAAACTTGTTCTTCTCTCACTCACAAACAGTGTTCGCTAATTGACCCAATTGAACCTCTAACTTAGATATGGCTTGAGCATTAGAATCCAACAATTGCCTATCTTGAGTTATGGTTTGCATGAAGTTAGTTTGGGATTTCAATAAAGCCTCGATACTCTTTTCTAAGGAATTAAGTCGTTTATCCGAATCGTTAAACCCGGGAGGGTTTAAGGGCGATTGAGTTGGATAAGAAGCTTGAATCGAGTTTGGATAAGGACCTTGGTTTTGTGTCGGGTAAGAGTTCGGCTTTTGAAAAGAAGGTGGCGGAGGTTGGTAATTTTGACCTTGACTCCATGAAAAATTTGGGTGGTTCTTCCACCCGGGATTGTAGGTTGGTGCAAACGGATCATTCCTAGACCTAGGTTGGAACATTGCATTCACTTGCTCAAAGTTGGGTTGAGACTCGAAGTTCGAAGGATTATAGTTCGGGTACACGGATGTAGGTGCGGGGCCACTATGAGTTTCTAAAGCTTCAAGTCATCTAGTAAGAGTAGCTAATTTGGCATCGGTTGCAATATTGTTTCCAATTGAATGCATACCCCTAGAAGAACTAGACTGTTGGGACAATCAGATCTTGGCACTGCGATTTTTGATACAATAAATTAACGAGTACGAATAGAAAAGTCACCTTGTTAACGGTTGATTCCACGCTCTTCTATTGTATTCCCAAATTCCCTTGAGCGAAGTGTGGCCTTCGTCTTCTCAAGTTAACCTCTCTTCTTGCTCCTGGGTGGCTACAAAATTTTTTCGACCAGCCCTAGCAAGAAGAGAATAGGAATATATATAGGGCTACAATAGGGATCATGGATAATTAGGTTGGGCCTTCTAATTACATCTTGGGCATAGCCCAATGTAATTAAATGTTAATTCAATCCACTAAAGAATTAATATTTGCACTACCTTTCCCAATACCGTAATTTAATTAATTCGGTTCCAATATTATTTGCTTATTAAATTCCCCATGTTTAAAATATCGCATGTCCATTAATTAAATAAATTATTGATAATTCATTTAATTAATATCTTTTATCCTTGATCATCCACTCAACCTTTATTTAATTATGCCGGAATAAATCCACCTGCAGGGTTTCACATAATTAAATCTTTTTGAGCTTTCAAGGGGACATCATTAACCCAAATATTATCAGGACATGGATTCCTTCAATAAATAATATTTATCATATATATTATTTCATCACCCAAAATATAATGAAATAAATCAAAAGAATTATTTCATATATAAATCAAAGCATGTAAATAATATACACGTGTCAATTACTATATCTAGATTAAGAACCTAAGCATTAATAATAACATAGAATCTTAGTTCTACTTCTTAATCAGTATAAGGGAACAATTCTAAATTTGATCCTGTTCAATATACACAAAGTATACTAGTATTATTTATTAGTCAATATAAACTAATCTAAATAATACTACAGTCATTCCAGTGGATTGTCTAACTCCACCTGTGCTGTGAACCATATTATATTATATAAACCGTATTTAATAATCTAATATTCTGTATCCCATTTGATACTAGATTATTCACAATATATAATATTTAGACAACATGTAAACATTTAAATGATTCTCAATAAAATAGGCCAGAAATAAATGTATATACTTCAAATAAATATTTTCAGTATACACCAACAATCTCCCACTTATACTCAAAATATTCTATGAGTATATAAGTGTTTATTTAATCCACAAAAAAACTATGTGTCCATCCATCTGACTCCTATCGCTTCCACATGCCTGTCAAAAACCTTGGCTGGCAAGCTCTTTGTGAAAGGATCTGCCCAGTTGTCTTCTGATGATATGTGAGCCACAACTATATCTCCTCGCTTTACGATTCCTCGTATGAGATGATACTTACGTTCAATATGTTTAGCTGCTTTGTGATCTCGCGGTTCCTTCGAATTTGCCACAGCACCAGTGTTATCACAATACACTGTCAAGCTCCTAGGCAAATTAGGTACCACATCCAAGTCCAAAAGGAAGTTCCTGAACCATACAGCCTCCTTTGCAGCCTTAGAGGCCGCCACGTACTCGGCTTCCATGGTAGAGTCTGCAATGCATTTCTGCTTTACACTCCTCCATATAACGGCTCCACCTCCCAAAGTAAAAACATATCCCGATGTTGATTTCCTCTTATCCCTATCTGATTGGAAATCTGAATCAGTATATCCCAAAGGAAATAGATCTGAGGCCTTGTAAATTAACATATACTCCTTAGTCCTTCTCAGGTACTTGAGTATAGTTTTTACTGCACTCCAATGTTCCTGACCTGGGTTCGACTGATATCTACTAACCATGCCTACAGCAAAGCAGATGTCAGGCCTCGTACATAACATAGCATACATTAAGCTTCCACATGCCGAAGCATAAGGAACTGCTTTCATGCTCTCTATATCCTTAGGTGTCGAAGGACACTGCTCCTTGGATAGAGCCACTCCATGCTTAAAAGGTAGAAAACCTTTCTTAGAGTTCTGCATGTTAAAACGAGCTAATACTTCATCAATGTAGGGCTCTTGAGATAAAGCCAACATCCTTTTCTTGCGATCCCTTATTACTTTGATCCCAAGGATGTATGCCGCTTCACCTAAGTCCTTCATTTCAAATTGTTTGAACAACCATGCCTTTACTGATGACAACATCATAACATTGTTTTAATGAGTAAAATGTCATCCACATACAGTACAAGAAAAACCACTGCATTACCCTCACTTCTCTTATACACACATGATTCGCTTGGACTTTGGTCAAATCCATATGACTGGACTGCCTGATCAAAATGAATATTCCAGTCCCTAGAAGCTTGTTTTAGCCCATAAATAGACCTCTTAAGCTTACAAACAAGATGCTCTTGGCCTTCCTTAATGAATCCTTTTGGTTGTTGCATATAGATGGTTTCCTCAAGACTTCCATTAAGGAAAGCTGTCTTGACATCCATTTGCCAAATCTCATAATCGAGATGAGCTGCTATAGATAAAAGAATCCGGATCGACTTAAGCATAACAACTGGCGAAAAGGTTTCCTCATAATCGATCCCTTCTTTCTGAGTATACCCTTTCGCAACAAGTCGTGCTTTCCAGGCTTTCACCTTTTTGTCAGATCCTCTTTTCTTCTTGTAGATCCACATACATCCAATGGGTTTTACACCTTTGGGTGGTTCCACGAGCTCCCAAACTTGATTAGAATACATAGATTCCATCTCAGATTCCATTGCCTTTTGCCAAAGATCTGCATCTTTATCTAGAATTGCTTCTTCGTATGTCCTGGGATCCTCATCATGTTCACCAGAGACCAAGTCTGAGGACTCTCCCAAAAACATGAATCTATCAGGTTGTTGAAAAACCCTCCCACTACGACGAAGCACCGGTGTGGTGTTAGTGACAGGTTGTGCATTTTCTTGTGGTTGATCTACTTGTACTATTGGCACTTGGGGATTATCTGTCCCTCCCACTAGTTCCTCTAAAACGATACTACTCATGGGTTTGTGGTTCATTATATAGTCTTCTTCTAAGAATCTAGCATTGGTGCTAATAATGATATCTCGATCCCTAGGACTATAAAATGAATAACCTTTCGTTCCCATGGGATAGCCTACAAACAGCCTTACTTCTGTACGAGATTCTAACTTGGTCGCGTTCTTGTTCAGCACATGTGCTGGACAACCCCAAATCCGAATATGTCTTAGACTTGGTTTGCTACCAGTCCACAATTCTATTGGAGTCTTGGGAACCGACTTAGAAGGTATCAAGTTTAGAAGGTAAGCCGTTATTTCTATAGCATATACCCAGAACGACTTGGGTAAATCTGAATAACTCATCATCGATCTAACACTTTCTAAAAGAGTCCGATTCCTTCTCTCTGCTACACCATTCTGCTGAGGTGTGCCAGGTGCAGACAACTGGGATGCAATCCCATTTTCTGATAAATATTCCCTAAATTCTCCAAGCAAGTATTCGCCACCACGATCTGATCATAGTGACTTGATACATTTTCCAAGATGTCGCTTCTCCACACTTGCTTTGTACTCTTTGAATTTTTCAAAGCACTCAGACTTACGGCGCAACAAATAAATGTACCCATATCTAGAAAAATCGTCAATAAAAATGACAAAATACTCATAACCTCATCTTGCTTGGATACTCATAGGTCCACATAAATCAGTATGAACCAATTCTAACACTTCTTTGGCTCTATTCCCCTTTGCTTTAAAAGGCCTATTAGTCATCTTACCTTCCAAGCAGGATTCGCAAACTGGAAATGGCTCCACTGCCAACGAGCCTAATGGCCCATCTACTACCAGTCTTTGAATCCTCCTCAAGTTAATATGACCTAATCTTAAGTGCCAAAGATATGTTTGGTTCAATTCAGAAGGCTTCTTTCTTTTATTTGAGCTAGAAAGAATGTTATTAGTTTCCTTTTGTTGCAGCATTGGTTGGACAGGATTAATAATATATAAATTGTCTTGCAATGTACCAGAACATATAACTCGTTTATTCATCATAATAGAAACATTACGATCCAAACAAACATTATAACCATCCATGGCAAGTTTAGAAACCGAAATTAAATTCCTTCTAAACGAAGGTACATAAAGACAATTGTTCAAAACCAAAATCCTATTATCGCCAAAAGATAATATAATTATTCCAACTGCAACTACTGCTACTTTCGTAGCATCTCCCATGAACACATATATCTCGCCATCTCTAAGCATTCTGGATTGCTGGAACCCCTACATAGAGTTACAAACATGGTCAGTGGCTCCTGTATCTACACACCAAGTGCTCGTAGATATAGCCGCTATATATGTTTCTGTAACTAGAGAAAGAGACATACCAGTATTGTTTGTCTTCTTAGGAAGAGGACAATCCTGTTTCCAGTGACCTGACTGCTTGCACCTGAAGCACTTGCCCTTAGGCTTTTTCATACCACCTTGAACTCCCACTGTATTAGCAATCTTTCCAGCTTTCTGTGTCTGAGTCTTTTTCTTCTTCTTACCTTTCGGCTTAGATGAAGAAGCTTTCTCGGCCACATTCACTTGAACATTCTGCTTAAAGAGTCCTTCAGCTGCCTGAAGTTCTGTCAGAAGTTCCGCGAGACTATACATCCTTTTGTTCATGGTGTAATTCAAGCGGAACTGCTCAAAACTTTTGGGCAAGCTCATAAGAATGATATCGATCTGGGTTTCCCCATCAATATCAGCACCAAGGATCTCCATCTCATTCAGATGAGACATCATCCTGAGAACATGATCCCTTACAGGTGTTCCTTCAGCCATCTGAGTGTTCATTAAAGCCTTCATTGCTACTTGCCTAGCAGCCCTATTCTGTTCCCCAAAAAGTTCCTTGAGATTAAAGAGCATATCTGAAGTTGTAGGCATAGCCTGATGCTGATGCTGCAAAACACCCGACATTGCTGCCAGAATGTAACATCGCGACATCTCATCAGCCTTAATCCACCGCTTATAATACTCCTTCTCACTTTCAGGAGCATCTTCAGCAGGCTGATCTGGCTTGGGTTCATAAGTACAAAATTTGTACTCCTCAGCAGTCAACACTATGTCCAAATTACGTTTCCATTCAATATAGTTCGGTCCAGTAAGTTTGTTATCCTTAAGTATGGTGAATAGTGGATTAAAGCCCATAATGATCTAATCCTGAGAATCATACATGTAACACGTAATCAGAGAGTTGCACAAATCTTAAAACCTATTGGTTTCCTCTAACAATTAATTAAATTTAATGCATTAATATTTAAGCACCATAAGTATCTGGTACGCCACGATGGGTGACATATATACCACTTAATTCGTTTAAATATTACTTCGGTCCTATTACTAAATAATACGCCACGTTTGGGTGGACTATATATTACCTTTCATAGCTAAGTGTATACCATTATCAAATTTTAAATTAATAGCAATAAGACCGGATGCCACCATTAAATATTTCAAATCAATAATCGATAGTAGGATAATTCCCAGATCGGGGGGAGCATTGTCAAGAGGCGTCACTTAAGACCCCTTTCTAGACAGAATCATCCTTTCTCTCAATATCAAAAATCTATATTCAATCAGTGGTACCCTTCTAATTAATCGAATTCTATGAAACTTGGTATGCCACGTTGTGTGGCATGTATACCTTTCAATATTCGTAATTAATTTAGGAAGTTTGTCCTAGTAATATCCATAACACTACCTGACACCATAAATCATATGCCACGTTAGGGTGGACTATATATAATTTATATTTGTCTTAGTGTTAAAATTACATACAAACAATAATGGAGACCGTGGGATTTAATTCCTAATTAATTCCCTCACCCACTTAGTATTTTTATTTAAAATTGAGGAATTTTATCTAGCATGCATCGCCTTATGTTATTTAATCGCAGTCCACATGTATCAAAATACACAAAACACATAACATAATAGCATGTTATTCATGATTAAAGCATAATAAATAAATACTATGTCCATGTCGTCCTAATTATGTTAAACATGCAATTAAAAAATAATTACACACATAATTAACAACACACTTAACATAATTAATTAAATCAATAATCAAAAATCAGTGGAAAAAATTAAAATAAAATTTTCCACTATTATGGCCCCTTGAAAAAAAAATTCCAGCCCTGTGTTCTGCTGAAAAAAAAAATTTCTGCCAAAAAAAATGTTGTTGCGCATCTTGAAGAGGCGTTACAGCCCTGGAACCGCTGTAACGCATGTGCGTCATGCGTTACTGCCTTAGATAGACCTGTTGCGCATTTACAGCATGCGCAACTCCAGTTTTCACTGGTAACGCAGGCTGCACCTGCGTTACAGGCTTCTCCAGATTTTTTTTTTCTTTTCACGCGCCACTCCTATTTCTTCTTCTGTCGCCAGTTTTCTTCTGTTCTTGTTATCGAAGTTAATCAACACACCAAACAAACAGCAGCCTTCAACCAGCTTCGTAGCGAATAAATTTTTTTTTCTCCGTTTTGATTTCCGATCGCACATAATTGTTACAAAATACCCGGATTATACAAAATCCATCAAACAATTACATAAAAATAGATCTAATACAAAACTAATTTTGCAAAATCTATTAACACGATCAACCCTCGTGTTTTAAAACCACGATAAACCACGTGGAAACCAAACAAAAATTAACCATGATTAAACCACGTGGGATCCAAACACATAATTAAAATATACATGACCATAATAGTGGATAACAACCTGCAAAACAGAATATACAAGCCTACCACTATATACATGCATATATAATTACGACATGGACATCGTATCAAAAATCGCAGAACCATTGAACCAGGCTCTTGATACCAATTGTTGGGACAATCAGATCTTGGCACTGCGATTTTTGATACAATAAATTAACGAGTACGAATAGAAAAGTCACCTTGTTAACGGTTGATTCCACGCTCTTCTATTGTATTCCCAAATTCCCTTGAGCGAAGTGTGGCCTTCGTCTTCTCAAGTTAACCTCTCTTCTTGCTCCTGGGTGGCTACAGAATTATTTCGACCAACCCTAGCAAGAAGAGAATAGGAATATATATAGGGCTACAATAGGGATCATGGACAATTAGGTTGGGCCTTCTAATTACATCTTGGGCATAGCTGATGTGTAAAATAACTGCAAGCGCACAGTGGTTAATTGTAGCAAATACAGGTCGATCCACAGAGACTATGAATTTTCAAAACCCTAATAATTAAATCAGGCGAACTAGACAAATAGGTTTGAGATGAGTTTTAATTAACCTAATTAAACTAATTAACAAAGATTATCAAATAATATGGAAAACCTAGGAATCCGAATCCGTTAATCAATCACAAATAATATCAACTCGCCCTAAAATCAATCCTCTTTTCTTCAAAAATAAGATATATCAATTAACGAGACAAGCATATACTATGAAACTTGTTATCTAACAATAACCTATCAAAACTTCTAGGAGCAAGCATAGGCTATGAAAAACAAATCCGGTAACAATAATATATCAAAATCACTTTGTTAATCGAACAATTAAGCACCAAGAAAAATTATGAGAATCAATTAATAGAAACGAGAAGAAATCAAGAGCAATTAATTTAACTTCATCTTCATCCTAGGGTAAGAAAATTAGCTAGACATGATATCGAAAAACAAACAAGAATTTAAAGGATGAATTGAATAACAGAAAAAGTGTTTTAATAAAGCAAATAAAAATTGTTTGTATTGAAGGACAACTAAATCTACTCCTACTCCTAAATTATGAATTTAGATCGGTGTCTAAATTGATGTCTAAAGTGGTGTCTCAAATACAAGAGAGGAGCCCTATATATAGGGAAAAATAATGAGCTTGGGTCCTATGATTACAATCCGATCTTGAATATAATTTCTTCAATTTCCCTTTTCTTCTCCGATAAGTAATCGATTTTTCCTCCAATTTCCTTGACTTCAAGTATTTTCCACCTCCTTTCCCTTTTTGCACCTTTTCCTGCGTGAAATATGTTTTTATTTATTTTCCTACAAAACAAAATAAAACAAAATAAAACAATTTATTAATTAATAAAATTACGAAAACGGACATAGAATGGTATTAAAAATATGATTAATTATGGACCTATCAAATGCCCCCATACCTATCTTTTGCTCGTCCTCGAGAAAAATATATAATAAAATACTACCTAAATATAATACCACTTCCGTAGGTGATCACGGTTGCATTTGGCATATGCAACAAGCCCTTTAAACCCCTAGGCAGCCCTAGTGGACGAGTGAGGTCTCGTGAGGGCCTATAGTGAATGTACCCACAAAATCCATCTAGCTCATGTAAAAGATTGGTCAATGCAACACCACACATACAAGTCATCTCATGCTACATCAACTTAAGAAATCAAAGTGAATTTGCAATGTCTTGGTGTGTAAGGTGCAAGTATTCACATAGTCTACTCAAAGAAATATGCAGCGGTCATTAGAAGTCCACGTCAAGTGTAAAAATAAGTTGGTAACCATGCTAAGCCCACAAGAGTACACCTTAAAGTCAAAACTTGGGATCTCATATGCACAAAACAAGCAATAACTCACCTTTCACTCACAAAAGAATATTCACTCAAGAACAAGGATAAGTGTATCACTCAATTCCAACAAAATCATAAGCATGCTTGACATTTGGTATCAATCTAACTTTAACACAACATACATTAATGATGATAATCAAAAGGTCTTTTATTTGGGTTGTAACGGGGCTAAGGACAAGGTATGTCAAGTAAGGCCAAATAAGGTGAAGTGTCAAAAGCTAGTAGGAACCATAATAAATCATACACAACAACATACATCCTCCCCATACATGGATTTCTAATTTTCTTCCAACAAACTGCTTGACTAGTCGAATGAAGAAGGATCTCAAAAACACAGAAACATAATTATGCTCTCATATGATTTTTTTTTCAATTTTTGTTTCCTTTTTTTTTTTCTTTTTTTCTTTTTTTTTTCTGGAGAGCTAAGATAGATAATATAAATATATAAGAAACCATAATCCTTCTTCAAGAATTTATTGAATAACGACTGACAAGTAAGCAACAAAACCCAATATTTCCCAAAAAGTAATGAACAAAAGTAAACCCCATCTCACACACCTTATTACTCCCACAACTTCCTACTAGCCTTTGACAATTGAGATCAAGTATACGTAAGGCTACAAAAGAAAAAGGTCTAGGCAAGTAATGTGGTGTGTCACCGAAAAATAGGATTAAGCTCAAAGGGGTAACTAATTGATCATATATAAAGGGTGTGGTAATTTGGATAATAATTGGTTATTCCTAAATGCCTTTATCATCTTATCATCAAATAATGTCATGCATTTCAAGAAAGGTCTCAAACAAGTGCTAGCAATGCAAACAACATGTGGACACTCAAGCAAACGAATATAAAATGCAAAAGATATGCATATGGGCTCAAAATCTCACTTGGTGGCAAAACATAATTAATCCCAAGCAAAAGTCTCTTTAAATGCACCTAATTGTACTCAAAGCATGGAAACCAAATCTTCTTGCACATATTCATGTCCTTTTAATTACTTACAACATTCAATAAGTCTACTAGTTTCAACTTGCTAGTGTATGTGTGTGCACAAGAACTTAGCAAATCACTTCTCAATCAAAAGCATCAGAAACACAAGAGTACTATAGCATGTAAGGGTGCATCAAGCTAACTTTTAACAAGTAATCATTTCACAAGGCTAGAATTATTTTTGTATTTTTTCATTTTTCAAATTTTTTGGTTTTTTTTTTTAATAATAATACTACTAAATCCCTCCCCCATACCTAAATCATGCATTGTCCTCAATGTATGCAAATGAGAGAAAAGTGACAAAGTAAAAGGACGAGAATACCTGATAAGGGATGAGGAGATACATTATTACCTATAACACACACACAAACTATCCTCAAGTTGGGTTTCATGCTTAGAACAAATGGCATTCAATTCATCTAACATCTCATCAGAAGAAAAATTTCTATACAACTCATGAAGTTCTTTATTACACTCATACTCTAACATAACATCTTCCCCGGCAGCGGCGCCAAAAACTTGATGTGTAAAATAACTGCAAGCGCACAGTGGTTAATTGTAGCAAATACAGGTCGATCCACAGAGACTATGAATTTTCAAAACCCTAATAATTAAATCAGGCGAACTAGACAAATAGGTTTGAGATGAGTTTTAATTAACCTAATTAAACTAATTAACAAAGATTATCAAATAATATGGAAAACCTAGGAATCCGAATCCGTTAATCAATCACAAATAATATCAACTCGCCCTAAATCAATCCTCTTTTCTTCAAAAATAAGATATATCAATCAACGAGACAAGCATATACTATGAAACTTGTTATCTAACAATAACCTATCAAAACTTCAAGGAGCAAGCATAGGCTATGAAAAATAAATCCGGTAACAATAATATATCAAAATCACTTTGTTAATCGAACAATTAAGCACCAAGAAAAATTATGAGAATTAATTAATAGAAACGAGAAGAGATCAAAAGTAATTAAATTAACTTCATCTTCATCCTAGGGCAAGAAAATTAGCTACGCATGATAATTAAACTAATTAAATAATTATGTATATCATGCATATTAAACATGATTCTAGAAACTAATATAAGATATGTCATATGATATGATTGAATTAATATATAAAGGGTGGCCACGTGAATAAGTGAGTAACAAAGTGAAATCACCTGAATCTAACTAAATCAATTAGCATGAATAGAAGACTGGCAGATAATGAATCGGTCGAAAACAAAGATAAATTAATAAACTAATTGCTACTTATCGAACTAACACAAAACAGACGAGGTGAACATAAAAGCAAGAATTAATCGAAGAAGGCAGACTAGATAGCACGAAGAAAATAAACGAGAGAATTAAACGATCTATAAATTTTAGGTGTCCCAAATTACAAGGGAGAAGGCCATATATATAGGGGAAAATATTGGGTTTGGCCCCTTTGATTACAATCCAATCTTGAATATAATTTCTTCAATTTCCTTTTCTTCAAGTATTTTCCACCTCCTTTCCCTTTTTGCACCTTTTCCTGCTAGAAATCTGTTTTTATTTATTTTCCTACAAAACAAAATAAAACAATTTATTAATTAATAAAATTACGAAAACGGACATAAAATAGGTATTAAAAATATGATTAATTATGGACCTATCAAATGCCCCCATACCTATCTTTTGCTCGTCCTCGAGAAAAATATATAATAAAATACTATCTAATATATAATACCACTTCCGTAGGTGATCACGGTTGCATTTGGCATATGCAACAAGCCCTTTAAACCCCTAGGCAGCCCTAGTGGACGAGTGAGGTCTCGTGAGGGCCTATAGTGAATGTACCCACAAAATCCATCTAGCTCATGTAAAAGATTGCTCAATGCAACACCACACATACAAGTCATCTCATGCTACATCAACTTATGAAATCAAAGTGAATTTGCAATGTCTTGGTGTGTAAGGTGCAAGTATTCACATAGTCTACTCAAAGAAATATGCAGCGGTCATTAGAAGTCCACGTCAAGTGTAAAAATAAGTTGGTAACCATGCTAAGCCCACAAGAGTACACCTTAAAGTCAAAACTTGGGATCTCATATGCACAAAACAAGCAATAACTCACCTTTCACTCACAAAAGAATATTCACTCAAGAACAAGGGTAAGTGTATCACTCAATTCCAACAAAATCATAAGCATGCTTGACATTTGGTATCAATCTAACTTTAACACAACATACATTAATGATGATAATCAAAAGGTCTTTTATTTGGGGTGTAACGGGGCTAAGGACAAGGTATGTCAAGTAAGGCCAAATAAGGTGAAGTGTCAAAAGCTAGTAGGAACCATAATAAATCATACACAACACCATACATCCTCCCCATACATGGATTTCTAATTTTCTTCCAACAAACTGCTTGACTAGTCGAATGAAGAAGGATCACAAAAACACAGAAACATAATTATGCTCTCATATGATTTTTTTTTCTTTTTTTTATTTTTTTTTTATTCTTTTTTTTTTGGAGAGCTAAGATAAATATATACGCAACCACAATCCTTCATCAAAAAATTCTTGAACGACTAACAAGTAAGCAACAAAATCCAATATTTCCTTAAAATTAATGAACAAAAGTAAACCCATCTACACACCTTATTACTCCCTCAACTTATTACTAGCCTTTGACAACTGGGATCAAGTATACGTAAGGCTGCACAACAAAAAGGTCTAGGCAAGTAATGTGGTGTGTCACCGAAAAATAGGATTAAGCTCAAAGGGGTAACTAATTGATCATATATAAAGGGTGTGGTAATTTGGATAATAATTGGTTATTCCTAAATGCCTTTATCATCTTATCATCAAATAATGTCATGCATTTCAAGAAAGGTCTCAAACAAGTGCTAGCAATGCAAACAACATGTGGACACTCAAGCAAACGAATATAAAATGCAAAAGATATGCATATAGGCTCAAAATCTCACTTGGTGGTAAAACATAATTAATCCCAAGCAAAAGTCTCTTTAAATGCACCTACTTGTACTCAAAGCATGGAAACCAAATCTTTTTGCACATATTCATGTCCTTTTAATTACTTACAGCGTTCATTAAATCGACTAGTTTCAACTCGCTAGTGTATGTGTGTGCACAAGAACTTAGCATATCACTTCTCAATCAAAAGCTTCAGAAACACAAGAGTACTATAGCATGTAAGGGTGCATCAAGCCAACTTATAACAAGTAATCATTTCACAAGGCTAGAATTATTTTTGTATTTTTTTCATTTTTCAATTTTTTTTTTTTTAAAAATAATACTACTAAATCCCTCCCCCATACCTAAATCATGCATTGTCCTCAATGTATGCAAATGAGAGAAAAATGACAAAGGAAAAGGACGAGAATACCTGATAAGGGCATGAGGAGATACATTATTACCTATAACACTCACACACACATAAAACACAGACACATATAAAAGAAACACTTACACACTCTCCCCCATACCTAAACTTGACTATATGGGAGATACATTACGAAACAGATATATTAACCAATACCAGATCGAGGGAAAATAACATTCATAACACAATCAACACACATGTGAAACACACCCACAAAAACACCATTATCCACTAGAGAAATATGATCATATACCAGAATGAAACTCATACACCTAACATCATTCATAGACCAATTAGATGCTTCTTTATGTTGTTTAAGCAGATTGATCACTTGAAATTCTTGGTTATGAACTAAGTCACTAGAAAGAACATGATGAGTTTCATTATCAACTATCAAAGACTGATCAAGAGTGGAAAAAGACAGATTAGAAACGAAAGTGGGTGGCTCACCAACAGAAGTCTTAACAACGGACTTAGGATCAAAAGAACTATCCTCAAGTTGGGTTTCATGCTTAAAACAAATGGCATTCAATTCATCTAACATCTCATCAGAAGAAAAATTTCTATAAAGCTCATGAAGTTCTTTATTACTCTCATACTCTAACATAACATCTTCCTCAAGAAAAGACTCAATTGTACTATCCTCAATATTTGACCATGAAACAACCTCATCTATCAAATTAACTTCTACAGGTTGTTCAAAAAGCTCATTAGGTTGATTTCCTACATTGAAGACATTAAGATCTATCGTCATGTTACCAAAAGTGAGTTTCATCGAACCATTCCTACAATTAATCAAAGCATTAGAGGTAGCAAGAAAAGGCCTTCCTAAAATGATAGGAATTTGATTTTTGAGATTTTTGACTGGTTCGGTTTCTAGAACAACAAAATCAACGGGGAATACAAAATCACCAACCTTAATCAACACATCTTCCACTATACCTTTTGGAGTTTTAACAGAACGATCAGCTAACTGAAGAGTGACACTAGTCTTCTTAAGTTCACCTAAACCCAAGGCTTGATAGACAGATAATGGAAGAAGATTCACACTAGCTCCTAGATCGAGTAAAGCTTTATCAATGAAAGTATCACCTATGACACAAGAGATGGTAGGACAACCAGGATCCTTATACTTCACAGGGATTTGATTTGACAAGATAGAACTAACATGAGATGTTAGAAAAGCTTTCTTAGGAACATGAGTGGTTCTTTTATGAGTACATAAATCTTTTAGACACTTAGCATAAGAGGGAACTTGTTGAATCGCATCTAAAAGAGGAATGTTAATCTTGACTTGCTTAAAGACTTCCAAAATCTTATCTAACTGATCAGATTGTTTGTTTGAAGTAAGTCTTTGAGGAAATGGGGCTTTCGGCTTAAAGACTTTTTCATTAGACACATCAGAGTGGGGTTTCGAAGGTGGTTCATCGGATGGTGGTGACTCATCAGCTTTATCTACTTCAGAACTCTCGGAATTTGAAGATTGCTTAAGACTAGGATTCAAGAGTAAAGGATTTTGTTCAGATGTTAGCTTATCTTCTTCTTGAGTATTGACACCAGCATGATTGTTGAATTGATTACCAGACCTTAGAGAGATAACAGAATTTACATTTTCATGAGACTTTTGATTTTGCTGAAATTTAGGATTTGTCTCGGGTTGACTAGGAAATCTATTTTTCTCTCTCTCATTGATTGTGTTTGCCAATTGACTGACTTGGACTTCTAGCTTAGATATGGCTTGAGTGTTGGAATTTAGTAACTGCCTATCTTGGGTCATGGTTTGCATGAAAGATTGTTGAGATTGAGTTAGATTAGCTTGAGATTTCAATAACGCCTCAATACTCTTTTCTAAAGAATTGAATCTCTTATCAGATTCAGCAAAACCAGGAGGATTCATGGGGACTGAGTTTGGATAATGACCAAGATTTTGAGGAGGATAGGAATTAGGATTTTGAGTTGGGTATGGGCCAGGATTGGGCTTTTGAAAAGCAGGTTGAGGGTTTTGATTATACTGATTGTATTGACCTTGGTTCCATGAGAAATTTGGGTGACTCTTCCAACCAGGATTGTATGTGGGTGCATAAGGATCATTCCTAACTCTAGGTTGAAACATGGCATTGACTTGTTCAATTTCAGGGCAATTCTCTACAACATGATTAGGAGAACTACAGTTTGCACAGAGAGACATTTGAGAGGACGCACTGTTGGTTTCTAAGGCTTCTAGACGTCTAGTGAGTGTAGCTAACTTAGCTTCGGTTGCAATAGAATTACCAACTGTGTGTAAGCCCTTAGATGAGTTAGATTTTTCAGCTTCCTGATTAGGTTCCCTAGTTGACTCCCACAACATTGTTCTTTCAGCTAACTCCTCAAAAAATTGCCAAGCTTCATCTTCATCTTTGTCCATAAACTTACCATTACACATAGACTCTAACAAAGCAGTGGTTTGGCTATCTAAGGCTTCATAAAGAATTTTACAAAGTCTCCATTTTTCTATACCATGTTGAGGACACTTAGACAATAGCTTTTTAAATCTATCAAAATATTTCCAAAAAGACTCATTCCGATTTTGTTGAAATTGGTTGATTTCATTCCTAAGTCTGTTTGCCTTATGGTTTGGAAAATATTTTTTAAGAAAGATAGCAACAAATCCCTCCCATGTGGAAATAGAATTAACGGGTAGACTGTACAACCACTGTTTAGCATCTTCTTTCAAAGCAAAATTAATAAGCCTGAGCCTAATGGAATCCTCACTCAATTGTTGAAGTTTCTGTAATGCACACACTTCCTCAAACTCTCGAATGAAAAGATATGGATCCTCTCCCTCTACCCCAGCAAACCTAGGTAACATGCTAATGTTGTGATGTTTGATTTCAAAGTTATTCGCGGTTACTGCGGGTAAGACTATGCATGAGGGTTGAGCGGTACGAGCGGGGTAACAACGGTCTTTAAGTGAAACAGCCATGACTATAGGTTGAACTTCTAATTCTTTTGACTCAATTCTAGTGGGTGAAGAGAACTCAAGTTGCCTTACTACTTTAGGAGATGATAGATTGGTTTGTCTTACTAATCTAGATGTAGTGTCTCGAACCCAAGCACTTTGCATACAAGAGAAGTAAACAATTAAGCACGCAGCAGACAAGAGCTATACGTAAACACCTAAAAAATTGAAAAATCAAAAAGAAAAAAATCTATATTATCCTAAGAAAAATCTAGACCTTGCTCCTAACAATAAGATACTACTAAAAGTCACAACTCAAAAAGCATTCGTCCTGACTGGCCAGGCAGGTGCAAGCATTGCCAAGAGGCTAAACACCTTTCTAGACACCAATCCAAATTAGCCAGGTAAGCGTCACGCTTGCCTAGACACTAAACGAAAGAATACTTAGTGATTTGTTCCTCCTAGATTCTCTTCCTAATTGAGCGTGAGATCCTAGGGGCTAACGTCTACTTAGTTTTATTAAGGAAAGGGGAATGCAAGATGAAGGAATTAGTGATTTGTGGGCCAAGGAAAGGGTGATGAAATCCCCCACCTTATCTTGTAATTGGGTGGCACCCTTAAGATTGATTGAATGATGCAACACACAAAGAACAAGAAAGTAAACACTTATGGATGCACTACACTAAGTGTTCTATTCTAAATTGTACGTACCTCTTTCCTCCAGCAATCACCACAATTTTATAAGATGGAAAGCAATAAATACAATAAAGAAATCTAGATGATGTGATCCTGTGTGAGAGAATGAATGATGCAGCAAATTGGTTTAACAAACAATTAACTAACTAATATTTTTGGGTTTTTTGAAATTTTAATTTTTTTTTTGTTTTTTTCAATAATAATGAAGAAAAGAAAAATAGAGAGAGGTGATACGGAATACCGAAAAGCGCTTCTAAAAATTTCAAAAGAGACAGCGAGGCCTTCCAACGATCTTCTTGTCCAAGCTTTTCTCCGCTTCACAATTCCCTAAAAAAAACAAACAAAAGAAAACAAGAAACTAATCCGAAGAATTAATATCAAGGAAAGAAAATTACCAATAGTCCCCGGCAGCGGCGCCAAAAACTTGATGTGTAAAATAACTGCAAGCGCACAGTGGTTAATTGTAGCAAATACAGGTCGATCCACAGAGACTATGAATTTTCAAAACCCTAATAATTAAATCAGGCGAACTAGACAAATAGGTTTGAGATGAGTTTTAATTAACCTAATTAAACTAATTAACAAAGATTATCAAATAATATGGAAAACCTAGGAATCCGAATCCGTTAATCAATCACAAATAATATCAACTCGCCCTAAAATCAATCCTCTTTTCTTCAAAAATAAGATATATCAATTAACGAGACAAGCATATACTATGAAACTTGTTATCTAACAATAACCTATCAAAACTTCTAGGAGCAAGCATAGGCTATGAAAAACAAATCCGGTAACAATAATATATCAAAATCACTTTGTTAATCGAACAATTAAGCACCAAGAAAAATTATGAGAATCAATTAATAGAAACGAGAAGAAATCAAGAGCAATTAATTTAACTTCATCTTCATCCTAGGGTAAGAAAATTAGCTAGACATGATATCGAAAAACAAACAAGAATTTAAAGGATGAATTGAATAACAGAAAAAGTGTTTTAATAAAGCAAATAAAAATTGTTTGTATTGAAGGACAACTAAATCTACTCCTACTCCTAAATTATGAATTTAGATCGGTGTCTAAATTGATGTCTAAAGTGGTGTCTCAAATACAAGAGAGGAGCCCTATATATAGGGAAAAATAATGAGCTTGGGTCCTATGATTACAATCCGATCTTGAATATAATTTCTTCAATTTCCCTTTTCTTCTCCGATAAGTAATCGATTTTTCCTCCAATTTCCTTGACTTCAAGTATTTTCCACCTCCTTTCCCTTTTTGCACCTTTTCCTGCTTGAAATATGTTTTTATTTATTTTCCTACAAAACAAAATAAAACAAAATAAAACAATTTATTAATTAATAAAATTACGAAAACGGACATAGAATGGTATTAAAAATATGATTAATTATGGACCTATCAATAGCCCAATGTAATTAAATATTAATTCAATCCACTAAAGAATTAATATTTGCACTACCTTTCCCAATACCGTAATTTAATTAATTCGGTTCCAATATTATTTGCTTATTAAATTCCCCATGTTTAAAATATCGCATGTCCATTAATTAAATAAATTACTGATAATTCATTTAATTAATATCTTTTATCCTTGATCATCCACTCAACCTTTATTTAATTATGCCGGAATAAATCCACCTGCAGGGTTTCACATAATTAAATATTTTTGAGCTTTCAAGGGGACATCATTAACCCAAATATTATCAGGACATGGATTCCTTCAATAAATAATATTCACCATATATATTATTTCATCACCCAAAATATAATGAAATAAATCAAAAGAATTATTTCATATATAAATCAAAGCATGTAAATAATATACATGTGTCAATTACTATATCTGGATTAAGAACCTAAGCATTAATAATAACATAGAATCTTAGTTCTACTTCTTAATCAGTATAAGGGAACAATTCTAAATTTGATACTGTTCAATATACACAAAGTATACTAGTATTATTTATTAGTCAATATAAACTAATCTAAATAATACTACAGCCATTCCAGTGGATTGTCTAACTCCACCTGTGCTGTGAACCATATTATATTATATAAACCGTATTTAATAATCTAATATTCTGTATCCCATTTGATACTAGATTATTCACAATATATAATATTTAGACAACATGTAAACATTTAAATGATTCTCAATAAAATAGGCCAGAAATAAATGTATATACTTCAAATAAACGTCGTTTCGATGTTGAATATTGATTTCAACGTCGTTTCAAATATGAAAAAAAATTCGAATCAAAATGATAATTTCTGAACAGTACCAGTCCTTGGAAAAAAAAAAATTTACCCCACCAGCGGCTGCCGCCCCTTGGACCCTTCCCGGGGGCTGTCGCCCCCGGACCCCAGCTAGCACGGTTTAAGTGCCGTTAGCACCGTTTAGCGCCGTTTAGTGCCGATTAGCACCGCTTAGTGCCATTTTATGCTGTTTAACATCTTTTAAACGTTGTTTAAGGCTGGTTAACACCGTTTAATGTCATTTAAATGTCATTTGAGACTAGTTAGTGCTGTTTAGCACCGTTTAACGCTGTTTAGCGTCATTTAACATTGTCGTAAATGCGTCGGTTGCTCCACGCTTTACATCAAGACAATACTTGTGAAACACTAGTGTACAACATTGAACCCTAACCTGAGTCTCAAAAAAGGCCGTTAAAACTTCAAGGAAAACCTGATCAGTTTTCCTAGAAGTTGGGGGGCAAATGATATGGGCTAAAAATAAGCCCTAAAGACACATTTAATGTGGCATTAATTAGACCCGGTATGGTCCAAACGTGAGGCCCACCAGATGGGTCCAAACCCTATTTTAAATATTAATTTCATAATTAATATTAAGGGTAATAAACAGCTCAGCAATCAGAATTAGATAAGGATATTACTCCTGCAAAACTTAGCCTCCAAGGTATCCGATTCAACATGGAAACTTATTCCTACAAAGAAGGAGTCTAGAACCTTCCTTGAGGAGGTGACTTTCCCGCCAAGTCTTCGAATCCTACCATAATTCTAAGGCTTCTCAGCCTATATAAAGGACCTGACCCCTCATTCTAGGAACTACGTTTTTGGCTTGATTCTCAATAACGAGATACGTAGGCACTCTGTGAGGACCGATCAGTCTCGAACACGGAAACAACCATTAAAGCTCGAAGCTCAACAACCCTAACATTAATCACACACGAACCCTAGTTTTATTCCACAACACCGTTCCAACAATTAATCAATGCATTGGAAGTTGCTAGAAATGGTCCTCCTAAAATGATAGGAATCTGATTCTTAGGGTCCTTGACCGGTTCGGTTTCTAGAACGACAAAGTCAACGGGGAAGAAAAAATCACCTACTTTAATCAACACGTCTTCAATAATTCCCTTAGGAATTTTGACAGAACGATCGGCTAATTGAAGCGTAACATTAGTTCTTTGAAGCTCTCCTAAACCTAGGGCTTGATAGATAGAAAAGGGAAGCAAGTTCACGTTAGCGCCTAGATCGAGTAATGCCTTGTCCACAAAAGTATTGCCTATGACACATGAAATTGTAGGACAACCGCGGTCCTTATATTTCAATGGAATTTGGTTCGAAAGAATTGAACTAACTTGAGAAGTCAAGAAGGCTTTCTCAGGGACGTGATTGGTTCGCTTATGAGTTCACAAATCTTTTAGACATTTCACATAAGAGGGAATTTGTTGAATCGCGTCTAAAAGAAGAAAGTTGACTTTGACTTGCTTAAAAACTTCTAAGATCTTGTCCATTTGAGTCGTTTGTTTAGGAGAAATGAGTCTTTACGGATAAGGGGCTTTCGGCTTAAAGACTCGTTCACTAGGTTCTTCGGGGACGGGTTTTGTCCCACTCGTTGATCCTTGTTCTTTTGAACTCTCGGGTTCAAGACTAGCGTTTGGTTCAGAATTTGACTCGTCTTGTTTGGGAGACTTGTCACCGACATGATTTTCTTTTTGCTTACCGAACCTTAGGGAAATGACTGCATTCACATTGTCATGAGATCTTTGATTAAGAGGAAATTTATGATTGACCTCGGGTTGACTTGGAAACTTGTTCTTCTCTCACTCACAAACAGTGTTCGCTAATTGACCCAATTGAACCTCTAACTTAGATATGGCTTGAGCATTAGAATTCAACAATTGCCTATCTTGAGTTATGGTTTGCATGAAGTTAGTTTGGGATTTCAATAAAGCCTCGATACTCTTTTCTAAGGAATTAAGTCGTTTATCCGAATCGTTAAACCCGGGAGGGTTTAAGGGCGATTGAGTTGGATAAGAAGCTTGAATCGAGTTTGGATAAGGACCTTGGTTTTGTGTCGGGTAAGAGTTCGGCTTTTGAAAAGAAGGTGGCGGAGGTTGGTAATTTTGACCTTGACTCCATGAAAAATTTGGGTGGTTCTTCCACCCGGGATTGTAGGTTGGTGCAAACGGGTCATTCCTAGACCTAGGTTGGAACATTGCATTCACTTGCTCAAAGTCGGGTTGAGACTCGAAGTTCGAAGGATTATAGTTCGGGTACACGGATGTAGGTGCGGGGCCACTATGAGTTTCTAAAGCTTCAAGTCATCTAGTAAGAGTAGCTAATTTGGCATCGGTTGCAATATTGTTTCCAATTGAATGCATACCCCTAGAAGAACTAGACGACTCGTTGGACTTATTAGGTTCCCTAGTAGACTCCCACAACATCATCTTTTCCGATAATTCCTCGAAAAAGGCCCACCCTTCGTCCTCATCTTTTTCCATGAATTTACCTTGGCACATAGACTCTAACAAAGCGGTTGTCGGACTATCTAAGGCCTCGTAAACAATCTTACAAAGTCTCCATTTTTCTATTCCATGGTGGGGGCATTGTGATAATAGACGTTTAAAATGATCGAAATATTTCCAAAAAGACTCCTTTTCCTTTTGATGAAATTGATTTGTTTCATTTGTAATCCTTGTAGTCTTGTGATAGGAAAATATTTTTTTAGAAAAATTACCACAAATCCCTCCCACGTGGAAATAAAATTAACCGGTAGGCTATACAACCATTTTTTAGCATTTTCTTTAAGCGCAAAATTAATGAGCCTAAGCCTAATTGAGTCCTCGATTAATTGTTGGAGTTTTTGTAAGGCACAAACCTCCTCGAATTCATGAATAAACAGATAGGGGTCCTCACCATCGCTCCCGGTAAACTTAGGTAACATGCTAATGTGGTGAACTTTAATCTCGAAATTATTACCATTAACCGGGGGAAGAGTGACACACAAAGGTTGGGACGATCGGGTGGGGTAACAACGATCTTTAAGAGATACGGCCATGGTCACTAATGGTTCGGAAATTTCTAAAGACTCGGAATCAGAAGAGGAAGCAATCTCAAATGATCTCACTAGCCTAGCAGAATTTTATCCCTAATCCAAGTAGTTCGCATAAACCACGAAAGTAAACAAGTAGCAGATAAGTGTGATAAATTAAACAAACAAAAGAAAGGATGAAAAATCAAAAGAAAAATTCTAGACCTAGGGTTCCTTAATAAAATAAACTAGACCTTGCTCCTAACTTTAAGGACCACCAAAAATTCGGTAAATCAATAATTATTCAAACCAATTTGGCCAGGTAGGTGCAAGCATTGCCAAGAGGCTAAACACCGGCCTAGACACCAAATCCTAATTGGCCAGGTAAGCTTTTGTTTGCCTAGACACCAAAAAATCAGAATAATTAATGATTATGTCGTTTCTTAGGTACCTTCCTAATTGAGCGCGAAAATCCTATGGGCCATGTCTAATTTAATTATATTAAGGCTAATGGCATGCAAAATGATGGATTAATTGTTGTGGATCAAGGAAAAAGTGATGAAATCTCTCCCCTTATCTTATGAGTGGTTTTGCCCTTAAAATTTACTTACAAAATGATGCAACAAACAAAGAGGTATATAAAACTATAAACATTTATGAATGCTTAATTACGTGCTCTAACTAAAGAAAAGAAAGAATTTAACGTACCTTGGGGTCCTCCAGCGATCACCACAATTTATAATGTACGAAAAATTAAAAATAAGAAAATAAAAATCTAGATGATGTGCCCTAAGTGATTAAATGCATGATGCAACAATTATGTAATTTCTAACTAATTTTTTTTTAAATTTTTTTATTTTTAAATTTTTTTTTGTGATTTTCTAAAAAATAAAAAAGGCCGAAAAGAGAGAAATACGGGTTACCGAAGCACGCTTCCAAAAAATTCCAATTTGTTCCAAGCTCCGTGAGAAGATCCCCGTAATTTCCAACTTTCAAAAAAAAATGAGATAAAAATGAGACAAGTAAAACTAATCCGAAAAATTAAAAATTAAGTAGCGAAGAATTATAGTCTCCGGCAGCCGCGCCAAAAAACTTGATGTGCTAAAAATAAACATTTAAATCGCAAGTGCACGATCTCGTTTTAGTATTTTTAAGATTCGTTCCACAAAGACTTATTATTTTCGCAACCCTTAAAATTCAATTTAATCGAACTAGATAACTTAATTTTGGAAAGGAATTTTAATTTATCTAAATTAAAAACTAAGTAAAGAGAATTAAAGCAGAAATTATAAACTACTCTTACAAATAAACAAAGGGAAACATAAAAATTGGAAATGGACCAAAATTGGGGATGGTTTAAAAATGATACATGCTGTTTAGAACATGACAGGGCCTTTGGGCCAGGAAATTACGGGCCAGAGACCAGAAATTAGCATGGACTAGAAATTATGTAGTCTACTTATATAACAGCTAAAGAATGAAAATAATGATTAATTATGCTAATTAAGGTAACTAAAATAGCAATTAACTAGCAAGATGTTGTAACACCAATTAATTAACAAAAGTAAATGACTATTAACTATTACAACTACGGGCTAAAAGAAAGGGAAGTAATGGAACATGGGCTACAAAAATAATAATGGGCTACATGACATTGGGTCAAATAAAAATATTATCAACTAAAATTTAGAATTAACTAACAAACACCATTTAACTCTTTTTTTTAACAAAAAAATAATTAATTAATTAATTAATCGCTCCTGCTAATTGAACAAAAGAAGCTAAGGCAGTTGACAATAAAACAATAAAAATAGAAATAAAGTAGTGAAACTCGAGATGATGAAAGCTAATATAACTCGAAACCAACAGCAATCAAAACAAGTTCATGTAAATAAATTACAACTAAGAAGTGAGCCAAGTGAAGAGAAAAAAAAAACAAGAATCGGCAAAAGAAAGCAAAGCAAAAAATAAAGCAAAAGGTAAAGTGATTTTTTTTTTTAACTTACATAATAAATATAAAAATTAGAGCTACAATTAAAAATAAACAAACCCACAATAAAATTGAGATTTAAAGGGGCACAACTACAGTTATTAACTAAGAGCAAGAAAATTAAAATCGATAATTTCAACCCCAAGTGGTTAGCATTTCGCTACTTTGTCCACTAATCAGATTTACAAAAATAACGATATCAAGGAACATAAAAGAAAGAGCAAGATAAGAAAATAAAGAAAGAATGAAAATTTGTATTTAAAATGAAAGTGTTTACAAGATGGAGTTTACAAAATTTAAGGTACTAAAAACTAATATGTGTTGAAAGAAAACTACAACAATTGGCAAAGGAAAGAAAAAGGTAAAGCAAAGTGTTGGCTTAGAAAGAAAAAGTAACATAAGCTAATTTCTTAGTGCCGTGTTTTTTTCCCTCTCCCTCCTGTCTGTGAATTTATAGGCTTTCTGCTAACTTGTTTACATGTAAAAACTGTTAGATCTAAATAAATAACCACGGATCATCTTATGTGATATTATCATGGTTACACGATAAAACTGTAGTACGAAAGCGTACCTGATTCCATGACAGTAGATATGAATACGGATTATGGGACTTGATCTTCCACAGACTTGATTCGCCTCTTGCTGTATCTCTCTCTGACTGATGGGAATAGAGGAGTAGAGGTTGTGAATTAGTCTTGGGGACCAAGACCCTATTGTGTTCTTTATATAGTACTCTAATTAGACCCCATTAACCCTAATCAGATTACTATTGGGTATTACACATTACAAAGTCCATACCGAATAAGATGTTATTGGACTCTTTATTTAAGACCACTTAATTAGTCCAAATATAGAATAAACATTAAATATAATTGTCTTTAATTTGTAAGCCCATAAATTATTATTAGATTATAAAATATAATCTAACAAAAACATAATGAAAGTCGTAGTCAAAAATCAGGCTGCAGTTTTTTCTCTACTTCTTTTTTTCAAGATTCCGCATGAAGAGTTTGAAAGTTTAGAAAGTCAAATGAAGTTGTTGGGGTGTGTTCTAATTTGCTCCAAGCTCCTAATTCTTTTTTTTTTTCTTCTTCTTTTATTCTTCATTTTTCTTCATCTTTTATCCTTCTTTGCACTTTATTTTTTTATTTTACCATTTCTTTATTTTTCATGAATATCCTGAAATGCAACAAAATAATTTATTAAAATACGAGTTCAAGCAATAAATATGTAAAAAAAAATGCAAAAATATGCACTTATCAACCTTTTCATTTTTCCCTTTTGACAAGCCTCACAAACTCCTTCTTGACAGAATTCAAGTGTGGGCATGCCTCTCACTAACTCTCTTCTGACCAGAGAATTAATGGTTTTGAAGTTCAGGTGTGATAGCTTCTTGTGCCACAGTCAGCAATCTTCACTTGATGCCTTTGAGTAAAAGCAACAAATTTTATCTTTGTTTGCAAAATCCCATATTGGCTACAAACAGGCTTCCTTTTCTTACTTTAGATAGAGCAAGTTCATCAGCCTTCTTGTGAGTGATCAAACATTCATCCTTGTCAAAATCCACTTTGAAACCTCTATTAGTAAACTGACCAACACTCAGTAGATTATGCTTGAGCCCTCTGACCAGTGCTACATCTTCAATGATGACATTACCAACTTTCAGTTTGCCATATCCCAATGTGTTACCAATGTTGTCATCTCCAAAAGCAACCATAGGGCCAGCCTTTTCTTCATACTGTGATAGCAGGGCCATATCACCAGTCATGTGGTTTGAGCATCCACTGTCCAACACCCAAATGACTTTCTTTTCTTTCACTTTGCCATGCAACAAATGAATTACTTCTTCTTTGGTACCCAAACAAGTTTGGGTCCACCTGGCTTAGAGACAGTTTTATCATAAACAGCATGCTTATCAATCTTCTTAGGACTAGTCTTCTTATCACAACTAGCAGTCTTAGAACTTTAGTTCTCAGACTTAGGTGATAGAGGTACCTTCCTAGCTTTAGGAGGACTTGAAGACTTTGCCCTTGTGTAGTGTGTGTGAGAATTGTGACTGATACAACCATCAATGAATTGTCTTCTCAAATTGAAACAACTAGTCATAACATTCATGTTGCATGGCATACAGTTAAATTTATCACAAAATGGAGAATCTCTATGTCTTAAAGGCACAGAGCAATCATAGAAAGGTTTAGGCACACTACCTACAGGCTTCTTATAAGCATGAGTTAAATGATTAGTACTGAAACAGTTTTGGCATGTTTTCCTAGGGGCATTAGGCACATAAGCATAATTGTTATCATTGTTAATCCCTAGTTTGCCATTTCTATTTTGTTTCTTCTTAGACACATTCTTCACAGATTCATTCTTTTTAGCTGATTCAAACTCAACAAATTTTTCAGTTCTAGGTCCATCTCCTACAGGCTTCTTAGTCTTCACTTTGACATTCTCATTCTTAGAGGATGCTGGTTGTTCACTTGATTGTGCTTCATACTCATCAACCAACATTTTCTTAATGAGTAAGGCTTTCTCATCAATTTCCAGTGTTGATTGTTTAAAGATAGGTGTCTCAACTCTTTTCAAAACATGAGGCACTCTCTCATGAACAGCCTCATCATCTTTAATGATAGCATAGCCTCTCCTCTTTTTTAGAGTATCATAGTCAAAACCAATAGCAGTCTTTGCACTTTCTTGATGTTTTTCATGATAGGACTGCAATAGACTAGAGGAGTTCTTAAAGGTCTTTAGTTTAAACTCATTTTTAGCTAATTCATCCCTAAGAGCTTTTTCAAGTTGGCTAGTACAGGAAACCTTATTCTCTAGATATTCAAGGTCTTTCTTAAGGTTCTCTACTTGCATGGCAGCTAGCTCTAATTCCTCATTTCTTTTGTTTAATACTTCATTCTTAGCAGACAATCTAATAATCTCTTCATTAGCAGCAGTCATACTAGTATGAATATTAAACATTTCAACAGATAGTTATTCAATCATATCCTTCTATTCAGAAACAAACATATCTATGGTAGTGAGAGATGGCACGTGAGGTTCAGATGGAGATGTCCCTTCCTTGGAATCAGCCATCAAGGCATAGTTGCAGAATTCTTGCTCCTCTCCATCACTATCAGTATCATCCCAGCACTTCCCTTCAGCTATGTAGGCCTTACCTGGTGTTTGCTTATTTAGAAGGGCCTCATATTTAGTTTCAAGCTCTAGAAACTCTTTATCCTTCTTTTTAGGCTTCATGAATTCACTGGCAAAATGCCCTGGGTCATTGCATCGACAGCATCTCACAGATGACCTATCAACTAGACGATTTTGAAATTATTCTTGTTTGACTTCACAGGTGCTTTACTCTTGTTGATTGAATGATTCTGAGGTCTAGGTTTGAAAGGTTGCTTTCTCTTGAACTGATGTTAGGAAATTTTCTGGCCATGAAAGCATTTGAGGTGTTTTCTATGCCATCTAGCTCCTTAAGAGTGTAGAACTCATCCTTTTCTTCTTCCTGTTCCTCAGCAACAATCTCAGGCAGCTCTACTACTGGTTCTTCATCCACTATCTCTTCAATTCTCAGTTGGCTTGTAGAGGCTTCAAGTTCTTGAAGAAATTTATTCACAATCAAGGCACATGATGTGTTTATCATTTTACCTTGATTTGCTTGAATGACCCTCTTCTGTAACAGCTCAAGCTCATGAGTCTTTAACACACCATAAAGCACATCATATGTGACTTTGTTCAAATCTCTTTCTCTTAGAAAATTGACCCTCTGCTCTAGGTGGTTTGATGAAGAGAGTAGAAACTTCATATGGTGCTGTAGACTTTTCCATTCATCTATAACTCAGTAACCAACTTGTGAAATCTCTCAAACATGTCGGTGATGCTTTCTTTGGACTGTGCCATAAAAACTTCATACTGTGTGACCAGTATCTGTTTTCTGTTTTCTTTGACCTCCTCTGTCCCTTCACAGAGAACCTGAATATGATCTCACATCTCTTTAGCAGTAGTGCAAGAGACAATGTTTGCAAACATTGACATGTCCATGGAATCTATGGTCAACAGCATGAGATGACTATCCAGGGCAACCTTCTCCTTTTCTGTATCTGTCCATTTGGATGGATCTTTGGCCACATATGATCTTGGAATGGTTACTGTTCCAACATTCTTTTCAGCAATCTCCTGTTGTGGAACAAAGAGACCATTCTTGAGAATCTCAGGATACAGAGGTTTTGAGGCTTTGATGAACAACAAGGTAAAATCTTTATTTTCCAGAGATTGAAATTTTCTTTTTTAAACTTAGGGAACTTCACCGTTCCTGTTGTCTTTGGTGTATTCATGATCTTTTTCTGTTTTGATCAACAGCCTGCTCTAATACCACTTGCTGGGTTTGGAATACACACAAGAGAATACAGAGGGGGTGAATGTATTCTCAAACTTTTCTTCGAATAAAAATTCTAAGAACGTTTGTTTTGAATCTGTTTTATGGTGATTGTGTAGCAAGGTATGTGTTGTGTGCTTAGTAGGGTATGAATGCGAAAATAAGAAGCACAAGAACACAATACTCACTTGAATATAATATTTTATTAGATCAAGATTTTGCTACAATCTGGGAATACAAATGTTAGTATTCCCAGCTTCATTTTTCTTAAAGAGATGTTATCTATGATTGTGTGAAAAACTTCTTGTGTAGTTTCTAAGCTTCTTAACTGCTAGAGAAGTGAGGTTGTTCACTTATAGAACATGTGAACAACCTACTTACTAAAAATGTAGTGACAGACAAAATTACTTTCTAATCTGTCTATCCCTATTCGAGTAAACATCCAAGCAACTTGAAATTTGACTTTCTTTAACCTGCTCAGATCCACTTCTTCAGCAGCTTGTCCCCTGTAATAACTCTCTAAGCTCCTTGTAGACTTTCCAAAAGCACTTTTCAGTATTATGGTCCTGAAATTGTTTTGGCTTGCTGTAGGTTTCTGACTTGTACAATCTTCAGTATTTTGTCTCCTAGACTGCATTCGAGAAGTAACCAAGAGACTGATTCGAGAACTAGAATTAACTTGATAGATAATTCTAAGTTCTCGAATACTGTATTGGTGACATATCGAATCACTTCTCGAATTAGCCTTTTCTTCAGGAATCCTTGACTTGCCGAATAGAGCTTTCAATTTCTTAAATCCTTGAGATGTCGAGTAGCTTCTTAAGTCCTTGAGATATCGAAAGTAGCTTTTACTTTTTTTGACTCTTTGAGAACTCGAATGATGCTTTGACTTGTTGATTCCTTGAGTTCTCGAATAAAGTCATAGACATGTCGAATCCTTGACTTCTCAAATGCTAGACTTCTCGAATAGAACAAAGTACTTCTCGAATTAGTACGTAGGCAAATCTTCAAACTTCAAAATCCAACTGTGTTTATTTTTACAGCCTTGTTCTCCAAGCTTGAGGCATGATCTCTGGATCTTCTTTCAAGCATTATTTCATGACTTAATTTATAGTTTACACAGATAGAATTTTGTTGCTGTAATAATCCATTCCCACATCGAGGAGATTAGGGATTTCAGTTCAGTTTATAAGGCAAAATACTACTACTAAGTGGACCAACAAATCATGATTTACAGTTGCCTATTGCAGGTACTAAATACAAGTGAAAACTCTACAACTAGAGGTTCCCTCAGTTAAGAGGTCATGTAAGTAATGCAAAGCATTACAAACAATTAGGCTTTCTATTAGATGTGTACAGGCATGTCTCTGTGACTAACACCTTCTCACCCAAACCCTATTCTTTTTCCATTCTCTCTCTCATATTATATCGCCGCACTCCCCCATATTCTCTTCTTCATTTCAATTGTAAATCATTGCAATTGTAAATCTCGTGTATATTTCATTACAAATCATGAGTTTACATTATGGTTTTCAGATTCAGAGCACGATGATGCAGATTCGGGTCCTTATGAGTGTTCCGATCCGGATAATTGTGACAACGGCGTCGATTGTAAAGGCGAACACAACTATAATGAAGAATACATCCAATTGACATGGGGAAAACACGATTTATCAGAATCGGTGAACAAATCGGAAAATACGGTTGACAAATCACTAGAGAAATTAGTGTCCTCTGTTGATAAACCGATGCATGCAACCCTTACTGATGATGTTGTGGTTGATGAACCACAGTTGGTTATGGTTGATGAACCATCATTGGTGCCCTCACTTTGTTTTGATCTACATGATCTGCCCAATGACGGCGAGTATGTGTCTTATTCCAAGGATGCATGTTCGTTTTGTTAATGAGCAGCCTACCTAAGTATTCTATCTTTTGGAAGTAGTATATGTTGTATATGTAAGTTGTTTTTATATGAAGTTATCCTATGTTGTAAGTTTTTGTTGTTATATATATAAAACGTGATGTATGTTGTATATTGTTGTTGTTGTTTCTGTTAGTATGTTGTGATATATGATTAATTTCTATTCCCACTATATGTTCTGATCTATGATGAATCTTATATTTCTGATATTCAACCGTAATCCTTGTGTGCCATATGCAATCGTAATTGGGGTTTTGTGTGCTAAGGGTTAGGGGTTGTATCAATGATGTATGGGGACTCTCTGAGATCCAAAAGATTGTTATAATGTACATTACACTTATATGTTATGCATACATTTTGTTTTGCATACATGTACTACCTATACTATAGCTTATACATGTTCCCAAATCACAAAAGTCCCCTTACTATAGCTTATACATGTACTGCCATACTTACTCTGTTGAGCCATGTAACAAATTCCATGCTTGATGAACAACCTACATTGGTGCAAGTATTTGTACTGGACCTTCATTTTGTGGCCATTTTTGAATGATTGCTGGTATGATCTGATTAATAAGCATGCTCCTGGTTTCTTTTCTCCCAACTGATTCCACAACCTTGGTAATTATTGTCCCCTTCGCTCTATATTTTGAAGCTCTTTGTGCTGGTTCTTGATAAGTGAATGGAAATATGCCCAACTTGCAATCAAATATGCATACATTTTGTGCATTAAATCTAGGTCTTGCAACAACAGTTGTAAACATAACTTTGGGTATGAATTTGCTTGACTTGGCTGACCTATACTTGCCCTTTTCATTCTTTTCCAGGTAAACCCTTTGTGATTTCTTACTTAAGTAAAACCACTTCTCATCAATATGTACAAAATCAAACATAGGGCAGTATTTTCTCTTTATTTGTGCTGTATCTCCCATCAACATGTCCAGCACCCATGTCCAACACCCATTGCATCCTTTGTAACATGTTTGCATATTTTAATCCAGGATGTAGTGGATTTGTGTGAGGTTTAATAAGTCCCCTCTTTATCATTCTGTGAGTTGTACTTGATGATACATGGAGCTTAACAACCAAGTCCCTTATGCATGATCTATCCCCCATATTGATGTCTGTTATTGCATTTGGTTGTAACTGAATTCTTTTTCTCACAGAATTATGCTCCTTAGTTGACATGTTGTAGCTCTACATTGATGCCTTTTGCTTCTTTGCTATGCTCCATATGCTGCTGACTGTTCTTGTTGATATATTGTAGATCTTGGCAACATCTTAAATTGCACCATGGTATGGCCGTCCTTCTTTCTGATTGTTTAAAAGCCACATAAGTATTTGCATCCTTGTGTCACAACTGAGCTTCAGCCTTGGTTTGTGGTAATGACTATATCTAATATGTGCATGTTGTGTGTCCCCTGCTGTGTCTTCATCGGGTACTTCATTCAAATTGAAAAGGAAGACATCATCTTCCATTTCTTCAATATTCCCATTTGGTGCTGGCTGATTGAGATCAAAAGGGAAGAAAACACCATCAGCCATGTCTGAACAAACTTTCCAAGCAATGACGCAGATCTATATATTGGTAAAAAAATTTTGTTAATCCAAGTGTATGTAATGGTGAGCTTATAGTTCTAATTTTTTTTTTTTAATCCAAGTCTATGTAATGGTGAGCTCTGATTGGTTGTAAAAACCAATCCTTGTAATATTATTGGCTGAATCAGGTAATAGTAGATTACTGATTTGTGATATTTTTGTATTTTAACATTAATCAGTAGTTAGTGGATTTTGTATGGTTGATGAATATTTAATGTAATTACACAGATGAACTGATAAAGCTAGTATAGGACAAATTTTTTAAAACCTGTGTTTTTTTTTCAAATCAGAATGATATTAAGGGATAGATGGAGTAATTTAATTACACAAATTCCCTTATTTCAATATAATATATAATTTGATTTTTAGCAAACATATTTATTTTCATAATTTTTTAATATTCATGTCTAATTTAATTATATATTACTGAAAGTATAATAATATTATAAAAAAGCTTTTCGAATATGTGTTAAAGTTTTGAACTACATTTTATCCAAATATTTTAATAATGCCTTCTTAAATGTAATATGTTGCTATGAGTGTTAAAAGCAGATATGGCAAAATGGGCTTGGATATAGAGAATCGAATCGAAATTCATGGTACCGAATTTGATTTTATATTTGAATTGGAAAATTCGATAATTATACGGAAACTAATTTGATCTGATTTGAAAAATATCTGAATCGAAAATCACCTGAAATAATGGACTCGATTATGATCCAACCCGAATAATACATTATCCAACGATTTAGATCCAAATTATAAAAATGATGAATTATATAATTGTTATATTTTAACGGGTTATAACGATAATCTGTATACATTAACACACATTTCATTCAATATTAAACCATTCATAAGTAAGATGCATATTTAAATTAATTTTACGTCAAATGTATCATAAATATTTAATCATCTTTTTTTGAAGAAGTACATTATTTTATATTAGAAATAATATATTCAATATAAGATAATTTTTAAAATCTCATAAACTAAAATAATGAGTGAATAGTGATTCGAAAGGATGTGAATCAGTGTTGATCCGAATCAAATTTCATCCGATCTTAATCCAAATTTCCTCCGATTTTAATACAAAATTAGACCCGAACCGAATCAGATCCGATCTGAACTCTATTCAAATATATCATAACCGAACATTGACCCGATTCGAGCTTGATTCGATCTGAAATCAATCCAATATCCAAATTGCCAAGTCTAGTTAAAAGTGCAAAAATTTTAAAGTTCAAATGATTTATAAAATTATTTCATTAAATTTTTATATTATATAATGTTTGGTTTATCGAATGATGTTATATATGTGAAATTTAAAATATAAGATATTATCCGTAAATCAGAAATAAGAAAGTAAAAAGCTGAAATATTGTTGAGAATATTTCCTAATATTTAATGCCCTTAATATTTTTTTCTTTTTTAGTACAATCATATTTAATGCACTTACTATTTTTTTCATTTTTAGGACTATTTTTGGTCAGGATAAACCGTACATGTTTAAAATTATAAATAAACATACATCACTCTATTCACTAAATTAACATTCGCTAATAACTACATTGTCATATTTTAATTTGTAGTGAATTAAGAATTTCATCAAATAAACCAACATATTTATATTTTATAAAATAGCGGCATTAATTCATGCACATCATCGTATATACCATAAGTCCATATCTTTATAATTAATATTCCCTTTGATCCATAATATAAGGCATTTACGCATCCTTAGATCTTAAATAAAAAGAGTTTTACTTAATATTTTTTAATGATTTTTTTTTTGGATAAAAATATATTTAAAATATTTTTATTCAAAAAAAGAAATATTAAAAAATATTAAGTAAAACTCTTTTCATTTAAGATCTAGGGATACGTAAATGTCTTATATTATGGATCTATTTAATATATTCAAATCTTTGAGCGTATGTAATTAGTAATTGCGTCAGACCACTTCGCAGTAGAAAAGTTTATCCCCATTCTTGATTTTTGAATCCTAAATTTATTTCTTGAACGGTACCGATTCCCGAACGGGAAATGAGAGTACTCGGAAAGAGTAGGTGATTTTATTAAACTAGCATTTTGTCCGTACTTCGTACACGGCATCTTATTTAATTTAAAATGATAATACCAAAAATTTAATAAATTTGATTGATTTCTTAAAAGATCTTATTTAATTTAAATTGACAATACCAAAAATTTAACAAATTTGATTGATTTCTTAAAAGATATTATATGCAATTATATAAATAATCAATTCTTAGAAAGATATTATATACAGTTATATAAGTTTTTAATAAAATAATGATATGCTAAAATTTATATAAAAAAGTAGCATACAATTCTATTTTAACAATGTTTAAATTTTATTTAATCCATCAAAATCTGCAATAAAAGTAATAAATATTTTTACAAATATTGTTCTCTAATTGAAAGCAATAATAAATTGTCTTTATTATTTAAATGCGGAAATGATAATCCCTTCACCCCAATGGCTCCAAAACATTAAACCTCATATAATATCAAGAACATATTATATTAACTATGAGACCTCATAGTTAATATAATATGTAAATGTTGGAGAACAATGAGACTACATTTCAAGCAATTTTTAATTTTTTTTGTTAATTTTTTTTATGAATGAATAGAGGGTAGATTATAAGACTTTTGCGTGAAGATGCCCCTAGCGGGACCCTTTAAAATAGCTTGAAATGTAGCGAATATGTGTGTTCTCACTGTTCTCATTTTAATTTTTTTTTGTTATTTTTTTTATGAATGGATAGAGGGTCGAATTATAAAACTTTTTTTGTGAAGATGCCCCTAGCGGTAGAGGAGAGCAAACCTCGGTTCGGTTCCGTATTTGGATAAAACCGGAACCGAAATCGCATATCTTCGGTTTTTTAAAATTGATAACCGAAACCGTAACCGAACCATAGGTTTCGGTTTTAAAAACATCGATTCGATTTTTATCGGATCGGTTTCGGTTTTAAAACCGCTTAAATAAAAAGTATTATAAATTTTAATAAATTTATATAATAAAGGTTAGACAAATTAAGTTATGTCATGCTTGTGCATATATTTTCTTTTTCTGTCAATTATGGAAGCTAAAGTTCTAATTAACCTGGGCACTCCTCCTTTCTGCTTGTGTTATCAAATGAATGACATCTTCTATGTTTTCTTAAGAAATATTTGGACTTAGATTATCTTCCTGAGGCCCAACACATTCTTTACTTTTGAAATATATATATGTGAATGTGATTAATTTTAATATATATATATATATATATATAATATATAAATATTTATTTATTTATATAAATAATCGATTCGGTTTCGGGTTTTTTCGGTTCGGTTTTAACCAATAACCGGAACCGGAATCGAAAGTCTCGTTTTTAAAAATCAAAAACCGCAACCGCCGATTCGATTTCAGTTTCGGTTTTTTGGTTCGGTTTCGGTTTCAATTTGGTTTTTTGCTCACCCCTACCTAGCGGGGCCCTTTAAAATAGATTGAAATGTAGTGAATATGTGTGTTCTCACTGTTCTCATTCTCACCAGAGCGTGACCATTAAACTGTATTAGTAAATTCATGTATGAAAATACATTGTATATATATTATTAATATAGATTCTTTTATTAAAAATAAGTAAATTATACAATTAAATAAGCAAGCCAAAATATCACATAAATATTCTAGTAGATTTATAGTTTATGTTCAAATTAAGGTCTTTCACCATGGCTCTCGCTTTCTGAAATTGTTGAATTTTTATTTTATTAACTTTATTATATTAAAAGTATGTTCTTATTGAAACGAATATAATAATTTGAATTTGAATATAATTTTAAACTACTTATTTTGATGGGTTGTTAATTTTTTTGTGATCAACTTAGAGGGCTGACCAAAAATAAAATTAATGGGAATACATAAACCCATTATCCACGTTATGATAAACAATGCCTATAAAATGGAAGTTGCTTATGTGGTTCAGGCTTGTTAATTACTTCAATACTTCATTAGTTTGATCATCATGTGGACCATCTTTCTTTTCATCACTTATGTTGCTGCTATGTAGTCTATCTGTAACTAACATCTTTCTTTTTATCACTTATGTTGTTGCTATGTAGTCTATCTGTAACTAAACATCTCTCTCTGCTTGTAATCTATATTTATAAATGCAAACTTCTTCATGTATTGTATTTTGTTTTCAATATTTAAAATTATGTAGGTGGAGGAGAAGAGAAAGACTGGAGGTGCAATCGTAGTAGTACAACATTACTGAAAATAAGTATAATATCATAATAGAATTTTTTGTTCCAATCTAAATTGGATCGCTCCAAATGCTGTGTAATGACAAAAAGGGGGATTAAAGAAATAAAGAAGATTACAAAAATGAAGGATAATACTATTTACCAAAAACACAAGTCTCCGCAAGAAGCTCACTTATTAACTTTTATCTTCAAATAATGTATGATTACAAATTATAACAATCACATTTTCCACTACATATTCTCTCTCAAAAAGCCAACTAAACTGAAAAAGGGAAAAGTTAGTGCTTTTATATTTTAATATGGAGCTCAAGTGAAAGTGCTAAATATGGTATCATATATGAAGTGAAATTGAACGCGAGTAAAGAAGATATTTAGAGCATAAATAAGAGCAATGTTGCCTGACCCAGAGGGTGAGGCTTGTGACGTGGGTCTGAGCTTCAAAGTATGCTATTCCATAGTCCCTTCGGAGACATCCGATAAAAAGTATGCTATTCCATAAGACTTTCTGGTACGTAGCATGTCTACCCCCATGAACCTTAAGTTGAACAAATCCATAAAGAATATAAACTTGCTTGAAAACAAAATAATGTCTATAAGTATCAAATTGAGTCCAAAGATTATTTACGAATAACATGGTCTGTACTGTGTCAATGTTATTAACTGGTAATCTTTCCAACTACCTTTATTATTATGACATGTAAAAATCTAACTGATATTATTCGTTATATACAAATTTTTATTATATTTTGTTAGTGGTTAGAAGATATGATGTCATATTTTTGGATATGCATTTAATGCATTTAGTAAATAAATTTAATCATTAAATATATTTAATTATTAGATCTAACAGTTCTAATTTTTAACTAAAAATCTAACAGATATTATTCGTTGTATACGAATTTTTATTATATTTTGTTAGTGGTTAGAAGATATGATGTCATATTTTTGTGTATGTATTAATTATTGTAATATTATGTTTTAAATTAAAAGTCAACGTATTTTAATTAGAGAGAAAAAAATTATTGATTGGAAGATATGATATTTTAGGTATTTATAAAAATTCGAACCTTGAAATTTTAGTAAATAAATTTAATCATGTAATATATTTAATCATTAGATCTAACCGTTCTAATTTTTAACTAAAAATCTAACGGATATTATTCGTTATATACGAATTTTTATTATATTTTATTAGTGGTTAGAAGATATGATGTCATATTTTTGGGTATGTATTTAGTGAATAAATTTAATCATGTAATATATTTAATCATTAGATCTAACAATTCTGATTTTTAACTAAAAATCTAACGGATATTATTCGTTGTATACGAATTTTTATTATATTTTGTTAGTGGTTAGAAGATATGATGTCATATTTTTGGGTATGTATTAATTATTTCAATATTATGTTTTAAATTAAAAATCAACGTGTTTTAATTAGAAAAAAAAATTATTGATTGGAAGATATGATATTTTAGGTATTTATTAAAGGTAATATCATCAATTATAAGTAAACATCTTTTAATTGAAAAAGGCAATCAGATAATTATCATTAATTATATTATTAATAAAAAATGAAGGATAATAGTAGAGGTTTAGATTTGGGTTGATCCGGATCGCTCCAAATACTGATTAGAGAGAAAAAAAATTATTGATTGAAAGATATGATATTTTAGGTATTTATAAAAGGTAATATCATATTAATTATAAGTAAACATCTTTTAATTAAAAAAGGCAATCGGCTAATTATCATTAATAAAAAAAAATGAAGGATAATAGTAGAGGTTTAGATTTGGGTCAATCCAATTGGGTCGATCCAAATGTTATGTAATGATAAAAAATAGTATAGATTTAGATTTGGGTCGATCCAATCTAAACTGGGTCGCTCCAAATGTTGTGTAATGACAAAAAGGGACATCAAAAAAATAAAGAAGATTAAGAAAATAAAGGATAAAAGTAGTAATTTTCCCGTGTAATGACAAAAAAGGACATCAAAGAAATAAAGAAGATTAAAAAAATGAAGGATGAAATTTTAGTAAATAAATTTAATCATGTAATATATTTAATCATTAGATCTAACCGTTCTAATTTTTAACTAAAAATCTAACGGATATTATTCGTTATATACGAATTTTTATTATATTTTGTTAGTGATTAGAAGATATGATGTCATATTTTTGGGTATGTATTTAGTGAATAAATTTAATCATGTAATATATTTAATCATTAGATCTAACAATTCTAATTTTTAATTAAAAATCCAACGGACATTATTCGTTGTATACGAATTTTTATTATATTTTGTTAGTGGTTAAAATATATGATGTCATATTTTTGGGTATGTTTTAATTATTGCAATATAATGTTTTAAATTAAAAGTCAACGTGTTTTAATTAGAGAGAAAAAAATTATTGATTGGAAGATATGATATTTTAGGTATTTATAAAAGGTAATATCATCAATTATAAGTAAACATCTTTTAATTGAAAAATGCAATCAACTAATTATCATTAATTATATTATTAATAAAAAATGAAGGATAATAGTAGAGGTTTAGATTTGGGTTGATCCAATTGGATCGCTCCAAATGCTGATTAGAGAGAAAAAAATTATTGATTGGAAGTTATGATATTTTAGGTATTTATAAAAGGTAATATCATATAATATAAATAATAAGTAAACATCTTTTAATTGAAAAAGGCAATCGGCTAATTATCATTAATAAAAAAAATGAAGGATAATAGTAGAGGTTTAGATTTGGGTCAATCCAAATGTTGTGTAATGATAAAAAATAGTATAGATTTAGATTTGGGTCGATCCAGTCTAAATTGGGTCGCTCCAAATGTTGTGTAATGACAAAAAGGGACATCAAAAAAAATAAAGAAGATTAAGAAAGTAAAGGATAAAAGCAGTAATTTTCCTGTGTAATGACAAAAAAGGACATCAAAGAAATAAAGAAGATTAAAAAAATGAAGGATAAAAGCAGTAATTTTCAAAATGCAATACTAGCAGACATTAGGAATATATTGATATTGATATTGATGATATTGATATTGATATTGATTGATATTGATATTGATTTTGATATATTGATTGATATTGATATTGATAAATTAAATTTAATATAAAATTTTCTCTAGAGAATTCAAGTAAATAATTCATAAATTTTACATCTCATTTTATACATTAATTTGTAAGGTTGCACAACTTTCCGATTTGGACCGGTAAATTAGATCGAATCGGGTCTATTGGTCTGAAGACCGGACTGGATCGAATATAATCGGTCCGGTCCCCGGTCCATAAAATCAAAAAAATCCGGTCTTCAATCCGGTCCGATCCAAATCCTGAAAACACCCGGTCCGGACCGGATCAGACCGAATTTTATGTATATAGTTAATTTTATACTATTTTGTCTTTTAAATTATATAATTTAATGATCAAATATCAACATATAACATATTTTAGTGATTGAAATTGGTAAATAATAAATTTATAAAATAGTATATATATAAATGCTATAATATAAATGATTAAATTTCATATTTCATACTATATATAATTTATAATTACGTTTTAAAATTAATGTTACTTTACAAATAATATGACAATTACTTATTTTTAAATTTAAATTAACTTACCAAGTAATTTAAATATCAACAAAGAATAAAAATTAAATTATAAAACTTACCAAGTAATTTAAATATCAACAAAGAATAAAAATTAAATTATAAAATTTTTTTTTTTTTATAAAATATTAACTAACTGGTCCATACCGGTCCGGTTCGAGTTTTTTCGGTCCGGTCCGATCCCGTTTATGATCGATCCGGCTCCCGGTCCATGAATTCAATCAAATTCGGTTTTCGATCTGATCCGTATCAATTCGGTTTTAGAAACATGCTCCCAATCCCATCACCCATGACATGACAAACTCAACTCTGGATTGGAAGAAGTTATATTGAAATGAGTGTTTAACACAGTAGGGTTTTTCCTTGTTTCCGCCCGCCGAAAATCAAACTGTAGTAGTGACGGACGCAACAACAATTTTACTGTTACGTCACACTATAATAATAGTATTATACTACTACAGGTACAGGTACAGCTGCTGCGATATTATCGTGGAAGAAGAAGATAGGGTTGTGTTCATTCATCCCAACCCCAATCTAAGGTACTTGAATTATTAGTACATGTTAATTACACAATTCAAATGAATGTTTTAATTTATTATATGTGAATTGAGTTGCGTTTAGTGATATTGGTAGGGAGTGGGGATGGAAGTGTTATTGGAGGCTAAAGATGCAGTGGATTGGATTTACAGAGGCGAAGGAGCTGCTAATCTCGTTCTCGCTTACACCGGTTCTTCTCCTTCTTTTGTACGTTATTCCCCAACTTATTCCCCATATTCTATTGCTTATTCGAACATTCATGTTGATTATTTTTTCGATTTTAGTTAGCCAACCTTTTTAATTTCCTCCTTTTACTTTTGTGTGAATCACTTAGCTGTCTCCATTCGATTCTTAGTGTTAGATTGTTTTTTTACTGTTAATTTATACTAATTTTACTTTCAACTGGGAAATGTGCTGGAATAACTACTCGAAAACTTGTAATTGGAAACGAAACAAGCTTATACAACTAGTACTTCTAGTGGCACCTATCAAAGCAAGCGTACTTGGTTTTGTATATAGTGTTTTCTTAACTATATTCATTCTCAGTTTTTGCTTCGGACATTAATTCATGATTTAGAACTCATCAAAATATATTTGACTTAGCTGGTTTTGCCATCAATTTCCTGAAAATTATTGATACGAGTTTCCGTTATCTATCCGATACATGCCCTGGAGGTGGGGTTGCATTGATAGTTGACTTGAGAGATGTAGAGCTAAATCAACTACAGCCCTAATGATTCTCTCAAAAAAGTTATTATATATTCCATTCTTTGGCTTATTGGTATCTTTGTATTTCATAGGTTGGAAAAGTACTGCGTGTGCACAAGGTTCCAAGGAATGGATCTGAATGTGAGACTGCCCTCATAGCTTTAACCATTAATGAGTGCCTTTTATGGAAGGAAATCGATGACCTTGTCCTAGCCCCTTCTAGGGAAATTGCTGAGCATCTTTATGTGCAACATGTTATGTGCCCACTGCTAGGTCCTGAGCATGTTGACTCTGGGGTAAGGTATTTTAGACCCAAAGGATGTGCTGTGTGCGTCTGTACATAATTTTCCAAATTACAATGATGAGTGCACCGCAGATAGTAGTGGTCCTATTGGCTAATAAAATACCTTCCTGTATTGGTTTATCTTGTTGCCTAATCACAGTTTATGATTTTTTAATTTGTACTTAAAGATGGCCATATTCTACAAGCTAACACATCTATGTTTAAAAAGGTTGGCTCCTACTGCTTTAACGGTATCATCTCTGACCTTTGTTCTTGTACATTTGCCAGGCTTGTGTTTTTGTGGCCAAGGAATTTTTGGAGGCTGTTGAGAGAAATGTTCTTTCTCAACGTCCTTCCTGGCGAGTCAATGATGCGAAAGCCAACACACAATGTGAATCTGCACTTCTTTTATCTGATCTCTCACTCTTTCCCCACAGTAAGAACCAACTTTTACTAGGCCTCACATTTTGCAAGGAGATAATTTTTTAACTGTTTCTACTCTGATAAATGCAAAGGTACCAAATTACAGAATATCTCCCGTTTAATTTACAAGCTTTCTGAACTATGTGCTTTAAGGAGAGATTCAAGTGAGAAGTATTTGTTATTTGGTTGATGTTGATATGTGTACTTGAAAACAGTTGAGATGGCTACTTTTAAGAAGAGAGAACAATATAACACACATCCAATTCTTGTGTTAACATATTGATTTTGATGTGAAATGATATGATTGACATAACGTTGGCAGATTACGATATTATAGTAAGAATTACCTCTATTCTTAATGAGGATCCTGAGTTTGTAATGCATATTTGTAATTGTTGCATTGGAAAACAATGAACAAACTTCAGCAGGCCCAAAGGTTGGAATGGAGAGTGATTTTCTGTCTTCATTTATTTGATCACTTCTAGTGCTGAGTACCATAGAGATGTAGTATTTAAAGCAGCTAAAACTCATGGCACGACTAGCAACATTTTCATAAATATGGATGTTATTGTTGATTATGTAATTGAATTATTTGTGGATCAGGGTGGCCATAAAATTCATAAAGTAACCGACATATAAACATATAGACAAAGGGATCTCTGTATGAATATACTTAATGATCTCTAGAAGTATATGACACTCAATGATTACTTTATGACGTGCTTCGTGCATTGTTTTTTTTCCTATCTAGGTGCTCTTAAAGATGAATTCTGCATTTCTGTTGAGATAAAGGTATACTGTCCTTGTTACCTTTGCGTTTACTCCAAGTGTTTCCGCTAGTTCATTGTTCTTAAAGAAACAATTTATGCTACTTATCTTTCATTATATTTATGGTTGTCCAAAGCAGCCTAAATGCGGATTTCTGCCAACTTCAAGATATATAGCAGATGAAAATTATGTAAAAAGGTGTATAACGCGTTTCAAAATGCACCAGGCACTGAAACTACATCAGGGAAAGGTATCTTTCACCCCCTGCTACTTTATTCTGGAGGACAAGCTACTATTAGTTGGGACATGGTGATTAGACAATTACCAATAGTTAAATTTAGTTTGAAAAGCATCCCGTTTCATAGCATATTTGCTGGCGGAGATAGCATTTAAAATTTAATGTGAATCATGGATAGAACTTCGAAGTTCGAACACTACACTGCAGGGAAAAAAAAAAAAAGCTCAGATGGATTATCCACTACCTGAAGTTAATTTTTCCTTTCTTCTATGTATTTTTTGTTTTAATTATGTTTCTGCTAGTTTGTCTAATGAGTTCCAAAATTGGCAGATATCCAAAATAAGTGAATATGATCCATTGGATTTGTTCTCTGGGTCCTTGGAGAGAGTGAATAAAGCAATGAATGACCTTATTTTCACACCACAGAACAATCTTCGTGTTTTCCTAAATGGTTCCCTCATTTTTGGGGGATCAGGTGGTGTTGCTGATAGCACTAGTTGTTTGAATGAGGAACTACTTGAAGATGCATTAAAATGTGTAGTTCTGACAGAAGATGGAAAGCGTACAACTAATTTCTTACATCTTGTTGCTGAAGCAGTTTCCAGACCAGGATTATTAGATAGGCTTCTTGAGGTACAGAAGCTTGATAAACTTGACATCGAAGGGGCAATCCATGCATATTACAATGTCATTTCCCAGCCTTGTCCAGTATGCAGAGTGTTCAAGGAAGACAAAAAGAAACTTTCAGAAAGATACACCTCTTTGCATTCATACCCGTTAAGTAAGAGCTTGAAAATTGTTAAGGAATATCTGATAGCTGCGACTGCCAAGGATTTGAGTATCATGATTAGTTTTAGACCCACAGAGAAAAGGGTCACGGGATCTTCGAACGATATTGTTTCGCTGAAATCAAACAGTCAGTGCTTTGAATACAAGGTATGCTTCCTCCAACAGATCTATCACTGCATCCACGTGCATTTTGCTTCTAATAACAATATGGGGTGTCCGTGGATGGTTCATTCTATGCCTGATAATTCTCTCAATTTTTATTGCTACATTGAAATGATGGATTAAGATAGGTACTTGTAATGACGTCAACCATAAGACAACAAGTTGTCTTGATTCTTAGAGTTTATACTTGAAGAGATTGTATATAGCACATAAGTTTATCATATTGTTTTTGTAACAGAGAAACCTCTCATTAGGCTGATGCATTTGAATGCTAATTGAAGTTTCAGTGTCGGATTTCTTACTATTTTGTTAATGCCATCAACAAATGATGCATGTCATTTAATCCCTGAACTAATTAGAGAATTTCTAGAAGCTTTGAAAGTTCGCAATCAGTTCTTAAGTAATATATAGAGACCATATTGAATAATGCCTTCCATTGCTTTTTTGGTATAGCTAACTGAATGACTCTTTGATAGGCATCATTTATTGACCTGGATATGAAACCTTTGAAAAAGATGGCATACTATTTCGAGTTGGACCAGAAAATTGTTAGACATTACTCTCAGATGGTTAAATCAAACATTTACTCGGAGAGAGTTGCAAGCATCAAGGATACACTGCACCATGAACAAACAAGTGCAGTGGAAGACGTTTCTCACACAAGAGATTCTTCTGGTAATTGATAGTAAGATTCCATGATTGTCTTCTTCTTGGAATTTTTGTGAGCATGTTATCAGTTCACTTGTTTTTTTACATAAAATTTACTTCTAGGGACCCAAGTGCTAATATTTTACATGATTATTTAGCCAGTTAGTTTTAACTTTTGTTGCATATGATATATTGGAACTGATGTGAAGCAGGAAATAATTTAATGATTCATTCTTTTGTATTTGTTATTCAATTTAAGTGTATATGTGGTAAAATATTTTTATTTTCTTATCTTGTTAGGAAAATTCTGGAATTAAAGTATATGGTAATAGACAAAGTTATTTAGTAACTAGGATCTATGGTAATGGTTATCTATTGGGAATTTAAATACTAGTTCCTTATTATCCAATATAGGGTTTGCTGCTATATACTATGATATAATCATCCTACACTTATAAGATATTTGAATTATTAATTGTGATAGTCAATAATGGCTGCTAGCATGTCTGGGATCTTCACGATTGTGTCTACTGTGTCTAACACACACAGAAGGTAAGGGTGGATGCATAGTTGCTCTATAAATTTATATGTAATAATGTATTATATATCATACATAGTAATGTAAAATATTATTGTTATATGTATGGGTTTGTGATCTACAATTTTCAAAGTAATAAATTAAATCATGTTGCATAGCATATGGTTAATTTAGTCCAGTTTGGTACTTGATTATTTTATAGGTTATAATAATTATTATACATTAGATGAACAGATTATAATTTGAAAATCTATATTCTAAGCACATATTCATATGAACGCTGTTATAGCATTGAATCCTTGCAGTCCTTGCCAACGTCATAGCGCTTAATGGGATGCAGAAATGGTTTACCCTGTGCTTGATGCTTATGCTAACATGTCCATCTTGTTTTGACATTACACTTTCTCTTTACTCATATACTAAATGTTGTGTATACACACTTTTAAGTTCTGAGAGCAATGATAATTGAAGCTTATATGGTGTAATTTCATTGATGCATCTCAGCATCGTGTAAACTTGAGGATCTTAGATTTCTGTTGTCCTATAGGTTTTTTTTTTCTGAAAGTCTTACCAATGTAGAAGGTGGACCAAATCTTCATCTCGGGCACACACACAATACTAAATTAAAAACACAATAACACATGTATAGTTAGCATATCTTCTTTTTCTTTCCCTTCTTTTTGTGATACCAGTTCTTCGAGCTGACCAAAATTAATTGTCTGGATATGTGTTTCCGGTAAATGATAAAACATCAAGCATATATTATTCAACATCATCATATAGATGTGTTATAAAAGTAACAACATCCTTTTTACTCTCTATCTGATTATCTAGATATGTTTATAAAATAGTGCTCAAATTTGAACTTCCTTCAGTTGCATGGTCGCTATAATTGGTGTGTTCTTTGCTGTAGTAATTGGAGCTTAATGGGATGCACAAGGAAAGGGCCAGATCAGACTTTTCCTTTACTGCAAGGAAAGTGATATATCAACAACTTTGTTGTCCTGCCACCTTCTCATCTAAATTCACATGCGGTGTTTTTTCGCAGAGCTGGATTTTACATTAAATTACTTAGTAAAAACAGTGGGTGCTATTCAAGGAAGAATGATTTTTACATTAACTTGAAATCTTAATCCAAGTAGAATACAAACCATCTAGAAAAATGTTCAGTTCTCTTGTTGTAAACTATGTAGTATGTAGCGAAGATTAGTCGTAAGGTGTACCCGGTTTTTGTGATGTACATTTCAGTTTTCTAATGAAGCCTCTAGAACGAGGGGTCTGTTTGGCAAACTAGTGTAAAAAATAGTTTCGTGAAGATGGCCTATATCTCTTTTTTGTACGGAAGTGTTTTGCAGGTCTTAATGCCTCTGAAAATTACTTGTTTGCTAGCATAAATTTGTAGTTGAATTGCTTTGCTTCAATTAAAAGGATAAAATATTTCTTCTATGCTTACAAGTCAGAAATGGTATTTGAACAGGATGAAGACACATAATTCGACCCAATATTTTAGTTAACTGTATCTACCAGACAACTTCACTTTTGACCATTTGTAGAATAGGGAACCTTATTGGTGGTCACCTAAAAAAAATTGGAAACCAGATGGCAGAGAACTTGAAGATTACTGATGCGAGGGACTCCATGCAGAAGGTTGATACAGTAATTGCTGTTAAAAAAGCTGAAAATTCTGTACTGTAAGAGCTTACTCTCTCTCTCTCTCTCTCTCTCTCTCTCTCTCTCTCTCTCTCTCTCTCTCTCTCTCTCTCTCTCTCTCTCTCTCTCTCTCTCTCTCTCTCTCTCTCTCTCTCTCTCTCTCTCTCTCTCACACACACACACACACACACACACACACACACACACCCCCCCCCCCCCCCCCAAGTGACTAGTATTTCTTCTATTATTGAGGGTGATCGAAAGCCAAACAAAAACAAAAAGCCAACAGGTATGGCTTCTGGTAGGACCATTGAAGATCAACACCATTTCGGTGGGGACCTTTCAAGCTCAACACCCATTGCAAAATGCCCTCATGAAACCTTGATTATAAGGCTTCTGACAGTTTGTTCCTTCTGGATACTGTATTTGGTAATTAACTTAGAACTTTTCTTCTCAAACATTCTACTGTCAGGAATTGTAGCAGATTAATCACACATCCTAGTAAACCATATGGTCGATGTGCTAGGCATACAGGTTTTAAACAATAACATGACATTTACAACTGGAAGGCATTCTGTACATTGATTTTTAATACCTGAAGTTAATGTGTTACAGAATGATGTTTCACATATTATGAACCTTACGGTCCAGGGTGCAAAAGAACAATTTATACACCCTTCAAGAGTGTTAGATTAAGTTAATTTCATCCAGTAGATGATTAATATTTTTTAAATTTCTAATTACAGGAAACTGCAATTCTAAATTTGCTAATTGATGTTTAACTTAGTTGCACACCAGCATTTTTTGGTTAACATTTGTGGTGCAGAGAAAGTACAAAAGTCATGTTTAATGCTAAGTGTCAGACCTCTATTTACTTCTAACCACAAGCATTGATATGTTCACCTACTAAAATTGTCAGTCCATTTAGTTTTCTACCAGCCCTCTGACTGGAAATGTACTAGATAAAACCTTGTGAAGGGTAGGAAAGTATTTTTCAGCAAGAAAATCTAATGACAGAAGTGCTATTATTTTTATAAATAGTATATCAGTGATTGATTCCATGATATATATGCACTAGCATCCTCCATATCTGGTTGGGACAGAGCTTAATTTTGCCAGAGATACCATGTCAAAGGTTCTGTTTTGCTTTGAATTACATGTTTTTGTTGTGTAATGTTTAAGCAAGTTTTAGTCTGTTTATTTGTGCATGCAGTTATTATGATATACTAACTCTGCCATGTTTTTCTATATTTATATATACTGACAGTATGCAGTACTTTGGTCGAATATAGTAGACTTTATAACCTTATCTTCTGCTCTGCCATTTTGCTGCAGAAAACGGTTGTGTCAGTGGATTTACTATGTTCAAAGTGCAGGAAGAAGGTGATGAAGTTAATATCATCAGTAGAAGGGATAAATTCTATTGTCCTTGACCCATCAAAAAATACAGTGACGGTAATTGGTGAATCTGATCCAGTATGCATCATCAAACAGGTGAGAAAGTTCAGAAGTACTGCACAGATTATGAGTATTGGGCCTCCTGGCCCTCCCAAGGTAGAAGAAAAAAAGGACGAGAAGAAAGAAGCACTTCCTTCTCTCCCAAGAACATGTCAGAGATGTGATGTCTGGTATGTTGTTGGTCAAGATTATAGTCCCTGCCACATTTTATGACGATGACTACATTTTCGACACTTCAGCAATTTGTTACTGCAACAATTGTGTCTGCTTGCAGATGTTGATTTAATTTATTAAGAAAAAGAATATGGATTCTGTCAAACTTGGCCTTTGTCCCCATTTATATCGTACATGTACCTGTTCTGCTGTAATGTAGTTTTGTTATTAGACATTGGTCATTGTCAATATTCTAATCTCAGGCCTTTTTCCTTTGAATGCAACTAAAATGAATCATGTGTGCAAGTATACTTTGAAGGTAAGCTGATCTGAAACCCATCTAGCAATAGTCCTCGTTATGAAGGAGGGTTCCTTTTTCTATGATCACAGTGCTGCATTTATAACAGTTTATCAGAATACTTCAGAAAGGTCTCTATATGTAGATTTGATAACGATATTATGCGATGGAAAAAGTGTAATGAAGGTAGGACTATGTTACTGAGGACCAACGTGAAGAGAACAGAGGTTCTTATTGATAAAGACTCGAGAATGGCCACAATGGGTGCCACTGGCTAGGGCTAAGCATTCTGCTCGGTTAATCGAATACCGAACCGAAATAATTCGGTTCGATTAAACCGAACCGAAATATTTCGGTTTTAATTCGGTTATGGTATTTTCAGTTATTCGATTATTCGGTTATTTCGGTTTTTTAACCAAAATTACCGAAATATATAATAAAATATTTATATTAATATTATCTCTTCTTATTTCTTAATTCCTTTATCAATATTTTATATGTAAAATAATAATATTTATATTTTTATATTTAATATGTAAAATAAAATATATAAATATATATAATTCAGTTATTTCGGTTCGGTTACCGAACCGAAATATTTCGGTTCCTTATTCAGTTATAGTATTTGGCCTTATTCGGTATTCGGTAATTCGGTTCGATTATAATCAAATAATCAGCCCTGGCATTGGTCATTTTCATGCCAACTAGTATCTACCGAAATATAATGATAAATCTTCACAATATGCGTATAGAATATTTTAAAAAGTAAAAAAAAGAAAACAACGATAAACATCCTTAACAAGTATGCACAAATTTTAAACAATAGAAAAGAGTCAATCCGGTGTGATTGTTGGGTAAAAAGTAATCTGCACGGCATAACTTCTTTCTTTCTTTCTTACCGGGGTGTAGGCGATTCGGATCAGATTAATTTTGGTCAAAACGTGTTGTTCAGGACACGCTAGCCTGCCTGGATTATATATCAGGACCGGTTGATCAGTTCCATGGTCAATACCGGCATGTAAATCATGCTAACCGTGCGGTAAGACCCAGTGGCTGGGCTTCCCTGCGATACGCAAAATACACCGTGCCTTGTCTTGGTCAAAGTTTCCACTGTCTCTTCAACACGGCTACACGCAGGGGGCGGGTGAGGTTCGAACCCGTGACCCTTTGGATCAACGCTAGGCCTCGTTTCCACTGACCAAATCGTATATGATAATTTTATAAAAATTTCAACTACAATCGCATCTGTGATTGCGATTAACCACATTAATTCCAACCGCGAAAGTGCGGTTGATGAGATTCGATTTGCAGTTCAATGACCTATTACAAAATCAAAATAAATTAATAGTAATAAATTTAAATTATTATAAATTATTACACATATTAGATTCAAATTATCAATTTTGAAATACCACTAAAAATTCATAAATTAAGAACAAGTGATACTCAAATACAAATATAATAACAAGATATTTTAGCAAAACTTTGTCCACTTCTACTAATTCAGAAGTAATGCAGAAGCTTTAACATGAAAACAAGGTATAACAAGCACATATATTAATACAATTTATCCACTAGAATTTTAGTAAGATACAACAAATGGGGGGCTGTTAATTTTATAATATTAGACAATATATATGATTACATATATATATGTCAAATTTATTAACTTTTATATTTATTATGCATTATATAAAAATAGAAATTATTATATGTATACTACGGTTTGTGGTTGCGGTTCGAATTTTGTGATTATTGAAACCGCAACCAAATCGTAAATAAGTGATCATTAAAATTTACATCCACAACCAATCTTCGGTTGCAAACGGTTAATGCAATTCAGCGGATCATCCGTACACCCCTACTTGGTACTATGGCTATAAGAAGGAACATACTGCTGTTACCAATCGTCTTGCCCCCAAAATTAGTTGCTAGAAAAAGAGCTTTTGACATAAGCTAATGAAGGCCAACAAATTGTAGTCACCAATATGATAACATGAGTGTTTCTTCAAATCAACTTGGATTCGTATGCCACCCTGCTGAAAAGAATCAATATTTCCATGGCCTTTAATCAGTACAGTTTCTTCAAAGATTTTCTCGTGTACCATCTTTTCTTCTTTCCCTGCTTTTGCACAAATTCAGCCAACAAAAGGGTAGATATAGAATTAAAAGTTAAAAGAGACTACATTTTCAGTTAGGCAGACATATTTGCTGTTTGTTTACCGGGGACATAGCTGCTTCTTGACTATCTATACATGCAAGGAGTTCATCTTGCCTTAACAGAGCTTCATGCAGAGCCTTTCGAGGATAAACAACAGAATATTAAGCCATCAAAACAGTACGAAATTATTTATTGGAGAGTATGCAACAGAAGCAATACGTCAGTAATTCAGCTTAGACTCTGGAGGACGTTACATGGTTAGAGAGGGAAAGACAATTTTAATGAACTTTGCGATCTTACCTTCTTGGTAGATATTAATTCAGCTTCTAATGCATCCACACGACAAACAACAACATTGATCAGCTCCTCTCTCTCTTTTGGCATTGCAAAGGACTTGACCTGCAACATGTTTATCTTTCTCTCTAGCTCGTGAAATATTTGGACAGGATTTGAGAGTCTATCTTCTCCACGGAAGTCAGCATTCGGAGGATCAACAAATTCCTTAATATATGCCGATTCACTGGTCTGTGCTATGGATTTAAGGGCCGGAAATGTAGATGCAAATATCTTGTTAATGTGAGATATTATTGAGCGAATGAAAGTGGAAATGCCCATGATGATGACCAAAAGTACGGTGCATATCCAAGCAAGAAGTCTCCTCGAAGTTGATGTTCTTGACAAAAGAAGTCCTTCTGCGAGTTATATAAAGTATGATGTCGTTCAAGTCAGAGTTTCAACAGAAGGAAAAACCAGCTATGAATTGAACAATGATCAACACTCAAAACATATAGCAGAACCAGAGCTTGATAAAGTATTAAATAAAATGAAAAGGTGAGAAGTGTAAATATAGGGACAAACCGGAAGATCATTCACTCGGGACACAGAAGTAGGATAAAACTACCATGCTCAATCCAAAGGAAAATACATACAAAAATGAAGTCCCCTAATGATTTTAATGCTTTGTGATTTGTGAACCACCTCCGTTTGTAGATTGTAGCCTAAGATGGTTTGAATATGAACACGATTTTATATTCCCAAGCTTGCAACAGAAAACTATTTCATATTTCAAGTTTGAGGATTCATTTCTTGGACAAAGTCAAGAAGATAGAGAAGTCCCTCCAAGGCATGATAAAATACACAATCAATAGCAGATGTTTTATGTGATCTGACATTTAACAATCTAAGAGTACTGTCTTTGGAGTAGAGATGCAAATCTTTTGAAGCTAAGACAAAAAAAGGGAAAAGGCTATATCTGCTAATTTCAGTAACAACAATCAAGTTTGAAACTATGTTTGTATATTGGTGAGAGTATGGCTTGCAAAATTCAGTGTGTTTATCTATGATTTCTGAAATCAACGACGAGAAGAGGATAAAAACATTGACAAGAACAAGAAGTTTGTAAAATATAAATGAATATGTCATGCACAAGACATCCCAAGGTCGTCTGGACTTGTACAGTTGTACTTAACAATGAACTATAAAAAATATACAACGTCTAATAGAACAAAGAAAACAAACAAGCAGAAGAAAAGATGATGATCAAGCATAAGAACTTGCAACAAAATGCCAAACAATATTAAAGATTGTGTACACATCTTGTGCATAATTGCATTTCTCACTTAATTACTAGTGCATATGCACACGGCACAACTACAACTTTAATAAAAAAAATTATTTTCTTTCCTATTTTTGAAGAAAGAAAACTTAACCCTAGTTCTAAGTGTACCAGCAAATCATCTCCAGAATAAGTTTGATGTTTCTGGCACAACATTTAAGGCTTTTAGAAGTAGCAGAGTTTTCTGTCAGAACTGGTCCTGTCATTTACACATTGTATAAGTTGTTGCATTTGAATCAGCTGAGTTAGCTTACACACACATTCAAGCTTAACAATCTACAAGGAGCGCTTCACATGTTAAAATCTGTAAGAATAAGCACTAGCAGTTTCGTCAACAACTCCGACAATCAATAATGAAGACTTAAAGGAACTGCATCTATCGTCTATATGTGTGTAATGCTTCCAAATTCACTTCGCATTTACAGTATTATGTAACGAATCAACTTCACTTGTAGGGTGGCTCTCATTTTGGCAAGACGTTCTAATTACCAGTGCCTATAAAAATGTACAAAAGCATATTACTCTTCACAATGATGATCATACTTGTTCACTTGGAGGTTCTAAACTTAACGACTGATACAAAAGAAGCAAATCGCATATTCATGAGTGAGAAAGAATATCTTGCACAAAAAGATAGGCACTAATGATTCAAATTGTAATACACATAGTCACATACTACTGTCTTTTTTATTCAATTTGTAAAACACGAACTTTCATCCATACTGCTCTACTAACTTATTCAAATAGAACTACTACAATACACCTTCAGCCTCAGCAATGCATTGTTCCACATCTTTGTCAGCCGCCACCTTGACATTGTAGGACATGATTTGCCAGCTATTATTTGTTGACAGCAACTTATTTAGCTTGTAACTTCTCTACACCTCATTAAAACTTAGTTCTGAATAGCTCTTGGCCTTATTCGGAGAAGTAATCTCCTCACTTACAGCTCCGGACTCATGGATGTGCCTGTCCCTTGTATCTTAGCATCAATTTTCTATATTAAGATTAAAAAAAAACCAATTATCGATAAGAAACATCAAAAGTCTTTAACAAACACAAATTCACATGTTCACCATACCTCTGGAAAAGAGAGCTTACCCCCACCTGTAATTGTTCCATCACTTTTTGATGTGTTTCCTATCTCTCTAGAACACTCTGCTTGACTACCCCGAACCATCTGCATGACAGGTAATATTAGGTGGGATTTGAGAATATAAGAAATCAGGAAGTACATATGCGGGAGCAGCGCCTCCTCACTTCTAATACACTGGGATCATTCCACGGCCCTTTATCAGATCTTAAACAGCCTCCTTGATCCATGCATGTACAAGAACCACCTAGAAACTCTGGCAACTCACTAGCAACAATAATACAAAGTAGCTTTAAAATGAAGAATGACCAAGCTACTGAATAAGAAGCACTTTGATAGATATATATTTGTATGGCCAAGAAACTACGCGAGTTACCTCTTGTCAATTATTTCAAGTAATTTGTTCTCGTATTTTTTGCCATGAACCTGACCATGGTAAAACGAATATTAATTAGAGAGGGACAGAGAACAGGATAGATTGGAAGACAATACTGCTCTAGAGATTTGAAATTAGAAAGATAAAGTGAGTGCTCTGAACACACCTGTATTTTAGAAAGCGTTGTAGGATCAATATAACTCTTACAAATAATGTTCCAGGCCATCCAAAAGACAGGACCAGCATTTACAATAAACATTTGATGAAGTGTCTGCACACAATACTTAAAGTAATTATCTAAACAAATCTAAATTGCATACTAATTACAGACCATTGACAGGATTTTGTTGATAATTACTTCAGGATAATGATTGATGTCGATCAACCTCATCCTATCCATAAGTTCACCAAGAGAACCAGCAAACTTTGTTGGGTCCTGCATGAGAAGATACCAAAAGCATTTGACAACAAAGCCTATATAACCAGTGACAGAGGGAGGATTTACATTGAGGGCACGCCAAATTGTAAAGATGGTGAGAGAATTAATCCCTCAACCTTGCTTTGCAAACAAGGACAAGCTATATGTCTTATATCTGAAGATATTGAGGGAAAAATGTTGATGAAAGAAGTTGAAACCAGAGATTCTGTACCAAAATTAACACTTTATCCCAACTGAATTGTCACTACCTGAGCAAATGTATTATTTATACCTATGAAACATATAGCCAAAATCTGAGGGTATTTGGTGGGTGCGGCTTGGCATTATGTGCCTCCGCCCCTATATATAACAACTCTTAAGCATGGGAATATATTATTATGTAATAATAACACTAGTGAAAAGGCATTTAGCAAAACAAAAAAAAAGTGAAAAGGTAAATACCACGCCTTGAACATCGAGGATGACTGTAATTGAATCAATGTGTTTTTTTGCAGATAGTGAGCAGGCTGGGAACTTAATCAAAACTCTTTTTTCGAAGTCCTGCACGTGATACTTCACAAGCCGATCCCATGTTGTCACCTGCATAAGCTTACTTGGGTTAACTTTACCTATTCTTTCAATGTAAACAGGTCTTCCGTCCTTATCAACACCATGGTGAGCGTGGCAGTAGTATTTTAGGACTTCATCCAACTCGGGAAAATTAAAATCCTGATTTAAACATCAGAAGAAACATGTAAAATCCCTGGAAAACTTGTACATACATAGAGTGAGAATACATGATACACACTACGAGGTGGACATCAAACATGAAATCTAAGGTTTAACTGGTTTATGTTAGACGGCCTTAATTGTATCATACAGTTATTGACAGTTTCGGTGATCTTCCAGACATTATGAGAGTCCCCCTTCCATCTTTTTGCAAATAAAATATATAAGAGGTGGGGAGAATGTCTTTTCAATGTTTAAGATATTACATCATGCTCAAAATATAAATAGATTTCTAGGTAACATATAAATAGATTGATGAGAATATCCAAGATATCAGCATTAACCCACAAAAAGAAAGCGAGTCCAATGAGCTAACCAGTGCAAGAGAGCAATACATTAAAATACCAGAAGGAAAATTATATCAGCCAAGTAAATCACCTCCAAAATAGTATCAGTACCAAAGTCTTGTCTCCATTGAAGCATATTCACCCACATACACTTACTTTGCTCAAAATCAAACTTTCTGGCTTTCAAGAACCTGGAAATACAAGAATTATTCAGATGTAAGTCGTTGGCCAGTGACCAACTCGTGCAACTAATTAACTAAAAAACAAATATGATAGAAAGCCAAATAGATGAATGTTGTACATAACAATTTTCATTTCACTTTTGACACGAAAAGAGAGAATCTTCTACCACACAGTTGCATGATATCGAAACAATTAAAAGAGATACTTATATTTATTTACCAAGGGGATCACAATAAGAACTTCTGATAGAAAAAACATATCGTTATGCAGGTAAAATAAAGAGATGATCCCAACCTAACTTAGTGACTCATCAATGGACTAAGTTTGTTCTATGTACTTAGGGATGGAGGAAGTTCACCTTAACATCATATATTGGTCGTCAAAACTAGCAGGTAGCAAGTTTTCTTTAATTAATGCAAGCCTGAAAGCTTCTACTGCCTTTATCTCCTCAGAATTCAGGAGACTCTCTGTCTCAAATGAAACTTTTTTATCCCCTTTCTTCCTGTTTTCGCTCCTTCCTACAGAAATTTCCAAGTCCTTTGGTGCATGCATCTCTTTCTCCTTTGAAGTTTTCTCTCTCGTATATTCATCTCCCGCATTTCGTTGATCTGATTGCAATTCTTGTTTTTGGTCATAAGGAAAGGAGCCTCCGTTGCCTACAAACCAAAAGAGTATTGTCATTGCAATCAGAAAACATGTAAATAGTATAGGAAAGGGCCAATAAGTAGTAGTTCTGAAATTTCGAGAGGCATTATCTTCAGGCTTCAGCAAACACATTAATATTAAACGCATGGAAATACGTTGATCTGCGTTGATATAACTACAAGTAACAAAACCAATTTAATGGATGCCAATAAAGACATAAAACCTCAACCTAAGTTCATATCATAGGGTTTTTTGTATGTACAAGGATCCGATAAGTAACTAGAGATTAACATCCTCTAGGAAAAACAAACTTTCAAACACGTAATTTCTTTGCATATGCACAGAATGAATTTCTCTATTAATTTTTTTTTGATTCCTAAGAAATCAAAATTATGAGCGAATTCAAATAATGACATAGTGACACAAAAATGATCACTATGTATCTTTATGATCTCAGTCATAAACAGGATTGAGAAAGCTGTAAAAGAATATATTGTGCAGTGAGAGAAAGAGATTACCAGGCCTTTGAAAGCGATCGGAATCTCCTGACATTTTTCTGCTTATAAAAATTGCTAATTCAAATTCTGGTGCTAATAAAAGTAATACCGATATCCAAATTATGCCTGTGTATCATGAAAACTTTGAAGAACCAGAAAGTGTGTATTTATAATGCAAACTATGAGTGTTATGGTTCTTCCTGTCATCTTCTTATCTGTCAACTATAAATCTAAAATTTCCCAAACTAAATTTGCAATATCAACTATGACGTTCATTTACATTGAACTTTGTTCTACCTTTATCCATTATTAAAGACAGAGAGCTAAACATATACACATATTCTCAACCAGAACCAATAATCTCATGCAGTGATGTCATTTTTTTCAAAAATTCTCCCATTTGACCATGTCCACTTGAAATGAAGTACCTTATCATATAACTCTTCTTTTGTTCTATAGTAAATGTCAGTTCATCTGTTTGCGTCCTGAACTCGTACTCTAATTTAAGATTCTGAAGCAAAATAGATAGATAAAAATCAATCTAGCATATACAACATCAGTTTAGTTCCATCGCAAAACACTGTTTTTTGGCCAAAATACAACGGAAAATTATTGTTTACCGCAGTGAGGACTTAATTTTCTTTGATAAATCATTATCAACTACATAAGTATGAAAACAACTTGTGCAGGACTCGTGCGGTTGTGCCTGACTATTATCGTCTAAAGGTACGTAGACTTGCCTGAAGCGTCGTACTTGATTTTATACATAACTAACCAGACAATAGTTTTTTTACATAAATTTGGGCACATCTTAACTTTTTAACTCAGCTTGCAGCAGGAAAGATCGGCACTAAGATCCGGAAGATGTTTTGATATCTGAAGGGATTGGTGCAACGATTTTTTTTATTAGAAATGAACACACTTTTACACCGTATGTGCTTGACACTTTGAATTTCTTCGCACCAGGGTGGCAAAACTTCTTAAATATCACACACTTTTATACCATTTTGTGCTTGAAAAATATCCATTTATAGTTCCTTCCATATTTGTGTGTTACTGCCATTTATTTATTTTCCATTACAAATATATTTTAAATAGAATTATCCACCTGAGGTTTATACTTTCTAACAACTTTCAAAACTTGATCTTATAAACAAAAATGATTGGGAAATGACTGAACGCAGATTAACCAAGAGTGTACGATGAAAACAGAAAGATATCAAGTAATCTGACATCACTTTCACTAATTTGTTCACATCAAGAGGATGATAAAAAGATATCCAGATGCATTTCACAAGTAACTACTTATTAATAAGCCTTATAGCCAATCTGTATAAGAAATTTCCAATTCCTGCAGAAGTGGCTTAAAAGATAAGAAAACGGATCAGTTGGTTTTCCTAAATCAAATGCCTTTGGAAGCCTTGAAATACATGCACACATGGACAGACAGTATCAGAAAAAGTTTAAACCATTCATTACCTCCTAAGCCCAGTTCATCTTTGACCAAAAATGATTTAATTTGTCCTCCAGCTTTCCAATGAGATGTAAGAAATCATAAGAAGAATTACAACAAAAAAAATTAAACGAAGCCAGACATAGTAACTTAACAAAATGGTAGCTTGGACCTAACATCAAGAAAAGCATATCAATCACAATGGTTAGCCAGATGTCAGAAATAATGGAACTTAAATTGCTTTTCTACATAAATTTCGCTATCTGCGAGTGTTCCTTTCCCGGTAAGATCCCTGAATAATATTTGGTGTTGTTAGTCAACTCCTAAGAAAGAATTATGTCATGAGGAAAAACATGAACACGTTTACCAGGTATGTAAGATCTGTGGGAATCCCTCAATACTCTGCAACTGCAGTGGTGATCAGGTGTCGAGCAATCCAACATTTTCTAAGTGGCTGTGGTCCAGAGATGAGAGTTTTACTGCAGACAAAGAAGATGCATAAAAATTCAAGGAAAGTTTTTAAAATTAATACTGTCCATGATTTATCCATCTACTAGTAGAACCCAGTATATTAGTATGCAGGGATGATGCAAACAAGTTTGCGAATCCTGATAAATGCATTAATGACAGATCCTCTGTTATTAGTATAAAGCTACACAGGTGATTAAGGCACTTACAGTTTGAATATTGCACAGTGAAGCTATTAGCAAAGCATCGCCACTGCATTAGGAAGCAAGCGAGATAGAAGTGATGCATAAAACAGTACCGAGTAAAAATTTCACGAAGAATACAAGCAAAAATGGGAAGGAGAAGGTCAGTTCCATCTTCCATCACTAGCAAATTTTTTGGTGAGGAGCGTAATAAGTCAGATACCTGATCTGGGGATTGTTATGGGCATATCTTTAATTACGAATGACGACCAAATCTCATTTTGATCATGAAACCTTCTGAACTGCTCTTCACCTCAACTAAATCGAAAAACAGAAAAGACAAATGCCAATTAGATAACAATCTGCTTAATAACTTCATTACTTCACACACTGACCCACAGAAAGATTTAAACACTAACATATTGCTCAAGAGACAAGAGCTTAAAATATCAAGATAGTGTCCAGATACACTGATGCAGCATTGTCCATCGAGCAACTCTTTACTTTTTACCATGTATGACAAAGAGAAAGTTAACTTCAATGGAGCTAAGAAGCTGGTGAGATGGAATGAATAAAAGAACTTGAAATTTGTAAATTTCTTAAAGTTAAAGAGTAAGATATTTTATAATTTAATTTGAATTAAGAGGAAATGGGAGGATTAATAGAATGTTTAATCTCTGTTTTCTGCTTAACCCTTCTCATAACCAAAATTATAATTACATTTTTTTCTCCAACTGTTGCAACAAGTACATACTAAAAAAGACATAATGTCTCCAATTTACATATTTTGGTCCAAGGAATATAAATTTTTATATGCATATCAAAATTATGCCCTTTGAGAATAATAACTGAACGGGAAATCAGATTTGTCGATAATTTAGTAAATAGCTAACCAGCTTCAGTTACATTGGACTTCACATATTCCTTGTCCTTTAAATTAAATTCTCTGTTAGACCCCCAATAATTGCAACATATCATAGGAGGCCAAAGAAAGTCAAAGAAATGAAGACTTACCATAGACGCGAAAGGAAATGAAAAGGAAAGGTGTTGGATGCATAATCAGGTCAACTATGCATCATGATTGATGGAGCAGAATCAGTAGACTTAATTGAGAGAATAAATTACAGATTATATACATTTAAAGTAAGGAATTCTCTACATGATTTGGGGAATCAGATTGGAGGAAAATAAAGTATTTAATCTGACACCTAGGTATAGTTTAGGCATTGAGTTTTTATAAGTGGTTTTATAGCAGAGAAGCTCTGCCCTGATGGTGAAGCACCTTCTATTGTAATTCTGGTGTAGCATCAGAATACTAATACGTATATTAGTTTACTTAAATAAATATCTTTGTTTCTTTAATAATTTAGTTATATGATCTAGGTTCATAACAATTGGTATCAGATTCAGGTTATCAAGGTGACTTGTGTCCTAGTAGATGGTCAATACCAGAATGGAGAACAGAATAGATAATGTAGAGAAAGATGTGAAGTTGCTGCATGAATTGTTGTAGAAGGAGCAGATGGAGCGCAACAACCAGTTCCGTGTGTTAGAGGGCAAACTATCAGAGATATCTTCAATTCATCAGATGCTCGCAAGCTTAAAAGAAAAACTCATAGAGTCCGCTGGTCCATCAGGTGAAGTAACATCGCAGGGAAAGGAACATAACAAGGAAGAAGGGATGTCATCCACTGTTAAAATTACACAGCCTCATGATGAATATGATGAATTCCGCCTTGCTGTGAAAAAGGTGGAGCTTCCAAACTTTAGCGGACAAGACCCTGTAGGCTAAGTGTATCGAGCTGAACAATATTTTGAAGTGCAAAACACAAAATCGGAGCATAAGGTCAAGCTTGCATTCATTGCCATGGAAGGTATAGCGGTACATTGGTTAAAGTTGTTGCGAGGCAAGTCACCTGTAATTAAATGGGATGAACTTGCAACTGAGTTAATGAGAAGATTCGGAGGATCAAAATCTGGGAATCCGCATGAGAAATTGGCAGAGCTTCGACAAGAATCAACTGTTGAAGACTATATTCAGGCTTTTGAATATGTGGCAGGTATGATTCCAGGACTACCAGAACAAGCGTATGTGGGAAATTTTATTAACGGGTTGAAGGAGAACATTAAAAGGAGGTTACGCGTACATGACCCACAGGAGCTAGTTCGGACTATGGAGTTGGCAAAGGACATTGAAGAGGAGTTACGGGGTGAATATCCACATCAGGCTGACAGTCAGATTCGACGACATGTATCTATTCCCAACCCAATTCCACGCAGATCCGGATACATGGTGGCAAATCCAACTTCAACAGCGTTACATAGAGCCGATCAATGAATGAAATCAGTAACAGAATCGCCAGGAACTACAACTTTGTTAAACCAGCAGCCCCAACGTAGCAGCAAGGGAAATTTAAACATTTCACCGGCAGACTCATTTAAGAGTTATGATTGCAGCGGATAATCAAGAAGAAGATTTAGTGGCAAACCATGAGGAAGGAGAGGACATGGAGATGCCGTTAGAAACTGTTGAATGTCAAACAATGGAATTGCATCTATACTCTACAGCAGGCATTACACGACCAAGCACTATGAAGATTCAAGGATTTCTGCGAAAGCATCCGATCGTGATCCTTATTGATAGTGGTGCTAGCCACAATTTTATTTCAGCTAATCTTGTAAAAAGAATGGGTTTAACAGTGACTCCAACGAAGGAATTTGGAGTTAAATTGGGTGATGGACATACAGTGCCTTGTAAGGGTTTATGTATAGATGTTAATCTATATCTAGGAGACCTGAAAATTACTGCAGATTGTTACCCGTTCAAATTAGGAGGGGTGGATCTGATTTTGGGCATTGCTTGGCTCGAAACTTTGGGCGAAGTCAAAGTAAATTGGCAGAAAATGACGATGACATTTGATACAGGGGGTTTTTTTACGAAGATTATAAGGAAATCCAGCTTTAACTACATCACCAGTGTCTTTAAAGGCAATTCTTAACACTTCAGAGGTGGATATTTGTTTCATGTTATGGGCCACTTCTGTTGTCGAATCAACCTTTTCGGAAAGTCAGCATTTGACGGAAGAGCAAAAAAACTCACTAAAGCTGGTGTTGGAACATTATGATGCTGTTTTTCAAGAACCAACTGGTTTGCCTCCTCAAAGAAATCGATCACATGCCATTATCTTGAAGCCAGGTGTTACAGCAGTGGATGTGCGGCCTTATAGGTATGCTCATAGCCAGAAAAATGAGATTGAACGCTTGGTGCAGGAGATGCTAAGTGCTGGAATTATTCAACCAAGTAGCAGCCCTTTTGCTAGCCCTGTTATTCTGGTAAAAAAAAAAAAAGGACGGCAGTTGGCGATTTTGCGTGGATTATCGTGCTCTCAACGATGCAACCATACCAGATAAGTATCCAATTACAGTTATACATGAATTATTAGATGAATTGTGCGGTGCACAGTACTTTTCAAAATTTGACTTGAAAGTGGGGTATCATCAAATTCGTATACATTCTAATGACATCCCTAAAACTGCATTTCGAACTCATGATGGCCATTACGAATTTCTGGTGCTTCCTTTTGGGCTTACAAATGGCCCGGCTACATTTCAGTCGATAATGAATGATTTATTTCGGCCATACTTGCGTAAATTTGTGTTGGTTTTTTTTGATGATATACTGATATACTGATATATAGTAAAGATTGGGAGTCACACATTGAACATATGAGGACGGTGCTACAAGTTCTTGGCTCTCAAAATTTTTTTGCAAATCGAAAGAAATGCACTTTTGGCCAGCAACAAGTTGAGTACTTAGGCCACATAATATCTGCCAAAGGTGTTGCGATGGATCCAGGGAAATTAAAAGATGTGCAACAATGGCCAGTGCCACATTCTATAAAGGCTGTTATGGGATTTTTTTGTCTTACAGGCTATTATCGCAAATTTATTCAGGATTATGGTAAAATTGCACGTCCCCTAACTAGTTTACTCAAAAAAGACTCATTTTGTTGGAATGCAGAGACACAAGATGCTTTTGAGAAATTAAAACAAGCGCTGGTAACAGGCCCGGTTCTAGCCGTGCCCGACTTTTCGAAGCCATTCTTAGTGGAGTGTGATGCTTCTGGTGTGGGAATAGGTGCAGTTTTAATGCAAGAAAGTCATCCGATAGCTTATTTCAGTAAGGCTATTTCTGACCGAGCACTTAGCAAGTCAACCTACGAGAAGGAGCTGTTAGCTTTGGTTTCCGCTGTCCACCACTGACGGCCTTATTTGTTGGGTAGACAGTTTATAGTTCGCACTGATCATAAGAGCCTTAAGCACTTGTTAACTCAACGCATATCAACTCCAGATCAACAAAAGTGGTTATCTCGCTTATTGGGCTACACATTTGAGATTGTTTATAAAACTGGAAATGATAACAATGCAGCTGATGCTTTGTCACGTCACAATGAGGTGGATGATGTATCATTAAAGACAGCTGCTATGATAGAATTATCAGCCATATCCAGACCTGAGTGGAAAGATACAGTCGCCTAAGCAAAGGCAGTCAGATCTGATGATTATTTGTTGAAGATTGTGACGACGTTGGAAACTAATCAGCCTACACACTCGGGGTATACTCTATCTCACGGTCAACTATTATATAAAGGGCGTTTGGTTATTCCAGCAACATCCGAGTGGGTTCAACGCCCATCGGCGGACATTCAGGCTTCCTCCATACTTACAAACGCATTGCAGGTAACCTTTTGTGGACCGGCATGAAGGCTGATATTATGAAGTATGTGGCAGAATGTAGTGTTTGTCAACAACACAAATATCAAGCCTCTTCACCAGCAGGTCTGCTTCAGCCCCTTGAATTACCAACTGCTGTTTGGGAGGATGTCTCATTAGATTTTGTGTCAGGATTGCCACGGTCATAAGGTTATGACACACTATTGGTAGTAATCGATCGTTTCTCAAAATACGGTCATTTTCTGCTCTTGAAACATCCTTATACAACTAAAAGAGTCGCTGAATTGTATGGTAGAGAGATTGCTCGCCTGCATGGCATGCCTCGGTCAATTGTGACTGATCGGGATCCTACTTTTTTGAGTCAGTTTTGGACAGAATTTTTTAAATTACAGGGTACTATGCTGAGAATGAGCTCGTCTTACCATCGAGAGACTGATGGTCAAACGGAGGTCCTGAATCATTGCGTTGAGACTTATCTTCGCTGTTTTGCTTCTGATCAACCTAAACAGTGGAGTCGCTGGGTACATTGGGTCGAATATTGGTACAATACCTCATTTCAAACAGCCACCAAGATGACGCCGTTTCAGGTTGTTTATAACCGATCCCCTCCCACGCTTGTAAAGTTTTTAGCTGGTGAGACTGCGGTAGAGGCTGTAGCACAAGAATTAGTGGAAAGAAATGAGATTCTTCGTCAACTAAAATACAACCTAGAACGAGCCCAACATAGGATGAAGAAACAAGCTGATTTAAAACGTCGAGATTATTCTTTCAATGTGGGGGATTGGGTGTACCTCAAACTTCGCCCTTATCGCCAACAATCAGTAGCTCGACGCATCAATCCTAAACTATCTGCTCGTTTTTACTGTCCTTTTGAAATTACAGCAAGGATAGGCTCTGTGGCGTATCGCTTACAACTTCCAGAAGGTTCTCGAGTGCACCCTGTCTTTCATGTCTCTTTACTTAAAAGGGCTGTAGGACATAACCATCAGGCTGGTAATCTCCCTACAGGCCTGGAAGTAGAGCTTCCTGCTACAGCTGAGCCGGAATCTGTTTTAGCACACCGGGACTTAGTTCATGATGACCAATCTGTTTCCCAGGTACTGATTCAATGGAAAGGTCAGTCTACGGATGATGCTACATGGGAAGATGTCAAAATGAATAAGGAGCAGTTTCCTTCATTCCGCCTTGAGGACAAGGCAAATCTTGGGGGGGGGAGGTATTGTTAGACCCCCAATAATTGCAACATATCATAGGAGGCCAAAGAAAGTCAAAGAAATGAAGACTTACCATAGACGCGAAAGGAAAGGAAAAGGAAAGGTGTTGGATGCATAATCAGGTCAACTATGCATCATGATTGGTGGAGCAGAATCAATAGACTTAATTGAGAGAATAAATTACAGATTATACACATTTAAAGTAAGGGATTCTCTACATGATTTGGGGGATCAGATTGGAGGAAAATAAAGTATTTAATCTGGCACCTAGGTATAGTTTAGGCATTGAGTTTTTATAAGTGGTTTTATAGCAGAGAACCTCTGCCCTGATGGTGAAGCACCTTCTATTGTAATTCTGGTGTAGCATCAGAATACTAATACGTATATCAGTTTACTTAAATAAATATCTTTGTTTCTTCAATATTTTAGTTATATGATCTAGGTTCATAACATTCTCAGCCATGCTACCATTACCATCAGAGGATGAGCTGACACTATATTTTACCACCTTGACATTATGCAATCGCAGTCGATGACCTACAACTTATCCCTTTTTAACCCCAAACTCCTCTCCGTAAAATTCTACATTTCCTCAAAGGTCCATTAATAGGCAACTTGTGGACTATGGTTTGTTTTGCATGAACTGAAGCAGGAAGAATAAGATAGACAGAGGTACAGAACTCATCTATGACCTCTAAAATATATCAGGACCAAGAACACATTTACTACGCGCAAAAATATACCAAATCAGAACTGACCGCCTGTCTCCACAGTTATAGAGTAGATGATTACAAACAAAAGCAGCATTAGAAGCCTTGGACTATCTTGTTGTGACTATGAAACAATTCCTATCATACATGGTCTTATTAAATAATTCAGTACATAAGAAACTTTTTTAGTTTGGGACAGAGTAAGTGGAGGATCTAGAGGGGGGGAGAGGAAAACCGAAAACCTGCTCCCTAATTTTAAAAATTAGTATTATATGTTGAATTTTTGACCGGAACATGAGATATTGTTAGCATAATGTTGCGAGTTCGAACTCCGAAAGATGCTCCATTCTTATTGGAAGAAAATAATCTATAGGTACCTGTAGATCCATTTTACTCTTCATATAATATTACATTAATTTTCTTGATTTTAAGACACTTGTCAAATTAACATTGTCATGCCTCTTAGTTAGAATTTGTGCTTCGACAGAGGCAGTACATTTTACTACATGCATCCTTGTACATGTTTACTACATGCATCCTTGTACATGTCACATTGCTATAACAACAAAAGTCTTGTTAGATACAGAATCACAATCTAAAAATTAGTGATAAATACTAGTCACTGAGATCTTTCTGGTCAAATCCCCCTTAGAGTCAATATGGGCCCTGATTCGAATATTCAGAAACAGCCTTCCCATATCCCAAATGATAATGAAAACAAAAGGAACAATTTAAACTGATCCATTTGTCAATTTATAAACTATTACAATGCTTTGACGAAGACCATGCGTAAACTAAAAGTCATAATAATTCATAACATAAACTTGTAAAAGTAGAATCAAAATTGCTTTTGTAAAAAAGAATAAAGATGGTACCAAACATTGAGGCAGACGAGGGCATGCAGCAGCCAGATTGAACAAGACAAAGGATGGTGCTCGATCAAATTACTGTAAATATCGATTAAAGAAGATTGTGGAAATGGTAAAAGAGTAAATATTGTTGAGGCTTTTTAGAAGAATATGCAGAGTAGTGACTACCTACATAATTTTGTATGTACACTGTACACTGAGGTAGTTGACAGGAGAAAGACCAAATAAAGGAAGGGGAAGGAAATAATGGTGTCAAAGGAATGACAAGTAAGAAGATAAAAATAAATATAGACATTTTGAGTCCCACTCCACAGACCCTCTTACTTACGTGGAGAATCGTGGAGACTCCTATATTTTGATTCTATAATAGAATCAAAGTCTAATGTTAATTCTATAAGAGGAATAAAGTTCAATTTTCATGATTCTTTCTGTTGTAGAACCGGATTCTTATTTTCTGGTTCTGTGCTGACGTGGCAGTGGGGTCCACAAAAACAATTTTTTTTTTTTCGTTTCAATTTTTTTAAAAATGTCACGTGACAGTGCCACGTCAACAGTAATGACGTGGCGGTGCCACGTCAGCATGCCAGATTTTTAAAAAAATTAGTTTTTTTAATTTTTTTTCTAAGAAAAAAAGTTAAATTCGTTTTACTATAAAACCATAGGGGTCTTCACGGTTTTCCATGTAAGAGGGATCTTCATGGAACAATGGCCCAGACATTTTTGCTAATAAAGACTAATCAATAACTTACTCAAGGTTCTAATGAATTGCTTAATATTACAATAAAAAAAATACAAAATCATTAAGAGTACAAAAAATAATGATTTATAAACATGTGTATTTTTTTATTACATTAATTATCTATTTTGATAAAATTTAAGCTTCAAAATATCTCTACTCCTAATTAGATCATCTATATATGCATACGTTACACGGTCAACAATTGAAATTTTTAAGATTAAATATAGAAAGGATGACATTCTTACGAATTTTTTGCACTTATATTTCTCCCTCGATTCTATAATACTAATTTTTTTTTTTGAGAGATTTTTCTTTCCCGTAATATATATTCATTTCTAATTTTTAATGCAAAAATGTGGATATTTATTCCCAATTATTCTTATTGAAAATTGTATAACAATAAATGATGAGTGAACAAAAATCTAATTAAGTTATATTGTTATGGATAATGTATTTATGATGGATAGAAGTAAAAATATATCATTAATTTAATATTTTTTTAATAAATGTAAAAAATTTGAAAAATGATTAGTATTAATTATATATAGAACGGAGAGAATATAGTAATAAATTTTAAATTTAGGATCAATAATAACAGCCTATTAAATCTTTTTCAGATGAGTAATATTGATTAACATAAGACCACACCCATATGCATATCAAACATTACTTAAAAATATACAGGGACTACGAGATCGTTTGGGATTGCTTAAAATAAGTTACTTTTGACTTAATGGAGGTTTTTTTAACTTAAAGGAGAAAGTAAAGTTGTTTACTTTAAGTTGAATGAATGTGTTTGAGTAATTTTACTTAAAGTTAAATGGGGATTTAATAATTTTGACTTAAAGTGAAATTTGATTTAAAAAATTTTAAATTCATAATATTTAAACTTTACAAGAATTGTGAAAAAAAAAACTCTCCATAAGTCATAAGTCATAAGTCAAAAGTACCTAGATAGAACTTATGACTTAAAGCAGTTTTTTAACTTAAAGCCGGCTTAAAGCCCATGTACCCAAACAGAACATTTTCTCCGGAAAGTTGAAAGCTCCTTAAAGGAGGTGGAGCCAAACAGGCTCTATATATGTGCTTCTCTCTCACAGATTACATCAATCCACTCTTGTACTTCAATGTTTTTTGCCTTTGCCCCTTACTCTCTTTCTTCCTCTTCCGAGTTACCTTCCAATGAATTAGGGGTGTTCGTGGTGCGGGTGGTGCGATTTATCTCTAAAACCACAGACCAACCCGCATATGCGGTTTGGTTAAAATTTTAAACCACGACCGCACCGCGTAACATTAAAATCGCACAAAGCACACCACGAAAATGCGGTGTGTTGCGGTGCAGTTCATGCGGTCTAACGATGTGAATATAAAAATTACAATAAATAGCAAAACTGAAAAAACAAAATACATTGCAAAACTTAAAGTCACAATAAAAGTTACAAATTTTAGTTAAACAATAAAACTAAAATAATTCTTAGAAGTATTAATGAATATAAAAGTTACAAACGAGACTTATAATCATGAAATAATTATATAGCCTCCTCTGGAGAAAGATAATTGCAGACTAAAATGTTGAAGCACAGACATTCAAGTGCTTTGCAATAGTCTATAACCATCCCTTCTTTCAACAGCATAAAAGTTGGCATTGTTTCCGCATCATATTTCTCTGTGACCAATTGCAAGTCTGCAACAATACCAGAATACATAAACTGGTATAACTGCATGGGCCAGAAATTCTTAATTCCGAAAGTATCTATAGTACCTGAACAATTGAATGGATGTACTGATGGAGTACCTGAGCTATTCAAGATTTATGACTTCAGATGTACCTGAGCTATCTACATAAAATAAAAACATACATCAAAAATAGAAAGTAACAAATTAACAAAGTAAAATAAAGTAGCAGTTACCTGAATCAGTCTGATAGGCTTCATGTTCCTCTAATACGGAGCTCATATCTTAAGGCATAGATGAGGATCTTATCCAATTTTGACAACATATTAAAGCTTGAACCATCGCAGGACTCAAAGAACTTCGGAATGCATCAAGCACCCTCCCTCCGGTGCTAAAGGCGGACTCGGAAGCTACTGTGGAAACTTGAACTGCTAGAACATCACGAGCCATTTCTGCTAGTACAAGATACTTAGATGAATTCACTTTCCACCATGACAAGATATCAAACTCCTTATTTTTCCTATCCTCATTCCGTTCCATAAAATACCTTTCAAGCTCATTGCTTGTATCCAACCCATAGTCTTCTTGACACTCTTTGTCAAATTCAGATTCAAACATGTTCATAGAATCATCGTCTGAATCAATCATCTCATTTGTTTCCTGATTAGATAACATGTGATAAGTGGATTTATATCCACTTGGATCGCTTCAATTCGGCTTAAATTGATTGTCTTGGACTCAAGTTTGTTGTAGTTTTGATGTGTTTTGCTTAGTTGTGCAGACTTACAAGAATGTCGATTATGGGTGATGCATCTATCGTGTTTGGAGGATTAATTGATTAAAATTCGGATTTTCCGGGAAGGTTGCGCAGTCTACACTGTTTTGGCCATATCTGGAGTTCTATAAGTCCGTTTGAGGCCCGTAAGCTGTCCACGCGAAGCCTGGAAGATTTTCTACAACTTAGGATAGTATTCGTGCGCGCAAGTTGCGTGTGGTGAGAGAAGATTGCGCGACAAGCAGACTGATGGGAGCAGGAATTTACTGTTTTGCCCTTTTCAAGTTCTAATTATATTTTGGGCAGTTTTTAGTACCTTAATCGAATTCTAATTGTAATAGAAGGCAATTTCTTGCTGGGAAAGACTTGGAGTGCCTATATAAACACATCCAACCCTTTGTAAATTAGAGAATTAGGAATTAGACAATTAGATATCTTGTACATAATATAGCTTAGATCTGCAAGGGAGAAAAGGGGAGAAGGATTCAACGCTCGTGACAAGCAACGGATCTAGATCTACTTCATCTTTTGTATCATAGATTTGTTTTCTCAACTCTTGTTTTATTAATATTATTAATTTCTTCCATATCTTGTTTGTTATCATGGTTTCACTTGATCCCATGATGATGAGAGGTTCAATTATGAGCTAATCGTTGTCATGGGATTCTAACAGATTTATCTATGTAGCTTAGTAGTTTGATTGCTTTAAAGATTTATGTGTGTTGAATTCTTGATATCCTTGTATGGTTGTGTTTCATGTGTTTAGATGAGTCATGAACATCTAATTTGTTAATCTCTTGCGAAACGAGAGTGGATCTTGAGATTTAGAACTTGCCATGCTAGCATAGGATAGGTTGATAATATTATCATGATTTGTGGCATACATAGAGATATGATGCTACCCTATGTGATCTAAGTGGATAACTTGTGCTTAAACCTTTATGTTTTCAAATTCTATAGAGATATAGGGTCTAAACATAATTGGTGTCTACCCATCTTCTATCTCTTTTGTGGATGCATGTGTAGTTTAGTATTAGTATACCGAGAGGTAGCTTTTACTTATTTCGTGTTATCCGATCAGATATCAAAACCATCGTATGTATTGATTAAAGGCATCAACTCTAAGTGAAGTAGATGATGAAGTTAGGGTTCCATGTTTTCTCGCATATAAGTAATTAAATTTTAATTCTCATTAGTTAGTAATTTTTAGTTTGTTAAATTGTATCCTAGTTAATTATAGTTGGTAAAAACTTAATCTTGCTATTTGTCTTAGCAGTGAATAATAATCATACATTAATTAAAACCTAACCAGATCTCTGTGGGAATGAACTTGACTTCTATCTATATTACTTGTGACCATGTACGCTTGCGTGTTTTAGTGCAAACAACATGCTTTGATGATTGTCACCATCCTTATTTTTCAATTCAGTGGAATAATGGCTTATAAGGTCTGACAAACATTTCTTCACGGAACCTATTATAGCATTAACTTCTTCCTCGCTATATAGTTTATTCAAGCAACATGTTACAAACTTTAACTTATACCTAGGGTGAAGAACAACACCCACATAAAGCAACAAATTTTGTTTTTCAATATTACCCCAATACTTATCAAATTTGATCCTCATCTTAATGGCCATATCCTTCAACATCAATTCGTCACTAGTACATCATTTCATTAGTTTACCACGCACGGCACACATTTCATGAAAATAAGAATTTGAAGTAACAAATAAGGAGGCACTGAACTTTAGAGTGGCTTCATAGAACACCCTCAAAAATCGATAAAAGTGTAAACAATTCTCCCAATCTTGAGAATTTGGTGGCCCAACTAGAGATCTGCCATTTTTATCTTGATCAAGAAAGTACTGCATATAAAAGCCATCTTCTTCTTCTAATAATTTAAAACCATCACTAAATTTTAATGCACGCTCTAACATCATAAAGGTCGAGTTCCATCTAGTTACCACGTCCAAGCAAACAAGAGCATTTTCCTCTTTAGAAGTATTTTTTACGCAACATTGAAATCTAGCCAACCTAGAAGGTGAAGCCCTGACATATCTAACTGCATTCCGAACAGCCACAATAGAATCATTTAATTCTTTCAATCCATCACCAATAATTAAATTAAGAATATGTGTCGAACACCTCATGTGCAAATAATTTCCATCACAAACAACAGTTTTCCAAATTTGTAATCTTTTTTTGATGTGAACAATAGCACTAGTATTAGAGGATGCATTATCAACAGTGATTGTAAAAATTTTATCTATACACCAATCTTTTAAGCAAGCCTCTATTGCTTTACCTATTATTTCTCCTTTACGATTAGCAATTTGACAAAAATTCAAAATCCTTTTTTGCATTTTCCACTCATTATCTGTAAAGTGGGAAGTCAAGACCATATAAGACACATTCTGAATAGAAGTCCAAGTGTCGGTGGTGAGAGAAACTCTTTGTGAATTTTTAACAAAATAATCTCTCAATTTTTTTTTCTCATCACTACACAACTTCATAATATCCCTAGCAATTGTAATGCGCGAAGGAGGAATAAACCTAGGACATGCCACATTACAGAATAACCTTAAACCCTCTTGTTCTACAAATCTAAAAGATAATTCATCAATGATAATCATTTTTGCACAAGCAACTCTACAATCAGATTGACTAAAATCCACAGCCACCAAATTGTTACTACCAACACTTTTAGACCTACAACCCTCTTGTTTTTTAAAGCACAAAAGTTTCTGTTTTTTTTATCCTCTAATCTGTATGGATACTTTGGACATTGGTTCATCAGATGATACCTAAGAGTACTAGTTCCTTGCTTTTGAGTACCACCAGTATAATCCTTTTCACAATAGTTACATATAGCCCTGGAATTTAATGGGTCGGATTTATTTACAGTGAAGTGATCCCAAACATCAGATTCATACCTATTTGTTTTCTTAGAAGGTACCTCTGGTGGCTTTGTTGGCTGCGATGAAGGTGTTTGTGTTGAAGGTGCTTGCGATGAAGGTGTTTGTGTCGACTCAAAAGTTTGGCTCGCTGGAGTATCAACAGATTGTGAGTTTTGTTCCATCTGTAAATGAGATACAATATACATATAGACAATTAGACTTGCTAGATTTAAATTGAGAAAGAAAATCTAAGAAAGATATACAGTTATATACTTATTTTAGTCGAGAAGTTAAGAGAGAATCTGAGATACAATTAGGGTTGATATCTGATAGGAGGTAAGAGAGGTGCATGAGGCGTACGGATATTAGATAGAATTAGCCATTAGGGTTGTTGTGTAATAATTGTGTGATAGTGTGATACTGTGATATGATATCTGTGCAATGCACTGATGGATTTGGATTTTGGAATATGGATTAATCTAAATCAATAAATCGATTATGGATTGGGCTGAAATAAATTTGTATAATGGGCTGAAATAAACCCAATTGATTTAGTAATGTAATAACCCGAATTTTGGGTAGAATTAAAACTTTTCTTATTGTGGTTAAAGAGCACTAATGAATGGTGGTTTCAAAGAACAATGATTGTAATGAATGGATATTGCTTTGGACAATGATCCTGATGCATTGGTATATTGTCAGAATAGAGTAATTCGATGGTTGAGGACCTAGATAAGAATAATCTACCATCCAGGAAGGAGCTAATGGATCCTTGAAGGGAAATGAGCACGTGCATAGTGTTTCCCATACGTGCATAGTATTTACCGTACGTGCATAGTGTTTCCCGTACGTGCATAGTATTTCCTGTACGTGCATAGTAATTTGGTGGATGAATAGTGATTTTGTAAGTTGGAAAACTTTTCACGCCACCCTATGTACGGGACGTGATATGGATGTTTCGAAGTCATATTAGTAATACGCGGAGGAAATAAGTGAATGCAGAGATGATCGGAATTCAGAAATTCCAAATTCTTTTTCGGTATAATATTTGACCGGACAGTGGATTAAATATTATTATAATCCAAGAATTGAGATATTAACTTTGAGGATTTGATATTTTGGGATGTTATTATATTTGATTTAAGAATGAAGGTAGGAAACCACTGAGGCAGTGAAACAAGCGTTCTAGAAACCGCTAAAACGTTATAACGAGATTAATCAATAAAGCGAACGAATCCTAGATTACGGATTAAGTTCGTATCGAGATTAAATATCCTACATGGTCATCACGAGGAATATATTAAGGAATGGGGAAGGTATTATGAATATCGAGAAATTTCCCGGTAAACCCTAGAGGTGAAACTACTTGGTTATTCTTCGAACGATCAATCGAATTGAGCAATAACCGGACAAAGAAGCAAGTAGAGAGCCAAGGTGTAAGCAAGTGCTAGTGGATAAGAGCAAGTAACCAATCTAGTTGCAAAGGAACTAGAACAATAAGGGACCAACCAAGTGTGTAGCTTCCTTTCATCATCTTATCATAAAAAAATCTAAATATTTGTCCTTCCACATGCATCATGCATGACATACACCTCTAATAATGCAACTAGCATGAGATATTATCCTAAGAAATTCACTTTATGCATTATTAGACAAACAACCAAGCAAGAACACCAAACTCTCCCCTTTTATGCTCCATTCGGCTTTAAGCCTAAATCCAAAATCAAAGTCCAACCTCCCACCATTGTTTGATCTCCAAATTTTTATCCTAGATCTTATATTTCATAAAAATGATACCCTAGAAATCTTAGCCTCAAAATCCATTGTTTCCATTTTCAAAGAAATCATCAAAGTCTAGGGTGAATAGTGATTTTCAAGAACAACTCTTGATTTTCTTGATTTCTAGGATGATCTAAGCTTGGTTATGGGTATACAAGGACTATGCAAGGCTTAGCAAGGTTTTTACACACTCCAATGAAGGTATAAATCTCTTGAAACCCTAGGCCTTACTTTGATATCATGCTTGTTCTTGATGATTTTAGAGTAATATGTTCTTAATGATGTTATAAGCATGATTAGTTAAGTGGTTTAGTGAATCAAGAAGCATGATGATTTTTAATACAAAGATCAGTAGCTTCTGGACTCTTAGAGATGCTTATTAAGTGTATAAATTGTTTAGATGCCCGGTGTGGCTTGGTTGATGCGATATGATTTTTAGAACGCTCGATTCATAGCCGTCGTAATGCCCGATTTTCATTAACATTAAGAAATCGATATGGTCAGTGGTCATAACTCTCTGTTCTTGACAAAGCAATGAACCCTACTGATAGGTTTTTAAACATAGATCACTTTGGCAAAAGAATCGAAGCGTTTCGATTTACGGTTTAGGAATTATGGTTAAATTCGTAAAAGTGGTTCGTAACCATAACCGAAAGTTCGTAACTGAAAATGAACCCTCGTAAAATATGTAAAGTCATGACGAATCTTGGTTAATAAATACTAGAGGTAAAAAGAAAGGTGTGAAAGAAAACCGTATGTCAAAAGGATCTTTTTTCGATTTATTAAAAATATTCGAGTCGAGGTTAAACGCGAACGAACCCCTAAAAGACGACTCTATTATAACTTCGGTAAAACACTTAGAAAACGGGCGATAAAACTCGGAGTATAATATTGGTCCGTAACGATCGAATTTAGAACTTGTATGACTTAAGTATGTCCCAAGTGTAAGTACAGTGACATGTCGTATTAACGAACGAATGTCGGGTCGGATCAATGATAAAAGGAATCCACAAAAAGGGGTATAACGAGATAACTCGAGAACGTGTTTTGATTTAAGTATAACTTAACTTTTAAGATGTTAAGTGATTAATCCTGAATGCCTTTGCTATTTATAGATCACCAAGCTGACCCGGGACCCGCTACCACTACCCCTTACCGTACTCGACTACCAGGCAAGTTTCAATTCCCTTCTTTTAGGCTGTTGTTGTGATTGAATATATATATATATATATATATATATATATATATATATATATATGTTTTCTGTTATACATATGCCATAGCATGCATGCCTACTTTCAAGTTATATCGTTATGCTTGTTCCCTGATTGTTTATTGGCTTATAAATTAGATAACTAACGTATCAATTATAAGCCGATTATTGTAAGACCCTCATAGAAGGGCGTATACATCTTATTCGTCAAATATGGACCGGGAGTCAATATTTCTTGATATATCGAGATTACCTCGGAGGAAAATATTTAAGTAAATATTTTCCATTATTTGGGCGACGAATATTATTTGAATATTCGTTCGAGATTATTTATTTAACGATCCTTACTTCAAATAATTATTTGAACGTAACCATTCGACGAATAATATTTTTCAATATTCATTCAAAGTCGAATAGAATATCGATTATTATTCCGAATATTCTTCTAAAGATTGGACTACTAAATGAATATTATTTGAATATCCATTTAGACTATTATTTTATTAAATGAATATTACTTTTGAATATTCATTTAAGATATTAATTACTTGATGAATATTATTCTAATATTCATCTGAAGCTTGATTTATTTATCGAATATCATCTCGAATATTCCTTTAAAGTTTGGATTACTAAATGAATATTACTTGATATTCATTTAGAATATTATTCATTAAATGAATATTACTTTTTGAATGTTCATTTAAATTCCTTATTAATTAATGAATATTATTTTGAATATTCATTTAAATATTTATTTATTCAATAAATATTCTCTTGATGTTTCTTCAAGGATTATTTTTGGAGAAATACTCTGATTAATGATATTCTTTCATATTCCTAAATATTCTTTAAATATTTTAATTCAATAAATATTCTCTGAATATTTATTCCATACTTAGAATAACCTCAATAAGGTTTATCTTCTTCGATTATTACGGAAAATATCTCGGAGTCATATTATTATTAATCTTATACCAAGAAAGGTTCTCAGACATCATTCTTCTTGAGTCTATCTCCCTAAAAATAAGGGAACCTTACTTGGAAAATGTTATTTATCTTGTCGACTTCCCGGTCATAAAGTATTCTCTTCACTCGCAACTCGGGTGCTATGGACTTATTAAGTCGTTGTTTACCTTCTCATCTTTCGAGGGGTAAGATTGTTGGAACAAGTTGATATTCGTTACCAAGCAATAGCTTGGAAGTTATTGGTGAATTTTCCTTTCCAACTAGATACGACTACTTTATAGAGTCTTATCAACAAGTATTATACTTGGGGAAAGGGGGACGAACGTTACATTCAGAATCATGAATTCTATTTGAACTAGGAGTCGTGTAAGAGGCCGAATAGCGCCGGTCCATCCCCTTTGGCCCAACCGTTGGCCGGGGAGAGCTAGTAAGGCGGTATACAAGTAAAGCCGTCAGTTCTTCCTTCTACCGGTAGTAAATCTAATTTGAGCTGTACGATCTCGACTGATCATCAAGATTGGAACAACGGGCGCGGTGAATACTCCATCATTGGTTCATCATCCAAACTTATTTATTTCCTGTAACATGATTACTATTGGCAGAGCTGGAAAAGTGTTCATAACTGGAATTGCAATCTTTTCATGCAAGTTCCTCTTTTTAATGACAATGAGAATATCACGCTTACTTTTGATGTAGCAGATATTTCTACAAACAAATACTTTTAGTTACCTTGTAACTTCATCGTTCATATTATACTGACATCATTTCCGTAAATGCATGGCATATGGTTTGAAAGATACTTTTGAACTGTTATATATTATCGTTCAGTTATATATTATTGTTGGTGGGCTATTGCTCACCCTTGCTTTATTATTATATCACAACAACAGCTAGACCAGATGACTCGCACAAGGCGCACTCGACGCAGGCGAGGATGATGAGACTACCATAGCTGATGAAGAAGCTATTGGTAGGATATATTTATTCTTTCAGTACCAAGTATATGGTCTAGTATGACTTATGTAAATGGATGGCAAAGAGTATGTATTTATATTGAAATTCTTTTGGATTGTAAGAACTCATAATGTGATTAATAAAAATTTGATTGTTACTCTGATTTCATCTCTGGGACTATAACGGGTGTGTTTTACATTGTTGTGTTGGGTCATAGAGATGTAATTTATTTTATGTTAAGGAAAGTTCAAGTGTTGTGGACAGAATTGGAAACCGTAACGACCGGATCCCGGACCCCGGATCTGGGGGTGTTACAAATGATTTCCTAAAAAATCAGTATATAAATTATATAATATATATATATATATATATATATTATATAATTGTGGTGCGGTGCGGTTTGAACCGCACTACATACATATTAAACCACAACTCGCACCGCACCGCGCAGTTTGTCAAATATTCAACCCGCGACCGCACCACGAAAATTAAAAACTGCGCGGTGTGGTCCGGTTTGTGCGGTGTGAGCGGTCCGGTGAACACCCCTACAATGAATATACCATCTCATCCCATGATAACTACTACCCCGATTGTAAATTGTTTTAAATTAATAAAAAAACACTTGATATTCCAATTAATAATGCGTAATAAGCATTACTCACATGAACAATCCATATTATGTATATATTATTCACATTTTGACTGCGTAAAAGCATAATAAATATTTGTTAAATACGTAACTAGTAACATTCCCTTTTTGAATGCATATTGCAGTGGTATATATGATCGCCTTTCTTCAAATCGATATTCTCATCGGTGTCGGATGAAAAATGTCATTTTTATCTTCATCCTAAAACATATACCACTTTACAGCTGAGTACTTTTGGAATAAATTAAAATTCTAAAAATATTTGGACTTTTAAGATTCATGCATATGATTATATATATTAAAAATTAATATATATTTGTTATTCGCATTTTCAATCGATGTACCAAAATTATCCTGTATTATATTTAGCACATCCTAATTATGATGATATTTATCATTTACTAGTTTTCAACACTTTTGAAACGAGTTAAGTATCAATATGTTAGGAATATGTTGTACTTGATGATAACTTCACAATCAATCAAATTGTATAAGTATTGTAGCTGTCAACGGATGAAGATTTATAACTCTATCCGTTGACAGGTAGCTCATAAACGGATGAGGTTTTGTAGCATACTGCAGTATCTCTATGTTATCAATTGATAGTGTTTTTATCCACAGTCATGTTGACCATCAATGGATAGGCAGAATAGGATAGCCAATTGTAAATAAGCTATGCTATGTAATTCTGTTTAAGTGAAAGTGTATCAACGGATGAAGACAGAACTCTATCAACGGATACAGCTCAAATCTACAATATCAACGGATACAGCTCAATCTATTATCAACGGATGAAAGTGTACGATGTCAACGGATAATCATTAACACTTTCTTCTATGCTAGCTGGGGATTAGCAGTTGATAAAGACAGGTTTGACTGACAGATCACATGGTTTGATAGTAGATACAAAAAGCAGTATGGCAGCCATACTTTGGAAACGCAGAAGAAAGAAGCATTCCGTTTACACTATGAATACAAGAAAGGTGCAGGGGACATGTCTGTTCACAAGGACAACCTTTCGGCTACATGTGTATTTGGAGTGAAGTAGCAAGTGAACTTGAATTAGATTAGTATTATCTTATTCCTGTATCACTTGTAAACTTAGGATATATAACCAAGTGTAGCAACTCTTTAGAAGCTAAGAAAACAGATACATTTGCTTAAGGTTTTCTTGAATATCCTTAGAAAGCAAAGAGTTGTAAAACAGCAGCTGTGTACATTTGTATCACAGAGTTTTCTTCAAATAAAAGCTTCAGGTGGTGCATTTAACTACCTGAATTTATATGTGTTTGTGCATTAATCTTTATACAGCAATTATCTTCTTATAGATTTCTGGAGTTCTTATCAGGTATTTATAAATATCAAGAATTGTATTCAACCCCCCCTTCTACAATTATACAAGTGTGTAATCTGGGAATAACAATTGGTATCAAAGCAAGCTTCTAACATATTTGAAGTTTAAAGATCAACACACTTCCAACATGTCTAAGAAGGATTATGTAGTAAAGATACCAGTTCTTGATAGAGAGATTTACTTTCACTGAAAGTAAAAATGTGTCTACATCTCTTGTCCATTGATGAAGGTTTTGTGGATTGCATTGACAAGGGTCCTCATGTTCCGATGAAGACTGCAGCAAGAGTTGGACTAGCTGAAGATGTACCTGACACTCTCATTCCTAAACCTGTTTCTTAATGGAGTCTTGAAGATATGGCAGAAGTCTACAAAGACAAAAAGACCATGAATATACTGTTCAATGGTCTAGAAACAGACATGGTTGACAATGTTTTCAGCTGTACTACCTCCAAGGAAGTATGGGACACTGTTCAAACCCTTTGTGAAGGAACAGAACAGGTGAGGGAAAACAAGATGCAACTACTAATCCAATAGTATGAGCACTTCCATTTCAAGAGTGGAGAAACATTGAATGACACATTTAGTAGGTTTCAAAAGCTACTAAATGGCTTGAAACTGTATGGAAGAATCTACCTAGTGAAAGATTCTAATCTCAAATTTCTGAGATCACTGCCCAAAGAATGGAAGCCAATGACTGTTTCTCTAAGAAACACTCAAGAGTACAAGACATTTACTCTTGAAAGGCTCTATGGAACTTTAAAGACATATGAGCTGGAAATGGAGCAGGATGAAGAGATTGAGAAGTCCCAAAAGAAAAGTGGGTCAGTTGCACTTGTTGCCAACTTGGAGCAGAAGGAGGAGAAAAGGACAGAAGCTGCTTGTTCTACACCAAACAGGGAGGTTTGTAAAGATAGAGCAGAATCAAGCAGGAGCAAGGCAAAGGTGTCTGAAGAATTGAATGTCCTTCAGCAGGATGAATTGGATGAGATAGATGAGCACTTAGCCTTTCTATCTAGGAGATTCTCTAAGCTGAAATTCAAAAGAAACTCTGGGGTGGCCAAGCCATTTAACAAGGATTATTCCACAAGCAACTTTGTGGATAAATCCAAAATTAAATGCTACAATTGTGGAATTGCTGGTCACATGATAAGTGAATGCATGAAGCCCAGATCTGAGAATAAGGGAAAGCCAACTGAAGCTGTTGACTACAAGAAGAAATATTTTGATCTTCTCAGGCAGAAAGGAAAGGCATTCATGACCCAAGAGTATGACTGGGCTGCTGATGGAAATCATTCTGATGATGATGTTGAGTTTGTCAACCTTACATTGATGGCTGATTCTGGAGAGCAAGAAGCAAGTTCAGCTAGCAATCAGGTATTTTCTACTAATCTCTCTGAGCTCACCAAAGAGGAATGCAATAGTGTTATAGATGAAATGTCTATTGAACTATATCACTGGAGTGTTACTCTTAAATCACTAAAGAGAACAACAGGATTAAAGAGACTAATCTGTTTTTAAGTGATAGAAATGCTGCTCTAGAAGTTCAATTTCTAGAATTTGAGAAAATGAGAGTTGATTGCAATAATGCTAAAAGTGAACTTGAAGCTGTGTTAAAAAGAGAACTGATTTTAAGAGACCAGCTTGAAAAAGAACAAGGGATAATTGCTAAATTTCAAAGCTGTAGGAATATTTCACAAAACATAATAGAAGTCCAGGGAATAGAATTATTTGTGAAGGAGACTTGGACTCAAAAGAAAAAGGAGCTAGAACCTTGCCTTGAGGATCTAGAGGCTATTTGTGAATCAACGGATAGTGATCATCCGTTGATGGATGAACCATCAACGGATGAGAGGTATCCGTCGACTAACAAAAAGTTTGTTAGTAAGAGGGAACTCAAGAAACTGGATATTAAGTATGGTCCAGTCACCAAGAACTTTGTTACTGGTGAGTGTAGCCAAACCAAATCTAGTGGGAAGGCTAAGGCAGATGATTTACACAAAAATAAAGGCTGTTGGTAAATCAGATAATGAAAAGGTAGAAATTAAGGGTAAAAAGAAAAAGAACAGAAATGGTAAGATAGGCATCAACAAGAAAAACAATTATTCTCCTGACAAGTTTGCCCCTAGGAAAACTTGTAGTAATTGTAATAGTGTCAATCACCTATCTTCTAATTGCAAGATTATTAACAAGGCTCCTTCTCATGTACCTCAAACTATATCATGTATGCTTGCAATGCCTGGTTTGTATCAGAATGCTCATTTTAAAAATCCATATGTGAACATGCCATGTGTGTATAATCCTTATTTTCAATCTGTGAATATGCCACAAATGACATGGAACAACCCAAGCATGAATAACATGTATGCTAATCTTTCACAAATGCATGCACCAAGTATTTATGCAAATGAGCATCTATCTAACCATATTACTCAAGCATCTACACCTAAGTTGAAGAATGCTAAGAGTGCAAAGTCAAAGGCTAACAAGAAAGGACCCAAGGAAGCTTGGGTACCAAAATCAACTTGATTCATTTTTGGAATGTGTGCAGGGAAACAGAAGGAATCTATGGTACCTAGATAGTGGATGCTCTAGGCACATGACAGGAGATTCAACCCTGCTCACAGAGTTCAAGGAAGGAGCTGGCCCTAGAATTACCTTTGGAGATGACAACAAAGGATATACTAAGGGATATGGCTTGATTTCAAAAGACAATGTCATCATTGAAGAAGTGGCCTTAGTTGAAGGTTTGAAGCACAATTTGCTGAGTATCAGTCAGATTTGTGACAAAGACTATGAAGTAAGGTTCACAAAAGAAGCCTGTGTTGTTTCTGCCAAGGAAGACAACAATGTGGTATTGATAGGCTTTAGAAAAGGAAATGTTTACATAGCTGACTTCAATTCAGCATGCTCAGAATCCATTACTTGTCTCTTCAGCAAAGAAAGTAAGGATGAGAGTTGGCTGTGGCATAAGAAGCTGTCACATTTGAATTTTAAAGTTATGAATGACTTGGTAAGAAAGGATCTTGCTAGAGGAATCCCTCAATTGGAATTTATCAAAGATGGACTGTGTGATGCTTGTCAATTAGGGAAACAAAAGAAATCATCCTTCAAGAGCAAGACAGAGTCGTCCATTGTTAAGCCACTTCAATTGCTGCATATGGACTTATTTGGTCCAGTAAATGTCATGTCTATTTCAAAGAAGAAATACTGTCTGGTGATTGTAGATGATTTTTCTAAGTTTACATGGACCTTCTTCCTGCACTCCAAGGATTGTGCAAGTGAAATCATCATCAATCATCTCAGAATAGTAAACAATGGTTCTAAAGTCAAAGTACAAAGAATCAGGAGTGACAATGGTACTGAATTTAAGAATTCCACAATGAAGATTTTCTGTGAAGAAAATGGAATTGTCCATGAGTTTTCTGCTGCCAGAACACCTCAACAAAATGGGGTTGTTGAAAGGAAAAACAGAACTCTCATTGAAGCATCTAGAAAAATGTTAAGTGAATCAAGATTACCAACATATTTCTGGGCTGAAGCTGTCAACACTGCATGTTTCACTCAGAATATTTCCTTGGTCAATCAAGCTAGAGGAATGACTCCTTATCAATTGTTAACCAACAAGAAACCAACTTTAGCTTTCCTTCATGTCTTTGGATGTAAGTGTTTTGTACTAAGGAATCATGGAGATAACTTGGGAAAATTTGAAGCAAAGGCAGATGAAGCTATTTTCGTTGGATATGCAGCAGGGAAAGCCTATAAAGTCTACAATATAAGAACCAACATTGTTATGGAATCTGTACATGTTGTGTTTGATGATCAAAAGATTCTAGGTCTAAATGATGGAGGCTCCCATGAAAAGTTGGAATTTAAGAATGAAGGTGAAGGAAGAATGTACTATGATGATGATGAGGAAGATGAAGATCATGACCATAGAGATCCACCAAGAGTTGTTGTACCAACTAGAAGTGATGCTCACACTGGAAATGAAGCATCCGTTGACAGTCATTCTGGAGCATCCGTTGACAATATTAGAGATGCATCAGTTGACAGAAATTCTCGAGCATCCGTCGACAGGCACAATGATGCATCCATTGACAGTCAACTTCATAATTCTGCAAGGACAACAAACTCAAGGGGAGTTTCTTAGGATCAAAATTCAATGCTAAATCAACATGATCATGCTCATGAAAATGAAGCAACCTCATCAAGATCAAACCTTCCACCTGCAAGAAAATGGACTATAGATCATCCATTTGAGTTAATCATTGGTGAATCAAATTCAAGAGTCCAAACTAGGAGGGCCACTCAAGCAGAATGCCTATACAGTAGCTTCCTGTCTCAAGAGGAACCTAAGAAAGTGGAAGATGCCCTTCTAGATCTAGATTGGGTCTTAGCAATGCAAGAAGAGCTAAACCAATTTGAAAGAAATGAAGTTTGGAAGCTTGTGCCCAAACCTGATGATAGAAGTGTCATATGTACTAAATGGGTTCTCAAGAATAAGACAGATGAAAATGGCATAATTGTGAGGAATAAATCTAGATTAGTGGCAAAAGGTTATTCTCAAGAAGAAGGGATAGATTTTGATGAAACTTTTGCTCCAGTGGCAAGACTTGAGGCAATTAGAATCTTCCTAGCCTATGCAGCACATGCCAATTTCACAGTCTATCAGATGGATGTCAAAAGTGCCTTTCTAAATGGGGAACTGGAATAAGAGGTCTATGTCCATCAACCTCCTGGCTTTGAAGATCCAGAATTTCCAGAATATGTATATCTTCTCATGAAAGCACTTTAGGTTTGAAGCAAGCACCAAGAGCCTGGTATGACACTTTATCTCAATTTCTTTTGGAGAATCACTTCACTAGAGGTACAGTAGATAAAACCTTATTTCATAGGAATATGAATGGCTCTTCAATACTTGTTCAAATCTATGTAGATGATGTTATTTTTGGGTCTACAGATGAGAAGCTTTGCAAAAGGTTTGCCAAACTTATGCAAAGTAGGTATGAAATGAGCATGATGGGTGAATTAACTTACTTTCTCGGCTTACAAGTAAAGCAAGTTAATGAGGGCATTTTCATAAGTCAAACAAAATATATTTATGATCTTTTAAAGAATTTGACTTAATGGATTGTACCTCTGCAAAAACACCTATGGCCACTGCAACTAAGCTTGAGTTGCATACTAAGGAAAAGTCTGTGGACATCTCAAGCTATAGAGGCATGGTAGGTTCACTTCTATACCTAACAGCTAGTAGACCTGATATAATATTTTCTACTTGTCTTTGTGCTAGATTTCAAGCTGACCCTAGAGAGTCTCACTTGATAGCTATTAAGAGAATTTTCAGGTATCTCAAAGGAACACCAAACCTTGGCATTTGGTACCCAAGAGAATCTGGTTTTGATCTACCTGGCTACTCAGATGCAGATAATGCAGGTTGCAGAATTGATAGGAAAGTACTACAGGTTCCTGTCAATTTCTAGGAAACAGGGTTGTTTCATGGTTCAGTAAGAAACAGAACTCAGTCTCCATTTCTACAGCTGAAGCTGAGTACATTGCTGCTGGAAGTTGTTGTGCACAGATTCTATGGATGAAAAATCAACTTATTGACTATGGTCTAAAAGTTGAGAAGATTCCAATTTTCTGTGACAACACAAGTGCTATTGCCATCACAGGGAATCCAGTGCAACATTCGAGAACCAAGCATATTGACATCAAATACCACTTCATTAGAGAACATGTGATGAATGGTACAGTAGAAATGCACTTTGTGCCAAGTGAAATGCAGCTTGCAGATATCTTCACCAAGCCTCTTGATGAATCCACATTCACAAGATTGGTAGGTGAATTAGGTATGCTTAATTTGTCGTAATTCCTAGTGATATTTGATCTTACTGCTTTGCAGCTAGAAATGTGTTTTGATTTACTTGAGAATTAAAAACCCTCAGAAAAATTTTCTGCAGAAATTTTGTCTAAGGCAAAATTATCTTATCAATGGATATCCTTTTACCCGTTGGTAGTATAAACACATTACTAGATTTTCGTATATCAACGGATAACAGGTTGTGCACAACATCGACGGATCAACTGTTTCTCAACCGTTCATCTTATATCCGTTGATATACATATTTTCTTTTAAATATAGCCGTTGGTAAACGTGTATATATAGGCATGGCTGTATTTATTTTCTTTTATTAACTAACAGTTACTTTTGACCAATGGGTAATTACTTTTAATTATTTCATTTTCAACTCTTGAAAAATATAAAAGGCTGTCTTGTGCTCTCACATCTCACTTTTATCCACTTTCAAGATTCTCATAAGTAAACTGCATCTTCTTCACTAAAACTCTCTGCAACAAAAGTTCAAATACTTCAATGGCGCCTATTGTTAAGATGATGTCTTCCACTGGGTTCACCTATGAGAAGAACAACTTCGCGGCCTATGTTGATACAGTGAATGCCCCAGAAGCTTATCACATCTTGATGAATTTTGTGAAGAACTGTAGGCTGTCGTATGCTATGACTACCACCACACCTCATCCATGAAGTAATTGAGGAGATGTGGACATCGGCTGAATTCAATGGTACTGATGAAACTCTATCTTTTTCTCTTAAGGGTAACAACTATGTGGTTAATTTCTAACTGCATATTTGAAATTACTTGAGAATAATTGTTCATCTGCACCAACTAATACTAAAATTGTTACCATGCTTAATTCAATTAATTATGCTCTTAGTACTGATAATTTAGGAAAAATTGTTAGGAAGGGCATGGTTAAAGAATGGAGTTATCTTTGTGATGCCTTCATTAAAACTTTTTCTGGTAAAATTAGCAATTTTGATGCTGTTACTAAATTCATGCTTGTGATGCTATGTATGCTCTTAACTGATAGATATTATAATTTTAGCACACTAGTGATGAATGAAATAACAACTAAATTAGGTAATAAAGAAGCTAGGGGCAAGAATATCTACTTTGCTAGATTTTTGATGCTTTTAGCCCTGCATATTTCTGAGAATGAGCTATCCATTTCTAACCCGGATAGCAAGTTCAATTGTTTTGTACAGGAGAAGAGAGTCCTTAGTGACTTGATTCGAATGAATCTGAATGCAGGGGTACAATTGGTTTATCTTCCAATTGTTCAGGTAGCTTCTAACCTTAATACTCCTATCTCTACCCCCCCCAAATTTCTTTGCCTTCCACTGTCACAATGGAGTCTGTAGTAGTGACCAAACAGGCTCCTACCTAAGTGACTGAAACAAAAGTTTCCAAACGACAATCTAAAAGACAAACCTCATGTGCTTCTCAAAAAGCACCTGTTGCAAAAACTACCACAGCTCTTGAGGGGAGTGTGAAGGAGGTAGTGAGTGGTGAGGGATAGGGTGCAAGCCCTAAGAATAAGGTAGGTGAGGAGAGTGCACCAAATAGCCAAGCCTTAGTTACATCCTCTCAACAGGGTGTGACTACTGACTTAAGTTCCACAGGAACTCTGCACAAAAGGGTAAGGGACACTAGCCCTCTCTTAAAAACCTATGGTAGAAGAGTAAAATCTAAAACCACTGGGGTTACACAGGGTGCACATACTGTACAGGCAACTGTACCTTCTCAAAGTCAGTTTGATGTGGCTCCTGCAAATGTGGAGTCACAGCCCCCTATTCATAACCTTCAAATCGATACACATTACAATCCACCATCACCAACTCCATCTCTGGATGTGGATATGATATCTACATCAATTCCTGATTCTCCATCTTTAAGATTCTTGGAGAAGCCCCACTTTGCAATTGGTGGTCATCATCTTTTATATGATTTGTTGGGCCATCAATCTTCCATTCCTAAATTCACAACAAAATCTGTGGCCTCATCTTTAAAATCAATCTCCATAGATTCAGTGTTGGTTTTCACTTCAACGGATACTATCTTTCCTTCATCAACGGATATCCTTCATCCGTTGACAAGTGTTTCTCCATCAACGGATGCGCCTATGTCTAGCCATCCGTTGACAGCTATAACTGAAGGAATTTATGACCGTAGCGGAAGCGTAAATCACATTTACTTGCATAAAAACCTAATTAATCATGTATATAGATTTAAAAATTGTATGAACACAAGAAAAATACCTTGATAGCTTTCCTGGGATTGTTATGAATGTGTCTTTGATTTCCAGCAATCACCCCTCAAGTGTGGAGTGCTCTAATGGTATCCACCAAGATCAAATATCATATAGTAGATTAAGAACAATTGAGAAAATTAATTAAATGGTTTGGAATGATTTTGATGAACTTCAAAAGCTCTCCATGATCTCCTAAACCTCCTGGGATGTTTTGTGTTGTGTGTTTGTGATGTCCTCCAACTCTTGGAAATGTTTGATATTTAAAGAAATAAAGTCTTTACTTTATCTAATTAAATAATCATTTAATAATTAAAACCCTTTTAATTATTAATCCCATTCTGAAAATAATTCTCTCATAAAATTTAATTTCTCAAACTAAATTTTGTAATTAATAATTATTAAGAACTTTTCTTAATTTATTTATAATCTATTAAATCTCATTTAATAAATTATAAATAATTGCTAATTAATTATTTATTCAATAAATAAATAATTCATAGCCATTATTAATTATTCTCATCATCTATAAATATTTAACCTTTTTATGGTGTGACCCTTTAGGTTCAATATTAAGCCGGTAGTAGAAATAAATAATAATAAACTATTTATTATTACTTATACGAATTACTAATTAATTCGTTAAATATAATTACATAAGTAATTAATATTTATTCTACATCGTGAGTGATACTTTTGAATATATCGCGACTATCCGGATAATATGAATTCATTGCTTAGAATATATAAAACCTATTTAGCAAATGGTTACCGTACAATCAATTCCTTCTACCCGACAATATCCCGATTAAATACAAGGCATGGATCTCGTGTCAAGCCTATTTAATTTAATCATATAATTTCTTATACATTATGTCTAGTTCATTTGAATTAGAAACTCTTTCTAACTTCAATTACTCTGGCCAGAGATTCCTGAACTAACATAGTAAGAACATCATAGGATATTCACTTTCTTTTACTGAAAGGGGTAGATTCTTTATCGATCGTTAACTATCTTCATATACAAATTCCTATACCCGGAATAGAACTAATGATTGTCCCTTGAGGACTTAGAACTAAACCAAAACATAGTTCATTGTATATAAGATTACTTTAACGGTCTCAAGTCTAAGGACACTTGTACCACCATCAACTTATGAACAACTATTAACACGTGAGTAAACTCCATTAGTCGTTCATTTGATCAAGTCACGTTCAGTGAACTTATTCTCCAATAAGCACCTACATACTAGCTATAGTGTCACCACACGAATGTCTATGAGAACAGACATCCTTCCGAGGAAGCAAGCATAGTATGTTCCGATCTTTACGGATTGACTAACTCCCAATTAGTTATCCTACGATCGGGAACTATTTAAGTTTAGTGTTATCATCTTCTAGATCTCATTATTATAATCTCATTATAATTCTAGAAGCTTTACTCTAAACTATGGAACTTCTTATTTAAACACTTTAAATAGATAAAGCCCGTAATAAAAACAACAAGTCTTTTATTAATATAAATAAAATCAAATAAGATTACATGAAAGTATTTCCTAACGCATCACACATGATTGGGTTTAGGACAAAATACTATCAAACTCCCACTTGTACTAAAGCCAATCACTCTGGTATCTTATACCCATCTTATCTCTATGTCGATCAAAGTGAGCCCGAGACAATGCCTTAGTAAATGGGTCCGCTATGTTGTTATGTGTGTCAATTCTTACGATGTTGACATCCCCTCTTTCTATGATCTCTCGAATCAGATGAAAGCGCCGCAACACGTGTTTGGAATTCTTATGGGATCTTGGTTCCTTAGCTTGAGCTATCGCAGCGTTGTTATCACAATACAACACTATAGGATCCTCAATGCTAGGAACTACTCCCAAATCAGAAACAAATTTCCTCATCCAGACAGCTTCCTTTGCAGCTTCACATGCAGCTATATATTCCGCTTCCGCTGTGGAGTCAGCCGTTGTAGGCTGTTTGGAACTCTTCCAACTAATCGCTCCCCCATTTAGAGTAAATACATACCCTGACTGGGATCTGCTACCATCGCATTCTGATTGAAAACTAGAGTCAGTATAACCCTCAATTTTCAATTCAGATCCACCAAAAACAAGAAAAACATCTTTAGTCCTTCTCAAGTACTTCAATATGTTCTTCACTGCTTTCCAGCGTTCTTCACCTGGGTTAGACTGATATCTGCTCGTCACACTAAGTGAATGAGCAACATCAGCTCTAGTACATAACATCGCATACATGATGGATCCTATTGCCGAGGCATAAGGAATCCTACTCATGCGCACCCTTTCCTCATATGTCTTTGGAGACATCTTCTCGGAAAGAGTAATCCCATGACTAATAGGAATGAGACCTCTTTTCGAGTTCTCCATGCTAAACCGTTTTAGCACTTTATCGATGTATGTACCTTGGGATAGGCCAATCGTTCGATTAGATCTATCTCTATAGATCTTCATCCCTAAAATATAGGATGCCTCTCCCAAGTCCTTCATAGTGAAGTTCTTTGATAGCCAGACCTTGACTGATTGTAACATCGGTATATCATTTCCTATTATAAGTATGTCATCCACATACAATATAAGAAAGGTTACCGCGCTCCCACTAACCTTCTTGTAAACACATGGTTCATCTAAGTTTTTGATAAAATCAAACTCTTTGATTGTCTCATCAAAACGGATGTTCCATCTTCGAGAAGCTTGCTTCAAACCATATATGGTTCGCAGCAGTCTACATATTAGATTTTCATTTCCACTGGAAACAAAACCCTCTGGCTGTGTCATATACACTTCCTCTTCAAGTTTCCCATTGAGGAAGGCCGTTTTTACGTCCATTTGCCAGATCTCGTAATCATAGTAGGCTGCAATCGCAAGCAAAATCCTAATGGATTTGAGCAAGGCTACAGGCGAAAAGGTTTCATCAAAGTCAATCCCTTGTCTTTGTTTGAATCCTTTTGTCACAAGCCTGGCCTTATAGGTCTCCACCTGGCCATCTGCTCCTAACTTTCGTTTGTATATCCATTTGCACCCAATGGGTTTAACTCCTTCAGGTGCCTCAACCAAAGTCCACACTTGGTTTATATACATCGAGTCCATTTCAGATTTCATGGCATCCTGCCATTTCCTTGAGTCATTACAACTCACAGCCTCTTCATAAGTCATAGGGTCCTCATCATCAACAAAATCATCAACAAATGACAAATCATCATCATTTTCAATGACAAGCCCGTAATATCTTTCGATTGGGCGGGACACTCTCTCTGATTTACGTAAAGGTTGTTCTACAGAAGGTTGTTCTTTCTGAACAGGTACTTCTTCTCTAATCGTTGCATTTTATGGTTCTTGAACTTCATCAAGTTCAATATTTCTCCCACTGTTTCTATCAAGGAGGAACTGTTCCTCTAAGAAGTGTGCGTGTCTAGAAACAAATATCCTTTGATCAGAAGGATCATAGAAATAATATCCATGACCTTCTTTAGGATATCCCACAAAACTGCATTTCACGGATCTAGGTTCCAACTTATCATGTTCAACTTTCTTGACATAAGCTGGACACCCCCAAACCTTAACATGTTTAAGACCTGGTTTCTTCCTACTCCACATCTCATGTGGGGTCGTGAGAACCGATTTAGAAGGCACCTTGTTCAGTAAATACGCTGACGTCTCTAAAGCATAACCCCATAGTGATACTGGAAGATCAGTAAAGCTCATCATGGACCTCACCATATCTAATAGAGTACGATTCCTTCTCTTAGATACTCCATTTAATTGTGGACTATAGGGAGGGGTCCATTGAGAAACTATACCATTTTCTTTAAGATAACCTAAAAACTCTCCGCTTAAGTACTCACCTCCTCGATCTGATCGAAGAACTTTTATACTACGTGCGGTTTGTTTTTCTACTTCATTTCTATATTCCTTGAACTTTTCAAAAGCTTCGGATTTGTATTTCATAAGATATACATATCCTAACCTGGATCGATCATCCGTAAAAGTAATGAAGTATGAAAATCCTCCTCTAGCATTTGTTGACATTGGTCCACATACATCTGTGTGTACCAAGTCTAACAACCCCGCAGCTCTCTCTCCATGTCCAGTAAATGGAGATTTAGTCATTTTACCCATGAGACAAGACTCGCATGTAGGATATGATTCAAAATCAAAATGTTCTAGTAACTTATCCTTATGTAATGTGCGAAGTCTGTTCTCACTAATATGACCTAGTCTGCAGTGCCATAAATAAGTTGGATTTTTATTATCTCTTTTTCTTTTATTATTAGGTTGTTCAATTTGAAACAAATTATGTTCTAAGTCACATATATACAAACCATTATGTAATGTATCGTATCCATAAGTAATATTATTTCTCTTAATTAAACATTTATTATTCTCAACAATAAATGTAAAACCATCCGAATCAAGTACAGGAATAGAAACAATATTTCTTACAATAGATGGTACATAATAACATTTATTCAACACGATAGTTTTGCCCGTAGGCATATGCAAAGGAAATGATCCTACAGCTGCAGCAACAACTCTTGCTCCATTGCCCATCAATAGAATCACTTCATCTTCCCCCAAAGGTCTACTTTGCTTTAGTCCCTGCAACGAATTGCAAATATGAGACCCACAAGCAGTATCCAATACCCAAGTAGAAATCTGACTTAAAGACATATTTAGTTCAATCATGAACATACCTGAATCTGAAGCGGTAATCTCATTGCCCTTCTTATTTTTTAACTCTGCAAGGTAAACCTTGCAGTTCCTCTTCCAGTGTCCCACCTTGTTACAGTGGAAGCAAACTGCTTTGCTTTTCGGGTCAGCCTTTGGTGGAACAGGCTTATTCTCACCCTTTTTCTTATTCTTCGGCTTCCAGTTCCTCTTCCTCTTAGTAAAGGTACTGGCACCGATCATAAGAACAGAACCCCTTTTGGAGGGAAAATTCGCCTCAGCAGTTTTCAGCATGTTGTGGAGCTCAGCTAAGCTGGCATCCAGCTTGTTCATGTGAAAGTTCATAACGAACTGCGAGAACGAATCCGGGAGTGACTGCAAGACTAAATCTTGGCATAACTCCCCATCCATGACAAAACCTAACTGCCCTAGATGCTCAATCAGATTGATCATCTTAAGCACATGGTCATTCACAGACGACCCTTCAGCCATTCTACATTGGAATAGCTCTTTCGATATATCATATCGAGCGGTTCTCCCTTGTACATCATAAAGCTCCTGTAGATGTATCAGAATGGTTGGAGCATCCATTTTCTCATGTTGCTTCTGTAACTCAGGTGTCATGGATGCTAGCATGACACATTGAGCAACATTAGCAGCATCTAACCATTCATTATACACTTCTCGTTCATGGAAAAGTGCATCATCAGAAGGAGGTACAGGTAAAGGCGAGTCAAGCACATAATCCTTCTTCTCAGCCCTGAGAACGATTCTCAGGTTTCGAAGCCAATCAGCATAATTGGGACCAGTCAATTTGTTCGCATCAAGTATGCTACGGAGTGATAGAGTAGAAGACATAATCTATAAATCTGAAATTTGTGAATACATAACAACATTAGTAGATATCCAGTTTTATTATAACACCTTATGAATCGGGTCTTTATTCATAGGTGGCTCCCACAGTTTTATTAAAATTATACAACCCTCAAATGTATAACTTAAGCATTCTCAATGCATGTGAGAATAGGGATCCTACTTTCCATTATATAACCTCGGCTGTAGCACGAAACGCTATGTAATGTTCCAGGGCAGATAACTCTTTATCAATTACATCTCATGTTATTCCCTAATTCCATTTAGCCTCTTGAATCATTGAATCACGGCTGTAGCACGTCTAAATTCAATATTCTAAGTCAAGTGAGACCCAACATCTCGTTAAATTAATAAGATCTCAATAGCCCACGGCTGTAGCACGTAACGATAATTGGATTCTAATTAATTATACGCATCTCATGTAATAGACAAGTAATTCCTATTTTTGAAAACGAAGCCCTCGGCTGTAGCACGAAACGACAAAGCTCAAAACTAAGAATTACTTTCTACCATGTTGGAAGGCTATGACCGACACAAGCCCGTTGTGACATTGGCCATTTTATTACTTTATATTAAATAACGAGGGATTTTATATTATTTAGGTTACGAAACGTTTTCGTTAAAACCTAAAGTCAAACATGCATTTTATATACGATATATAAAACTATATATATTATCTCATGGCATTTCTATGCACACATATATATAGGCAAACATGTTATATCATGTTAAACATTGTTAAACATCTATACGAAATAATATTAGTATTTTAAAGCATTTTAACACAATTAAAACGGGCTTTAAAACACTTCCGGAAGCTATAACCATTTTAAAATTAATTTTTAAAATTTATTTGACCACTCCATTAGATCCGTCTCGAAAAAACGAATCCAAAGATATATTATCCGCCTCAAACGGAGTTACGGATCAACGGGAAAAATCAAAATACGAATCAGGGTCATTTCTGTCACATACAGACCCTGTAACGCATTACCAGAATGCGTTACAGGCCAAAAATAGCATATTACTTGTGTAACGCATTCAACAGACGCGTTACACATGGGATGACGTCATGCTGACATCATGCTGACGTCAGCATCCCGACCCGACCCGACCCATGACCCGACCCGACCATGACCCGACCCGACCCGGCGCGTGAGCTGCACGCGCGGCGCGTGAGCCGCCAGCGCGTGACGCCCACGCGCGTAGCCCAATCGCGCGCAGTAACAGTTGTTTCAGTCGACAGAAACTTTTATAAATATATATATATATATATATATATATATATTATATATATTCTGTCGGCCTGATCTTTCCAGCCCACCAGCCCAATAATACAATATTTTGGGCCCCCAATAATACTACCCATCTAGATATTTTTATAAATAATATATATTTATAAACAGATTATTATTTATTAATTTCTAAACTCTTTAAAAATCAATAATAAATAATCTATCCATGGGAAAATTATGAAACTTTTTCTGGGACTTCTACAACACTTGTAGAAAATATATCAGTGATCAAAATTATTTTAAAAAATAATTTATTAATTAATTCGTAATTAATTTGATTATAGCCTCCTAGAACTTCAAAAATTCATAACTAATTCATACAAGCTTGAAAAATTCCGAAATTTTTTCTGGGATCTATATACATGCAACCTATGCTCTGGTACCATTGAAGGAATTTATGACCGTAGCGGAAGCGTAAATCACATTTTCTTGCATAAAAACCTAATTAATCATGTATATAGATTTAAAAATTGTATGAACACAAGAAAAATACCTTGATAGCTTTCCTGGGATTGTTATGAATGTGTCTTTGATTTCCAGAAATCACCCCTCAAGTGTGGAGTGCTCTAATGGTATCCACCAAGATCAAATATCATATAGTAGATTAAGAACAATTGAGAAAATTAATTAAATGGTTTGGAATGATTTTGATGAACTTCAAAAGCTCTCCATGATCTTCTAAACCTCCTGGGATGTTTTGTGTTGTGTGTTTGTGATGTCCTCCAACTCTTGGAAATGTTTGATATTTAAAGAAATAAAGTCTTTACTTTATCTAATTAAATAATCATTTAATAATTAAAACCCTTTTAATTATTAATCCCATTCTGAAAATAATTCTCTCATAAAATTTAATTTCTCAAACTAAATTTTGTAATTAATAATTATTAAGAACTTTTCTTAATTTATTTATAATCTATTAAATCTCATTTAATAAATTATAAATAATTGCTATTTAATTATTTATTCAATAAATAAATAATTCATAGCCATTATTAATTATTCTCATCATCTATAAATATTTAACCTTTTTATGGTGTGACCCTTTAGGTTCAATATTAAGCCGGTAGTAGAAATAAATAATAATAAACTATTTATTATTACTTATACGAATTACTAATTAATTCGTTAAATATAATTACATAAGTAATTAATATTTATTCTACATCGTGAGTGATACTTTTGAATATATCGCGACTATCCGGATAATATGAATTCATTGCTTAGAATATATAAAACCTATTCAGCAAATGGTTACCGTACAATCAATTCCTTCTACCCGACAATATCCCGATTAAATGCAAGGCATGGATCTCGTGTCAAGCCTATTTAATTTAATCATATAATTTCTTATACATTATGTCTAGTTCATTTGAATTAGAAACTCTTTCTAACTTCAATTACTCTGGCCAGAGATTCCAGAACTAACATAGTAAGTACATCATAGGATATTCACTTTCTTTTACTGAAAGGGGTAGATTCTTTATCGATCGTTAACTATCTTCATATACAAATTCCTATACCCGGAATAGAACTAATGATTGTCCCTTGAGGACTTAGAACTAAACCAAAACATAGTTCATTGTATATAAGATTACTTTAACGGTCTCAAGTCTAAGGACACTTGTACCACCATCAACTTATGAACAACTATTAACACGTGAGTAAACTCCATTAGTCGTTCATTTGATCAAGTCACGTTCAGTGAACTTATTCTCCAATAAGCACCTACATACTAGCTATAGTGTCACCACATGAATGTCTATGAGAACAGACATCCTTCCGAGGAAGCAAGCATAGTATGTACCGATCTTTACGGATTGACTAAATCCCAATTAGTTATCCTACGATCGGGAACTATTTAAGTTTAGTGTTATCATCTTCTAGATCTCATTATTATAATCTCATTATAATTCTAGAAGCTTTACTCTAAACTATGGAACTTCTTATTTAAACACTTTAAATAGATAAAGCCCGTAATAAAAACAACAATTCTTTTATTAATATAAATAAAATCAAATAAGATTACATGAAAGTATTTCCTAACCCATCACACATGATTGGGTTTAGGACAAAATACTATCAATAACTACTCCATCAACGGATATCCCTTATCCGTTGATAACTCACTCTACCACTGCTATATCTGACATTCCTGTATCAAGTGTGGAGGAGTTCTCAGTAGTTGAAACACTTTTAGGAATGAGGGAAAGGAGTGAGAGGCTGCCTTGTGAGCAGGCAAAAGGAGAGGTAAATAATGAGAGGCTGACCATTTCTTCCGGTCAGGAAAAAAGAGAGCAAGAGAGTTCCACCTTAGTAGGTGAAGGTAAGGGTGTGAGAGGTGTGAGCCAGGGGGAGCCCCTGATGCAAGAAAAGAGAGATGAGAGGAGAGAAGGGACTACAGGAGATATAAGGCAGGAAGATACAGCCATTGCAAATGAGTTAATGGAGGTTGATGAAGCTTCTAAAGAGATGGAATTTCAATAAGAATATCAGTCAATCATTGACTCCATCTCTTTGGATCCTAAAACCTTTACTCATCCTGTTTCTGCCTATCAAGTCATGGCACAATAGGGCAATGTGGAGGCAGAGGAGGCAATGCACCTAGTGCATACCTCACAATCTCTACAAAGAGCAAAGGAAGCTTTGACAGCACTGCCTTCAGATGCTAAAAGTGAAGAATTTGGCAATGATGACAGTACTAGCACAGAAAATGATGAAGAAGTCAATGTGGAGGATATTCCAGAATGACTATTTTCTACTGCCACTGTGGTTGGTGACTTCAATGTGGAAATTATGAAGCAATATCAAACTGCTTTGGCTGAGCACCAGAATGCAGATCCACAGAGGAAGGCTGTCCTTCAGCAAATAATGGCCTCCTTGAAACTTCATAAGATGCAAATGGTTATTCAAAGAACACAACAAGAGGAGGTCCAAACTGCAATCAGAGAAATGAAAGTAGAACTAGATGCCAGGATTGAGGCACTAGCCCCTACTACCACTCAGAAGGTGCTGACTAGCAAACTGTTAAAAGAAGATAGCCTGGCCAAGTCTGTTCAGCATCTTTCCTCTAGAGTAGATAGTATGGAATCTCAAATGAAGAAAATCATTGCCAACCAAACAAAATAGACTGAGCTACTGGAAAGGCTACTTGCAGCCTCACCTCCAACCCTTGATGCTAACAAAAAGAGGGAGAAAAAGGAAACAAGAATAGAAGAGGTTGCAGCTACTACTAGTCAATTTCAAGCTGCCAGTAGCAAGATAGCATAGACTGAGGGGGAGCAACAGCCAACTATAGTAGTCAATCCAATAGAATTTTCTATAAAGGCTTCCCCTATGAAGAAACAAAAGGCTTTGCATGTGATTCCTGACTTATCAGAAATCTCAGATGGTGAGAGGCAAGCCAGAATTGAAGAATTAGAGAAGATCAATAAGGAGGCAACTGAAAGAATAATGAGGACAGAGAGGATGATCAATGAATCAATTGCATCAGCTTTGTTCTCTACTCAAGCTTCTACTCCAACAATCTCAACCACAATTCTGAAGGTGCTCACTCCACCAATTGTGACTCCTACATTTTATGATGCTGAACCTTCCTTTGTCAAAAAATTTGAACCCCGCATAAAAACCAGAGCTTACTCTCCACCTAAAGCAAATGGGAAGAACAAGTTACAATTGGACTTTCCATTTCCCAAGGATGATGAAGGGAAGCTAATGGGAAAGCAAATTAAGGAGTTCAAGGAAAATGCCAATAGAAGTGTAAGAGAATGGATGGCTGTAATCATAAGGAATGGAAAAGTCTTAAATATATCCAACAGCCATCCTAGATTTGTTGAAGCAAAAAGAGAGGAGACCTCCAGACTTCTCAGGGAAGCTCATCCAAGTGAAGAAGAGAGATATGAAAACTCATATGAGAAGCAAGCCTGGCTGGCTCAGGAGTTAATGGATGAGGTAGAGGATGAAATGAGGGAACCTGAGGAAGTCCCCAAATTCAAACCCAAAAGGAGAGTGAAAGCAAAGGCAAAGAGGCCTGTCTCTCCAGAAAATGTAAGTAAGGAAACTACTGGCTCATCAATATCTATTTCTGCACAAGTAATCAACCCAGCTGTGAATTTCCATGGTGACCCTATAATACCTAAAGAGGAACCAATGAATCTTGACTCCATTGAGGTTCCTTCATTCTTGCTGAAGCCTCAATAGAAGCCTAAACAGAAGAAAAGGACACCAAGGAAGCAACCTTCAAAGGAACCAATTCAAGTTGCTAGGGTGCATGCTATTGTCAAGCAGCCAATCTTGGAAAACAAGGATGATTTTATCTATCAGGCAGATATTGAAGAATACTCTGGCATGAATCTGTATCTGGATGAATTGTCAGAAGTAAGAGGAATTGACAAATACAAGCATTTGCCTGAGAGATTGGTCTTTGTATACAATGGAGGAAAGGAAAGGACATGGCCAATACAGAGGGTTCTTGGAGAAAATTATCTGACCTTAACCAAGGTGTTCTCTGAAATTAAGAGATACACAGGTTAGAAGACCAAATATCAAAGGCTAGTTCTCAATACCTGAGATTGTTACAACAAAAGCTAAATCCAAAAGTTGTTAAAGAAGATGCCTTCTATAGGCAACTCTAATTGCAGATTGAGTCCAACTCTGCCAAAGAAGGAAAATCAAGGGTGATGCCAACCAGAGAGAAGAAACAGTATTAATCTGCTTAGTCTAGAGGAGCACTTCTCTGTTAAGTTTCTTAGAACTTTTTGTTTTTAATTTTTGTAGCTTAATACAATTTTTGCATTGTTCTATATATATCTTTAGGAATGTTTTGTTATCACCAAGGTCCTGAATTTATGCTTTATTGCCATCAAGTATAAATTGGGGGAGATTGTTAGGAATATGTTGTACTTGATGATAACTTCACAATCAATCAAATTGTATAAGTATTGTAGCTGTCAACGGATGAGGATTTATAACTCTATCCGTTGACTGGTAGCTCATCAACGGATGAGGTTTTGTAGCATACTACAGTATCTCTATTTTATCAATTGATAGTGTTTTTATCCACAGTCATGTTGACCATCAATGGATAGGCAGAATAGGGTAGCCAATTGTAAATAAGCTATGCTATGTAATTCTGTTTAAGTGAAAGTGTATCAACGGATGAAGACAGAACTCTATCAACGGATACAGCTCAAATTTACAATATCAACGAATACAGCTCAATCTATTATCAACGGATGACAGTGTACAATGTCAACGGATAATCATTAATACTTTCTTCTATGCTAGCTGGGGATTAGCAGTTGATAACGATAGGTTTGACTGACAGATCACATGGGTTGATAGTAGATACAAAAAGCAGTATGGCAACCATACTTTGGAAACGCAGAAGAAAGAAGCATTCCGTTTACAATATGAATACAAGAAAGGTGCAGGGGACATGTCTGTTCATAAGGACAACCTTTCGGCTACATGTGTATTTGGAGTGAAGTAGCAAGTGAACTTGAATTAGATTAGTATTATCTTATTCTTGTAGTACTTGTAAACTTGGGATATATAACCAAGTGTAGCAACTCTTTAGAAGCTAAGAAAACAGATACATTTGCTTAAGGTTTTCTTGAATATCCTTAGAAAGCAAAGAGTTGTAAAACAGCAGCTGTGTACATTTGTATCACAGAGTTTTCTTCAAATAAAAGCTTCAGGTGGTGCATTTAACTACCTGATTTTATATGTGTTTGTGCATTAATCTTTATACAGCAATTATCTTCTAATAAATTTCTGGAGTTCTTATCAGGAATTTATAAATATCAAGAATTGTATTCAACCCCCCCTTCTACAATTATACAAGTGTGTAATCTGGGAATAACACAATATGGTCACTAAAACCAAGGCCTGTATCAAAAGCCTCACTGAAGTTTTGGTGAACTCAAATGCACCACATTTTTTTGGTGGCAACCTTGCTCCACTCTCTTTCTTACACATAGCACTGTGCTCCTCCACATCAACCTTATAAAATATATGCAACGGTTCTATTAAAATGTGTGTGTGTATATATATATTAGCGTTGTAAACATAAAGTAAACACATCTATCTCATCTCTACATAATTTATCAATTGAAAGAGAAGCATTACTCGTAGAAGTGTCTTTTACAAAAGCCATATGTCTTCAACGTCTAAAGATTCGTCCTTTACTCAATTTGATAACAGGGTTTGTGATTGTAATAATAGAGTTCGAAATACCTCTTGGACAAGCAAGAATCTTGTAAGGAGATTTTAGACTTGTGCTAAATCAAAGGTAATTTAGAGAGTAATTGTCATTTATTGTAATCGTATACATGAGTTTTGATTTTTGTTTGAGAGAAACTGAATTTTTCTATGGATTTTTCAAGAATTATCCATGAATTTTTGTTTGTAGGATGAAGGTGGATGTAATTTATTTTTATGGATGGATGATGGGTTGACTGGTCATGTAAAAGAAGTAATTTATGAATTGAACCAAAAAGAAAATCATAGTAAAGGAGAGATTGTAGATTGTAGAGGAGAAATTAAAGATAACTGAAGAGAAATTGAAGATGGCTGAGGAGAAATTGGCTAAGAAAGTAATGAAGAAGAAGAGAAAAAGAGAGAGGGAACAAAAAATGTTTGTGAAAAACTGTATTGTAATGACAGTAATTGCCATACTTGTGGTCTTGTTTAACACAAAAATGGAACACTTCAGTGAAAGAAAGTATTTACTCTAGTTGCAGGAGGTAGCTTTGATAATAAATGAGGTGGTTTGATGTAGTGAATGTGGTGGTTGTAGTTTGTATTGTGTTGATGGTGTAATATACATTTCACTGTGTTTGTTAATTTTTCTACTATATGCAATGTTTATACGCAAGCTTCAACAAGATATATAATTACCATATCATTACCAAACATAATAAACAAGTAGCTAATAATACATTGTTGAGAATGACCGCAAAAAGACCAGCATTGATAGAATGTATATTTATATATATTTTACATGATTATATTCCTCATATTTGTTATATTTTGCATTTAATTAGATTTTTATTTAACAAATTTTAATGTTTTATTGTAGGAAGGAAATCCTAAACTTGGATGGATTGGAGAATAAAGAGCTTAATTTGGAGATTTATTAGAAGGAAATTCGATTTTGTTGGGTTGCACACGCGTACTTCACTGTTTGAGCCATATCTCGAGTTCTAAAAGTCAGAATTAGACGATTCAACAGCCCACGCGAAGATAACGGAATTCTCTTTCATTCTAAGTGGTCCAAGTGTCAATTAACAACTGGAGCGGCCCTGAATTTTTGAAGAAAAGTCAACTACAAATTTTCTTTTGAGAAACCCAATCAATTTAGGAAACGTATTTGTATTTTCCTCAAAGCATTAAAATACTCTATATAATAGATATATAGACATCAGATATTAGAGGAGGACGAATATTTTTCTTTCTTGTCGAAGGTTGAAGGTTTTCTTCTCTATTCTGGATATTATGTATTCTTATTATATTATGTGTTTTGTTAGTTTAATTATGAGCGAGTAGATCTTTAATTTAGGGTTAAGTTGAACCCTAGTTATGATTGATATATGATTTTCCCAATCCCCCAATTTGGTTATGTTACATGCTCTTGCTTATTGAGTTGTGTTTAATTAACAATAACATGTCAGACGTGATTATGTGTATTGTTTGAACTAAATATCTATTTATCAACAAAAGTTGGACTCCAATAATGACATGAAATTCTCCATGAAAATAGGTAAAAGGGATTGTTAGGAAGTTAGGATGCTATGTTTAATGTCTCTGAATTGCATGATACCATGAAAATAGGCTTGAGTGTATTTTAGAGAAGCCATTAATACTCGAGAGAGATTATTGGTAATTTATAGGACGCATCTTTCCTTTTGAGTAGTACATGATTAATTGGGGCGGGAAATTGTAATTGCATTGATTCATGCTAGTGGGGATACATAATTCTAGATGTTTTTAGTTATTTGATAAATACAACACAATTTTCCTTAGAGTAATATTAGTTTAATAATCTCTCAAAATTTTATTGTGTTACTTGCTTAGTTGAATCGAGTCAAGAATAAATAGTGATTGATACGTTTGTCTCTGTGGGATCGACTCTGACTTACCCTACTATATAGTTAGAAGGATTTGTTAGATATTATTATTTGATAGGCACGCGACAGCCTTGTCGAGTATAAGGTCATCAATAGACCAACATAAGGTCAGGGAAAGACCAATATAAGGCCATAATAGTACCAAGTACTTACCAGCTAAATTACTAACAAAAGTCACTAACAAAAGATAGTAATGATATGAGAACTTGTTAACTAATATCTGACTAACTAGTTCAATCCCCCAGGCTTACTGGTTCATCTTCAGTATTGATGAACTTGAAGGATGAACTCTGAGTGTTGAGCCTTGTTGCCCTCCTTTTTGGTACAACACTTGAACTGCTCTGTTGGGTAGATAAATTTGGAGGAATCCTATGTTAGAATGGTGGAGTTGAAGGTGGTGGGGTGCCTCTAACTCCACTATAAGGAACTAGTCCATGAGTAGGCATGAAAATATCTTGATGACCTATCTTTCCGCTAAATTGTTCCTATTTTCAATTTCTAACTCTTTCTTGATTGCCTCAGCCATCTTCTTAATCTTCCACTAGGGATTTTTCCTAATCCTATCCCCATAAATTCCATTCAAAAATTTAACTATTGCAAGTTTGTTATTGTAGGGCTTAGTACACAAGTGCTCATCTACTAGTGTTTTAATAGTACAGTTGTCACTGTCCTTATCTTTGGTACACCATATGTAAAAGCTACAATCTGAATCACACATAACTTGGCATCTGTTCTTATCATTGGTTAAAACTAAACCCCTCTCCTCTCATCTATACCATACTTTCTGACCAAATCTCTAAATTCTCCCATATTCACAAACTCTGACCTACTGATAATGTGTATTTTATACACATTTTGTCCTTTATTCTCTTGCATTTTTGTTAGTTTCGAATGTTGTTTTATTGATATTAATTATGTTTTTCATCTTTCAGTGCCCTATGCTTAATTGTTGAAAAGATGGATTATTTTGGGCTTGAAAGCGAAGATTATTCAAGAGGGAAGTTAGAAGATTCATGCTCGCGATGCCGGGAGGTGTTTAATGTATTATGTTGAAGATTTTCTCCTGCACGGACTGCTGTACGGCCATTCGATAGGCCGTTCAAAGGAGCAGTTTTTCTGTACGGGTTGCTGTACGGCCGTTCAACAGGCCGTACAGAACCTGCTGTGTATTAAAAGAAGTAAAGCCAAGCACATCTCTTCATACCTCTACATATCTTAACCTACATCTATCTTCATCTTCTTCTTGGCCTCTTCAAGAACTCAATTAGGGTTAGTAGGAATTAGAGAGGAGACATTAATTACTTGTAATCTAGCATTGATTATGAGTAACTTACTCCATTTATTTTGGTCAAGGAGGAATACTTGTACTTAACCCATTTCAATTTAAGTAAGATTTTTCACTCTATCTTGAATACTTGTGATGTATTGTTTATGATTTTGCTTGGAGATTTGTAAGTTGCTTCATCTTGCTCTTCTTGTAATTTCAATTGCTAATTGTTTGTGCTAATCCGTAATTGTTAGTACATTCATTGTAGTAGCACAAGGTTTGGTGTGCCTAAACTTCAAGATTCAAGTACAAATACCTAGGTTGAGCTTCTCATCCTTGGGTTTGTCCTAGCCTCTCTTTGTTTAAATTCCTTGACTTGGTTAAATTGATAGTGCTTCATGATTGGTTGCTATTGTCAAGAGAGCTAATTTATGTGCTTCACTAAATTAGTGTTTTTAGAAGAGAAATAAGTGATTGTGTGCTTCACCAATTATCTTAGTTAGGTAGAGTTGATTATATCTTGCTCATATGTGTTTGGGAGAAGTGCTTGAACATCCATAATCCTTGGGTCAAATATCTCTTAATCTTGCTAATTTACTCATTGTGTTGGTAAATTGGATGATTACAATTAACTTAGTTGTATTTCTATAACAATTTATTTATTGTGTTCAAGTTGTTTGATAAAACACCACAACCAAATCAAAACCCCCCTTGTTCATACTTCGAAATTATAAGAGATAATCTACTTGAAATCAATATTGATAGTCCTTCCCTGTGAACGAACTTAAGAAAAACACTACCTTCACCTACTTCCCATTTAATAGTGCCCTCACTGCCAATTTTTCTTTTTCCATGCCTCCCTTTTTTGGGATTAGGAGGAATAACATAGCCTATTCTAGCATTTTCATCCTCGCTAAAACTACTATCTGACCTATAATAATTAGAATCAAAATCGCTCTCATCACTCATAATCCCACTTGAGCTGTTAATGATGGGTTGGGAGGACCTTTCATTGCATTCTTCATTTTTAATTTGAAAATCCTAGACATTTTCCTTATGTTGTCCAATTCCTCATCTATTTCAGGATACTCAGTGTATAAACTAACACAATCAGAATCCTCGGTTGATGTGTAACTTTCATAATCATACTGTGGATCATCTTAGAGTCATCCTCACTATAGTCAGCACCCATTTCCCCACTGTCTGTTTCTTTGCAATTTGGTTGTGTAGGGTTTTTTTGGAATATCACACATATCATCCAGTTTGAAATGATCAACATATAACTCTATCCTACCATATGGTTTATATAATTTTACCATCTCATTCACAGTCTTATCATCATAGACAACACTGAACCCATCCCTAAAATCTTTTCCATTCTTTTTAAAATAGACAATGCAATTGGAGTCATAACCATATTTTTGTGCAAACTCATCCAAATCACGAAATGATAGTAAATCAATATCAAAATCAGGAATTACTTCTACAATCCCACCCGCATATTTCAAATTCGGTGGAGAGTGAAATCACCATGATGGTTCAGAACAATGGTCACATTAGTAGACATATTATAAAATGAACAAATAAGCATATATGAGACATATTACATGTTTACAAGTTTCTAATTAAGACACACCATTTGGGAATATATACAATTTACACATATAAACAAGCATATATAAGACACATCATATGCTTACATACTACACATATACATACTACGCATATAGGCCCTGTTTGGCAATTAGATGTTAGCTGTTAGCGGTTAGCGGATTGAATTAGCTGTTTTGACTAACGGATTGAGTTAGCTGTTTTGACTAGCGGATTAAATTAGCTATTTTACATCCAATTGTTTGGTAATTAGCTGTCTGTGTTAGCTTTTTGTATATTAACTACACACATAACAAACATCTAATTGAAAAAGCTCATCTAAGTAGTTTTTTGAAAAATAGATTTTTGAGTAAAAAAGCTATTTCAATTCGCTAACTACCAAACACTAATATTAGAGGTTTCAAATGGTCAAATCTCTAATTTGGCTCAAACCTCTAATTTTTCTCAAACCTCTAACTTCCAAACACCCCTATAAAGTAAGATATCAAGAGAGAATAGAGAATAGAGACAACGAACGCGCACAGAGAGAGAAGGGGGAGATAAACGAGAGAGAACTGTTACACACCTTTGAGTTTAGATTTCTCCGTCGTAGATTGAAGCCAGTATTGGTTTGTAAGCAGTAATCATTCAAATTTGATGTTTACGCAGCTCGATTGAACACTCTAGGATTTTCCCCCCCCAAATTGACATGTTTCTATCTCCTATCGACTTTTCTGATTTGGAAAGCTGGGGTTTTTATGTTTCCCCAATTCTTTTATACACATTTAGATGTGACTCATCATACAGCCAGGTTGTTCCACGTCAACGTCCAACTGTGCAACCGTTAGTCCATGTCAAAGTCAATACGATTTCCGTCAAATCAACATTTAAGAACTAACGACGTCATTATTCTGTACTAGAGTGGTGCACAACGATCATATTGATACCTAACCCCTTTTGAAACATGTTTAAGTTTGTCACAATATTATTGAATTGAATTTGTAATTGAGTAGTGCTAGGTGCACAGAAAATTTCTTCAGAAAAATTTACAGAATGAGTTGGATTCCACTAATGAATGTTTTTATTGGTTGATATTAATGTGAATGCAGGGGCCCATTGAATTATAACCAATGAAATTGCGACACTTATCATTTTGTGAAAGTTTTTGTGAAACTTTATGTAACTCTAGCATTTTCCTTTGTAAAATTAATTGGTTTACTTGAAATTTAAAATTTGTAGTGATCAGTCAAGTTTAAGTCTTGAAAGTCGTCCTCTTAATACCCTTATCAGTTACTTGAACTCTTTTTGCAGTACCCATAATTTTTTTGCAGTACCCATAATTCAGAAGAAAATAGGGTAAAATGCAAGTATGCAACAAGAGAAGAATAATCTCATTTAATAACAACTCATAACTATGTTATTATCTTTTTTAGGTTTTTCTGAATTGTAAGTTTTTTATTTGGTAAATTGTAATTTCACATTTTTTATGTAAAATTATTACTTTACAATCGAATTTATGCTCTTTATTAATAAGCGAAACTCATTTTTAATTATACTTCGATGCCAAATTTGGTTCTAACCTTATTTTGGTTCTACACCTAAATTCCTACTTTTCTTAAAATTTTATGTTATCTTTTAATAGAATATAAAAATGATTGGAACCCTATTATAAATATAATTCTGTAATTATAATCCTATTGATTTGCATAAATAATGTATTTATTAGAACCATATGTGTTTGTGTTTTTTTGATTTTCTTAAAATATTCTTAACTAAATATTAGAAAAAATAATCTTTATTAATAAGTGAATTTCTATTTGAATGGTACTTTAGTACTAAATTTGATTTCATCTCTATAATGGTTGTATAACAAATTCGTATCTTCTAGAATTGTTGTAATTCGATTATAATTACAATTCATATATTATAACCTAATGATTTGCATAAAACCTTTACTTATAAGAAAAACTCCTTTTGTATTGTAAGTCCATACCAAATTTGGTTACAACCCTAAATTCCTATTTCTTCTACAATTATATGTTATTTTAATAAAATATTGAACAATTGAAATTCTATTATATTTTAATTTTTTATTACAAACATATAGAATTGCACAAATAACATATTTACTAAAGCATATATATATATATATATATATATATATATATATATATATATATACACGTTTTATTGATTTTCTTAAAACCATTTAATTCAATATTAGATGAATATTAAATTATTTTATAGAAAAATGTAAAAAAAAAATGAGAAAATGACCAAAATACCTCAAAATGAGGTACCCATGACCCAAAATACTGATTTTCGGAATGGTTGACCCTGACTACCCATGGGACACGCTAATGTGTGCAGCGTGTCTCTCGTCTCTCTCTTCTCCAATCATAAGACTCGCCTCTCTCCAGTTCTCTCCGGTCGTCTCTCTCCCTCACCACCACCATCACTCTCTCTCTGACCATCGTCTCCTCTCCCTTCCTCGATCTTTTCTCTCTTATGTATCTCTCTCCCCGTATGTATCTCTCCCTGTATGTAATTTCGGATTTTACGAAAATTAGGTTAAGATTTGGGGGTTTTAAATCCAGCATAAGAAATGGATTGAGAAGGGTATAGGGTTGTAGAACGTTGAAATACAATTCAAATGGTATATATAACATAAACGGAAAGTTATGGAAAAGTGACGAACGGAGCTTGGTCGGGAAATGCTTCGAAAATCGCCAGAGAATCGCCAGAGCTTGGTAATGGGGAGATTATTTTTTCTTAAATCAATTGCATCCAAGTCAACACTTGTTTACATTATATTATGTTTGATTTTTTTCTTTATATTATGATATTCCACCTCAGACAGAGCACCCTGTTGGCGAAGTCGTACACGGTGAACTGTATCAAGCAATGAGGAAAGAGCTGTTGAGGAAATCAAGACAGAGCTTAAACCGGTTGGTTATAATGTAGATCTTGAACAGGTTGGTTATTCTTCTATATCTCATGTCCTAGAATTACAGAACTCCAGATAATCAACTTTATGAAATGTTTGTTAGGATTGAGTACAACTTGCACACTTCATTTAAAGAACTCCAGTGGTAGGAAATAATATTAAAAATAATCCAGTGCTAAAAAATTACAGAACGCATGATACAGTTAAATATTCTTTCAATAGTTATTTACTTTTTGGCTTTTGCCTTTGTCTTTTCAAAGTTCCACTTGGCGCTTTACTAAAATTTGTAAATACTGTGAATGAGTTCTTACAATTTGAAATGTTGGAGAAAAGATGTGTTTAACAAATAGTTCAAATGTAAGACATCATCCCTTTATGGTGGCAGTGGAGTAGGGATGTTGTTGAAAGAAGAGAATTTGCTGGCAAAATGGCAAAACTTGCTGCAGCAGAATTGGCAAAATTGTCTAGACGTTTTTCGGTGAGTTGTCTTTGACAGTATTATCTAAATATTATTTTGCACCAGTAGCATGCATATGTTGGTGTTACACAAAGTTGACTTACATTATAAAAGCACATTATATTCTTATTTCTGCCAAATGGCCTTTGCATATGCAAACTGTAAATATAATTGCAAGTTTTGCATATAAGATCATCACTTAATTATTGTAAATATAATTCCGTACTCTGAGCATCTTTTTCACTTCTGGTCTGGGGGTCTAAACCCTTACAAACAGAAATGTTCTCATAGATTCACTTGAAGCTGTTTTTTGTGATTTTATTCTATTCAGTTCACCGCATGCTAATGCATTTGCGATAGTAAATTGCTTTGTTATTCATAAACACTAGTTGATACTTTTTTGGCAGGCACTTGAAGCTATAGAGAAGATGTTAGAGTTCAAAGATGTAGGGTATAGCTTATAGTTTTAAAGTCATGAAGCGGAAGGTTACTTGGAATTGCTAGCTACAACGATCTAGGTGAGTAAAATGGATGCTATGAAATTGATATTCATGATTCAGATTTCAGAAGGCATTCTATAAATGCATTGGACATTGTCACATTGGTTAATGAATAAATTTTGTTTATCAGATTTTTGTAGCTTTAAAGTCAACCGACTCATATGTACTTGAATTTTATTTATTGTATTGCTCTGTTAATACAAGTTTCTGAGAAGAAGGCTGACTGGTGTGCTTCAAAAGGGAACATCCCTTACTTTGAAACATCTGCAAAAGAAGACTACAACGTGGATGCTGCATTTCTTTCTATTGCATTTCTTTCTATTTGTCGGAACACAATCATGTTTTTTCAAGATCATGTTTTGTTGGCATTGGATTATTGTAATTGTTTTATATTATATTGTAATGGGATTAAAATTGTGTTTAGACTTGTTTGGTGTTCTTGGATTATATTTTGTAATGGTCAAATTCCAATTTTAAAATTATTTTTTTAAAAAAAATTGACCTATAACGTCGGTCATTTGAAAGGGCGACGCTATAGGCTTTTTTTTTTAAAAAAAAATTAACCTATAGCGTCGGTCATTTGAAAGGGCGATGCTATAGGTTATACCTATAGCGTCGGCATTTTAAGAGGCGACGCTATAAGCTTTACCTATAGCGTCGACATTTTAAGGGGGTGACGTTACAAAATGTACCTACAGCATCGACATTTTAAGGGGCGACGCTATAAGCTATACCTATAGCGTCGGTCATTTAAAATGACCGACGCCATAGCAGACTTTTAGCGTCACCAATTTAACCGACGCTATAGGCATACCCTATAGCGTCCCCTGCATATACTACGCCAAAAAGGCGACGATATAGGTCTATTTAGGCGACGCAATAGGTCCAGTTTGTACTAGTGAGAATCACATTTTTCTGTAGAATGATGGAGAATAATGACACGCCAGTGGCAGTGCCGTGTGTGTATGATACGCTAGTAACAAAGTCGTGTCTGGGTAAGACGCCATTAATAACAGCGTATTACACACTTCCCCCTTCAAAGCCCAACAGCGTGTCACAGTGATACGCCTGATCTAGTAGCGTGTCTCAAGACACGCCAGCCTCATGTGGCGTGTCCCGTCGGTATTTAAGGTCATCCTGAACGCCCGTGGGTATTTTGGTTTCTCGTATTTAATTTGTGGGTAGATAGAGCTTTCACCCAAAGAAAATTGCACTTGATTGTTTATTGCCACAAACTGTATTTTTTGCAAATAATTTCAGAAAATAGTCAAATCGCAAATAAATAACTAAGTACAAGTAATATTTATGGTAATTTTTAATAATACATTAGCAATTAATTTAAAGAAATTTTCTAGATCCGTACTTAGCATGGGTTATCATCTAGTAAAAGCATGGGTTATCATCTAGTAAAACTAAATGCAAAAATCAACAAAAATACAAGAAATACAATTACAGCTCTTTTTTAAAATATTGTAAAAAGGAATTGATCTTAGTTGCCGTGTATCATATTTTTGTAAATATTTTAGTAGTAGACCAACAAAAATAAATATATAAAAAAGGTACTTTTGTTTATATTTTTAGATTTTTTTTATTTTAATAGTTAACTTGATCATGCGGTTTAGTAATACTGTACATAAAACTTTATTAAAAGATAAAGTAGTGTACAGAAAAAAAGGTAACGAAGCATGATAAATTAATAATGATAGATTGATCAATGACTGATGGATCAAGTTTGGTCCATCCCAGCTGGGTGTGCTACAAGATGACCAAATTTGCTCCATCAGATCCCATAAGCATCGTGAGTACGTACTTAAGAATAAGGAAGCTAATCAATACCCTCCCATGCATCCGATACATGCAAGACAAGATTCATACTAGTGTATTTATATATCTTGCTCTTAACTCTACTGAATCTCTAGCTAGCTGTCTTAAAACCCACTGAAATTAGGGGGCGGCCAAACACCTCCCCCGCCATCAGTAACGTAGGATAAGCAGGACAAGGGCACGAGACACAGCCCTCGGGTCCTGAGATCTCTCGTCCCCTCTTCTTCTCCGTTTACATCTCCTATACCCTGATCATATGAAAAGCTAATTAAATAAGCTCAACACAAAAATGCATACATTTTATCAAGAAAATCTGTGACCTTGTGTACATGTGTTTGAGTGTGTGTTTCAATTCTTCCTCTTACCCCTTGCATCTTTTTGGCCCTGTTGCGCGATGACTTCATGTATGGGACGCTGAGAGTCTAAGTACGGAAGACAAGAAGATAGTCAAAAGTTTTGCACAAACAAAGTTCTAAAAGATACTAAATTATATAACACATTAATTTACAATTAACTACAGATTAAACCCCTACGTACTTGTAAGAAATTAAAAATTTCGAAGAAATCTGTTTCGACTCATACAAGCTACCATTGTAGTTTAACAACTATTAATTGTAATCTAGCAGATTCCTGGTTCTTAACAAGGATTCGATGGTAAAAGGCTACGTGTGTAATGAGCAGCGCATATAACGTTTTGCCTTTGTATACATTAAAGAAAACGCATATACACTAATGGCATATAAAGGCAGTCCTAATCAAAATTCTCACAAGGTGAACCCTCATGGTCATTCAGACAACTTTAAAATGTATTCATATCATGCGATTATAAGTAGAAATTAATGAAACGTAGACACTTATGTTGTGTTTGGTTGAGGTGAATGGAATGGAATGGAATGGGTGAAATTAAAGGAAATTAGTGAAGATTAGAGAGAAGATTTGGAAAAAATTGATATAGTACAAATTAAGTTGCAAAAGAACTAACAAGAGTAGATAATTAGAAAAGAATGTTAGAGATTGAAATTCACGTATATACCTCAACCTGGTTTTGGAGAAATTTGATATATCCAATAGCCTCCATTAATACAGATGCTGTATCTGTCTGCAATGTTAATTGAATTTAATTAATTACATTATATTTTTATAATTATAATCTATCTAGGGGCTTCTACCAACAATTACAAATTATTTCAAAAACAAAGTTTACGGCTTTCATGGATCGGATTTGGTATTGCCAATATATAATATATGTGTGTAGTGATTCAACCGAAAACATTGTTATGAGAATATTTGTTATGCACATATAATATGTAAAAAAATATTTAGAACTATAATATGAAAAGCCGTGTAGATTGTATTGAAAGAAATCGCCATGCATGCTTAATCTGATTTACCAAAACTTGCCACATTTTATATTTTTGTTCCCTGCATATGTAACTTTAATTAAGAAATAAATTAAAAGGCAGAAAGTGTACCTTGCCAAAAGGTGCCACTAGTTGCTGGAGAGCTGCAATTCTATCTCCCAATTTCTCTTTTCTAACCTGATATAAAAGATGCAAGATTTACAAAAACAAAAAATTAAATACTTGACAGAAAATTTAAGATCAATTCAGGTAGCGAAATGTAGTGCATTAATCCTTAAAAAAAAAAAAAAAATACATGATCATTTATCTTTATTAATTTATCACCTTAAAGGGGGGACAGGAAGAGCGGGAGTCCAATCGAGATTTCTTTGGTGCTGCTTGAGGTGGCTTACTTTCAAGAGAACTGCTGGGTCTCTTTACTTCTGAAACTCCAGTATTATTGAATGCTGATGATGATACCTTTGAGATTCAAGATTATGAATATTGTTAATAACATGAAAATAAATCACCATTTCAAAAAAAAAAAAAAAACATGAAAATAAATCACTTTTAATAAAAGACATGATATGTCTGATAAATGTAAAAAGAAGATTGTATAAAGCTGGAAGTTTCTTTTTATCTATCAAAAAAGAAAAAGGCATGCATATCCCCTTGGGTGTCATTTTATAATTTTAATAAAACTTCTTTATACACAGATTAACTTTTGTATGCATGTATATAGTTTTTACTAATTTACTTTCCTAGTCTACTTTCTCTAAAATTCATATTAATTTCATACCTGAATTAAAGAGCAGATAGCTATTCAAAAGCTAACGATGCTAGCTAGCTAGCCAGTGCACAATTACTAGCTAGATTAATTACCACATTAATTGTAATTGTTCTTCTGGCTATTTAATTAGGGAATGGTTCTATTTCTAGTATTAATAATTAAGAGTCTCAATATATAGCTAGTCTTGTACATATAATTATCTATTGTTAGTTAATTACTACTGCTAAAGTTCCAGTAGGGTGGAGTAAGACTAATTATTAGTAAGTTTACATAGGAGCTTATTATATGTATTAATCCTATGTAATTACTTATCTTACTACTAGAATGTCAGCCTTTTCTGATAGCGAACTTCTAACTTCGTCGGAAAGAAGCTCACTTCCTACATAATTAAGATATATAGACTAAATAGTCTGTTAGAAAAGGCTAAAATTCTTGTAGTGTCATCATTCATCATGCATCTAGATGATTAGGCGATATATGAATGATTAGAGATGTGGGAGTTAGATTAGTAATGCATATATATATGCTCACTTACATTTTGCATGTCAATATGATCACTCCAGACATATTTGTTGGTAGAAAACTTGAAGAAAAATTTAAGAAGAAGAAGAAGAAACAATAATACGAAATTATCATAATCTCAGGAAGAAAACTCTAAGAATAAGGTTGTTGTTATACTCACATTAGTAGGACAACTTGATGGCCTGCTAGGACTTAATTGCAGCTGCATATTCTGAAGACTATATGGAAGGTTGCCTTTGAAAAGGCCAGGGTGATCATGAGGAGATTGGCTATATCCAGAACTAAATCTCGCTGAATTGAAGAGATCTAAGGACTCCAAGTTCATGTTTAAAGAGCTCGATGATAATGTGGAATTAGAAGAAGCTGCAGATTGATTTAAGTTGGAGATATTTACGGTTGGCAATATTTGGCTGAAGGTTCCTCTTGCAGCAGTATTACCACTGGAGTAGTACTTCTGTTGCGGACTGGAATAGAATCCGTCTCCTCCTCCTCCTCCACCTGCTGCTGATGGAATTTGAAAGCCGTTGATTTGACAACCAGAAGAGAAGGTTCTAAGTAAATTTCTCTGCTCATTTTTTAGGTAGTCGTCGTTCGAGTGATGTAATAAGTGCAAATCTTCTACGCTTGATGACGATGAACTGTTTAACATTTCGGTGAATCTTGGATAATTCGAATGTTGAACAGAAGACGAGGCGAGCTCTTCTTTAATCCTTGCAAGTTGTACTTGATCATGAGCAGACAAGGATGTGAAGCTTGATCCAAAGCCCATTTCTTGAGTCATAGCAGGGGCATTCATATTCGAATTAAATTCACCGTTGTTCCTGCACAAATAACACACACCTGTATGCTTACAACAACATATAATTTTTTTTTAAAGATCCATGTGTTGATATAAATTAGACATAGGTACAAGAATAGGGAAAAAGTCAAACAAATCAAGCTCTAGAAACCCTAGACGACAACAGTAAAATGCAGTAAAGGTTGTGCGTTAATTAGAAAATGCACATAATTAAGAGTAGGAAAGTGTACAAATCTTGTGAATTAGACTTCGAATATACTACATAAATGATACACAAGAATATCCGAAAAGCATAGTTTAAGATTGCATGGAGGCACTTTTGTGGCTATAACAAGATCAAATCAAGAAATAGGTTAAAAGAAAAGAAGAGAGATTCCAGCATGAATCCTGAAAAACAAATTAACTAAAATGTTGCTCAATTATGTAGTAACTGGAAAGAAATATCATGATTTCGATGTTGATTTGCAAAACAAACATAATTAAAAACTTGTAATAATTATTAATAGTGTGTGTGTGTATGCATGATAGAAAGGGAGGATGAAAAAGGGAGGGGGAGGGGGAGGGGGGTGGAGGAAAGATAAGCATACATACAAGATGGGGATAGGGGTCCAAGCAGCACGGCTGGATTCAACTTGATAAAAAGGAGCATCAAAAGGAGAGGAAGACTGATCACCAAGCTGCTGCTGATGCTTGTAATGAGGATTTGCAGACTCCATTAAATTATAAAAGGCCAGTATGAAGTAGTTTATATTTATATAAATAAAAAAGAAAGATGAAGTAGAAAGGATGCTTGAAAATCCCAAGATCAATGATAGGTGATTAAGTAGAGAAGTAATTAGTATTACTACTAGTTAGAGAAAAAGGGGAGAAGGGAAAGAGATCTATAACTAGAAATTAAAAACAGCAGAATAGTTCAGGTGACAACCCAAAAACAAGTTGATGGTGTGGTGTGGTGTGCTGTGCTAGCCTTTTAGACAATTTATTTTTTTTCATATAGTTTGAATCTTTACTCTTTCAAAGCCCCTTCTCAAAGTAGTCTTCAAAAGTAAGAAAGCTAGCCTATCATGTACTCCCTCCTCATAAAACGTTTGATGTTTCTGTTGTACACGTTTGTCAACGCATACTTTTAATTGTTAGTCTTTTTAATTTCGTATTAGTATTAAATATTAAAACTTTACCATATTAAAGTACTCACAAATACGAATCAAACAAAATCACTCATGACTATATATAAATTATGCGTAAATTAGTAGTTAATCGCTTATAATGAACAGTACCAAAAGTCAAAACAAGAAGATCATGAAACGGAGAAAGTACCATATTTTCCCCTTCCCCTTCTGACCTCTCACTTATTTCCTCGCTATACTCGTATTTTTCTTCTCTTTTTAAGTCCAACTTTTTGCAACTCCACAACGCACACACATGAATAATGTAAGTATAAATTACTAGATGCTTAATAATCTGTGTAGCTAGCACACTTGATGCCTGCAATTACAGGGAGATGATTACAGCTCCTCTCTAAGCAATATATTTATGACCGATTAATATCCTACTCACTGCAGCCATCTGCCTTCGATCCCAAGTCTTTCAACAAAAGTCTCACTACACATATGATGGACCCCATTCATCATCATGTTCCTTATACGCTTTTATATAAATATGTGTCTCTCTCATATCATGTATGCATGTATATCCTGTTTGTGTATGTGCCTATATCTGGTATCTTTGTAAGAGTGAAGTTTCAAGAAATGCCAATTAAGCCATTATTTATCTAGCACCAAATTTATTCTCGTTTATCTAGAAATTTATTAATGGACGGGCATAAATACATATATTTTATTCAATGAGTACATATTTTATTTAAGAAAGAAATGATGTTTTGCTAAATGTATCAATTTTTCATTGTTTTTCTGGAATTCCATTTCACCGTTATAGACTTGCTAATAAGCTTCAGTTGTGTTTACAGAAAAGGTACAGTACGTAATACTCCATGTCTTAACGACGTTAGAGATCGTTTTCTAAACAGTGAAGAAGTACCTATCAAGGTTGTATTAATCTATACATATGTAATATCTAAAGTAGCCTCCTCTTAATTAATTAATTGACTACACGGGTCCACCCATATATTAATATTTTATAAAATTAATTTATCCGTCAACTATTATTCCGCACCACATATATAGATATACACTATTTTTTTAGTACGATGGCCGCCAGTACCTTTTATTTATTCTGAATCAAATGCTCATAACCCTAATGCTCTTAAATCCAAAAATTAAATTGGTATATGATTATTTGAAAAGTTTCTACGTCTCATTTTAGGTTTAAATTTAAAAATACAAAAAGATTTAGCTAAAAAACATGGACAAGAATTACAATTTTTAGACAAGAATTGTATTCTTCCGTCCTATTATGTATGTGCCTTTTGATTTTTTGATTGATCAAACCGACTAAAGTTTGACTAAAATTTATATATATTATACAATTTAGAAAAAAAAAATTATATCATTCAAAAGTACACGTAATCTATTTCAAAACTTAATTAACTTTCGATTTTTAAAAATAATAATTGAATAGCTTCTAATGTTTAGCCAAATATGGGTCAATTTAATCATTAAAAATAAAAAAACATGTAAATTGGGACGAAGGGAATACGTGAAAAATGCCTTTTTAGATGATAAATGTTGTATTAAAAATGAATAATTAAGAAGAAATGATTCCAAATTTAATAGATGCAATACTATCAACTATCATGTTTAACCATACTAGCTAATAACCGACGAATCGAGATTAAAATATTAATATTAATAAATAAATAAACAATATTTAATTATGTAGTTATGGAGAATCGAACCCCAGATGAAATAAAAGAAATTAAAGTAAATAAATATTGCATAAATATTTAATTATAAAGAATCGAACCAGAAATTAAGCTAGAGAAATTAAAATCAATAAATCTTACATTAGTTGCAAGTAATTAAACTGGTACTTTCATGCTTTAATACTATTTTGCATCATTGAAACATAATTTTCTATACTAATAAAGATGACAGATTAAGAAACTAATTAGTTATTAGTTGGGGCTATACTACCAATTATTATGTCAAATTTAATTGAATTTGATCGAAAATGTCAATATTAGCTAAATTTTATCAATCCGTTTTAGTTATTTAGCTTAGGCTATGCTTGGTATTATTGTTATTTTTGAAAAACAAATAAAAAGTTAGTTTGGTAAACTTTAAAAATAAATTTTTTGAAAAGCTTTTTTTGCTGAAAAATTGCTTAATTTAGAGAAAACCTGTCCCCATATTTTTTGGGAAAAAAAAATTGATTTTCAATTTTTGCAGGAAACAATTACTGATTTCAACGTTAAACCTCAACAAAAACATTATTTTTTTTAAAAATTTATACTCCAAAATATGTCTCTACAAAAAATATTATCAAACAATTATCTAATTTTTATAGTACCACTTATTTTACCAACACTTTTTTAGCAGGACAATAATTCTTAATCACAATCTCAAACAAAGCCTTAATCAAATTGGTATAAGTGTTCAATTTATTGGAAGTTATGTGTAAATTCAACCAATCTTATAAATTTGAGGCTGGAATTTATAAGTTCAAATATTTTGTTATTTGGATATTATTTATAAATATGGCTGCATTTAAGTTGATTTAGGGAACTTTTTGCATAAATTTGCAAAAATTTTGTGAAATTATATCCTTATATATAATAAGGGTAAGAGATATATTATCCATAATTTTGGTTTGGTCTTGGTCACTATACTACTAAAATAATTTCAACCGTCGAATCTAATATTTTTAAAAATAGATGATCAAGATTATATCATATTTAAAAGAAAATTATAATCTAAAAAATATATAATTAAAAAAACTTGTATTAAAATTAAATTTTTTTAAAAAAAATTATAATATGAAAAAAAAATTAATTAAAAGAGGATACAATTGAATTTTATTAATTTTTATATTAATATTAAAAAAAGAGTTTATAGTTAATATTTGGGCTGTATTTTGAGATCAATAAATCAAATTTGGATGATTTTATGGTCCACGCGAAACTCGCAAAATTATCTTTAATTTAGTGATCATTTAACAATTATTATCGAAATGAAAATACTTAGAATATCAAGAGAAAATATAATTAAGAATTTTTACATTAAATCTTATTCAGTATAGAAGACATACATTGATAATTCTTTTCAATATAGAAAACAAAATTATTTAAAAAGAAAATTATAATCTAAATAGGATATAATTAGAAAATGTTGCATTAGAAGTGAATTTAAAGAAGATAATTATAATCTAAAAAGGATATAAATAAAAAAGGTTGTATTAGATTTGAATTTTAAAAAGTAAATTATAATCTGAAAATGATATAATTAAAAAAATGTTGTATTACAACTAAATTTTATTCAGTTTTTATATTAGTATTAAAAAATTTTATATTTATTATTTGGGTTCTATCTTGAGATCTATAAATCAGATTTGGATGATTTTATATTCCACACGAAACTCATAAAATTATCTTTAATTTCATGATGATTTAATAATTATTATTCAAATGAAAACACTCAAAATCTAATGAGAAAATATAAATACTAATTTTTACATTAATCATATCCATTATATCTATTATAGGTTAACATGGGTTTTAAGCCTATTTTGTAAATTACGATTTTGTTCTTAGATTTATATTAATGTTAAAAATTTTGAAAAAAAATTGAACTCATGACCTTCCAACATCTATGACTTTGTATTCACATGTACAACCACTAAAACAAATCACTTTTTTGTATCATATTTTAAAAGCATTCACTACATGCTCAAATAATGTTTTATAATTTATTCAGGATAAAAGTGCCCTCATAATTCTACTAACTTTAGTAATTTGAATTTTGATAAAAATTAAACTTATGACATTCATATACTCATAAATTTATGCACACATTTATTTTTATGATTTATTAGGGATAACATTATTAAAATATTTTTCTTATATCATAGTAAAAAATGGTATTCGGGGAGAGAAAATATAAATTGACAGATATGATGTCGTCGAAGTCAGAATTAAGAAAGGTACCGAGTGGTCGAAAATTGGTCAAAAAAAAATCGTAGTGAGGAGGTAGGTCACGGAAAATAAGTAAAAGTCTATCTGAAGTAGGTAAACGGGCGGAAGTGAAAATAGATCTATAAAAATTTATTACAATATTTCTCTATTTTAACAATTATGTCTATATATTAATCAAATGGCTAAAATATGTTTATTATTAAATTTTTATAAAAATTGATGAAAGAAGCGTATAACATATTTTTACTCGATATCAGTACTATATTTTATAACAATATTTCTCTCTTTTAACAATTTATAACAATATTTCTCTATTTTAACAATTATGTCTATATTAGTCGAATGGCCAGAATATTTTTATTATTAAATTAATAGAAAAAATGATAAATAAAGTGTATAACATATTTTTATTCGATATCAGTATAATATTTTATTTTAAGTATATTTGCACTATATCGGTTAATCCTATTATCATCGGGTAATTCATAGATTGATTAATAATAAAGATTAAAATAAGAAAAATAAGAAAAAATTTACATATTGGATTTGAATTTGGTAAAAAAAATGTCAATATGGTTTTGATATCTTTAGTCTCTCGCACTATATTTTTGTAGCATTTTCGTAATATGACAATGTTATTAGTTTCATACAAAATGAGTTTTACAACCAATGTTATTAGTTTCATACAAAATGAGTGAAAATAGATGTATAAAATTGAATTTTATTGTACACGTGAACTTTTACAATATAATTCATTTGGTGTATACATTAACACATATCATTTTAAAAACCCGTTATGAGATATGACACTTTAATTTTAGTTACTCATGTATTTGGTTGATTTGTACATGTCTAAATATGTTTTGTGATGAAATTTGAGATATTACCTTGGATTTTTGAAAATTCACTTATGACAACAGATGGTACAATGTATTGGAAGAAAATATTTTGTTATGATCAATTTGCTATTGAAAGTATACATCTGAGATGGTCAAATACCAAGATTATAGAAAAGCATACATCATATATTTATTTTGGAAGTGCACAACTATTTGTTCTCCGAAATTGGTTGGAAAAAAGGATCCAAAATTGAAATTATGCGTCGAGATCAAAAATTGGAAATGTGGGCTGGGATTTTCTAAACTCTATTATTTTTATTTTTCCGTCACATTACATTATTTCTTACAAAATAAAATTAGAAATGATATAATATTTAATTCTTCCTCCATCCAAATATAAATAAGCTAGCTATTTTTTCACGCATTTCAATACACCAAGATTATTGTGGTAATACTTAACAGTTATAATTAACTCTTACTTACTGCTTAGTTAGTCATTCTTCTCACCTTGATCAAACACAACTAAAAATATAACTCTTACGATTCAACATCCAATAATATTTTACAACTATAACATCTTAAATAGACCGAAATACGTGAAGTAGACTAACACGAGAAAATTTTATGAATTATTATATGTTGCACGGGCTATCATGCTAGTTTAATATAGAAGTCCTACATTGCTATTCAATGTAAAAAACGTAATTACATATGATTTAAATTATTGACATAAATCTTTCCATATTTCAAATTAAATACACCTTTTAGTTTATAACATATTAAAATATAATTTTTTATGCTAGATTCAACGGTTTTCATCTATAAGGTTGCATTAGAATTGAATTTTAAAAATGAAATTATAATCTGAAGAGGATATAATTAAAACAGGTTGTATTAGAATTGATTTTTTTATTAGTACTAAAAAAGCATATTTACTATTTGGGCTCTATCTTAAGATCTATAAATCAAATTTGGATTAATTTACAATCCACGCGAAACTCATAAAATTATCTTTAATTTAGTGGTGATTTAATAATTATTATTCAAATGGAAACACTCAGAATCTCAGGAGAAAATATAATTACGAATTTTTACATTAATCCTATTCAATGTAGAAGTACTACACTGATAATGCTATTCAATGTAAAAAAACCTAATTGTGATTTAAATCATTGACATAAACCTTTCGTATTTCAATATAAATACACTTTTAGTTTATAACATATTAAAATATAATTTTTTTTATGCTAGATCTAATGATTTTTATCTTTTTATTTTAAGATCTAACGATTCTTATTTATTTTGTCGTATTGAGCACCAGACTACCGATTATCAAAATTTTGGAGAAAATCCCTCTTATACTTATTATTAAAACTAGCTTATAAGCCGTGCATAGCACGCCTCCATTTTTAATATTTATAATTGAATTAAAATTTTTGTAAGGATAAGATCCCTCTTGTGGATAAAATTAAATAATTATTGTAATATCATTTTTTTAATATTATTTTTCTAAGAACCAAATTATGGAAAAGATCTCTCTTACGTTATTATATATAAGGATATAATATAATTGTATTTGGTTGTTAGTAGAACTATATTCAAATAATAACAAGGGTAATTTGATAATCAAAACGAATTATAATTAGAATTCATAAATCGAATAGAATTTTCGTCAATTTCTTCTCTCTTCTGCTTCTGCGTAGATTTAATTAAAAAATAATTATTAAACCATTACTAAATTAAAGGTTATTTTGTTAATTTCACGTGGGCTGTAAAATCGTCTAAATCAAACTTTAATAATGTAAGATAGAATACAAATATTAAATCGAACATGTAAAATCTTATATGTATAATTTTTTAACAATAATTTGATATGTAAATTAATAACATATAAATTTTAAAAAATAATACACGGTTAATATTACATTCGTAATGCTTGAATTCATGTAGAAGCCTTATTGCATATAGATGCGAGAAGTTTGTAAATTATATATAATACAGGCCGTATATTTAATAGGATTGATGTGCCTCAGGGTGAACATAGGGTTCTACTTGAGATTAAAAGATTTTTAATAAAAATTTAAGGGTATTTAGGTAAATTATTGAGAAAAAATGATATTTACAAAAATGTCCTTGCCGGCCATTTATTTATAGGCTTTTTGTGGTATAACTTCAAGAGAGAACCCTGAGGACAACCTCATGCCCATTTTTCTCATATTTAATATATATTTTCTAATATGTTTGTTATGAAAGGATCAAAATCATCACTCGAGAGGTCAAGTTTAACATTTCAAATCTTTTTTGTGATGACTAAAAATCTTTAATCAAACTATATCTACTCTTCTTCAGTTGGATGTCATAATTGATCTTTAAATATGATTCTATGATAGTATCATCTCATATTTTTCGTGATCTTCTCGTGCATACACTACTAAAAAAAACAGGATTAGACATCGCACTTAAGACATCGGTTCCAAATGCCATCGATGTTAAAAGTCTTTCTTACATCAATTATTTTAAAACCGATGTCTTATATAAATCAGACATCAGTTTTACTTAAAAAGCGGTGTCTAAAATTTTTTAAAAAATTCTAACAACGACTTAGACATCAGGTTTCTTTTAAAACGATGTCTAAAACACTTTTTAAAAAATTACAACAACAACCTTCCCCATATTTTCCCCCCTTCGAAAATTTTCTACAATTACTTTCCCCCTTTAACAAAATTTTTCCCATTTAAACTAAATTTCCCCTCCCGCTCTCTACAATCCCTGCCAGTTGTTCTCTACAACACTAAAATTTTAAAACAAAATTCATAAAAATTACATTAAACAAAAGATATCTTCCCATCTTACAGTTTATTACTCGATCCCTAAATCAAAACCAGAGCTCTCTCCCTTTTCCTCCTCAACGTAACCCTAACTTTTAATTAAGCTCGAATTGAATTTCGTGAAGCACATCAGCTAGTCGGTTGTACTATCGCTAGTCGTACTCCTCCTCTCTCTCTCTCCCTCTCTCCCTCTCTCTCTCCCTCCCTCCCTCTCTCTCTCTCTCTCTCTCTCTCTCTCTCTCTCTCTCTCTCTCTCTCTCTCTCTCTCTCTCTCTCTCTCTCTCTCTCTCATCTGCTTCGCTGTAAGTTTCAATAGAATCGTGATTGATTAATTTTGATTTTATCGAGTTTTTAATTGTCGATTAAGTGATTTATTATGAATTATTTCGAGTTTTGCTTCGATGTTAGTAGATTTCTTCGATGCTTTCGGTTAATTTGTTTGATTAATTTTGGATTTTATCGAGTATGTAGGTTTGGAATACGTGATTGATTATGATTTGTGGATTTTGTTTGATTAGTTGATGATTATATGCTTTACCGTGAATCGGATTAGGAACTTTATTGTTTAGATGTTTACGCTTCTATGTTTTCGTATGTTTGTGTGAATTTTCGTATTTTTTTTATATTTCTTTTGTTCTGTTTGAAGTTTCTGTTATTGCAGGGCCAGGTACACCTTCTGTATTTTACTGTGTAAGATTTGTTCCCCTCATATTTACTATGGTGTATCTTGAGAGAGTTCTTGTAGAGTTTCTTGTAATGGGGCATCTGTTGCCACAGTGTAAGGACTGAGGACAGATGGGGTGGCTAAGATAGATGTAGTACTAGATATCTGCTGCTTGCATGTCATTTAACTCGAGTAGAATGAAAATATTGTAAGCAAGATAGTATAGCCTTTATCACAGGCAGTACATAGTTGGCTCAAGTAGGATCTCTGTCCTATGGAGCAGAAATTAAATGCAGCTCCTAAATATTGGAATCTATTCTTTATTTTGGCAATGACTGATACAAATTGCTTTCACAGGTGATTGAAATTGGGAAGGGAAGCAAAGTTAAGTACAAGCTTGATAAGAAGTCTGGCCTAATCAAGGTGTGTTTCCCTTCTGTCAATCCTCTTTATGATGAGGTTATATCTAATTTGTTGGCATTGCTTTTCTCCAATTGCAAGTGTTACTATTAATGTTTTTATTGCAAAGTGTGTTGCGGTTGAAGTCCCTAGTTGTATGCAGCATGAAATATATTTAAAGGTTCTCTTGGGTGTAGTGTATTTATCATCATGACCTGTTTTCTAACTTATCTTCGTTCTCCACTTCCTACTAGTCAGAACTTTCCTGTTTTATGCCTATGCAAGTACACTGTGTCATGATCTGAGTGAACCTAGCCAACATTTTACTCTTGTTTCTTTTCTGGCTATTCAGTTATGTTCTATAACATGCATTTATTTGGTAAAATGTGCTAGTGGTAGGCTGGTAGCTAATTGAACAGGTAAGTCCACATTTTGAGGTTGCTGCCATGTTAAGATGTGAATATAGGGAAAATATGATTTGTATTGCATATATTACTCTTTTTCTCTTTTCTTATATGTTAGTAAAGCACTTATATATATGATATTTGTAAAGTGAAATTTATGTCTAGCTAGATTGGTAACTTGTGTTTGTGTAAAGAAGCATATTGACATCTCACATCTGAATTCTGATTGATCCATAAGGCATATACAATTTTCCATGCCACCACTTCCTCCACATTCTTGCATATGCTACATTTGTACTCATATATTATACAGAGAGAAGAAAAAATGTAACAACTGACTATCAACTTTGGCCGTACAGGTTGATCGCGTTCTTTACTCATCAGTAGTCTACGCTTCTATGTTTTCGTATGTTTGTGTGAATTGATGATTATTGATATGGGATGACCCCTTTATTGACCACCAGTTTGGGATACCAGGTAAATTAATTTCTGAGACTTGCCAGTTTTTGTTAGCCACATGTTTTTAGGTCAACCCCTGTGTTTATTCCTTTAACTTGTAAGTTACTTTGTTGTGAATGGTTTTGGCTAGATTGTCCAAAATTTTAAGCTGTTCTACTTTCTAAATATATAAAATAGTCCAATAGCTTATTCTGCTTTGTTTATTTTTAAGACCAAGTTTCTTGCAGTTGCATGAATGCGTGGGATCTGCTATGGTTTCAATGGGACCTGAAACGTTTTTAAGTCTTCTGCCCCTTAACTTGAAGGCTCAAGACATGTCTCGGGTCAATGCGTGGCTTTTCCAGTTCTGAAGCAATATACTGTTGGTTCAAGTTTACTTCTTTACAGAGTCGATCTTTGATATGAAGAAGTTTAAACTATTTTCATTTTGTGGGTTGTTTGATAGTTCGATTTAATTAAAACTTGGATTCTTTTGGGTTTGAAAGTTTGCCAGTTGGTTATGTATGTTGGATGGTAATCTTGGATTGGAGCTAAACTGTTTTATTTGTTTAATAAATTTTGTAATTTTTAATGAATAGTTGAGAAATGTTCCAAGTTCCGTTTGTTTTCTTTTTTTGTTGTTGTTTTGATTCTAGTTGTTGAATACAGGAGAAATAATAGATGCAATCAAGCAAAATTAACAACATATATAAGTGAAAATCGATGTAAAAAAGCAGAAATAACATCACAAATTCTATGCCAATTCAAGTTAACCGGTGTCTATAGAGCTCTATTACATCGATTGTTTAAAAAAAATCGATGTTAATATATAATTCAACAACAGATATTGATTTTAAACCGATGTGAAAAGTATCAGTCGTAAAAAATTAAGTAGTAAAACCGATGTCTTTAAAGTATCTTACATCGGAAATGTACAAAAAACCAATTTGTAAATATGAATTAGACATCGGTTAAAATCCGATGTCTAAACTTCAGACTTTTAACATCACACGCGAAGACATCGGTTCATATTCAGAAAAGACATCGGTTTTTACCCGATGTCTATTGCCATATTTCTAGTAGTGATAAATAAATATTGCAATCTTAAGATAAGAGGAAAGTAACACTATTAGAAAAATTGGATTAGACATCGGGACGTTGTAAAAATAAAAATCTGAGCGATGTCTATGTGAGTGTAGAGAAAGGTCATAACTTCAGACATTGGTTTTTGGCCGTTGCCTATGATGGATTTAGACATTAGTTTCTAATAGATTTCCGATGTCTCTGATACACTTTTTCTAGTTATATTGCAGTATTTATTTTTAAATAATGCTATATTATGGCCATTAGATTAACATAAATGATAATGTGTATTTTATACACGTTTGTCTTTTATTCTCTTGCATTTCTGTTCGTTTCGAATGTTGTTTTATCGATATTAATTATGTTTTTCATCTTTCAGTGCCTCATGCTTAATTGTTGAAAAGATGGCTTATTTCGGGCATGAAAGCAAAGATTATTCAGGAGGGAAGTTAAAAGATGAAAGCTCGCAATGTCGGGAGGTGTTTAATGTATTATCTTGAAGATTTTATCTCGTACGGGCTGTTGTACGGCCGTTCGACAGGCCGTTCAAAGGAGCAGATTTTCTGTACGGGCAGCTGTACGGCCGTTCAGCAGGCAGTACAGAACCTGCTGTGTATTGAAAGAAGGCTCATAACATATCTTAACCAACATCCAACTTCTTCATCTTCAACCTAGCCTCTTCAAGGATAAAATTAGGGTTAGTCAAGTAGAGATAAAAATACTTATTACTCATAATCACTGATTATGAGTAACTAACTCCATATATTTGATTTAAGGAAGCATCTCTACTAAACCCATTCAATTTAATTAAGTAAGATCTATTTCACTCTATCTTGAATACTTGTGTTGTATTGTTTATGATTTTGCTTGGAGATTTGTAAGTTGCTTCATCTTGCTCTTCTTGTAATTTCAATTGCTAATTGTTTGTGCTAATCCGTAATTGTTAGTACATTCATTGTAGTAGCATAAGGTTTGGCGTGCCTAAACTTCAAGATTCAAGTACAAATACCTAGGTTGAGCTTCTCATCCTTGGGTTTGTCCTAGCCTCTCTTTATTTAATTCCTTGATTTGGTTATACTAGTAGTGCTTCATTATTGGTAGCTATTATCAAGAGATCTAATTTATGTGCTTCACTAAATTAGTGTTTTTAGAAGAGAAATAAGTGATTGTGTGCTTCACCAATTATCTTGGTTAGGTAGAGTTGAATATATTTTGCTTGTTGGGTTGAAGTGCTTGATTTGCTATATCCTTGGGTCAAGTATATCCCTAAATCTTGCTTATTCATTCATTGTGCTTGTTGTGTTTGTAAATTTGGATATTTGCCATTAACTTAGTTGTATTTTTGTAGCAATTTATTTATCGTACGCGAGGTGTTCGATAAAACACCTCAACCAAACTCAAAACCCCCCCATTTACACACTTCTAGATTGTAAGAGATAATCTACTCGAAATCAATATTGATAGTCCTTCCCTGTGAACGAACTATGAAAAACACTACCTTCAAATTGGCGCCGCTGTCGGGGAAGGCAACAATATTAATTTTGAGTTAAATGTTTCTTATATTTTATATTTTATCTTTGTATATAATTTTTTTTCTTTCTTTCTTTGTTGTTTTTATTGGTGTGTCTTCATGTTTATTGGATATAGACATGAACTAACTCTTTCAGGAGACGATGGATAACTATTTTGGTTGGAATAACGCTCAAGATTTCACCTATGATCAAAAACGATATCAAGATTTTAATTCTTTTCAGAATTTTAATGCGTATCAGGTGAATTCTTTATATTCTACAAACTCATGCTATGCTCCTTACCCTCCTAGCATCGATTATTCATATGCTTGTGAAAATCAATGTTATGATCCGCAATATAATTCCCAAGACCATCAAGGGTCTTCTTCATCTTCCTTATCATCATTAGAGGAGATGATAAACCAAATGGCGGCAAACAACATCCAACTTGCTTTTGAAAATCGATGCTATGATCCGCAATATAATTCCCAAGACCATCAAGGGTCTTCTTCATCTACATTGTCATCACTTGAAGAAATGATGAAGCAAATGGCGGCAAACAACCTCCAATTTCAAAACACCACTTTTCAAAGTATATCCAACTTCGAAAAGATCACTTCTCAAAGCATATCTAACTTAGAAAAGAAAATGAGTCAACTAGCCGAAACCGTGAGTCGATTAGCGGAGGTCGATTCTCCTACTGATCATGATTCCTGTTTTGTTATTGATGAAAATGTTGTGCATGTTGAATTTGCTTGTTTAGTTGACGATTGCCCTAAGCTTTACAATGATAAATTGGATGTAGTTGAGGATCTACCAAATTTAGAAAATACTTTTGTGCTTAATGAATTGGTAGATGAGATAAAAATTGATGAATGTCCAATTGAAATTGAGAAGGAATTTGAGCTTAAGATTGATGAGATTGAAATTTTTGTTTGGGTATATAAGGATCCAATTTGGGAACAATTTTTGAGTCGTAGTTATAATGATTATTCTGACGATTTTTCTAACTACTTTTCTTTTTCAAAGTCTCTTGAAGATGTGAAGATCATAAAAATATTTTTATATTTTTATGGATCAAAGGTATATTTGCACACCTTATTCTTATTATTGATTCGTAGGTATGTGCATTTATTTGCTTTTTCACCTCATTAGTCAGAATAGTTGTATAAATAAGTCGAGCCAACGACAATAAACAAAGCGCTTTTTGGGAGGCAACCCAAGGTACGCATGTATTTATATATTTTTATGCGTGCGTTAGATTTTGTTCCTCGCTTGCAAATATATATGGTGTTATGCATATTGTGGATTTGAGGATTGATCTAAATATTAGTGAGTGGGGATTCCATTTTTCATCTGTTTTAAATCTAAGAAAATAACCCAAAAAAAAATTATTATGTATTTTTATGGTGTGACTAATGAATTTTATAATAGATTTTCAAAAAAAAATTTAATAATAATTCCCCACTCAATAATATTTAGTATCGTTAATTCTAATTTTTATGATTTTTTATGTTTATTCCACACTTGCCTTGATGTGTTTGTTTCATGTTTTCAGGATTTACTAATTTATTCAAGCATTCAAGGATTTGTGTGAATTTTTGAAAAAAAAAATGTTTTTGTAAAATTTCAAGGCTGCACGGGCTGTCGTACGGGGTGCAGACCGTGCAACAGCCTGTGAAATTTTTTGCTGCTTCTGTCCATAACTTAGTGCAAAATAAGGGGTCCCAAAAAAATTTTACCCACTTGCTGTACGGACTGTGCAACGAAATTTTTTTTTTCAAAAGGCAAATACTTAAAAGAAAGCATCTCCCCTTCACATCCGTCCCATCTCACCAGCCCACCTCCTTCAACCTCCATTTCCCAACACCAACAGCTTCCCACCTTTTCTCGTTCACCACAGCATCTTCTCACCTCAACACCACCATTCCCTTGTAGCCTTCGTTTTTTTACAACAGTCGCGCAGCCTCCCTCCATTATCTTTCCCTTCTCCCCCGTTCATTTTTTTTTCTTCAACCCACACATCCATTCACTCTCCCGTCACCACCTCCTTCTCCGCTAACACACCTCACTGCAACCTCCAGTCCCCATCTTCTCCACCTCACTTCTGTTCTCCTCCCGCCTGCAAACCAAGCAACCGCCGAAACTCCCAACTCGCGCCCATCTCCCTCGCGCCTCCACCCTCCATTCTTTCGATAACCCCCTGCAATCACCCTCCTCCAGTCCTCCAGTCCTCCACCTCCGTACGACCTCTTTCCCCACTCCGCCACTCTTTCACCCCTCCCTCCCTCTGTTTCCAAAACAAATAGCCCCCCCTTTTGTTTTTATTTTGTTTTTGTTTTGTTTTATTTTATTTTTTTTTTGTTTTTGTTTCACTTCTTTTTATTTTACTTTTGATTTTCAATTTTAATTTTCTAAATAAATTTCAAATTTGATTTTTGATTTATTATTATTTGGTTAGTGATTTATTTTATTTTATTTTAATTTAGTTTTAAATTTGATTTTTGATTTTATTTTATTTCATTTCAATTTTAAAATTTGATTTCTGATTTTATTATTAAATACTTAGTTATTTTGTTTTATTTTAGTTTTAAAATTTTGTTTTGATTTATTATTAATTTGTTAGTTTATTATTATTATTATTATTATTATTATTATTATTATTATTATTATTCATATTGTATTTTTTTTAATTTTAATTTTATTTTATTTAATTTTATTTTATTTTAAAAAAACCAAAAACCAAAATTTGATTCTTTTTAATTTTGATTTTAGTTTTTAATTTTCTAAAACTAAGTAATTATTTTATTTTAGTTTTACTTTTAAATTTGATTTTTGATTTTATTTTACTTTTACTTTTAAATTTGATTTTTGATTTTATTTTAGTTTTAGTTTTTAATTTGATTTTTGTTATTATTATTATATCAGGTTTAAATTTCATTTATTTCATTTATTTTTTTTATTTTTTATTAATTGGTTAGTTATTTTATTTTATTTTATTTTATTTTATTTAAAAAAAACAAAAAAAAAATATTTTTATTATTTCTATTTCGTTAATTAGTGTATTATAGGGCTTTGAGGGGAGTTGGATATTGGCTTGTCGGCTATTTTTGTTGGGTTGATTGTGGTATGTGGCGTTCATTCAATTCGTGGCTTCCAGTTGCGGAGTTGGAGTTTGGCAAATATGATGGTGCTCCCGATCCTCGTTGCTTATTTTTAGGGGAGTTTTCTTTCACTTTGTTTCTCCCTCATTTTTATTTGTCATGCATGAGGACATGCCATGTTTTAAGTGGGGGAAGGTTTGTTTATGTTTATCATGGTAGTATAGTATGTAGCTAGTATTAGTACTATCTTTTGTTTCATTTGATGTCCGTTTCGTTTTCTTTGGGAAATGAGTTAAATGATGAGCTCGTTTACTTGTTTATGAAATTTACGACATTGTGAGCTTGTAGCCTTATTTTCTCCTATTTCGTGCCTAGCATTACCAATTTGATGTGAATCTATAAGTTTGATGCACCTCTTTTGCACACACACACACACTCTTAAAATGACATGAAAAGTCTAGGTATTTGTAATTAAATTGTGGGCATGACGATTATCTCTTAGAATGCATGGAATCAAATCGAGAAGATGTTATTACAACTAAAACCTTGTGAGGCCTTGAACGATGATTCTTTTGCTTGTGTGTTTCTCCCTCTTTATGTGTGTTTTTGCTCTAGGGCTTGCATTAAACCTTCATTTATGGATGCACCATAATAAAGAAATTCAATTTAGGATAACTTTTTTTTGGCCTTTTTAGCTTGTGAATCATGAAAATAATCCCTAGTTACCCCATTTGAAGCTTATATCCATATTTTTCTTCGTCACTCTCCCCTTTTATACATGAGTCATAGCCAAATACTTCACTCTCGACCTAGTTGAGCTAGTTGAGTCTTGGAAAGAATTGATTGATGAGCATGTGAATTTGGAGAAGTTGTGAAGAGGAAGGATTCTAATTATTGTAAGTGGGAACTAGTTTGATGTGTATATCTAGATGTGGTTCAAAGTTCTTTGTAGTATTTATATATGTTATGCATTCCCTTTGCTAAAAAAAATAATAATAAAGGGGATCTAAAAAAAAAAGAAAAGAAAAAAAACAATAATTTTTGTACTTTATTTTGTTTCAATTTTCTTGGTAAATGTGGTTGTGTTTTGTAATTGTAAATGAGTGAAGACATTCTTTAGTTTGAGAATTTGGTGGATGAAGCGAGCAAGCGTCATTTTGACTCAACTAGCGAGACTTTTACACCTTCCTTGAACTTTAATTTTCACACCTTCACCCAAGCCTCGTTACAACCCATTTTATGAATTCCTTGTTTTTGGAGCAATCCGGAATTTAGGTGAACATGCAAGGTCAAGTAGAGCGCATGCATTTAGACTTGGAGTTGAGTGAAATCTCTAGCCCATACTTGTGTGATGCATAATTGAGAGATGTGAGATTTTTCACCATGTAATTTCATCTTCTTAATGCGAAGCCATGTATGCTTTGTGATCATCTTGTCTAGTGTTCACGATTGAAGTGCATTCATTCTCTCTTTAATGTCTTCGTTACATCTTGCACAAGGTGTGTTATCTTGATTCTTGAATTGGTTGTTAGCTCGTTTTAGTGGATGACAAGGTGAATAGCTCTATATGTTTGATTTTAGTTACAAGTAGACGGCTCAGACATGTGAGTGTAGTAGTTAGCTTAATTAGTAGGTATTGTTAATTTTTTGTTTGTTAGTGACTTTTGTGATTTTGTGGGTACATCATCTATAAACCCTCACGAGACCTCACTCGTCCACTAGGGCTACCTAGGGGTTCCAAGGGCTTGTTGCATATGCCAAATGCAACCGTGATCACCTACGGAAGTGGTACTAATTCGGAGTATATGATTATGTTAAGAGTAGTTTGCTCGGGACTAGCAAAGTTTAAGTGGGGGAAGATTTGATAATGTGTATTTTATACACGTTTGTCTTTTATTCTCTTGCATTTTTGTTCATTTCGAATTTTGTTTTATCGATATTAATTATGTTTTTCATCTTTTAGTGCCTCATGCTTAATTGTTGAAAAGATGGCTTATTTTGGGCATGAAAGCAAAGATTATTCAAGAGGGAAGTTAGAAGATGAAAGCTCGCAATGTCGGGAGGTGTTTAATGTATTATCTTGAAGATTTTATCTCATACGGGCTGTTGTACGGCCGTTCGACAGGCCGTTCAAAGGAGGAGATTTTCTGTACGGGCAGCTGTACGGCCGTTCAGCAGGCCGTACAGAACCTGCTGTGTATTAAAAGAAGGCTCATAACATATCTTAACCAACATCCAACTTCTTCATCTTCAACCTAGCCTCTTCAAGGATAAAATTAGGGTTAGTCAAGTAGAGATAAAAACACTTATTACTCATAATCTAGCATTGATTATGAGTAACTAACTCCATATATTTGACTCAAGGAAGCATCTCTACTAAACCCATTCAATATAAGTAAGATCTATTTCACTCTATCTTGAATACTTGTGTTGTATTGTTTATGATTTTGCTTGGAGATTTGTAAGTTGCTTCATCTTGCTCTTCTTGTAATTTCAATTGCTAATTGTTTGTGCTAATCCGTAATTGTTAGTACATTCATTGTAGTAGCATAAGGTTTGGCGTGCCTAAACTTCAAGATTCAAGTACAAATACCTAGGTTGAGCTTCTCATCCTTGGGTTTGTCCTAGCCTCTCTTTATTTAATTCCTTGATTTGGTTATACTAGTAATGCTTCATTATTGGTAGCTATTATCAAGAGATCTAATTTATGTGCTTCACTAAATTAGTGTTTTTAGAAGAGAAATAAGTGATTGTGTGCTTCACCAATTATCTTGGTTAGGTAGAGTTGGATATATTTTGCTTGTTGGGTTTAAGTGCTTGATTTGCTATGTCCTTGGGTCAAGTATATCCCTAAATCTTGCTTATTCATTCATTGTGCTTGTTGTGTTTATAAATTTGGATATTTGCCATTAACTTAGTTGTATTTTTGTAGCAATTTATTTATCGTACGCGAGGTGTTCGATAAAACACCTCAACCAAACTCAAACCCCCCCCATTTACACACTTCTAGATTGTAAGAGATAATCTACTCGAAATCAATATTGATAGTCCTTCCCTGTGAACGAACTACGAAAAACACTACCTTCAATAAACATAGAACATGCAAGGTATATGAAGACATATACATCGATTTCTTGGTAAAAACCGATGTTATATGTTCTACCAGACATCGGTTGCTTAGTGAAACCAATGTTATATGATGTTACATTGTCTAGTTGGCATCGGTTTCTTGGTAAAACCGATGTTATATGTCCTAACAGACATCGCTTTCTTAAATTGACTGATGTTATAGTGACTAAAAGACATCAGTTTTTTTTTCATATACAACTTATGTCTATTGACCTGCTCCAATCATAGCTATATGTAATATAAATACACCTAAAAATACCAAATCCACAACCTAAAACAAATACCAAACTTCAATTATCATTACAAAACCAATCCAGTATACAAGGACGAAACTGAAATCAAAATTCTTAAAGCTAATATAGTATCAAGTCCAAATACATCCCTACATTGCAAATTAGTACCAAATGCCAAAACCAACTACTACAAGTACCATCTGACAAACAAAATAAAGACTGGCTTAAATATCAGCATGTATGCCTCAAGCTCAGCTCTTCCTCAGTGTAATTCCCTTCTGCTTTGAGCTAGCTTTTCATGTCCGATTGAAGTTGCATTAGCACAACTGAACCTACAAAGACCACCAAAAGGATGAAGATATCTAAGCAATACATCTCACAAATCCGTATAGCATACTTGTGAACAAATTGTTCCAAAACAAGTTCAATAAAATATCTAAAATAAAGGACATAAAGAATTATAAGCTATAAGCTTAAGAAGAAGATCTCCTTCTGCTATCTGTAAAGAGGTTATATCTTAAATGGACAAAGATTTATCTCCAAATACTTGCCATAATGGACAAATTGGCAGACAATATTATGATTTTATCTTTTAAGCAGGGGATTCAAAGAAATTGGATTTTATCTAGATGTGTACATATGTCAAGCTACATATTGTCCATATCGATTGCTTGATATCACTGTACCATTTAATGAAGCAAGAATGTAGATAAATTTTGTGTTCAACTGATAATTTAATATACCTAACAATCCTTTGCTTGTGAATTAAGATTGTCATTATTTGTAGGTTGAGTAACGTACAAATAATCACATATGAATTATTCTGAACTGTGAATAAAATTTCTTAATAGGTTGTGACTAATTTTATGTATTATATATGTTCAAAGAACACTATAAGCAGTCCGTTATTTGCCTAGCTAACAACTTGTCTCTTCTAAATAAAGGTATAAAGATTCATAGATTTTACATCAAACAACAAAACTACTTGTAATATTCCAGTAGCAATTTAAATTAATTTCCTAACTTCCCCACTAAATGTAATCGCGAAACAAAAGTGAAGCAACCAGCTGCAAACCAATTTATTTTCGACATAGATCAGATAGGTTAACTCACCATTCTTCTTGGCAGCGCGAAAGAGAAGCTCGGCAATGAGATATTGCGCAGGATCACCTTCAGGGACTTTTTCCATAAACCACGTGATATGGGCTACAACCTCTTCATTACTGAAGTACTGATAAAGTCCATCAGATGAGAGTACAAGAAAGCGATCATTTGATAAAAGTTGGAGGTGCAATACAGAAGGGATGCAGCTTTATATAAGGTGATGTCCCCAGATAATCAATCTAGAACATCTCTAGGAGAGTTTTATTGCATCCTGGCTGGAACCGGATTGAAAAATATGTTATTATTACACATGTCAACAATAAACTATTGTTGTAATTCATGTTATGCATAGTAGATGCACCTTCTTCCCCCTAATGTCAGGCAGTTTCTTATAAATTCAAGATTACTTTGAATGATAAAAGTCCACGTGTACTAGTCTGACCTCATGACCTTAAAGACAAATAAATTTTTACTAGTGTAAAGGTAAATCAGGTAAAGGAGAACAGAAGATGATAGATAAGTTCTTCAGAGAATACAAGATATTAATTTGCAGGACATGATGCAGATCAACCACATACCTGAACCAATGGATACGCTAAGAAGATTACATTAAATTAAAGGAATGGCACCATACCGACAAGAGCATGACATAAGAATATGATTTATACTAGACAAGCTGAGATGGCTCAGTTATGCCCTCAAAACATTCAACTATTCAAGCACATAAACAGACCAAGATAACCCATATATACAGTTCCATAACTATAATTGTTGTACTCAGTTAGAAGATTAAACAATTATATGGGCATCCTAGTTTTTAACTAACTTGCAAAGCTTTTGATAACGAAAAGAGGTTGGATACTATCAGCATGTCAACAAAATTCAACAGGTAAGGGCATCTTGTAAGCTACAGTGATGTAGCAACAACTCGTGAACTACTGATAATGGTAAAGATATATGAAAGAGTAGCCTAATGCCCTAAAGTACTGATTACGGTCACTATGAATGAAGAGTACACCCTGCACCTTCTTGAAGAAATCGTTCAACCGAGGTTATCATACCACTTGTAGGTGTTAGTGGGCTTATTCAACCCACAAAGACTGAGCTACAAGGTCTGTTAGCACAATTTTAAAGAATGGATAACAATACTCACTGCTAAAACAGGAGCCCACAGGCACACGACTGTTAGCACGTTATTATTATCTGCTAGAGAAACAAAAAATTGTAAGCTAGAAGTTGAGCTATAATCTTACTACAATGAAAATATGGAATACCATAACAATGAATTATCTTCTTCTTACATTAGATCTTCCCAAGTGAAATAAAACTCAACTCCCTCAATCCCCTAAATCAACACTCAACTGCCTACCAACAATAATCGTGAACAACCAACCAATGTCCGATTAAGGATCACAACATGATACAATTTAGGCACCACTAATAGTCCCCACAGGAAAAAAAAATGGCCAACGACTACATTGGTTTAGGAAAAATAACCAATGATTCTTGAAAGTAAATGGAATAAGAGAAATCTTACTGTCAAGTGAATCACTAATGCAACATTGTAAAAATTCTACCATATCCGACCTCGTCATTCTGTTACCATTTTTAGTAAGAAGGGTAAATTATATTCTCAATATCAACACACATTGTTCCTTAGCAATTGTACTTTTAGGTCTTAACTTATCCACACGTACTGTTCTTACGGATTGGTAGTAGCATAATATCGAACATACCATGTTATCTACACCAATTTCTTCAATAATCTGAACAGTAGACCCATTAGCTGTGGCTAATAACAGACATCCATTCATAAGAAATTTCATGCTGCCAGTTCCTGATGCCTCGTGTCCAGCAGTGCTTCAAAAGACACAACAGTACGTATAAATATGCTATTGGAATGTAACAAGCAATTAAAATCTCCAATAACAAAAGTGTAGAACTGCAATGAGCATACTATGGTTTTGTTGGGATACAGTATAGACCAGATATCAGGAGAAAGGGGAAGAACAGCTATGTACTACATTAAGCAACTAAAACAACCAAACTCAATACACACCTTATATGTTGTGAAAGATCACTGCCAGGGATGACTAATTCAGCTACAGAAACATTGTAATCGAGAATAAAGACCTGCAACAATGAAATTAACCTCAACATAAACAGAGCAGGGACTAAAACAGAGAAGAGATTAACCTCAACTAGCTTAAAAATTGCTCTTGCTCCAGTAAAGTGGTAACCCACAAAAATAAATGCTCCTGTAAAATCAAAATTGAAAACAACATAAATTAAAAAATAAAATAAAGCTAAAATATATACATATATATACACACATATGGAACAAGTTCTAAATTGGAAAAAGAAATGAATGTTACTTACTAATTGTTGTAATATAGATCCACTTGCTCAAGAATATAGACCCACTTGCAACAAATATGTTGAAAGAGACAAATTCAAATATTAAAATTCAAAAATCGAACATAAACTCGAAGAATGAAAGCTAACTCCAAAAAAATAGAGTCAATTCAAGCTTCATTAGCACGATGACAGCTTCAATTTTGAGCTTAATTAGCTAGGATCTGTGATTTTTCATGCGCTATTGTAAGTAATTGAAATTCTAGGGTTTCATTATTGTTTAATAGAAAATTTAGGGTTCATGTGTATTTGCAGTTGATAAAGCTAAGAGATGAATGGGGAGAGATAGAGAGAGAGGAGAGAGAGAGAGAGAGCGAGAGAGAGAGAGAGAGAGAGATGAAAAAAAGAGATGAGTGAGAGAGAGATGAGGGTCGAGTGAGAGAGTGAGAGAGAATGAGAGTTTTTGGGGAAATGTTTAGAGCGGGCAAAACAATTTTTCCACCAATTTGATTTCCTTTGTGTCTTTTTAATAAAATCAATACGTTACAACTTATATGTTGCAATTTATTACTCTACTGTGGCACAATCCCTTAAATCAATATTAACTCCAATATCCCTTATTTATTCTCTCTTTATTCCTTGTTCTTAGAAAAATGTTCTCGCTCTTTCTCGAATATTCTCAATCTCTTTTTGTAGAGTTCTCTGACTCTTACCAGATATTGATTTGGATGACATGAGCTACCAGATATCGATTTGGATGACATGAGAATAACTTCATTTCTTAGGATACCAAAGCTTACTTTATAGACGATAGATTATTCTTATCTACATTGTCAACCAATTTACATCATTCACAGAATACAAAAAACACTGGAATCCATATCCATTGAAATACTTGTTCATTAAAACCATTGATACATTGTGGTCGCAATCGCTATTCATTCATACACCAATACATAATAAAAGTTTTAATTCCTCCAAAAATCTGGGTTCTTACATAAACTCTTAAGAATAATTTATAAAATAATATATATGTTTAATAAAGATATGTTATTGGTGGGATTCGAACTTAATCAATAGAAATATTTTAAGTATTAGAAAAGGAATATTATTTTAATATTAGATACAACGGTTCTCATTAATCTCTTTGAAAATCCAATAGTCCAACAGCTGCTATTGAGTGTACCAAAAAAATCAAATATTCCTTACAGTTGCTATTGAGTGTACAAAAAGAGTACAAAAAAAAGTGTACAAATCGACAACCAAATATATCCTATTTCTTTATAATATTATAAGGGATTGATGTGCCTGAGGAATGACCTCAGGTATAATCCTGAGGTTAAAAGATTTTTAATACAAAAATAAGGATATTTAGGTAAATTACTGAGGAAAGTTTAATATTTACAAAAATGCTCCTGCGGGGCCCACTTATTTTATTGCCTTTTTGTATTATAATCTCAGGAGAAATTCCTGAGAACAACCTCAAACCCAATTTTCACATATTATAATATAGTATTGTATACAAACCGACAACCAAATATATCCTATTTCCTTATAATATTATAATATAGGATAGAATAGTTAAATATTCTTGATTTTTATATTCCCTTAACAGATTATTAATATATCATAATTGATTTTGAACCACTGTCGTTCTCAAAGAATTAAAAGATCACTTGTCAACATGCAATGCAAGTGTATCCAAATTCCTAAGAACAAATAAAACCCTAAGAGCCGCCTCCCCTATGTCCTCTGTGTTTTTTTTTTTTCAATTTAGTTGAGGGACTTTCACTACGTTTTCTTTGGTGGAAAGCCCCAAGGTCCCCATTCTTTAGTTTTTTTCAATTTCGTTGATTTTCTTTTAATAAAACCCAATCTTTTGGGTGTTTGTGTGTCTCTCCTTTTGGAGTGTGTGTTTTATCTCTCCTTTTTGGTGTATTTTTGTTATGTTTGGATTTGCCTGGTGTTGCATCTATTGAAAATGATTTTGTTGATGGTTTTGAAGATCTGGAAAACCTGCATCAAAGATGGGGTGGCGATGATTACAAGAACTCACCTTTCACAACCAAAGATTGTTCATCCTTGGGGGGTTTCCACTTTCGGCATATCTATATCTGGTATCCGGCATGTAGATAGTTAGGGTATCGTTCCTCTAACCTCAGTTTATTCAATTGGGGTTTCTGAATACTGGGCTAATAACGGTTGTTATGTGATAAGGTCAATTGTTATGATGCTGTTTTCAGGAATGTTGGTACATTTTGGATCGCTTGGGATGTTTTTGATTTCATTTTTAATTTCAAAAATTTTTAAATTCTATGTGTTAAACGATCAGGAAACAAATCAACTAATTAATTGTTTTTAGTTTTTTATTTGTTTTTCAATCTGGTTGTATTGGCAGTCGGGTTTGTCCGACTGTGTTATGCTTTACCGGATGAAAATCGTTTTTATTTTTTGGCAAAAAAAAAAAAAAACAAATTCTTGTCAAACGTATACTCCAACATCCCCACTTTCGTGTTCCGGCTTATAACGAATCTCATCAGTCTGCATGTATATAGCACTGTATACAGTGTATATGTATATTAACGAACCTCTCTACCCAAATTAAGTCTTCCGAGTTCCGTAACTAAAAAGGATAGCTTTCTTTTTGAAGATATTATCAAAGTGATATTGTTTTCCGTGAACAAGTTCTATACGGCTTGGTGCTTTACAAAAGCGTTTCATCCTGCTTTCTTTTCCATGGACGTCCGTCAAGATTTCAATATACACTAGTTTCTATTCTTTAGCATATAATACCAGGCATTAGCCATACTAGCCTATAACTCGTTCAAAGTACGAGTTATCATATAGTATTATTATTAATTAATATATTAATTATTTGATTTAATATAAAATTTTAATCTATTTTATAAATTTTATTATTAATTTTAAATTTACATATGTTTAATACTTAATTTTATGACATAAATAAATATCAATAATTTAACGTTATTTTTAAATTTATTGTTAAACATCATAAGAATTCAATATATATTTTTAAAAATTATTTAATGCAACCTAAAACCGTAGAAAAAAATTCGTAGGAAGAAGTGTGTGCGGGCGATGATTCTAATCAGGATATAATTGAACACGTCTATAATTCTATAACACGTGTGGTTTTTATTTTTAATAAATTATATACTTCCTCCGTCCCGTTTATATTGGCCACAATTCCTTTTTTGCATGTTCCAAAAGTCTTTGTCATGCTTTCTTCATTAAGGATTAAATATGTAAAATTTTTCTAAATACGTAAACAGTTGAGAGCAAGTTTTACAGTTTTCACTTGATTGCTCAATACGTGTTTTTTGATTGATAGACCAATATAAATGGGACAGAGGGAGTATAATTTAACTAAATTTGAATTTTTTAACACGTTTTTTTAATTTTTTAAAAATGTACTTTTGTGTCTAAAATAGATTTTCATATTAATTTGTAATCCTGTGAATTTTTTATTTCCAAGTAATTGAAAGTGTCTAACAAATTTGGGTGTAGGTGAAAAATTTTAATTCAAATATAATTAAAATAGTATGTAATTGAATATTAATTGGAGTGTAATTAAAATATTTTGTTAGTAAGTAAAATAAAATTTTATATGTATTTTAATTTATTTTTTCATTATCATTTAATTTATTAGCCTCCCACCTCGTTCTTGGTTGTAATTTTAGGTTTAATTTCTCGTTTCATTATCCTTGTAGTAGTCTGTTAGTTGTAGTGGCTTATGGTTCTAAAGCCTCCTCTGTAAGTGCCGTTTGGCTGTTTTATTAATGCATTTGCCTATCAAAAAGAAAATTTATTATCATTTAATTATATGATATATTGTTCGAATTATGATTATATTTTGTCATAATAATATAAATATAAATGGAAGTATCATATATATTTACATTCAAAATTTTGTTGATATTATCATATTCAAATTATGATTCCATAATAATTCCTAATGTAATATTTGTCTAAAATAGAATTTCATATTAATTTGTAATCCTGTGAATTTTTTATTTCCAAGTAATTTAAAGTGTCTAACAAAGTTGGGTGTAGGTGAAATAGTATGTAATTGAATATTAATTGGAATGTAATTAAAATAGTTTGTTAGTAAGTAAAATAAAATTTTATATGTATTTTAATTTATTTTTTCATTTTTGGAAGGCGTTAACAAACTTTTTGGGAAGGTGTTAACCAACCGACCAACCAATCAATTATACCATGTTTCGCTTATAATAGTATAGTATAGATGAAAAACTTACACATTATACCTTTAAAAGAAGGAGAGGAATATTTTATAAACCTTGAAGTTAATGAAGTTTTAATGCAAAACTGCCTAGTCACCAAATTTGTTAAATTTTTCCTGTCAAACACTTGTTTTCTTTTAATATTTTACAAATTTTTAAATGTATTTCACTACTGAAAGAAAGAAGAGAGTACTATACACTCATTTGCCTTATAATTTAGGTCGTTACCCAGCTTAATAAATCGTAACTACTGAGATACAACAGACATATTGAATCATGTACTTGGCTTTAAATTATTTTCTTATTTTATTTAAAAACACTTCTAAATACATCTACTTAATATAGACATATGGGTGCTTGAGAAATGAATAGTTCTTGGAAATATACTACTATTCTAGTTCAATCATATCCGCTAGTGGCAAGCAAGAAGAGCCTAACCCTAGATCTGTGCATCTATGATTTTCTACACAAAACCTTGTGACATACACCTGTATCTATACCTTTAATTCTTCACCACCTTTTTATATTTTCAGATCCTTACTTTTTACTATTCTCTCTCCGCATCTTCCTCTCTCCCTCTCCCTTCCTCTCTCTCCCTTCATATGTCCTTGACTTGATGTTTGTGGATTAGGACTACATAATTCAACAATAATATTTTACTTAATTAATCAGAGCTATTTTACAATATATTTTGTTTGTAGCTCTTGCAACTCAATATAGTTCGTACATATACACATTTATCAAGGAAGCATATCTCTCTTTTCTAGTTATCTCCAGTGTCCACTGATTATGCTATTTTCTTGGGGTTTCTAAAGAATAAACAGAGATATACAGAGGGGATAACATATTTAAGTGTATAAGTATGTTGACAGGATTAGTACAAGACGTTTATAATTAAGTATGATGAAGGGTGTCATTCATTGACATAAGAACAATAATAATAATTTGATTAGCCCCACAAAAGTTCAAATCAGACGAAAAGATGATGGGAGAATGTGAGATCAGAGTATGGGCTTTTGCTTTAATCCCTTTAACCTTTCAGCAGCATGCCCAGTCCTCTACACCTTGCCATTTTCTTTTGGTTATTTTCGGATCGAAAGGTTACTTTCTAAACTATATTATTATTATATTGCCTGTACATAAAGCACTGCTTTTGTTGGGAAAAAAATAATTAAATTTTGTATGATTTAATGGGAATTATAGTCAAGCTTTTTTTCTCATGACGAAGATGATTTTCGTTCAAGTAAATGTCTCACTTTTCAAAATTAGCATTCTGGTTCTCTACATTTAATCCAACAATTAAGGCAATAATTTAATGGATCATATTTTGAAGAACCCTAGCTAGCTAGCTAGGAAACGTACGAATAGCTTTGTTGGAATTTCAGTTTCTTTTACAAAGAAAATTAATTAGTTGAACACGCCTATAAAGTACATTCGTCTTTTTGATTAGTGAAATGTCTTCTAGCAACTTCTAATGAAATCACAAATTCTTACTGTACCATATTACAATGAAAACATCCGTTTGTCCATCCTTGTCAGTCCGTCTCATGCAACTTCTGAATTTGACCTAGAAATTGTGGTAGGTCGATTCTGCTATATATCATATATAACAGAGTTAATAATTTTAGAAACTGTTACAACCAATTTCCGTCGGTGTATCCGTTCGGTCGGACCTGCAATTGAAGAAGAATGCGAGGGTGTGGCCCCCCGATTCACCTCCGGTGTGAGAATAAGTTAAACTGGTTTTTATGAATGAAGGTAAACGCAGAGTGTTTGTTTGTAAGTAAGTGAATGAATGATATCAAACCTCCGTTCCCCTTCTTATTCTCTGTTCTGGCCGTTATCGGGGAGTGGGACGAATGGAGAACGTGTCCCACGTTCCCACGTTCCCCCGGGAATGCAACTGAATAGACCGTTGTATATAACTGGGCCGAATGACATGGACCCTCGCCAGTCTGGAGCCTCCAGGCCGATTATCCTTATTGGGCTTTCGGTCCAGCCCGATAAGAAGTTGGGCCTCTAACATGTCCCTAGGCTTCGTTCGGAATTATCCTCAGGACGAAGGCTAAAGCCCAAGCCCATCTTCGGAAATCCATCTTCGTACGTGTCCTTCGGGTAAGGATGGCAATGGACAAGGCCGAGACGTCTCCTGGGAAGTCGTGTCCCTTTATGGATGACAACTGTCTGTCCTTGAGATTTGCGCTTCAATCCCCGCCGTTGAATATGAACCGACTCTGTCCAAACGTCACATCTTTTCTATTTAAACTCCACAGTTCATTTCTTCCTTTCTTTTACGCACATATCATTTCTTCAACATTCAAAAGAAAAGCTCCCTCCAGAGATATCTCCAAATAGCAATTGGGAACGTTGTTTCATCACCGGAGGCCCCCAAATCGCCGATTCCAGTCGACATTCACGTTCAAGAGGCCTACCCCCACGAACTCGATCTTATCAGAGATCTCAAACAAGTCAGTAAGTTCTCATTACTTCCCTTCTTTTTCCGATTCGTCGTACTTGAATTACTTTCTTTCCTGTTTTGTGTTCTTACCTATTTTCTGTACTCATACACATGTATCTATATGTACACATATGTGGTTACCCGTGCAGTCTATTCTTGCCGTTTTGAGTAGAACATGCGCGTGTCTTTTCCTTTTAGTTTCCGTTGTTTTGCTATGATACAAACCCTTACTTGAACCTTGAGTTTTGCTTGGGAAGTTGTTGGGGTGGAGATGTCCTTCGGGATTTCCAAACCCTGAGAACTCCCTTCGGTCTGTCCCAATCTTTATAACCTTTAGATGACCCGTAATTTGCCAAACCTTAGATTTTAAGATTCTCCGACCGATCCTGGCTCACTGTACTCGGCCTCTCCCTTTTTTGTTTTCGTCTTCTTTGTCCGAGTACAAAGCTAATGTCTCTTCATTTCCGAATGCAGGGACATGGATCGGTCAACCGATGGTGCTGGTCCTTCGGAGGTATCTCCGTTTAGTGACATCGGGGAGTATCCTGCGGCGAACTTTCGGTCGCACTTGACTGAGGAGAAAATAGAAGAGTTCCATTCCAAATACCTGGTAGAGAGGAATGTCTGGTACTTCTTCACTCCCAGGAAGAAAGACCGTATTTGGCACAACCCGGAGGTTCCACCTCTCTTCGGCGGAAGTGTGGCCACCGGCATATCCGAAATGGCCTTCAAGTGTGGCTTTCGGCTGCCGATGCTACCCATACTGAAAAAATTGCTGAGGCAAGTTGGGATCGCCATCGGGCAGCTGGATCCAAACAGCTTTTTTCATATAAATGCTTTCCAAGCCCGATGCTTAGCCAAAAAGATGACTCCGAGGACAACCCTGTTCTGGCATCATTATGAGCTTCGGAGGAACTCTAAAAGCAACGGTTTCTACACCATCGCTCGTCGGACCGGCAGGGCCGATTGGGCTCAGACAAACTCCAACAATAGGGGGGCCCACGAGAAGTGGGTTTTTATCTCGGGCCCGAAAATGGAGAAGTATGGCCGCTGGCAGGATCTGGACCCGTCGAGGTTGCGGTATCCCGAACTGTTGGAGGCGGAAAAACACGATTATCGTCTTCTTTGTGAACTCGATATGGGTAGGGTTCCCCTATCGGACAGCCGGGATAACGCCTGGTTGGTCTCCCTCTGGGGTAGTGGTAACATATATCTTTACTTTTTCCATCCGAGTGTTTCCTTTACTGCATTTTTATTTCTTGTTGCTAATGTCTAACACTCTTGTTTTTGTGCAGTGTCTTCTCTTGGAAACATCATTGAGCGCAAGCGCAAGAAGGCAGCTCAACTCTCAATAGCTGCTACGGCCGAAGCCGATGCTGCCGATCAATCGGCCGGCAAGGAGCTGGAAGCTGTTCCCGGCACCGGTGGGGGAAGCGAAACTCCGGTAGCTTCTCCTCCGCGCGATCAGGGGGATGATATCGTCCAGGCCCTCTCGACCGATTCCCGAAAGAGGGGTCGGTCGGGAGATGCCGGACTGAAAGTGTACAATCCTCCCTGGGGGGTCCTTGAGACCGATCAAATCATTGTCCCTGCCCCCCAGCTGTCCACCATAGTAGGTCCCGATCTTTGCCGGGGTCTCATTCTGCCAGCCGATAGGCCCACGTTTGCTAAGGCAAACGACCTTGAGGCTTGTACTGAAATGCTGGCTCTGCTCTCCATGGTAAGCTTTGCTTTTTCTCGGTGTTGTTTCTTTCAACTTGTGTTCAGTGTTTAATTCTTTTCCCTTGTTTGTTTCCAGGGGGTCTCTTGGTCGGCCGTCGTGACCGAACGGATGGAGGGTATCCAGAAAAAACTGGAGGCCGCCAACCAGACTGAAGTTCGGGCAATCAAAGCTGAAGAGAGCCTCCGGAATGCAACTTCTGAGTTGGAGAGAGTCACCGGCCAGTCCAACTCCTTGAAGACCGAAAATGATGCCTTGAAGGCAAAGTTGCGGGAGATGGACACCTTGAGGGCTAGGGTCGAGTGGAGGAACAAGCAGCTCAAGCTCTCAAGGAAAAAGGTTCGGAAGCTGCAGAAGACCCTGGAGCTGACCGAAGAAAGATGCTACCAACTGGGGTATGATGGCGCTGTACTGAAAGCACATTCTTTGGGCTTCGATCATACCCAGCTGGTAGATCCTTCGCTCGGGATGACAGATCCGGTTGGTCGGGAGGAGTCTGATCAACCCTTAGAAGTTTCTTCGGGGGAAGATGAGTCTCTCTCCGACGAGCCTCCAGCTGATGAAGCCTCGTAACTTTGTAGATTTTAATATTTCCGAACTTGTAATGATTAACTTTGCCTTCGGGCTCTTTATTCGTGCCTTCGGGCTTGTAATACTTTACTTTGCCTTCGGGCTTATTTTATTTAAGTTTGCCTTAGCATAATATTTTTCTTTTATGCGTCTTCGGCTTCGGCCTTAATTTGGCTTCTGTTTCTGTTCATGCGTCTTTGGCTATGTTTTGCCTTAGCATGATTTTTCTTTTTTATGCCTCTTCGGCTTCGTTTTGCCTTAGCATATTTATTTTATTTTTATGCGTCTTCAGCATTATATTGCCTTGGCATAATTACTTATATTTTTATGCTTCTTCGGCCATTCTTGCCTTTCTGTGCATCTTTGGTCGTAACCTAGCTGCCCCCAAGTATTCAAGGGGTTTTGTAAATGATTAAGGTCTCATTCGGTCGGCTGAAAAATATTTTCTCCCGGCCTTAATTAATGTCAAAGCAGCTTGAATACTAAGACAATTTTGTAAGAGGCCAAATTTTATTCGGTCGGCCCCAAATTTGGATTCGTCAAGTATTTGTAGCTTAAAACACAATGTACTTGAACACTACCGGTAAGTTAAAGGGCGCATGTTTTATACGGTCGGCCCCAAACATGGGTCTATTAAGCTTAATATTGCGTACTTAGCTTTTTGGCTATAAATGTACTTTAGCTTAACAGTAACGGATAAAAAATGGAGCAAAACAATCTTTTCATTAATCATGCAACTCTTACATAGATTTAATTACAGATTGATGCTAGCTTATGGAATTCAGAATAACGTTGCATAAGACAAAATACGGAAGTAAAAAAGCAATAAAAGTTGGACCAGTATGCTTACTGGTAGAAACGGCGAAGGCGAGCGGCGTGCCAGGTGTTTTTGACTGGGCTGCCGTCCGGATGAGCCAATTTGTAGGTGCCTGGTCGGACCACTTCAATCACCACATATGGACCTTCCCAGTTGGGCATAAGCTTGCCTTTTTTTGCTGGCATGGAGGTGGCTAACTCCCGAAGCACTAAGTCTCCGGCTCGAAAAGATCTCTTCTTTACCCCCGAATCATAGTATTGGGCTGCCTGCAGTTGGTACCTTAAGTTTCTTTGGTGGGCAGCCTCTCTTTCTTCTTCTAGCAAGTCCACATTTGCTCGAAGTCCGAACTCATTTCTCTCCACGTTAAACGTTTCTGTTCGGTACGACTCTAAACCAACTTCGACAGGTAGAAGGGCATCAGTTCCGAAGGCCAGTTTGAAAGGTGTTTCCCCGGTTGAAGATCTTGTAGTGGTTCGGTAAGCCCATAGGACCCATGGTAGTTCTTCAGCCCAAAGTCCCTTAGCTTCCCCCAGCCTTTTCTTGATTCCGTCAAAAATGATTTTGTTGGCCGCCTCGATCGCCCCATTTCCCTGGGGATGCCCTACCGAACTGAACTTCTGTTTTATCCCGAATTGAGCCAGGAATTTTCTAAACTTGCTCCCGATAAATTGAGTACCGTTATCGGACACACAAACCATAGGTATGCCGAACCTCAAGATGATCTGTTCCAGCATGAATTTTTTCGCGGCCTCTTCGGTGATGGCCGAAAGGGGTTTTGCTTCTATCCACTTTGTCATGTAGTCGATTGCCACAATACAGTATTTCGCTTGCTTAGTGCTGGTGGGTAGGATCCCCACAATATCGACCGCCCACATAGCAAATGGGATCGGGCTAAGGACTGAAGACATCTCTTCGGGGGGTTGCTTTGGGATTGTGCTGAATATCTGGCATTGCCTGCATTTCTTCGCATACTCTGTGGCGTCTTCTTTCATTTTTGGCCAGAAGAATCCTTGCCTAAGGATTTTGAAAGCTAAGGATCGTCCTGCCAAATGTTCTCCACAAATCCCTTCATGAACCGTCTCCAAAGCAAGCTGTTGTTCATCTTTGTCCAAACATCTGAGTAGCGGCTGGCTTACCGATCGTCTGAACAAACGGCCCCCGACCAGAGTGTAATTCCCCGACCGATACTTAACCTTCTGTGCTTCTCTTCGGTCAAGTGGTAGGATGCCTTTTTCCAAGAAGGCCCTGATGGGAGTCATCCAATTGACCCCTTGATGAATTTCCATGCACTGCTTCTTGTCTATCGAAGGTGTCTTTACTTCGGTCAGATAGATGGACCCACTTAGGTTTTGGGTTTCTGCCGAAGCTAACCTCGAGAGGGCGTCTGCCCGACTGTTGTTTTCTCTAGCTACTTGAGTTAACTCGAAAGTTTCAAACAGCAAAGATTGTTCACGTACCTTAAGGGCGTATGCCTTGGTTCGGGGATCTTTTTGCCCATACTCTCCTGAGAACTGTTTTACCACCAACATTGAATCACTGAACGCCCTTATGTGCTTAACCTCCAAATTTCTTGCCAAGTCTAGCCCGGCCAAGAGTGCTTCATATTCGGCTTCGTTGTTCGTCAACGGGAAAGTGAACCTGATAGCTTGACAAATCTCGAATCCTTCTGGGCTTGTAAGAATTAGCCCTGCCCCGCACTTTTCCTTGGCGACCGAACCATCGACAAACAACTTCCATTTTCCCGGTGTCCGAATCATTTGTTCTTCAGGAGCTAAGTCATTCGGCCCCGAAAAAGAGCATTCTACTATGAAATCCGCCAATGCTTGGGCTTTGATCGAAGTCCTTGGTGTATACTCCAAATCATGCTCCCCCAATTCGATCGCCCAAGCAACCACTCTGCCCGATGCCTCTGGCCTTTGCAATATTTTCTTTAACGGCTGATCGGTTACAACTTTGATTGTCCTTCCCTGGAAATAGTGCCTTAGCTTTCTTGCGGCTACTACCAGTCCGTAAGCGAACTTCTCTGCATTCGGATATCTTGTTTCTGCGTCCTTGAGAATATGAGAGACATAGAATACCGGATGCTGGTTTCCTTCATGTTCTTTGACCAACACGGCTCCCAGTGTTCGGTCGTTCACAGCCAAGTACAGCTGCAATGTCTCCTTTGGGTCGGGTCTCATTAAGAGTGGGGCTTTCACTAAGTACTCTTTAACATCCTCGAATGCTTTCTGGCAATTTGGCCCCCACTCGAAATTCTTGGACCCCCGAAGCACTTCAAAGAATGGTAAGGCCTTTTCGGCCGATCGGGAGATGAACCTCCTCAGGGCTGCTAGCCGTCCGGTCAGCTTTTGAATGTCCCTGATTGTCTTCGGTGCCTCCATATCAATGACTGCTTTAATCTTCTCCGGATTCGCTTCAATTCCTCTGGCGCTAACCATGTATCCCAGAAATTTCCCACTATTCACTCCAAACGTACATTTGTTCGGATTGATCCTCATGTTGTTTCTTCTAAGCGTTTCAAAACATTCCCTCAGATCTTCGGCATGATCCCTGAAAAGGGACTTAACAATCATATCGTCCACGTAGCATTCCATGTTCCGGCCGATCTGGGCTTTGAACACTTTGTTGATCATCTTTTGGAATGTTGCCCCGGCATTCTTCAAGCCGAAGGGCATCTTGATGTAGGCATAAGTACCATTCGGTGTGATGAATGCTGTCTTGGGAACGTCCTCGGCATTCATGGCAATTTGGTGATATCCTGAGAATGCATCCAGGAAACTGAGTATTTGATGCCCCGAAGTAGCATCTATCAGTTGGTCAATGTTTGGCAAGGGATAATGGTCTTTCGGGCAATGCTTATTCAGGTCAGTGTAGTCGACACACATCCTCCACTTGCCATTAGATTTCTTCACCACCACTACGTTTGCCAACCAATCGGGATAGTCTATCTCTTCAATGAACTTTGCTTCCAGCAATTTTTCGACTTCAACTTGGATTACTTTCTGCCTTTCCATGGCGAAATTCCTCCTCTTTTGTTTCACGGGCTTGGCTTCGGGATCTACATTTAAACAGTGTTTGGCAACTGCAGGGTTCAAGCCTGGCATATCTTCGGGATTCCATGCGAATACGTCGTGGAATTCCCTAATGACCTTAATGACTCTCTCTTTCAATTTCGGCTCCATGTTCTTTCCAATTTGGATCATCTTTCCCGACTGACCCACGTACAGTTCTACCTCTTCGGTCTCTGCAGCCGGCTCAGCAATCGGGCTTGACAGGTCGGCCCCAAACTTTTCCAACTCAATGTTCAGCAGTTGGTGGCTACCCCCAGCTTCGGTCTCATTTCTTTTCCTTTTTCCGGCTTCAGTCATCTCTATGTCTTTGTCTCTTTCCAGATCCTCCAACATGATTATTCTGGCGGCTTTTTGATCGCCTCTCATTTCTCCAACTCCATGTTCTGTTGGGAACTTCAACTTTAGATGAGGGACAGAGGATACGGCCTGGAACAAAGATAAGGCCGGCCTTCCCAAAATTCCGTTGTACGGACTATCGACCCGGACGACATAGAACTTTGCTTCCTTCACCGCAGTGTTCGGCGCTTTTCCCATCATGACAGACAAAGTGATGGTCCCTTCTATCGGTACAGGCTGATTACCGAAACCATACAAGGGCGCCTCGTGGCATGGCTCCAACTGTTCACCTCCTAAATTCATCTTGCAATATGTCCGGTGATATAGAATGTTGACTGAGCTCCCTTCGTCCACCAGCACTCTCCATATCTTGTTTTCCCCGATTACTGGGTTTATAACAAGTGGGTCTTCGTGCGGCCATATCACGTCTTCGTAGTCATCTTCTGTGAAGGAGATAGGCAATGGTTGCTTAGCTGAACTTGATTGGTACAGGTTGTAGATCTGTCTGGCGTACTTTTTCCTTGCTGTCTTACTATCCCGATCAAGCACTGTTCCTCCGGAAATTGTCCTGACCTCTCCTCTGTACTTCTCTGAACTCTCAGCGTCCTTCCTTTTCTCCTTGGACTCGAGTTTGTCCCTCAAGTCGCCCACAAATTGGGTCAGTTCCCCATCTTTGATCATTTTTTCAATTAACTTCTTCAAATGATAGCACTCCTCGGTGTTGTGACCTTTGTCCCGATGGTAGTCACAATACTTGCTGTCGCTTCTTCTGTTCTCAGGGGTCTTCAACTTGGGTGGTCTGACAAACCCAGGTTTACCCTTTATCTCATGGAGAATCTTCGAGATAGGTGTGTTTAACGGTGTGAACACAGTGCTATCTCTATCTCTTCTTCGTTCGGCCCCTTTGTCGGGCCTTGTATCATTCAACCTGCTCTTGATATCTCCTCGACCCCTTCGGTCGTCTCTTCTGTCATCCCTTCGGTCGTCTCTCCTATCATACCTATCATTTTTCTTCTCCTTGTATCCCCCAATTGATTCTAATTTTCTTCTAATGGCCTCTCCTCTCACATATATATCATTTAAAGATTTGGGAGGCATATCATAAAGAGAGGACCGAAGCTTCTTACCTTTGACAGGGTCGAGGCCTGCTGCGAGGAATCCAGCCGCCTTGACTTTATCCAAGTTGGTGACCATGCCAGCCTCCTCTTTGAACCTTGCTAAGTAATCACCCAAATCTTCGTTCGGCCCTTGCCTGCAGTGGATCAGTGCTTCAGTGTCCTTCTCTCTTCGGCACAAATGTGAGTAGTGCCTTAAGAATTTTTTCTTCACTTGCTCATACGAGCCTATCGACCTAGGTCTCAGCGACCTGTACCACATGGACGCATTCCCCTTCAGGTAGGTCTTGAACATCTTACATAGCATCACATCGCAGTGCCCCATCCCAGTCATGAGCGATTCATATTTCTCACAATGATCTTCGGGGTCACCCTTTCCGTTAAATTCATTCATCTTCGGGAACTGCCTTCCGGGAGGCGGTCGAAAGTGTTCGACGTCTTCGGTCACCACTGGCTCGTGGCTAACCTTTCTCTCTCCAAACATGGCCTTCTCAATTCTCCGGATGCGGTCGTCCGTATGTGGACCCTCCTCTTCCGAATCGGAGGAGTAAACCACCTTTGACCGAGTTCTCCTCGAGTTTGATTCAGAGTCCTCTGACTCATCTTCATCAATTCTGGTTCTTGGTCTTTTGTCTCTTCGGTCGTCTAACTCCGGGTCTTCGGCTTCTAGAGCCTCGCGGAGTACCTTTTCTTGTAACTCGATCTCCTCCCTCTGGATCTTTAGGGCTTCCAGCCTCAGACGGTCGGCCTCCCTTTTTTTGGCCAGACGTTCGGCCTCCCTGCTGCTTTTCTCTTTCTCTATCTCTTTCCGTTTCCCCTTGGCTTTTTGTTCTTCTCGCCACTTCATCAAAATTTCCCGTTGCTCTTCGGGAGACGGTATGTCCCCCTCTTCGTCGAAAATCAAGTGTCTTGGGGTGATGGGAGGGGTGGTGCGAGTGTTTACAGCCATAGTGCCATCGTCAGCCGTTGGTATCTCGGTTTCGTTCGCCATTGCTAACAATATACTCCAACACAAACGTAACTCTGCGTTCCCACAGACGGCGCCAAATGTTACAACCAATTTCCGTCGGTGTATCCGTTCGGTCGGACCTGCAATTGAAGAAGAATGCGAGGGTGTGGCCCCCCGATTCACCTCCGGTGTGAGAATAAGTTAAACTGGTTTTTATGAATGAAGGTAAACGCAGAGTGTTTGTTTGTAAGTAAGTGAATGAATGATATCAAACCTCCGTTCCCCTTCTTATTCTCTGTTCTGGCCGTTATCGGGGAGTGGGACGAATGGAGAACGTGTCCCACGTTCCCACGTTCCCCCGGGAATGCAACTGAATAGACCGTTGTATATAACTGGGCCGAATGACATGGACCCTCGCCAGTCTGGAGCCTCCAGGCCGATTATCCTTATTGGGCTTTCGGTCCAGCCCGATAAGAAGTTGGGCCTCTAACAGAAACAATTTTAATATAATACTAAACGATAATATATGCAAAATACGGGATCAAGAGAATTAATTTAAATTGATCATTTATGTATTATTTTGATTGATTTTAAAAATTTACGTTATTTATGTAATTCAGTGGGTTATTGTTGTGACATAAACTTTTGGTTTTACAAATACTAAAATTGACTAGGGTTTAACAAACATCTCAATTACTCGACGACCAGAATCTTGGATTTTGCCGAAATTTATAGAGACTGCTTCTTTGTCCAACTTGGATGAGGCTTCCAAAGCTTAAGCGGCTGCTCTTGCTTTTCCAAACTAATCAACATTACATGATGCCTACGTATCTCAAGTTACATCGAGAGTCAAGCCAACGTAATGTTAGTGATGTCATCGTGCCTCGTAGCGCCCTCGCGGCATTTTGACGTATGGAGCGGTGTCCAAAATGTTCAGTTGAGAGAATGAGGGGTTAGGCCCTTTATATAGACGTTGAGAGTCTAAGAATTAGAGTATAGGTAGGAGACTTGGTAATTAAGTCACCTCCTTTGTGGAATTATAGATCCGTTCTTGTAGGAGGTTGATTCCTTGTAAGATTGGGTGTCTTTGAGGCTACTCTTTTCAGAAGTTGCCTCTTATTTGGACACATTTAATGGGTTGCGTAATTAGCCCCTTTATTAATTAAAAAATTAATAAATAATTAGGATTTTGGGACTCATTAATTGGGCTTCGCCTTTGGACCAGTTTAGGTCTAATTTTATCTCTAGGATATTTTTTGGCTCACATCATTTGACCCCCAACTTCTAGGAAAACTTCTCGAGTTTTTTGTAGAAGTTATAACGGTCCTTCGCGATATTCGGGGTCTATCTCAATTCCCTTACCTGTGACTTATTGCTCCCTTGGCATAAGTGTTTTTTTCCTTTCAATTTTTGAAAATCAACCTTGGCGTGGTTACGCCCGCCAAGTAGACATATTATTTACCCATGCCTAAAGAATCTTATCTACCCATGCCCATTTATCATAGGTAGTTGTATGGTCTCTTCGATCCTTGACTCAACTCCAATGAATTCGTTGAAGGTCATGTTTGAGGGGATCAGTTAAAAATGATTGTAACCCAATTTAAGAATGCATCATGAAACAAGATATCTATTGAAGCCCCATTGATCATCATAGAGGAACTTAACCCCTTCAAAATCTGAATCATTGAAAGCTATGGTGACCTCAATCCTTGCACATTTCGGTGCTTCTCCCATGATAAGCATAACTTCTTGGACATATGCCTTCAGAGAGTTCCTTGTAACACTGGCCACTAGCGGGCCTCCTGAGATCATTTTTATCACTAGCCCCCTAGGCTAAGGGTTGCGATCACCATCGTCGTCCCTCTTATCATAATCTCATCTCGAGTTGGTTCGATCACCGTCTTAGGTGAACTTACTCAACTTACCTTTCCAGTTTGGAAACTCAGTTTCATCCTTCAATTACCTATAATCACCAGTCTTGTGTCCCACATCCTTATGAAACCTACAGTACTAATTCTTGTTTCACTTATCGGGATCAATCCTTAGTGGCTTCGGCCTTCAAAGATCTCTGTCTTGATCGATGTCCATCAGGAACTAACTCTTCGGCGTGTTCAGCCTTGCCAATGCAGGCATACTTATCCTTGAAATCATACTCCTGATCTCCCTTTCTTTTCTTATTGGCTTCATTGCCTCTTATAGGGGCTGAATTCTTTTTCATGTTTTCTTTAACTTTGATATACTTGTCTATCTCTATCTGCCCTCTCTTGCAACTTTTGCATTTTTCAAGGGTGCTTGGCCAATGACATCTTATAGTTGACATCTGAAGTCACTCGTTAAAGGGCTATTATAGTTTCTTTATCATCCAAGTTTGGGGCTTTTAGGACCTCCTTGGTGAATCTATCAGCTAGACCCTCATAGATTCATTCTTTCTTTGATTCAATTTCATGAGATACATGAAGCTTTTGTATGGAATTTTCCACTAATGAATTGGACGATGAAGTCCTCATGTCTTTGAAAGACTCAATAGAGTTCAGAGTTCAATGGTTGTATCAACGTTGTGCCATGCCCCCCCGGGGTTTTAAAGAACACCCTACATTTGATAACATCTATGATTGGTTGTAAAAACCATGAGTTAGAGAAAGTCCGTACATGATTTGCCAATTTACCCGCACCATCAGAGGTTTTTGATCATGGGCATCTTAAATTTTCTTGAAATGTAAGCATTCATTATCTCCTTGATGAATGACATGATTGGTCATCATGATCTCCTTGAGGCACTAAGCCCTTGGGATCAGCCTTTTGGGTATCAACCCATGTCCTCATGTTTTAAATTAATAACAAAGGGGGTCCTAGCCCTTGGGGGGCTTCAATGCTTGTTGTCTTTCCAGATCTCGTTTCAATCATTGAATATGAGCTTCGTGAGCAATATTCATTACTCTTCTTAGGAGTACCTTCTAGATCATTGATAGAGGGTACCCTAGGTCTTAAGAGTTGTCGTTCTTACTAATTCATCAAACGTTTTTTATGTGCTTCATGAGCTAAGATTCTTTATCTATTTGGGACCTCTAAGGTTCAGGATGACCATCCTCACGAGTAGATTCTTTGCCCAAACTCCTCTTTCTGGGATTAATATCTCCTTTAGTTATTCTTTCATCGCTTATAGCATATGATCTTAGAAAAAATTTGATCTCTCCCTCTTGTTATATGCGGAGGTTTCAATTCGGCGAATAATACCCTTACAAAGGTTGGAGCCCATAATTTTGGTTCTGAGTTGTTAGTTGTCAAAGCACCATTAAAGAGATTTGTAATCCTATTAACCTATTTGTGATTATGCGTGGTATCACATCTTGAACTTGTGGATCTATCCCTTCAGGGTTTTGAATCATTCTTTGGATTCTTATCTATAGAGGCTTTGATCCTTGAATAGAAGTAGGTGTGAACTGCGTTCCAAAAATGGTTGTCAAAGTGTGTGTTGAGGATGGTGGATCGTAACTTCCATTATTTTAGTCTTCGTGTGATTATCATGGTTGATGACTTCGTGCCCCATAGATAGCGCCGAATGTTGTGGCATAAAAATAGGGTTGGCAAATACCAAAATTGACTATGGTTTAATAAATAACTCAATTACTCGATGATCGGAGTCTTGGATTTTGCCGAAATTTATGGAGGCTGCTTCCTTATCCAACGTGGATGAGGTTTCCAAAGCTTAAGTAGCTCCTCTTGCTTTTCCAAACTAATCGATCCTTACAAGATGCCTACGTATCTCAAGCTACATTGAGAATCAAGCCAACGTAGTTCTAGTGATGCCATCGTGGCTTGTAGTGCCCTCACGGCATTTTGACATATGGAGCGGTGACCAAAACATTTTGCTGATAATGAAGGGTCATGCCCTTTATATAGACATTGAGAGTCTAAGAATTAGAGCAGGGTTAAGAGACTTGGTGAGAAAGTCACCTCCTTTGTGGAATTCTAGATCCTTCCTTGTAGGAGGCTGATTCCTTATAGGATTGGGTGTCTTGAAGGCTACTCTTTTTAGAAGTTGCCTCTTATTTGGACACATTTAATGGACTGTGTAATTAGCCCCTTTATTAATTATGAAATTAATAAAAATTAGGGTTTTGGTTCTCATTAATCGGGTTTCGTCTTTGGACCAATTTAAGTCTAATTAATTCGACATTAATTATGTCTCTAGTGTATTTTTTGGCCCACATCGGTTATAAAAGAATTGTATTTCAACAACATTCAAAATCTGAATCTAAGGGTGAAATCAATATAGAGAGGAAATTTATTAATAAAACTAAGAATACAAAATATACGTGATTCTCACAAATATGCTATTTTTGTAACTTGTGGGATTATAATTACAAAATTGTAATAATTATAGGATTCTAACATTTTTATCATTTATTCATAAAATAATATATAGAGTTCTAGGAGAAATAGAAATACAAGGGTGAAACCAAATTTGATAGTGAAGTACCAATTAAAAGAGGGTTGGCTTCACTTATTAATAAAGGTTATAAATATAATAGAGTTTAAATTTTAATAAACGACTTTAATATCATATATATTAAAAATAACCTTATTTGTAGGTGCTACAATCTTACGTTATGAATACAGGATCCGTCCATGTTAGTGTATATACAAATGAGGGTTGACTCACGCTCTTCCCCCTCTTTTCTCTTCTCTCTCCTCCTCTACTTTCCCAAAATCTCACCTCTTCACGCCAACTCTTTATTTTCCCCAATCCCCCTTCTTTACTTCAACGTGCTTTTCTAAGGATGAGATGTTTATATCTCTTCCATGTCTTTTCTCCTCCTCTTCACTCTTTTACCATTTTCTCCCCTCAACCTTTCTTGAATTTCACTGCCTAGAAATCATGAATTCTCATAGGAAAACCCTAAAATCTAGATTCTTGGTTACTCCGACTGATTTATCGAGACCCTTGCATACGGAACAACAAGAACAACTCCAATTTCTTGGAGAACACAATCAAGGAAGCAAAAGCAAGTTAATGGTGGTGCTCCAGTTGTAAAGCTCAATTCATCTCAAGAATTGCAAAAAGATTAGGTTTCTTCTAATCCTGTTTATTTCTCTAATGTGTTAGACATAGCTCGTGTTAAGAATGCTATAACTAAGAGAGATGAGATTACTTATGTGGAATCAAGTGGAATTTTTACATTCATCATCACTGAATTGGGTTAATTATTATTTTGCTCTAGCTGAATCTAATGTTTCCTTTGTGTTTGAAGAGATTAGACTACAAGTTTTGAACATGTTTAGTTCTATGGATCTTTTGAATGTGTTTAACCACTTTGGGGGATTTTTAGTGTTTCAATTTCGGGATGGTTATGGGGTGAACCAAGCCTTGCGTAATAGCCCTGTGAAAATTGGTAACTTTTAGTTTGAATTAGAAGCATGGCTTGAATACTTTTCGGTTATCAATGGTAATGATAGGGTGAGAGTTTGGGCTCGTTTCCATCATGTTCTTATCCTTTATTGGACTGTTAAAGGTTAGGTCTAAGTCTTTGGGTACCTATAGCTATGTTAGTGATACTTATAAAGCTGCTGTTAGGAATGAGCCAATAAATGAAGCTTGTTTGTTGGTTGAAGTGGGAATCTTGGATTCGCCATAAAACTTTATCATGGTCAATGTGTATGCTATTAACAGAAAATCCAAGGTTTTGGTATCCTATGAGAGACCTTCCTTCTATGGCTATTGTTCTGTTTATAATAGACGGGGTTTGTGGGCTTTTTCTTGAGGAATTCTCTGTGGATAGGGAGGACGCTCTATCGCTTAGGCTAACACATGAAGATTCTGACAGTCAGTATCGAGATACTGTTCATATTGATGATAGTGATATTGAAAGCTCAAGATTGGAGAATGCGGAATTCGAGTATGATGGGTTAGATCAGCTCATGGATACTGATGGTGGTTCAGATGATATTTTTGCCATGATAGATTTGCAGGTACCTGGTCAACGGAGGATACTAGCTGCGATGCTTTGCTTGCACTTTCCAGGGACATTGATTATGGTTTAGAGCATAAGAGAATTCTGGACGTTGTTGCCAAAGCTAAGCAGAGCTAAACAAAACTGTGTTGCTACAAATCAGAGCATCAATATAGAGGAAGAATAAAAGTTACAAGATAACATGGCAAAGCAGGTCGTTGGTATTGCTTGGCACAATGATAATTCTCAGAAAACTTTTGGTCATTCTATTGCTAATGTTGATCATAGAGCCAATGGAACTAAGGGACTTTGAATGTCCGTGAAATAATGGGAGCTTGCGGAGCTAGTGATACTGGGTTGGACAATCTCCTTGCTAATGCTGCTACGGTGGATGGGCATTTTGATGTTGTTGGTGCTATTGGTGACTCTGCTGGTCTAGCCCTCTATGGTCCACGGGTTGATGTAACCCTGCTTTTTACTTAATTATTAATCTTTTATCTTCAACTTTTAATTTGTGATTCGTATTGTGAACTTTGCTTACAATACATAGTTTGTAAGTGTGAACTTTCTCCCTTATGCGGTTGGGTTTCTATTATAAATTCATATTTTATTATATAAAAATCTAGTTGCGTTACCAAAAAAATACATGATCCATGATTGGATGCGGGACAAAAAAATTTTGTTCCAAGTTCAAACACTCACAGAGACTTAAACTTGCGCTAAAAAGTAAAAGCAATTCTTCCCTTCATGATAGGAGGCTTAGAAAAAAAAAATATCTTCGGAAGCTCAACCAGAACTTCAAAATTAATTTACATCGCAATTAGTAGAGGTTATGTATCCATGACCTACACTACACCATATATGGTCTTTACCAACACGAAAAACCAGTGTTGGTATGTAAAATGTATCCTTAGGCTTATTTTTGATGTAAGCCAACATTGTATTTTGATGTTACAATATATTTCAATGTGTATTGCCTTAAATATTTTTGGTTAGCAAATCCAACACTTAAAATGATGTTGCCGTAGACACTAACAAAAGTGTTGAAAATGAATCGGGGGGAAAGTGAAATATTTGGGGGGGGGGGAAATAAAATATTTGTTGCCGGGTAAATAATTTGGGCAAGTCCGCTCCCTCATTTTAGTCAATACAGTCATACACTCGCTCTCATCTCTACTATCGCTCTCATCTCTACTCTTGCTCTCAGGTAACTCTCTCTCCCTCTCTCTCCCCCCCCTCCTTCCCTCTTTCTCCCTCTCTCTCTCACTCTCCCTCTCCCTCTCTCTGAATCTTTAATTTCTCGTTCTCTCGTTCTCAAATTAAGGTTTAATTTCTCGTTACCTGTGGTCTCTCTCTCCCTCATTCTCTCTATATCTATATCTAATTTCTCTCTTTAATTTCTCGTTCTCTCGCTATCAAATTAGGGTTTAACAAATATCTTTAATTTCTCTCTAATTAATAAGTACTTGTGGCTAACAAATATATCTAATTTTTGTGAATCTTGTTGTGTGGTTACGAATTTGAAGCTTGCTGTGGTAAGAAAACCATAATTTGTATATTTATTAATTCACTTATGAACCCTAGTCTTGAATTAATTTAAGATTTGTAAACCTTAAAATTTGGGGGTTTTTCTAATTTTTTTCATTATTTTACAAAACCCTAATTTGTTGATTGTTTTTTGTTATGATATTATGTTTGTGGTAGTGTATACATAATTTTGTGTTTGTTTTTATAACTCTAATTTTGTGTTTGTATGGTTAGTATGAACTGTTTTAGCATAATTTTGTGTTTAATTTTTTTTGTCTACTTGTTTATAGGCCACTGCTAAAAGAAATGTAGAATCTCGCAGTAAAGTAACAGAAACACATACAGCCGGGCCTAAGAGTTTCGCCCAAATCACCAACAAATTGGTATGCATACTATTTTTTTTAATTTTGTAAGGCATAAGTTTACAAACAAGATATAGGACCCTCTTATATATTTAAGTAGTTTTTTATGTTAACAACCGACATTGTTGGTGATTTGCATTATTTTTATGCAAGGTAATTGAGGAACCTCTTGTTGATGTTGGCGTCGATGTTAATGCTGGTGTCGTTGATGTTAATTCTGATGCTCCCCCTGCACCACTGTCATTGTCACTGTCAGATGCTCGTGTTTATGTTGTAACGCGCAAAAGAGATCCGGAGCGAGATTATAAGTTACCTACCAAAGTAGTTGAAGAAAAAAATTTTAAGTCTTATTTCTATTTTTATTTGGTAATGGTTTGATCAGGTTGCATATTTCATTTATTTGCTTCACATGTTTGTATTACAGTCAAATATTAGGAAAATTCTGGAAGACGGAGGTAATGTTTGTTGAGTATTGAATATACCGAAGAGAATACAGAGTGGGGTGAATGGATTCTCAAAATTTTCTTCTGATAAGTGTTTTAGGTGAAGGTTGTTTGAAGGGTTTGAATCTGGTTGTGTAACAAAGTGTGTCTTTGTGTTTAACAAATTATGTAAGTGCGGAATATATATAAACACAAGAACACGATCACTCACTTTAATCTAATAATGTGTTAGATAAAGATTTGCTACAAACTGTGAATACAAATGTTAGTATTCTCAGCTTCACTTTTCTCAGAGAAAATGTATATATCTAAATGTTCTTGAAAAGCTTAACTACTAGAGAAGTGAGGTTGTACTCTTATAGAACATGAGTACAGCTACTTACTACAAACAGGGTGACATACAAAATTACTTTTTAATATGTCTATCCCTTTTTGAGTAATATCCAAACGGCTTGAGATTTGACTTTCTTTAACTCTGTTCAGATCCACTTCTTTAGTAGCTTATCTCCTGAGACATCTCTCTAAGCTTCTTGTAGTCTTTCCAAAATTACTTTACAGTACTGTGGTTCTGAAAGTATTTTGGCTTGCTGCAGGTTTCTGACTTGTATAATTCTCTTGTATTTTGTCTCCAAGACTACATTCGAGAAGTAACTAAGTGGTGGATTCGAGAACTAGAATTGACTTGATAGATAACTCTAAGTTCTCGAATACTGTATAATTGACATATTGAATCATTTCTCGAATTAGTCTTTTCTTCAGGAATCCTTGACTTGTGGAATAGAGCCTTTAGTGTATGGAGTCCTTGAGATGTCGAATAGCTTCTTTAGTCCTTGAGATATCGAATGTAGCTTTGACTTGTTGACTCTTAGAGAACTCGAATGATGCTTTGACTTGTTGACTTCTTGAGTTCTCGAATAGAGTATTACACATGTCGAATCTCTGAGTTGTCGAATGAGGCTTTGACTAGTTGACTTCCAGAGATATCGAATAGTGTCCTTGTAGATATCGAATCCTTGACTTGTCGAATGCTAGACTTCTCGAATAGATCAAAACACTTCTCGAATTGGTACTTAGGCAAATCTTCATTCTCCAAATTCCAACTGTGTTTATTTTGACAGTCTTGGTCTTCAAGCTTGAGGCATGATCCTTAGAACTTCTTTCAAGCATTATTCTCTGACTTTAATTACAGTTACACAGGTAGAATTTGATGTCTGTTATAAGTACTACAACAAGTAGAAACTCTACAACTAGAGGTTCCCTCAGTTAAGAGGTCATGTAGGTAATGCAAAGCATTACAGTCAATTAGGCTTGTTATTAGATGTATACAAGCATGCCTCTGTGACTAATAATGTTGAGGATGCTAACAAGCTAGTTCATGATGGCAAGGAACACAGCCACTCATATCTTGTTGGGAGGGTTAATCGGAAGAGGGGATCAAAGAAGAAATGTGTAGCTGCAATAACCACCCCTGTATCAAGTGCTTCAGATCAGTTGGCAGAATTAACAACAAAAATACGTGAACAACTTGCACATGAGATGGATGAAAAGGTTAACAAAAAGGTTCGAGAGAATGTCAAGCTGATGATGGCTAAAATTGCTGAAAAGAATCCAGATTTAAAGATTGATATTGATGAGCTAGGTGCTGAGCCATCGATCGACGATGTTTCCACTTGATCTGGCCGGACTACATAGTATTTATCAGTCTTTAACTGCATGGCATTTATGATCTTTTGAACTGCATGGTTAGAACAATGTGGTACTTAATATGTTGACAAATTTAATATTTATCAATCTTTTGCACTATGGTACTCTTGTATGTCCAATGACTTGGTAATTTGGCATGTGTGTGAAGTTAAGAAATAGACTTTCTTTTGACATAGCTAGTTTTGTTTTAGTTCAAAGAATTTATAAGATTTAAGTGAGATTTTGGTTAATGATTACGAATTTTTGTAACAAAAATTAGGATGTTGCCAATAAATAAAAGCGTTTTTCAAATATTTATGTGTTGTACATAAATTGAAACTATTAATTGGTTTATAAAATATGAAAAAGTGTTTAATAAAAAAGTGTTGGAATAAGTGAAAAGATGTTGCAAAAATTTTAAAAGTGTTCAATAACAAGATGTTGCAATAAAGCTGAAAAGGTGTTGCCCAAAAAAAAGGTGTAGATAAAATAGTGTTGTTGTAAGAAAAAACGATGTTGCAGTAGAGTCTATGAATACATTGTATTTGGTGTTGCTGTAGATCGTAAAGTATTGCCATAAATAATTAAGGCGACATATATAAAGATGTAGCCATAGAATTGAACAAAGTGTTGGCTTATTACCTATTATTACGGGATTATATCCAACATCACCACATTTGAAAAAAGTATAGTCTTAGATCAATTTTTGGCTTATAACACCATTATTCTTGATTTTTTACATTTTTTTCAGGTGGCAAAGAGCATATAGGTATAGTGCTAATCTCTTTAGCTCCTCCCCTGCAGATTCCGTCGAGTCCATGGCATTAAAGTACTTCATTGTCAAAATGTATTCTAATACTTGTTGATTATGCGTGAGCTCTCTGTCCAAGAATTATGCAAACATAGAACTTCCTGATAAGAAAATACTTGACATGGACGAATTACGCACGTTTCGGTCAACACATTAGATATTTTAGTACATGACTAGCTAGTGATACTCTCTAAATTACTTAAATACCTAAATTTGTTAAACACTTGCAGAGAAAACGTAAATTGACATTATACCAATCAAAATATCTTATGTGCAAACTGATCATGTTCTTAAAAAGTAAAAGTAATTTGTTTTACCATAGAAATGCTGTTCCTGGAATTATTGCGGGTAATTACGAATTTAAAATTGCCAGTCGAAAAAAAGAGGCGACACAACCAAAGTGGAGTCCGCAAAAGTTTGTAACTAGGGCTGTTGTAGGAGAAAGGATGATGAGGCCGAACCTTTTTTCCCTCTCCCTCGATCCTGCTTTGAACATTAAAAGTAAACACCTTACTAATTAATAATTTCAAACAACCACTGATCATTAGTTGAACCTAGTCAATTCGTCCCCACAACTAACTGATTACTCTTCAGTAATCTACTAGTACATAATTGTCATTTGACTGTTTTCATCATTCGAAGAATCTGCTTATTGGATATCTTTACAAAATGATGATAGGTTTTCTATGCTAACGCGCGTGTACAAAGTACCATTTCATCCGTTACAACACATTACCTACAAACTTGAAAGAGATGTTTATTAAGATAATAATGTAACATTTTAAAATTTTAGATAAATTAATTATTAAACTGATATCAAAATTTAGTTTGATCTTTTCAATATTTTCATAATTTATTATGAATTCATAGATTTTTCGATCCAAAATGATTTTTTCAATAAGACGGTTATGTTACAATACAAATATATATATATATATATATATATATATATATATATATATATTAAGTTGGATCTTTTCTCTAACATCATTAATTTTTAGATGAGGTGGTGACTTAACCATGGTATGACAGGCGCTCATCTTTGAAGCATAAATTGCTTTCGTGTCCATATTAAATATTGAGAATATTGAGAATCGCAGAGAATCGAATCTGAGATCTCTGCGTGCCTGAGCTCTAATACAATGTTAAGTAACCAACTCATGTAAAACTTTAAGATGTTAGAAGAAGACCTTATATGGATCTTATATTATATTCTAACAATCATAGTTTAAACAAAATAAAATAAATGAATTTTGAGTGACAGAAAATGTTAAAATAACATGAAATTCGATTAAATCTTATTCCTAATTATAGGAGATTTCAAAAGAGAAAATGATAATTTCATACAAACTCATATTCAACTGGTAAAGATTTCGAGATTAGCTAGGCCATTTCTTTTGAATGTCTAGCTAGGTTTGACTACTAGTATTTACACATTGATAATGTTGCACCCTTTTCTCCTTTCCATGAAATTAAAACATAAATGATATAGGGTCTCTTTGGCAAACCTTAAATTAAGTTCTTATAGACTTATTTTCGGATAAAAATTTCATATTTTGATAAAAAGAAGTTATGATTGTATTTAATTTATGTTTGAGATTCTATAAGTTGCAGAAAAAAAGTTAACTTTTTTCAGGAAAAAGTTAGAAATCTCTAATTTTATTTTAAAATAAGTTGACTTATTTCAGGAAAAAAATTCCCTCAAACACCCCAAAATGTCTAATAGATATGAGTCTTATGACCTTATACTTATTAAATAATTTGGAATAGGAGAAAGACTGGTCCATATAAAGTTCCTTGGGAGAAATCCGTTTTTTTTTTTTTCTGTTTCCTTGGCGTTTATGCAACAAAAATATAATAATACTGCAATATGCGCGGGTATAACTTTTTAGGCAACTTTTTTCTGCTGGTTTTTAATTATTAAGTTCCTGATTATTTAGCAAGAACCGATCGAAGACATATATACGTGGTAGTTGTTCAAAAGATAACTCCAAGTACTAATAATTAAATTTCTTCTTTATAATGGGATCAGATCCCACTCATGCTCGCTCTATTATGATGATTTAATTAGTCTCTAATCTTTAAGGTGCCAACTTTATGTTTTTAATTACTAGTTTACAGGAATCATCAAAAACAAATATTAGTTTACAGGAGAATTTGATGGAGATGTATTAAAGGCAGCTTAAAGGGAACTAAATATTTATTTACGGATTTAATTAAATAAATAAAGCAAAGCCCTCAAAAGGAGGTCAAAAGTTGCAGGATTTAAAGGTAGTGTTGGAGAAGAAGACAAGCATTGGAGTAGGAGAATATATGCTTTCATAAGCTGAGGACATGAAATCCTACACTAGGGGCCATATACTTTCCCTCCTCCTTTTGGCTTGAATTATTTATACTTCCACTCAAACAAAATTGTAAACAATATTACTCGAACCTAGTTTTATATCATCTCGTTCACAAATTAAAACACTAACATTTTTACTCCAACCTAATTTTATATCATCTCGTTCACAAATTTAGAGAAACTGCAATAAGCTAATCCCTACTTTTACGTATTTTTGAATTCAAATAAATACACTATCGAACAACAAATACACACTTGACTATACTTGAAGTACATCTTCTGATATGACGACCTATATATATGGTGTTGAATATTTTCAAATTCTCGTGTCACTTGGATGTGACTAGAGATTTAGAAAACTTGACAAGATATACATACACAAATATGATAGTATAATTGATTAATGATAATGTGTTGGGCATTGTCATGCTTTTGATCTGTTTGATTGTTAAAGGGTGGAGTAAACAGTGGTCTATGTTAAAACCATGCACAGGCTACGTAGCTTTTATATTACCTCAACAAGTTTAGACATACTCTTTAGCTTTCATGCATTTCAATTGCTATTCCAGACGAGACCTTGTCTGTCAATTGTCATATCCATCCTTTGCGTTCTGCAAAACGTAAAACTTTAAAAAGCAACCTGGTCAAAATTGGAGGGAAATATCATTGATGCGTTTACTTTTTCTACAACTAATGATATGATTTATTTGATGTTATCGTCTTTAATCACCACAGACCCGTACGTTTAATACAAAGAAAATCTAGCTTATATCTGTTATAAACTAGAAACAACACTAATGTTGTGGGATGAATGGAATGGAATTTAAACTGTGAAATAGGTCAATGTCTAAAATATTCATTCACTCCATTCTTTCCAACATTCAATTTTTTCACATTTCTTATCATATAAATTTTATACCTATTCATTTTTCTTTTTCTAAATATTCCATCTACCTCCATTTTTTTCTTTTAATTTCATTGATTTAATTCCATTCTCCCCGGCCAACCAAACACAAGACAAGTGGATACAAAACTATCATTAATTTTAAGTGCATGTGTAGTTAGATCATGTTGATTAGCTGATCTAGAACTCATGTTCTAACTTCTTTTCACAAATTATTTTTCAAAAGTTTTAACAAACATGATGATAATTTTTAGAGACCGAATTAAGGAGAGTTAGCCTTACCTGAACCGAAAATTTAGTAATAAAATTTTATTTCTTGACTTGTGTTTCTTATAATTTGTTTTTATACATAATTTTATGAATATTATTTTTATTATACATAATTTTATGAATATGGTGAGAAAAAATCTTAGAAATGGACTACTTGTTTGTCTTATCTTCAAAGACAAAGTGCATCATTTATGAATGTGCGTGTGAAACGAAAAGACTAAGCAAGTAACCACAGAATCCGGACACCCCAACCCCTAGCTTTACATTTGGGTTTAAAACCTTCCGCAAAACTTGCCGTCTGTCGTGATATATTTTATGTATGGTTGTCTAGCTAGCCCTAAGGTGGGGTTTAATTTAAATGATAAAAAATTGTTAAAAATTTATCAAAAATATCATATATTTTAAAAAAATACGGAAAAAGTTGTAAATGAGGTTTCAATGTTATCACCATATACAAATGAGGTTATAAATGAAATTGCACTGTATTTTAAAAAAACTAATTTGCAACTTGGATATTTTTGAAAAAAAATCCAAAATTATTTTGGTTCTGATTAAATCGATTCTAGGTTGAGCATTGATCGGGTAAGTTGCTCAAAATATAAATGGTAAATTTAAACTCTAATTTGCTCTATGGAATCGAAACAAAAAGAAAAAAGTGATCTTTTGATACTTGTTTAATATATTTGCCAAAATTAGCTTTAATCAATTAGAAAGTATACTTAAAAAGTAATCAAATATTTATTTAATAATTGATTTTAATATAAATTTGACTTGAATTCGCTCGTTGTTAAGGTTTTTTAATCAAGTATCAGGATCACATACAAATTTTTCTTGAATACAAATTTATAAATTTGTTTTGTTGAACAAATTTATAAATTCTGTTCAACAATTCAATAAATAATAGTTAAATTTTTTTGAATACGTATAATTTAATTATTCAAAATCCTTGTAGGGTTCACCAATACCAAAATAGGGTATATAAATATGAAATTTTTTTTATTTAGAATGGGGTGTGTTCAACTGTAGATAAAAATTTGTTGAATAAACACTAAATAATTCTCAATTATTCACCAATATCAAATTAGGGTATAAATAATATTAATTTAATACAGTTTTCTTAATTATACGAGTGTAAAATTATTTTAAATATTTGAATTCAACACAAATATAAATATTATTCAACAGATGATGTTGAACTCAAGTTATATATCTGTTAAACACTCGTCATTAAAGAATTTCAAGTTTTTGTAAAAAAGTTACAAATATGATTTTAATAAATTATAAAATGTGATAAATATGTTTTCTTATGTGCATTCATTAAAATCTTATTTATTATTTAATAAATGATATTGAATCGAAGTTATATATGTGTTGAATAAAAAAAATTATAAGTTTATATGTAAATTTTTTTTACTGGAAATAACCCTTCTTATCATTATATATGGAAGTTATATACTATAATGACGAAATTAATACATATACTTGATATATTTTTATAAAAATATGTAAGCTCCAAAGTTATAACCTTCACTAATCTTGATATATTTTTATAAAAATATTGTTGTGGAATAAAAACGAGAGTTTATAAATTGCGGCTAGGGTTTGTATGTATTTAATACAAAGGATGGTGAGCTTCGAGCTTTAATGGCTGTTCTTGCGTTCGAGACTAAACGGTCCTCACAAGATGCCTACGTATCTCTGTATTGTTAGAGAATCAAGCCAACGTAGTTCTGAGAATGAGGGGTCAGGCCCTTTATATAGGCTGAGAAGCCTTAGAATTAAGGTAGGAGTTGGAGACTTAATAGATAAGTCACCTCCTTGAGGAAAGTTCTAGACTCCTTCCTTGTAGGAGTCTGTTGCCATATCGAATTGGATGCCTTGGAGGCTAAGTCTTGTAGAGATAATGTCCTTACCTGACACTTATTGCTGAGCTGTTTATTACCCCTAATATTAATTACGAAATTAATATTAAAAATAGGACTTTGGACCCATATGGTGGGCCCCACGCTTGGACCATTCTAGGTCTAATTAATGCCACATTAAATGTGTCTTTTAGGGATTACTTTTAGCCCATATCATTTGCCCCCCAACTTCTAGGAAAACTGATCAGGTTTTCCTTGAAGTTACAACGGCCTTATTCGAGACTTGGGTTAGGGTTCATTGCTCGTACGCGAGTATTTTCAACAATATCATCTTAATGTAAAGCGTGGAGCGACCGACGCATTTACGACGATGTTAAATGGCACTAGACAGCGCTAATCAGCCTTAAACAACGTTTAAACAGTGTTAAACAATGTCAAATGGCATAAAACGGCACTAAACGGCGCTAAACGGCACTACACGTCGTTAGCCACCCTTAAACAATGTTTAAACAGTGTTAAAAAATGTTAAAAGGGGGGATAAAATGGCACCCACGGTGCTAAACGACACTACTCGGTGCTAATCGGCACTAAACGGTGCTTAAACGACACTAATCGGTGCTAATCGGCACTAAACGGTGCTTAAACGACACTAATCGGTGCTAATCGGCACTAAACGGTGCTAACGACATTATCGGTGCTATCGGCACTAACGGTGCTTACTGCACTAACGGTGCTATCGGCACTAACGGTGCTTACTGCATTAACGGTGCTTACTGCACTAACGGTGCTTACTGCACTAACGGTGCTATCGGCACTAACGATGCTAAATGGTGATCGGCTGACGTTTTCTGAAAACGTTGAATCATCATTGTCATGTTTGAATCATCACTAACGTGTTTCAATGTTCTGAACCACTTTAGTGAGGTATGAAGCGAGTAAGGGGTGTTCTGAATATCAAAGTGATTTTTCAAGGTTGACGGACCATCAGCATCCACTTCCAGTTGGCTAAGGCCCTCAAAAAATGAGGTGGTCGGCAAAGGATGGTCCAAGACTATAGAAAATTCAATTAGTTTCGCGTGGACTGTAAGATCATCCAAATCTGACATCCGGAGCTCAAGATATGGCCCAAACAGCGTTGAAGGGGTCGGATTGAGTTCCCGGTCGGCCTAAGGGCTTCAAAATGCCTCGGTCGGCTAGTTATCCAGTCGGCCAATGGTCTCCAAGACTGTAGAACATTCAGAGATCTTCGCGTGGACAGTAAGATCGTCCAAATCTGACATCCGGAGCTCAAGATATGGCCCAAACAGTGTTGAAAGGGTCGGATTGAGTTCCCGGTCGGCCTAAGGGCTTCAAAATGCCTCGGTCGGCCAGTTATCCAGTCGGCCAATGGTCTCCAAGACTGTAGAACATTCAGAGATCTTCGCGTGGACAGTAAGATCGTCCAAATCTGACATCCGGAGCTCAAGATATGGCCCAAACAGTGTTGAAGGGTCCGGGACATGAGGTCGGTCATCAACGTGACATATCGATCATCAAGGTGAAGTTTCAAACATCAACTTCAGGTTTCAAACGTCAATTTCAGTATTCTAATCATGGATTTCCATCTCCGAACATGATCTAAGTGGCATCAAACTGTGCTAAACGACACTAAACGGTGCTTAATCTCAATTTCAACTATCGCTTGATTATCTTGTTCAAGACAATCTCAATAGCGATAGTGATCATCGAGACGGGGAAACAAAAACAAAAAATGTGAAATCCCAACTCGACCACCACTGTCAGTTGGCCGAACCAAATCTTCATATCGACCATCGATGTCGGTCAGCCGGGGCGTCCCCGGTGAGCCGGTCGGCCGGGACCTCGGTCGGCCGAAATTTTTTTTTTTTTTTTTTGAAACGAAACAAGAAAAACTCGTATCGATGATCGAAGTCGGTCGGCTGGAGGGTTCCCCGGAGGGGCGGTCGGCTGAGGAGCCGGTCGGCTGGAACGAGCCCGTACCGAGAGCTGATTCTAGTCGGCTGGAGCATGTCCGGGGAGGCCGGTCGGCTGAAAATTTTCCTTTTTTTTTTTGTCGAACCCATACCAACCGTCGACGTCGGTCGGCCGACGTGTGCACGGAAGGCCAGTCGGCTGGGACACCGGTCGGCCGGTTCAATATCCATGCCGGCGGTCGAAGTCGGTCGGCTGGAGGGCTTCCCGGAGGGCCGGTCGGCCGAGACTTCGGTCAGCTACAAAATTTTTTGCTCCGTTTCTTTGTTACAGTGGTTGGCTCGATCTCTATCAGTGATTTTGATCTTCACATACCGACATCAACCATCGACATGGAACCGACTTGGCCATTCATGGATGGAGTTACTTACTTTCGCATACCAATATCGATCATCGATATGGAATCAATATTGGCCATTCATGGCTAGAGTTACTTACTTTCGCATACCGATATCGATCATCGATATGGAATCAATATTGGCCATTCATGGATAAAGTTACTTACTTTCGCATACTGATATCGATCATCGATATAGAATCAATATTGGTCATTCATGGCAAGAGTTACTTACTTTCGCATACCGATATCGATCATCGATATGGAATCAATATTGGCCATTCATGGCTAGAGTTACTTACTTTCGCATACCGATATCGATCATCGATATGGAATCAATATTGGCCATTCATGGCTAAAATTACTTACTTTCGCATACCGATATCGATCATCGATATGGAATCAATATTGGCCATTCATGGCTAAAGTTACTTACTTTCGCATACCGATATCGATCATCGATATGGAATCAATATTGGCCAGTCATGGCTAAAGTTAACTATTTTCGCATATCGATATCGATCATCGATATGGAATCAATGTTGGCCATTCATGGCTAGAGTTACCTATTTTCGCATATCGATATCGATCATCGATATGGAATCAATGTTGGCCATTCATGGCTAGAGTTACTTATTTTCGCATACCGATATCGATCATCGATATGGGATCGACTTTCGACATCGAAACGATGTCGGGACTCTCGACATCGAAACAAAGACCGGTCGGCTGAAGATTCCCGGGTGCCCCGATCGGCGGCCTCCGGTTTGCTGAGCCCCGGTTTTTAAACCTCAACGTCAGTATTCTAAGTCGATGACCAAACAGACATCCTTCAATTCAAATTGGCTTTCGTGACCTTCTGGGCCTTAACTCGCTTGTTGAATCCTTGGTTTTAAACCTCGAATCCATTCATGGTTGTTGGTTATCATCAACCCTTAACTCTTATTCTAAGATTTAAAAATGATGAAGTCCCTTAGTTCTTGCCCCTTGCTACATATGGTGGAGGTCTTGCTTCTCGGTTGATCGTTCAAGAAGTTCCCTTGCCACTCAACACTAGACTTCAAGTCCGGTGTGTCTTGGCTGGTTGTTAACCTTCTTTTCTTGATTCTAGGTTTCCAACCTTCTTCTTATGCTCACAAGACCTTGCTTTGGTTTATATTCGATTGAAGGCTCTTGATTCAAGTCCTTAAACTTCAAATGACAAATTTGATTGGAGGCAGACAACCTTTTTGGCCATCAAGGCTAAAATTTTGTGTCGGGATTTTAGATTCAAGATTTTAAGTAAGGAATGACAAAGGACCTCTCATCTCAACACTCTCACTAACTGTTTCTGTGCCTTCAAGGCATTATCAGGGAGCCAACTAGTCTCGAGATGAGCTCGAAGAGGGTCTATCCTTCAGCTTACATCAACTGGTGCTACCAATTTTGATTCGATGGTGGGGTCTTCAGGACCTGGAAGCAAAAGATCTCTGCATAATTCTTTATCTCAGAAGAGCCATACTTAGACTGGGCTTCGGCCTTAATGTTCTTTTCTCTCTTGGGATATACTCAACATGGCATTTATCGAGAGGGGCTATCACGGCTTTCACAATCCTCAAGTATTTGGCCATATTCTTTTCTCTAACCTCAAACTCTCCATTGACTTGTGAGACTACCAGATTTGAGTCTCCACAAACTTTCAGGTTCTTCACCCTCAGGGCTCTCGTCAATCCAAGGTCGGCTATCAGAGCTTCATACTCCGCCTCGTTGTAGGTTGTTGGAAGTCCAACTTCAAGGCATACTCGAGTGTGAACCCATCGGGGCTTAACCTGCACCACTGGTTTTTGTTTTTGATGCTCCATGAAAATAGAGTTTTTTGTTTTTGATGCCCCATCAAAATAGAGAATCCAATACTTGATGCCCCATCAAAATAGAGAATCCAATACTCCTTCTTCTCTTCCATGGGTTTCTCACCTTGCTGACCTTCCTGGTCTATTACCTCCTGCCCCCCGACTTCTTGGTTGTCAATGGTATATTCAACCACGAAGTCAGCTAGAGCCTGGGCATTGATGGCCATCCTAGGCTTGTACTTAACATTGAATTCTCCAAGTTAGATTGCCCACCTGATGAGCCTTCCATTGGCTTTCGTGTTATGCAATATGTTTCTTCAGCGGGTGTTCCATCAGGACTTCAACGTTTGTCTTTATCCAGGGTCCTTCAAGGACTTAAACTTTTATCTGCTGTAACCTAAATCTACCATTCGGGGTATGCATTCATTTGTTTTCATTCGTGTATTCTTTTATTTTCGGTACTTGGTCATCTTTGACTCACACATCAGGTGCTTGGCACATAAATAAAATCACAATCAATGAATGGAAAACAAACATGCATTAATAACTTGAAATGGGTTCAACCCTTACATAGAGTACTACTGTCCTACTCGGAGCAACATGCTCTGCAATGGTTTTAATGAACCTTATTTCTACTTCTACTATATAAATATGAAGCTAAGTCCTACTAGGATAACTTAAGCCCAATCGGGGTTTTGCAAGACTAGGTATGCACCACTTAATTTTGTTTTTGATGCTCCATCAAAATAGGGCACCCACCACTCCTTCTGGTCTCCTCATTCTTATTCTGAAGTTCACTTCCTGCTTGGGGTACTACCTCCTGCCCCCCGACTTCTTGGTTGCCAATGGTACACTCAACCACAAAGTCAGTTAACGCCTTAGCCTCAATGGCTGTCCGAGGCTTCTGTGTGATGTCCTCTGCTGACCTTTCTTTGTGTTCCTTACCACTGTGGACTTCCATGTCTTCAATCGGAAGGACCTGCCCCCCGACTCCATCAGGCCTTAACGAGGCTACATAACAGCTTCGTGCCATCTTCTGATCACCTTTATGTTCTCCAACACCATTCCTGGTAGGGAACTTGATCTTCACATGATAGGTTGAGGCAACAGCCTTGAATGCATGAAGTCCCGTCCTTCCAAGGATGGCGTTGTACGTTTAATCCGCCTTGATTACCAGGAAGTTCAACATCCGAGTGGCCTCCTTGGGCTCTTGCCCAATAGTTACAGGCAGCTGAATAGTCCCTTCAACTTTGGATTTTACTCCATTAAATCCGTATATAGGCATGTTATTGGGGGTCAACTGAGAATCAGTGTATCCCATCTTCACAAACGCATCATGAAACAGAATGTCAACGGAAGCTCCATTGTCTATCAAGACTCGCTTCACCTCCGAGTTTCCAATCACAGGAGTTATAACCAACGGGTCATCATGGGGGAACTTCACCCCTTCCAAGTCTGAGTCATCAAAGCTAATCGCTACCTCAGTTTTTGCACGCTTCGGGGCCTCTCCCACGATGTGCAACACCTCTCGAGCATAAGCCTTTCGAGAGTTCTTAGTTGTCCCGGCCGCAGTCGGGCCTCCTGAGATCATGTTGATTACTGGCCCTCGGGGCTGTAGGTTGCGATCTTGATCGTCATCCCTTCTATTATAGTCTCTTCTCTGATTACCACGGCCTTCACCCTTAGTGAAGTGCCTCAGTTTCCCTCTACGGATCAAAAACTCGATCTCATCTTTGAGTTGCTTGCAATCGTCAGTGTCATGCCCCACGTCTCTATGGAATCTACAATACTGATTCTGGTTTCTCTTTGCGGGATCACCCCTGAGTGGCTTCGGCCATCTGAAATCCTTATCATTCTCAATGTCCAACAAGATTCGACTCCTAGGAGTATTCAACCTTGCATACTCAGTGAACCTTGACCCTTGGTTCTTCTTAGGGGCAGAGTCGGAGTCCTCGCTAGTTCGGGGATACTTGTCCCTAGCATCATACTCTTGATCATCATAGTCTTGGTCTTGCTTTCGCTTCTTGGAGTCATTGTTACCTCCTCCTCCACCTACGGTAGTTTCTTTCTTCAAGCTATCCTCAGCTTTAATGTACTTATCAGCCCTTCGTTGAAGCTCAGCCATGTTCTCAGGGGGGATGCTTTGCCAATGATCTCTTGAAGAAGAGGTCAGTGGTTCCGTGCTCCAGGGCTACCATTGCCACCTTATTTTCCAAATCAGTGATATTCAGGGTCTCCTTAGTGAATCGCTTGAGGTAATCCCTCAGATTTTCATTCTTTCCTTGCACCACATACATAAGAGATGCGGAGCTCTTCTCATGCACCCTTCCGCTAATGAATTGGCTAACGAAGGCGGCACTCAACTCCTTAAAAGAGCCAATAGAGTTCGCAGGCAATCGGCTATACCATCTCTGAGCCATGCCCGACAGGGTTTGGGGGAACGCTCTGCACTTTAGGGCATCACTTGCAGGCTGTAGCAGCAGTGCGCTCGAGAATGTCCTGACGTGATTTGCGGGATCACCCGTTCCATCATAAGCCTTAATTGTCGGCATCTTAAACTTCCTAGAAATATGAGCATTCATCACCTCCTCGGTGAACGGGGGTGTTGGATCATCAGGATCTCCGAGAGGCATCAGATCTTTGGGGTTTCCCTTGGGAATTTCCATCCTTGTGGTTGTTCTTCCGAATGAGGCATCAGCCCTTCTTTGTCTCCTTGAAGACCTCTCCAAATCAATGATGGGAATCCTTCCTGCAGTTGGAGGAGGATGAGTTTGATTTAGCCTAGCTTGTTCTCTTGCCATATCTTCCTTCAATTTTAAGATCTCGGCCTCATAAGCCTTCATCCTTTCAGCAGTTGTCAAAGATTGTCCATCACAGATGTCTTGAGTCCTCCTTCGAGGTTCTCTACTAGCACGTCGCCTCCTCGGGGCTTCATCACGGTCATCATCCTCATCGTCGGAGGAGGTTTCATCAGTATAAGGACCCGAATAATCGTGATACTCTCGATCTCGGATCTGCAAAGCGTGACCACTTGGGCCTGTCCCTTGGATAGGAGGATAATTAGGCAGCCCGTATGTCGGGTTAGTACTCACGGGGAGATCTGTAGTGTGGATCTGGACCCCATGCGATGGTTGTTCGGATCAATCAGAGGAGAGACCACCATCTGAAGAGGATTGGTTTCTCGTCTTGTACGGGTAATCGGAGATAATGTACTCTCAACGTGGGGGATCGCCCCTGATTGTTGAGAAACTTGAGATTGGGTGATCGCCCCTAATGCTGGCGGAGCTTGTTGGGCAATCGCCCCTGATGCTGGGGGAACCTGTTCGGTGATGGGTGGAGCAGATCTGAGAGGTATGGCCTCAGTTGCAACTGGTGTTGTTATTCGTGTTTGAACCATGGTTGATGTTGTCTTCCCACAGACGGCGCCAAATGTTGTGGAATAAAAACGAGAGTTTATAAATTGCGGCTAGGGTTTGTATGTATTTAATACAAAGGATGGTGAGCTTCGAGCTTTAATGGCTGTTCTTGCGTTCGAGACTAAACGGTCCTCACAAGATGCCTACGTATCTCTGTATTGTTAGAGAATCAAGCCAACGTAGTTCTGAGAATGAGGGGTCAGGCCCTTTATATAGGCTGAGAAGCCTTAGAATTAAGGTAGGAGTTGGAGACTTAATAGATAAGTCACCTCCTTGAGGAAAGTTCTAGACTCCTTCCTTGTAGGAGTCTGTTGCCATATCGAATTGGATGCCTTGGAGGCTAAGTCTTGTAGAGATAATGTCCTTATCTGACACTTATTGCTGAGCTGTTTATTACCCCTAATATTAATTACGAAATTAATATTAAAAATAGGACTTTGGACCCATATGGTGGGCCCCACGCTTGGACCATTCTAGGTCTAATTAATGCCACATTAAATGTGTCTTTTAGGGATTACTTTTAGCCCATATCAAATATGTAAGCTCCAAAGTTATAACCTTCTTTAATAAGCGAAATCCTTTTTTAATTATACTTCGATATTAATTTTAGTTCCACCCTTAAATTCCTATCTTTCTTGGAATTTTATATTATCTTTTAATAAAATATAGGAATTATTGGAATCCTATTATAATTGTCATTCTATAATTATAGTCCTATTGATTTGCACAATTAATGTATTCGTCACGATCATGTATGTTTGTGTTTTTCTTATTTTCTTAAAATATTTTTAATTAAATATTAGAAAAAATAATCTTATTTATAAGTGAAATTCATTTTGAATGGTATTTTGGTACTAAATTTGATGGGTGAAGGTCTAGAATACCCACAAATTAAATAATCATGACAAAAATACCTATCGTCAGCTCGGACGGCCCTAAATACCCACGGGACACGCTACTGGTGGTGGAGTGTCTGAGACACGATATTGGTGAAAGAGTGTCTCGTAGACACGCTAGTGAGTAAGGAGTAACAAGCAGTTACGTTGTTGGGAGGCATTCACTGTAGCTTGGGATGCGCCGTTTCCAAATGCGCATCTGCAGATACGTATTTGGAAGTTACGTATCCGTCGTCTTCTTCAAATTGCAGCTCTGGCGATTTTCAGGCGATTCTCGACGGAAAAACAGCGGAGCTCCGTTCGTTGGATTCCGTTATCTTCCATGTATGTTTTATACACCATTCAAATCGTCTTTCGACGATCTACAACCCTATACCCATCAAAATTCATTTGTTTCATCGGATTTTAAACCCCCAAATTGAACCTTCTCTTCTCCCTCATTTTTTTTGACGAGTTCGTAGAAGCCCCTGTGGGGCCAAATTCGATAAAATCAATTGGGCAAAATAGAGAGTACGATGTGGTGATGATTTCGGTATGCTTAGATATGGTGGAGGTGGCCAGACGTGGCGAAGAGATTGGCAGAGATTGGAGATAGACGAGAGAGATGGGAGAGGATAGATGCTACAGTACTGCTTGGGGACACGCTGCACGCAGTAGCGTGGGTAGTGAGGGCTAAACCTTCCGAAAAACAGTATTTTGGGCCATGGTTACCTAATTTTGAGGTATTTTGGTCATTTTCTCAAATTTGATTTCATCTCTATAATGATTTTATATCATAATCGTTTCTCCCAGAATTGTTGTAATTCGATTATAATTAAAATTCGTATATAATTATAACCTATTAATTTGCACAAAACCTTTACTTATAAAAAAAAATCCTTTTTCATTGTAATTCGATACCGAATTTTGTTACAACCCTAAATTCATACTTCTCCTACAATTCTATATTATTTTTTAATAAAATATTGAATAATTGGAATTCTATTATATTATAATTTTTTATTATAAACATACATAATTGCACAAATAACGTATTTACTAAAACCATATATGTTGTGTCGCAAATCATATTTTTACAAATATTTTCAAAAAATAGTAAAATCACAAAAAAAATAAACAAATACGAGTAATATATTGAATAATTTCTTAATACTAAATTCGCAGTTAATTAAATAAATTTTCTAGAAAAATCGCAGTTAATTAAATAAATTTTCTAGATTCGTTCTTGGCACCGGTTATCATATAATTTTTATTAAAATCTTGGGGGGGGTTTGGGGGAACTTTTTTCCAGAATAAGTCAACTTATTTAAGACAAAAATAGAGATTTCTAACTTTCCAACTTATTTTCCAACTTATTTTTGCAACTTATTGAATCTCAAACATACATTAAATACTTATATAAAAAACAATTATCAAAATATTAAATTTTTATTCGAAAATAAATCCATAAGTCAATAAGAAAATTTGTGCCAAACAGGCCCTTGATCATGTGAATTAATGAAGTTTCCACGAGGATGGAAGCAAATCAGGATTACAATCGGTGACGGAGGAAAAGGGGTCCAGAGGGGATTTACGACCGATCTTGAATTTCTAGAAATAGACAGGTATGGTTGAATCCGTTTTTAGACAGATTTCCAAGAAACAATATAGGAGCATTTTTTATGAAAAAATGGATACGTACCGTAGTTGTTAAACTTCTCCCGACAAATATATATATTTTGAAGGGTTGTAAATGTTGCAAAATAGATTTAACATTGAGATAGATCTACATACTCCCTCCGTCCCAAATCTTTTATATTGTTTGAATTTTAAAGGTTAAATTGACCAAACTTTGACCGTATATTACATATATAAATATATGAAAATTGTGATAAAAATTATATTATTAGAAAGTACATCTAATCTATTTTAGTATGTATTTTTCAGATTTTGTAAATTATAAAAGAACGATACGTAAATATTGGTTAAAGTTTGGTCAATTTAACCACAAAAAATAAAATAGTTTTGGGACAGAGGAAGTAACATAACCGTACACTTATTCGTTTTTTGCCATGATTTTGGTGCAAAACTAAGTGATGTTTGTGATAAAGACCAGAAGAAGCAGTAATTCATTAGGCAATATGTGGGCTTACAGCTCATTATAATTGGGCTTTTCGGCAGTGCGCAAATACTTTTAATCTTTTACTTTAGTATCCACTATCCAGTACTAATATGTAAGAATCGGACAGAAATAAAACATTTTGGAGTGGCCCATACTAGAAATTAATTCGAGTTGCAAAAAACGTTGTGCATAATTGGCCCAATCATAGTTTTGAAAATAAGTTACTCCCTTCGTCCCTTTTTAGTTGACACGTTTGCAAAAAACACACATATTAAGAAGGAATTAATTATATAATTTGTTTCCATGTTTGCCCTTAATCTTAACATTAAATGAAGAGTTATGAGTGTGTATATTAAATATAAAGTCAAACATTGGTATTAGAAATAAAGGGGTATATATGGAAAAATTGGTAAAAATATGTATTGGAACAAGGAATGTGACAACTATTTAGGGACAATTTTTTTTTGTAAATGTGCCAACTAAAGAGGAACGGAGGAAGTATAATGAAAGTGTAAGTGGCTAAGTTAAGTGCAATAATGTGGTTTAACCGTTCTCAAACTTCTTAGCTGACCGTGGCGAAATTTTATAATCATTAAGTTCGTATATTTTGCAAAATTGTTTGAAAGTGTTTTTAGTTGTATGAAATCTGGATTTCTTTTTAAAGTATAAATTTAAATAATTATGTATAAATAATGCAGGAGGTATTTGGGTTGCTAGAGCATGACTCCTTTTTTTCTTCTACTTTCCTTTTTACTTCCTCCGTCCCACAATAGTAGTCTTTTTTGAGAGAATTTTTTTCCCCATAATACATGTCCATTTCCAATTTTCAATGTAAATTTATGATCATTTTTCCTAAATTACCCTTTTTGAAAATTGTATAGCAATGACCAAGAGTATAAAATCTATGCATTTATAATGGGCATAAGAGGAAAAGTATCATCTAATTAATGTTTTCTTAATATGCGTAATTTTTTCAAAAGAGACTTGTATTGTTGGACGGAGGGAGTATTATAAAATCCGAAGCATGACAAGTGGAATTACTAAAAGCTTATTTGAAGCAGGGATAAGGTGCCTTTGTAAATTTTCTATAGTGACTGATTGAAATAAAACTGAACAATATCGTATTTTAAATTGAGAATAATGGGCCTAATTTCATCCTCGCGCAATAACCTTGAGAATATAAGGATTTTATATATAATATTTTAAGAGTTTTTTTTGTAAATTTAAATGTAACCTATATATAATTACAATAATACTCTAACCTTAGATTCTCAGACACATCATTCTTTTTCTAACATACTTTGAAACAAACGGAGGGAGAAAACAATTCTTTGACCATACAAACCGCCCCATTGTCCTCCTGTCACCCCACTTGTCATATATTTTTTAATTAAATCTACTACAAATCATCGGACTTTATATGTTATTAAATATTTGAGTATTATTGTATTAGATTATAATAGCTCTTATAAATACACGGATCTAACCAGTTTTAGATATGCAGATCGTTTTGATAAGCTACAGTTGTTCTCATGCTTGCATAATGATCAAACATTTTCGAAATATTAATAGAATTGGCTACAAATTATTGTATTGTTATGTTTATTCATCTTAGAAACAGAGTTTTACAAAACGAATGATTAATGGCTTATGGACAAGATTACCGCTTTTTTTAATTTCCATGACCGGAATAACGGGACGCGCAAGAAAAGGCCAATAATACCTATTGGTAACATGTGTTACGCATATCATGATGGAGTAATTCTTACTCTTTTTTTTAAAGGGTAGTTACGCATTTATTAAAGGAGTAATACATATTATGCATTTTAGAAGAGCGTAACAAGACCTATTACGCATTTCATAATAGGGTAATGTTTTTTTTTTCTAAATATATATTTGCAAATACTATTAAATTAAATGATCAATTCAAATTGTGTTTTTTTAATGAGTCTAACGGCCTAATTTTTAAAAAATCGGGAGCCAGCCTCGATTTTTTAAAAATCAGGATAAATTAGGGTTTTGGGTCTAGGATTTAGGGTTGTTTGTAAACAACCCTAAATCCTAAACCCTAAGTCCGTATACGGTTTATTTGTCATTCCGAATATTTCTAAAATCTAAAATGAAAAAGTTAAATCCCAAAGGTTAATCGTTGAACCCTTAAGGGAATACATATAAATTAAAAAATTGAAAATTTTAACGAGTCCGGCGGCCTGATTTTAAAAAATCGGGGGCCAGCCCCGAATTTTTTAAAAATCAGGATAAATTAGGGTTTTGAGTCTCTAAACCCTAAGTTCGTATACGATTTATTCGTCATTCGGAATATTTCTAAAACCAAAAATGAAAAAGTTAAATCCCAAAAATTAATTGTTGAACCCGTAAAGAAATAAAGATAAATTAAAAACTTTTAATTAAAAAATTTAATATTTATAATTGTTACGCATTTATAGTAAGTATAATACGGCTATTACGCATTTTATGTGTGGGTATTAAGCTATTACGCATTTGTCACACGGGTATTGAATTTATTACGCATGTGACAAGCACTTAACTAATTGTTTTTTTTGTATTAAGCATGTTGTAGATGCGTAATAGATTGACAGATTTTTTTTAATTACGTATCTTAAAAATGCGTAATGCACGGGTAGTTTTGGCCACTCATCCTGTAATTCGTTATTTTGGTAAAAAAATCAGAAATATTGTGATAAAAATGTCATTTTTTCTTGATTAACCGATTAATTGGTAGATTGATGAATTTCGTCTTTGATATGGCAAAATTTGGGTTAAAAAACGGTTTGTAAAAAAATCGGTTAAAAATCGGGCGAGACAAAATTAATAGATCAAAATCCGATATTAATCGATCAAAGTTGAAAAAAAAATATTTTAAAAAATATTAATAAATAACATATTGATATATGAGTATAAGCGAATTTATCAACTACAATCCTAATTTATTATTTATTCTCTCAAATTAAATTAGTTTTTTCTTTCATACTAAATATGGATTAATGATATGTTCTTTTTTTGTAAATCTTAACACATGAATATCAACATTGAACCAATATTTATTTGTAAATATTTTTGCAGCTTGATGATGTTTAAATAAAATTATATGCTACTATTCTATTAAATTAAATTGCTCCCGAATAATATTTCGATTAACCGATATGATTAATTACCAATTATCCAATTAATTAGAGTTATATTGCACTTTATTGGATTCAATTAGTATTTTTTTGACACAAAAATGGCTATTTCATAAAAGTTAACATTATAGATACTGAATTATTTATTTTTTAGTAAATGACTGCATTCCGTCAGAATTCACTAATAGATGTGAGTTTCTCAAGGGCAAATTGTTTGATTTATTTTTGTATTTTAGTTTATATTTACTATTTAATAAAATTGTTAAATATAATTAGTTAACATTACTACAATACATTATATACACAACAAACATACGTGCAAATATATTGGGGGATGATTGTCTTTCCAATGACGCGCGGCATTTCTATCTTACCGTAGCTGTCACACACACAAACACACGTTATTACCCACACAAACATATACATTCACGTGTAATTTCGTTTTTGATGAGTAATATTAAGCTTTTTCTAAATTTTATGATGAATTTGGTTGAATTATTTGAGTAGAGGCTAAATTTTTGTTATCCATTTATATTGAAATATTGAGATAAGATAGTGGATATGAATGTTGAACTCTATGCTTTCGCTTTTGTGTTGAGCGTTTGTACCGAAATAGATGGGGTTGTTGATAAATTTCAGTTTCATGTATGTGTTTGATCGAATGTCTCAAAAAAAGTTGTGTCTTGGATTGATTTAGGTTATGAATGTGATAGCGGGTTCTGTTTGTGATGTTTCCAAATTGTGATGCAATTTCATCATACAATGACTAATGTAACTAGATATATCCAAGCATACCATCTCCACTAGTTGGGTGTCTGAAAGCATTAAAATGGGCCAGAGGCTTGTACAAGTGCTTGACTTTATGTTACTAAATTTTAGAGTATTTGGAGTGAACAAAGTTCATGGTACTACTTATATAACAACCCGGATCAAATCTCGAACCTTTTTTCAAAAATCGGGTCGAGTCCCAATTCCGAATCCAAAATAAGCCAAAGTAAACTGGCCCAAATGCAGCCAACTTTGGTAGTCCACAAGCCCACCACAGGCCCCCAAAAGTTCATGATTTGTTGGTGCAATTAGTAGTAGTACTTTTGCTTATATACTAAACTAATGTCCCAAATCTACTCGATGTGGGATTGGGGTGTTACAAACTCCCCCACTTAAACTCCTAACGTCCTCGTCACGCCGAACGGATATCACATAGGTCCAAGATCGTTCCTATCTAGCCATTGTGGGATAATACCCGCTGGCTTCGTGTCCCCACCTCCGGATCTCTGTCCATTGTGGGATAATACCACCAGCCTTTGTGTCCCCACCTCCGGCAACTTGACGAATCGAGCTTTCGAGAGTCGGCTCTGATACCATATGTGACAACCCGGGTCAAATCCCAAGCCTTTTTCTAAAAATCGGGTCGAGTCCTAATTTTGAATCCGAAATAAGCCAAAGTAAACGGGCCCAAATGCAGCCAACTTGGGTTGTCCACAAGCCCACCACATGCCCCCAAAAGATCATGATTTGTTGGTGCAATTAGTAGTAGTACTTTTGCTTATATACTGAACTAATGTCCCAAATCTACTCGATGTGGGACTAGGGTGTTACAACTTATTTAAAGACTGAAGGTGCTTATGTTGCTGCCCTCCAGTGACCGAAGTGTTAACATAATATTATTATTATTGGATAGTTTCATTATTGTAATAATTTTTTATGAATGGATAATTTCCTTTATTATTACTTAGTTATTGACTATATAAGCCTTTCTTATATTGTAATCTATAACAAGTTTCATTATAATAAACTCGTATTTTTCCCTATTCTCCTCATACTTTATCATGGTATCTTGAGCAAGGTTGAATCGATCCAGAATCGGTTGATTGATGTATTTTGCATGTTGGATTTAAACATGTGATTTGATTATTATTTTTTTCTCGTCTTCTTCTTTGAATTGGTTATGTTTTTCTTTCTTGGATGATTTTGAATTTTGATCACGATTGCTATGTTTTTTTCCCGAATCAATTAAGATAAGTTCTCTAGTTGTTTTGATCATGTTCGATTTTTTTTTCCTCCGTCTTTTTCATCTTCATATTGGTTGGGTTTTCCTTGGGTAAAAAATTAATTCTTGGTAAGCATGTTGGTTTCATTTTGTTTTGGTTGAGAATCTCATACACACTCTTTTTTTCTCTCTCGTTGATGGTATTGGCTTGTTGGTATAATTGTTTTGGTTTTACTTTTCTCTTCTCTTCTCATTCCCTTTTTCTTTCTCGTGTTTATGATGGGAGTAGCCCTAGGCACATATGTATACCTTCTTTTAAAAAAAAAATCGTCCGCTTCAATCAACAGTATCACCCGCTTCATCCATATTCTTCGTTATGATCATCTTCTCCGTCCTAGTCTTCATCTTCGTCCTTGATGTCGATGTCACCATCATCATTTTTATCATAATACTCTTAAGAATCTCGTTTTTGTCGTTATTGGTATGAGACAATCTCTTCCACAAATTCACCACACCCATAATCATCTCCGTTGTGTTTTCGCTTTATCGTTATCTTCGTTCGCATGCCCTCATGATTTTTATTTCTTCCATGCCCAAGAACTCTCGCAATTTTTCCCGTCCCCACGACCTCTCCATCTCTCTTTCTCTACATATTGGTTTAGGTCATAGGATCGTTTCTTTACCCTTTCTTCTCTTTTTTTCTCTCTTCTAGTTTAGAATTATAAATTGGTTTCACCGTTATAATTTGGATATGAATTTGGATTTGGATTCGATTTTGGTTTTGGTTGGATATTAGTTTGTGCACAATTTGCTGGTTAGATTGGATAAAGTTTGTTGGTTGGATTTGTATACTGGTTAGATTCGTTTCTTGTTTTAGATTAGGATTGGATTTAGAGTTGGTTCGGATTGGTTATTAAGTTCAGTTTGGATTTGGATACAGTTTGTAAATTTGGAAATAGTTTTGATTTTTGTATTGGTATCGTTTTCGATGGTTGTAGTTTATTTGGATTTTTCTTTCTTGTTCATTGGTTACAGATTCGTTTGACTTTTGAAGTTGTTTCAATTGGTTACAAGATGACATTGATGGTTCTTCTTCTCTTGCTGTTTGCATTTTCTGTTCGCTTTGGTTCTGATTTGGATACACTTGGATTTTGTTTTGTTTCTATTTGCTATTGGATGATATGGATGCTCTTTTTCCTTTTCTGTGACGCCCCCAGATCCGGGGTCGGAGATCTAGGCGCTCACGGTCCATTTTCCATTAGTAACATACCTGCTCTTGCACATAATATATATAACACAGCCATCGACCCCACAATAAACTCACACCACACTCACACACACAGGTTAGAGCCTCAGAAACGTCACACATTGATTAAACAGTAATAAAGTTATCAGAGTTATTACAGACCGAATTAAATAGGATTTATGCTACCAACAACACTTCGATATGAAGCGAAGTTGGCGGCTTGAAAGTTTGTTACGATACACTACCTTGCATAGGTCATGCTGATAAATAAACGTACTAACAAAAGCTGCCAGCCAATCCGGCTAATGGGGCCTACCGGTGGAATCTCAAGTGGTGGCTCGGGCCTAGTCACCAGCTTTCGAACAGTCTGCCTGGGTCTTGCCATTTCGCTTAGCTGTTGTGTTTGTAAAATTTGAAAACAAGCAAGAGTGAGCAACTATAGCTTAGCAAGAAATATATATATGATAGGCAATATAACATCTCATATGATTGGCAGTTGATATACTTGTTTGTTTCAATCAGTTATAAAATCACTTGTCATAGTTGGTAAATCTCGAAGGTGCAACAATAGATGCCCTTGTTTTCAAAATAAACTTGCAGTTCTAGATACTGCATTGAATCAACATCTTTCTCATCAAAATAGAACACTATCAGCAACTTGGCACAAAAGCCTAAGAAGCAGTGTCAAAGCATTTTTCCAAAATGGAGGAATGGGACTTAAAGAAAACACAAAACCTGACAAGGATTGACGATGATCAGTCGCCACATCCAAGTCCAATAATCCGCGGGTCTTCTCTACCGGTAGAAGGATAGAAACTACATCCGTAACTATCCCTCGGGTGAAAACTACATCCGTAATCACCCTCGATGAAAACTACATCCGTAATCATCCTTCGGCAACACCTGGGCTGGAATAATAAGTGATGGACCGCCTGGCTCACGGCCGCTTACACATCCCGGGAATCGTTCATCAACGGTTCCCACACCTGCCAGAGTCCCTTTTTCTTTTCTTTTAAAACTTGATTTTGATTGAAAACAGAGTAATTGAGGTCCGACATCAGTCGACCGATGATTCTTGAAATCATACAAGAAGCAGAATCTGACCGGGGGTTTTCGAAAATGTTTTGAATTCGAAAGAGTTCGAGTTTGAAAGTATTAAAAGTATCTTGGATTAACTTTGCTTTTAAATAATGAACAATGATTTATAAATAGTACTTTAAGATTTAATATTAATAATTAATAAAATAATTATTCGATAAAATAAACTTTTAATCCAAGATAGGGTTTCGAGTATTTACGAAGATATGAACATAATATTTGAGTATACGATACTCCCCGAATGACCCTTCGGGTTTTCGCAATCTAGATACGATATAATAATATACCGCTCCCCGGTCAATAGTATATACGGACCGCTACGACCTCTATTACTAGAGTCGTTGTCCGAAGAAAACATTTCAATCTAAGTTCAAGGGGTAAAAGCATACATGTACTTGTTCAATCTCAATTGTATCAATACTTCGATAAACATAGCATTTGATATCATTTGAAAACTACAAACACAACAGTAAAAGTCCTTGTATATGGATAAGTTTTGAAAAGTAAACTTGCCTTGGTTTGGTTGGGGTGGTCGAGCGTGCGGATTCGAACGATCTATACATAAACAATAATCGTTCGTTAGTACCTTAACAATTTCTCTTTAATTACGGGGTTTTAAGGGGGGTACGAAATTAACTTAACGACTTCGTCTTATGACTCCCTAGCCCCACTATAGGTCCATGTCATCACTCGTTTACGCTCGTCACTTACTCGACTTAATTTAGTTACCACGTTCGAATCATAACCACTAACCCTAGAATAATGTTCCACTAATCGACTTTTTCCATTGCGCAAATTTTACTCTAGCATTTTTATAAAATCCAAAAATTCATATTTTAATCCAATTCCTTTTGGGTGGTCTTCACCACTGCATTACCTACATTCTCAAATTTTTCCATGATCCCAAATATATTTTAAGGTGTTTAAACAAGGTTCACAAGGGGGTCACTTAATGCAGTCCATAGTCCAGAAACAAAATTCACTCCTCCGGCCATAACTAAAAATCCACACATCACCTAGCTATGAACCTTACATTTCCAGAAACTACATTCAATTATCTTTCCAAAAATATAAGGTAGGACATCAGGGGACATCATTTGGGGGTTCAAAATCGTGCTACAACACAGATCAAAGTTCCTGGACAAACTCAGCAAGCTCAAACCACTTAGATCAACCATTTTTCATACTTCCATAACATAATCACCACTTAATACACTTAGATCATGACTCATAACACTCATGGAGATATATATATTAACCATAGTCATAAAAATCACAATCTCAACATCAAAACTCAAGATCCATGCTATCCAATACATATACATCCAAGATAAGTCCTAAAACACATGGATCTACTACCATACTATATGAACAATACATAACCAAGGGGGGTTTGAGATTTTATACCTTCTTGAGTAGCTAAAGACCTTGAATGAGCTTTACAACAACTAAGAACACTTGGATGAGCCCTCACAAACCTTAATCCTTCAAGATCTAAAAGATAACAACTTATGTTAACACTTCTCTAAACTTTCAACAATTTATATCTCAAGAATCAATGGATGGAAGGCTATGAAATTGATACCATACCTCTATTATAATGCAAGGAAGCCCTAGGATTTTTGATTAAGGTTGTAGATGAAGAAATGTTGGAGAGAAAATCTCTCCCTCTCCCTCTTTGTGGTTCGGCCGAGAGCAAGCTTCAAGGGGGGGGGGGAGAGAAAGTTTTTGTGTTTTGTTTTTGTGTTTGAATTGGGTGAATAATTAGTGTTAGGTCATGTAGGTTGGGTGATACATATCACTTGTAAGCATGGTGGTAGTACTAGCAAGCATGGCTCTTGTACTTTGTGTCCCCTTTTTTGAAAAAGTAACCAACTAGATACTATTCATCTTCCAATGGCCAACTAACTTGTTTGATTTCTAACTACTTGGTTGCATGGGCTTGCATGCAATACTACTCCTTGTATTATTATTCCTCCACCAATGCTTATAATTAAATCTTTACTTCGTATCGTATCTTAATTATTCTCTCGTAATAATATTTCGTCGCGTAGAGATTTCCCCTATAATTCCTTAAGTACTTATTGAGTAAATTCCTCGAATGTTCATAATTCCTCGTCTTAACTCTTAATAAATCCTTTAATATTCTAACCATTCTCAATCCCAAGTTTAATAAATATTACTAACAGTAAAACTCTTGCCTTCACAATCTCTCTGCATATCTTACATAATAAATGCAACAACGCAGTTTCTGAGACAATCAATTCTATTAATCAACAGGGATGACTAGAAAGGTTCCATAATGATAATGTCACAAGATATTAAATAAAAGAAAATATTACCAAAAATTAGGGTTCTTACATTTTCTCTCTTGTTTTGCAGGTGTAACTTTGGATTCGTTTGGAAGTTTTTTTTCGTTTAGCTTCGTGATTCTATTTTTTGGATTTGTTTGGAAGCTTTTGATTTTGGAGTTAGCATATTTGGACTCGTTTGGATACCTTGTTCCGTTTCTTGTTGTCAAACTCCCGATTCTCCGTCGTGAGTTTGAGTGGGTATGTTAACATATATAATATTAGCATATTACTGGATAGTTCTATTATTATGTTAGTTTTCTTGTTAGGATACTTTCCTTTATTATTGTTGGATGTTCTTTTATTATAATTGAGAACAAGTTTCATTATAATAAAATCCTACTTTTCTCTTTTCTCCCCACACTTTTCGTTGGTTGTTGATTTGCTTGGATTTTAAAGTTGTTTCGATTGGTTACAAGATGACATGGATGGTTCTTCTCTTGTTGATTAGATTTCTTGTTATCTCTCGTTTTTTATTCGAATTCACTTGGATCTCACAATTGTTTTGCTTGATTCTTAAACGATATGGATGGTTCGGATACAATTTTTCTTTGGATTCTTATTCGTTTTGATTTTGGATTGGATACAATTGGATTGGAATTTTTGTTTTTGTTTACTCTTGATGAAATGGATACTACTTTTTCTCTTGTTTTGCGCTTGTGCGTAGCACTGGATTGTACACTCGTTTGGATTTGTGATTCCGTTTCTTGGATTCGTTTGGATGTTTTTTTTTGCGGTTGCAGCTCGTTTGGATACTTGGCTCAGTTTCTTGTTGACAAACTCTCGATTTCCTATCGTGAGTTTGGGCGGGGATGTTAACATATAATATTAGTATTATTGGATATGTTCATTATTGTAATAATTTCCTTTGATTGGATAATTTACTTTATTACTATTTGGTTTTTGGCTATATAAGTCTCTCTTCTATTGTAATCGATAACAAATTTCATTATAATAAACTTGTACTTTTCTCTCTTCTCCTCATACTTTAACACGAAGAATGTAGGAACGGTGCACTTAAATACAACATGTGCATGTGTCTATGTATATATATATTATTATGAATATATATATACATAGACACATGTGTCTATGTGTCTATCTATCTGTTATTTTCAAGAATATGAAGTCTCGATTGAATATCACTTTTAGATTTCTGAATGTCCTTAAGAATTTCAGAATTGACTTCAATGTTGGAAGTGCTTGTTGTATCTTCAGATTCAGATGCAGAAAGAACCTTATCTTCAAGTCTTGTAGAAGAAGTTGCCTGTAGAGAACGATATTCAAGTAATAATACTTGAGTAGAAGTACAAACATCTTCATCTTTCTGATCTGGAGCTGAAGTATGATCATCCCGTCCTTCACCAATATTCTGTGTACTAACATCTACATAACCTGACTCCACTTTAGATTGATCAGATACTGTTGATGTGTCAATTCTAGCTGATATTGGAAGTACATACAAAGGAATACTAGGATCATTAGGAATATCTTCTGGTACTGGTTGAGTAGAAGTTTCTCTTAGCCTTTCACCTCTTCTGTTGATGATTCATGCAAGCCTTTCTTTCTGTTTCTGAGCTTTAACTTCTGGCTTTGCATTATGATGTGCTAAGTCATTCTTCTCATACATCTTGATAAAAGAATAAGTACCAGCATCCATACCAAGATTTTCAGACCAAGATTCAGGAAAAACCTGATCCCAGAAATCAAACGATGGTGGTTTCCTAATTTTCTCTCCCTCACTATGGAGTTGATCATCCATACCCTCATTCTCACTTTGACTATCTAAAGTCAACACTCTTTCTACCTCTCCTTTTGCCTGGTCAGGAGCCAGCCTCTCTGTGTATGGATCTATGTCCATCTTTTCAAGTGTATCACTCAAATTTGGATAAGTGCTCTCATGACCTACAGAAGAAGTTTTTATACCTGAACTCACATGGAGAGAGGGTTCCTCATATGGCATGGGGTTTGAGGTTTTCTCCAAGGAGTGAGCTGCTATAGTCTCTGAACCCTTACAACATCTACTTTCTTTCCAGAAACTACAGGCTCCAGTATACCACTTTCAGGTTTTACACTAGACTCTGATGTCTTCAGTAATACTTCATTAGACACCATAGCTAGTATGTCACCGTCTTTAAGTGTTGGTTGTTGAGACACACCCTCAAGGTGGATAGACTCTGAAAGAACAATATTTGTTTGATCTTCAGGAAAATCAATCAAAGTCATTCCTCCCAAAACATAGGGTTTCTCACTTGCAATTTCAATCATCACAGAAGACCTTTCAGCATCATCAATCACAGTTCCTGAGTCATCCAACCTCTGACTAGATGGTTCTTGTGTTGCAGTGACTGTGATCTTATCTATCCTACTATTCACCACTGGTGCAATAGTATCTTCTGTTGACTGCTTCCCTCTATCAACTACCTCCTCTTGTTCACCTTGAGCTGAAGCATCTTCAACAATGACATCCTTGTCAAATAGATATGCATGAAGTGATTGAAGTGCAACATGCTTAGGAAGTCCAAATTTCTTGTGCAATTCCTTTCTGACTGATACATAAAAGTACATCTTCATTAAATCAAGTCTTTGATGTAACAGTCCATATTCTTCAGGAAATGAATGTTTAGGAACTCTTTCAGTTAGAAAATCTAGAACAGGCCTGGAAAGCTTCACTTTTAGAGAAATAAGTTCCATAGCCAGTCTGTATGTTAATGTATTTCCCATGAAGAATCAAGATCCAGATCTCTCTTGTCAGATACTGACGTGGATATAGCCTTATTTGTAGAGACCTGCATAATGTTAGTTGGACTAGACACTGTGTGTGTAGGTGACAAATGAATCTTTCTCCTTGTTCTCCTAGTATAGTGAGCAACAGATTTGTCTTGAGAAGACTCAAGAGGTGTAGACACAGAAATGATCTTGGGATGAGATCCTTTTTCAATAGACACAGTCTTTTGAGAGACAGTATCCAGTAACTGTTTTCCCTTATTAAGAACTACAGTCTTTTGGGAGACTGCAGCCTGGCTGTGACTAGGTGTTCCATATCTTTGTCCTAGCTTAGAAAGTTGAATTGCAGCCTTCAATTCTGCTCTCTCAGCAAGAGATATATTATCATCATCTTCACTAGAACTACTACTTGAAATGACAAATCTTCTCTTCCTTACAACTGATGTCTTTTGAGAAACACCAGAGGTTGGCTTCTTTGAAACAATAGGCTGTGGATCAAAATTTGTTTCTAGACTTGTTTCAAAGACTGTAATGTTTTTGGCTACTTGGGTAGACACAGGGGGGCTCCCCACCAATTGAGATTCCTGAGTCATTTCACCACCAAAGAAAGAAGAATTATAGATAGTAGGAAGATGAGTTCTTAAAAGTACCTGAACATGATTTGGATAGTGTAATGCAGGTATTTCATCTAGATTCTTTTCACTGTCCTTCTTTGTAATGTCAGAGAAAATTCTCTTTTGTTGTACATAAGAAGAAACACAATATTCTCTACCAAATCTAGCTTCAACATCAGGACTGAAATGGTTAATAAACAGTTGCATGAATCTGTGATAATAAACCATATTCCTGTCATGATCTCTTGACCCAAGTTTAATACAATCTGACTTAAGATAATGTTACCAAAATTAATTACTCTGTTATAAAGCAAGCTATATGCAATATGTGATGTAACAACATTAATTTGTTGAAAAGAACAACATTTACCAGTAAAACATTTAGCAAGTTGGTCAAAGAAGAAAGACCATTCTTTCCTAAGAAAGGATCTATTTAACTAGCTCATGTTATCTAGAGGTCCGTTATAACCTAATGCAGATAACATAGTTCTAATATCATCATCAGATGGTACATTCTCAAAATTCGTATTAACAGGTAAGTGAAGTACTGAATGAACAACAGATTCAGTAATATCAAATGAGTCTTGTCCTAAGTGTAGAACAATCTTATCTGATTGACTCTGAGTAGAATCAATTACCTCAATATTCTCCCAAGCTTGTGAAACAGCTACTTGATTAATTTGTGGAGATGTTGTCAAGGCATAACTTAATGGTCCTTTCGCCATAAAGTCTATAATTGGGTGAAAATCAATTGACACCCCTTCCTTGTTGGTGATAGCTGCAACATGATTGTTCATCATAAAATCAAAGTCACCAAACTTGAAAGCTACTGATTTGGGTAGTCTTCTTTGAGTTGCCATTTTGATCTGAAAAGAACTTAAGAAATCTTTGAAATTGATTAGTGATTTTGAGAACTCGAGAGTGTTTTTGCTTTAGAGAATGAAATTAGAGAAAGCAATTACACGATTAGAGTGTGAAAATAATTATATTTCAAAAATCCTTCAGACCCATTATCCCACGTTGACACGTAGGTTGACAGGTGTCAGTCCCTGAAAAATACAGTTACCCACGACTTTTGGAAAATAAAATCCAAAATTAATTTCAAGTAAATAAATCAAGGTAAAATCAAGATAAAAATCAATACTGATCAGCTTCATTTTCCTGATGTGATCTTCTTATCAAGATAATCACACGATTCAATGTGATTTCTGAATAGAAAGAATTACTAATCCTGATGTGAACACACTTGTATTCCTGATCAATATCATCCTGATTCCAGAGACTAAATGGAGTTTCCACGCGGCATTTTCTTTTACCTGTAAAAGAAATAAATAAAATCTGAACAAAATCAATTGGTTAAATTCTTTCAATATTTCTTGAAAATACAAGAAATACAGTCACACATAATTATGACTGACTGCATTGATATTCCCCAAATGACTGTTCAGCTTCCCACGTCTTTCTAAAAAAGAAACCGACGTCTTATGCCATTCTTCAAAACCTTTTTTATTCTTTTCTCTTTTCATCATGGCTTTCAACCCAAATCTTCATATGAACCCTAGCTTTTGGTTCATTACCACTGAGAAGTTCTTTACTCTTGATGATCAGGAGCAAGTAAACTATCTCTTAGAAGAGATGTCTTTTCTCATCGAGTCAGATATGGTTGGTCTTAACCCAGATGATTTCCACGAATCTCCTCTAAAACATCTACCAGTTGGATACAATCCTCCTCTAATCTCTTCACACCTTGAGGATGAAGAATTTGGCGAAGAGTCTGAGGTTGATCTTGATGGAGATACTATTCATCTTCTTCAATAAGCATGAAGATGAGTCAGCTGCTTTCATTCAAGTCACCCAGACAAGGAATCCAATCTTGAGATGCTCCGTGTCCTGAAGTCGATCGTTGAGGATTGAAGCAGTAGCAACTGACATCAATGTGCTTAGTCCTTGAGTGTTGAACTGGATTTTCTGCAATTTTGATAGCACTAGTATTATCACAAAACATAGGAATATTACTAAGTGTCATACCATAATCCATCAACTGATTTCTTATCCAAAGGAGTTGAGCACAACAACTGCCTGCTGCAATGTATTCAGCTTCTGCAGTTGAGGTTGAAACTGATTGCTGCTTCTTGCTTGCCCAAGAAATCAATCTGTTTCCCAAGAATTGACATGTACCTGTAGTGCTTTTCCTGTCTATTTTACACCCTGCATAATCAGAGTCTGAATAGCCAATTAGGGAGAAATCAGATTCTCTTGGATACCATAAACCAAGATTTGGAGTTCCCTTGAGATATCTAAAAATTCTCTTCACAGCAATTAAATGAGATTCCTTAGGATCACTTTGGAATCTAGCACATAAACAGGTAGAGAACATTATATCTGGTCTACTTGCAGTTAGATATAACAGTGAACCTATCATGCCTCTATAGCTAGTGTTATCAACACTCTTTCCCTTAGGATCAGAGTCTAGCTTAGTGGCTGTTGCCATGGGTGTCTTTGCAATTGCATAATTTTGAAAGTCAAACCTTTTTAAAAGATCTTTGATATACTTTGACTGATTAATGAAAATACCAGTCTTAGTCTGTTTGACCTGCAAGCCTAAAAAGTAATTTAGTTCACCCATCATGCTCATCTGATACTTAGACTGCATAAGCTTGCTAAACTTAGCACATACCTTTTCATTAGTAGAACCAAATATAATATCATCAACATAAACTTGAACTAAAAGCAAATCACCTTTTATCTTTCTAAAGAATAGAGTTTTGTCAATTGTACCTCTTGTGAAGCCATTTTCAAGAAGAAATTTAGACAAAGTCTCATACCATGCTCTTGGTGCTTGCTTTAGTCCATAGAGTGCCTTGTCAAGTTTGTAGACATAATTTGGAAACTTTGGATCAACAAAACCAGGTGGTTATTCCACATACACTTCCTCATCAAGTTTGCCATTAAGAAAAGCACTCTTTACATCCATCTGGTATACCTTGAATTTTGAATGAGCTACAAATGCAAGAAACATTCTGATTGCTTCCAATCTTGCTACAGGTGCAAAGGTTTCATCATAGTCAATTCCTTCTTCCTGAGAATAACCCTTGGCCACCAGTCTTGCTTTGTTTCTTACAATCATACCAGATTCATCTAGCTTGTTTCTGAAAACCCATTTAGCACCAACAATAGATCTATCTTTAGGTCTTGGTACCAGTTTCTAGACATTGTTCCTCTCAAACTCATTCAATTCTTCCTGCATTGCTATTACCCAATCAGGATCCTGTAAGGCTTCTTCAACCTTTTTAGGTTCATTCTTTGAGAGAAAACAACTATACAAGCATTCATTTTGAATTGATCTTCTAGTTCGAACACTACTATTTGGATCACCAATTATTAAATCCTCAGTATAATCCCTTGTCCATTTTCTAACAGGTGGTAGATTGCTCCTGCTAGACTCTCCCCCTAAGTTAGTGGTATTTCTTGTAGAAGAGTGTTCATTTCCTTCAAAAGCTCCCCCTTGATCAGTAGAATCAGTGGATTCAATACTGCTGCTAGTTTCTGATCTTCCTTCATTAGACTCTGAAGGATCAGTTCCTGATGAAGTAGACTCTGAAAGACTAGTCTGATCCTGACCAGTACTGTGTTCTCCTTGATTGAATTGCTCCCCCTCAACAGTAGCATTCCTTTAAGAAGCAATAGAGATTTCCTCTGGAGAACCTTCATCATCACTGGAGAGAATCTCAGAATACTTAAGATTTTCAAATTCCAGATTGTCATGGCTTTCATCAGTTTGCAAAATTCCAAACTTCTTATCATCAAATGAAACATGAATTGATTCCATAACAATGTGAGTTCTGAGATTGTATACTTTGAAGGCCTTTGATGCTGAATATCCTAGAAAGATTGCTTCATCCGATTTTGCTTCAAATTTTCCAAGTTGTTCTGGATGAACTTTCAGGACATAGCATTTACATCCAAAGATGTGAAAGTATTTCACACTTGGTTTCTTTCCTTTGATCATCTCAAAGGGAGTTTTACCATGAGCATTTACCAAGGTACAGTTTTGAGTGAAACATGCAGTGTTTATAGCTTCTGCCCAGAAATATGTTGGAAGCTTTGCATCTGCAAGCATGGTTCTTGCTGCCTCTATGAGAGTTCTGTTCTTTCTTTCTACTACACCATTCTGCTGAGGTGTTCCAGGTGCAGAAAACTGTTGAGTAATTCCATTGTCTGCACAATACTCCTCCATTGTAGAATTCTTGAATTCTGTACCATTGTCACTTCTGAGCACTTTGACCTTGTACTTAGAGCTATTTTGTATATTCTTGACAAGTTCAATGATTTGCTGAGGAGCTTCATCCTTGTTGTGTAGAAAGAATACCCATGTGAACCTTGTGTAATCATCCACTATAACTAGAGCATATCTTTTCTTGGTAATAGACATAATGTTTATTGGACCAAATAAATTAAGATGCAGCGTGTGAAATGGTTCAGTAATTGAATTTTCTGTCTTGCTCTTGAAAGTGGTTCTTCTTTGTTTTCCAAGCTGACAAGCATCACAAAGTCCATCTTGCACATAATTTGCCTGAGGTAGGCCTTTCACCATATGGTGCTTAACAAGTTGATTAAGCTTCTTGAAATTGAGATGTGAGAGCTTCTTGTGCCAGTTCCAGCTTTCATCATTTGATGCCTTGCTGTAAAGACATCTGACCATTCCTTTAGATGTGTCACTCAAGCTGGCTTCATATATGTTACCATGTATCTGACCAGTCAGAACAATGTCTCCATTCTTCATATTCAAGATTTTGCATCCTTCACTGTCAAAGATTGATTGGTAACCCTTATCACCCAGTTGACTTATGCTTAAAAGTGTGTGTTTCAAGCCTTCAACCAGTGCTACGTTTTCTATGATGACATTCTCCAAAATAATTGAGCCATATCCCAGAGTTTCTCCTTTGTTGCCATCTCCAAAGTATATTACTGGGCCAACCTTCCTCTCAAAATTTGTTAGCATGGACTTCTTTCAAGTCATATGTCCAGAGCATCCACTGTCCAAGATAATTGAATGCTTCTTTCCAGTGCCCTGCAAACAAAAGTAGCTAGTTAGAATTTTTTAGGACCCAACTTTGATTGGATCCTTTCTTACTAACTTTTGAACCAACAGGCTTTGAAAATTTTGCTTTTGATTTACCTGTTGCAGAGTCAACCTTAGACTCTGATTTCACAAACTGTTTGTGACTAGGAGTTTCAGATTTCAGAGAATAATAGTCATAATACAGTTCATGATATTCCTTACACATATAAATGGAATGAAGTAAACTACCACAATGATAACAGGGTTCTTGTGGTTGGTATTGAATTCTCTGAGTCTTGGGGAATCTGGACTCAGTTTTCCAAGAAGGTTTTTGATTGCAGTCTAGGGCAAAATGATTATGATTTCCACATTTATAGCATTTCTTCCTAGGTGCATCAGGTACATTCTTGTAATTATTCTCTTTGTTAATACCTTCTTTTCCATTCCTTTTTCTTCTGATCTTGCTAGACTCTGAAATACTTTCTAGTCTCTGTTTCAACTGAGACTTAGACAGAAAACCTATGTTGACATTCTTAGGTTTTTCTAACACTCTTTCATCTGAATTGCTATTGTTAATTCTTTTGTGCACAACTGGGATACCTTTAGAATCAACAAATTTAATATGTTTAGGTTCAGAAACTATCTTCTTACCTTCAGACTTAGATGTGCTAGCTTCAATTTTACTATCATCATTGACAATAGCTACAGTATCTCCTTGTCCAGCCTTATCAAAACCTAAACCATTAACTTTACCAAGAATTTGATTTTCAATGATTTCTTGAGTTTTTTTACCAGAATTGTTAATGGTTTTAATCACATCTCTCTCTTCCTCTAGTTCTTTTCTGACATAGTCATAAGCCTCAAGAATAACACCATAATCATGCTTAGCTTTATCAGAACTTAACCTATATTCTTCCATTTGAATTAACTCAGATTCAAGAAAATTATTTCTACTAACTAATTCATCATTCTTAGCCTTAAGTTCATCTTTTCACTAGCAAGAATTTTGAAATTTGTCATAAGATTCTTAAACTCAACATGAATAGATCTAATATCATCAGAATCTACGCTATCAAATGAATCAAGAGAGTGAAGTGATACCTTAACAGAAGATGAAGAAGTTATCTTTGGAGATCCAGGCTTGTCTGAAGCACTTGCCATCAATGCAATGTTGTCATAATCCAATTCATCTTCAGAATCACTGGAGTTTGCCCAATCCTTCTGTGTGACCATGAGTGCATTACCCTTCCCTGAATTCCTTGGCTTCTTGCACTCACTAGCAAAGTGTCCAAGCTCACTGCAGTTAAAGCAGTTGATCTTGGCTTTATCAAGCTTGATAATTGTACTCTTGCCTTTGTCACTCTTCTTCTCCTCTTTCTTCTGAAAAGATCCTTTACTAAATCTTCTCCTGTTGAATCTTCCTTTCTTGAAGGCTTTATCAAACATAGCAAAGAGTTCTTGCATCTCTGATTCAGAATCATTATCTTCAGAGTCTATATCTGTAGTCTCTGACTCAGAACTTTCTTTGCTCTTCTTCTTCCTCAAGTCTCTTTCAGTAGATTAAGACATTTCTTCTGGAAGCTTCTTTGATTCAGATTGAGCAGTGCGTGCAACAGATTTCATCTTTCCTTCACTCCTGCTCTTTTTCTGCTATCTGTCAAGTTCATAAGCTCTTAATTTTCCATAAACTGCTTCTAATGATATTTCATCCAGATCATTAGCTTCCTCAATTGCAGATATCTTCTCATTGTAGAAATCAGGAAGAGCTTTCATGAACTTAGTATTCATATCCTCCAAGTCATAATATTTACCATGCATGGCCATCTCATTGATGAGTTTAGTAAACCAGACTTGGATTCAAAGTACTCATACTGTTGTATGAGAAGTGTCCTCATATTCTTCCTGACAGGTTTTGTTCCTTCACAATGAACCTTTAGATTGTCCCATATCTCCTTAGCAGTTTTACAAGAGAGAACATAGTTAGTGAGAACAGAATCAAGAATGTTGAAGAGTATGTTTCTCACTTTAGCATCCTTAAGAACGTTCTCCTTTTCCTTATCTGTCCATTCAGATTTAGGCTTCTCTGCTGTATGTTCTGGAACAACTTTTCCTTCGACAGTTACTTGAGGAACAAGCCTTGTTGGAACGAAAGGCCCATCTCTGATTCTGTCAAGATAATCAGGATCTGTTGCTTCCAAGTGATGCAACATCTTCACTTCCCATAAAGTATATTCGTTTCTCTTGAGCATAGGGATCTTAGTATTACCATCCTTGTAACCAGACATGATTGCAGATCTTTTTGATTATTCGAAATCAACCCGCTCTGATACCAATTGTTAACTCGAATAACTTGTAGAAGGGGGGGTTGAATACAAGTTATTTAATCGTGTTTGATTTTTTGCTTGATTAGATGAACAAGAACAAACGAATGAATCAAACTTTGTTTGTATTAAATAAATCAAATACAAACTCTACCAAAGGTGTATAATACCTTTAGCAGCTACTGACAATACAAATCTCGCTCTCTCTATTTGTTTCGAACTCTCGAATACAAACCTTATACAGAGCTTCACACGATATGCACTCTACAATTCTCAATTCGCTCTTTTTACAATGATATTGAGAGAGTATTTATAATGCTGCCTATCAACTAATAACAGAATTAAAATCTATCTATGACAATGTTCTGTCGTCTAGTTGATAGTTTCCATCAATAGAGAATTCGTTTCCTTCACAATATCTTCTTGCTTGTTCTCCAAAACAAAGTTCCTGTTTTATAGCACTTTCCAATTTCTGTAGCATCCATAATGACATCATCAGTAACACGACTGATATCAGGATTTCCCATTGCATCAGGATCTGATCATCCCATCAGTATTTGATCAGGATCTGAATTACTGTATCAGGATCTGCTCTTAGTTCCTGAAATGTAGTCCTTGATGCACTGCTGTTCCTGACTAAACTCTACAGATTACTGTCTAGCACATATATCCTATACAAAGTTCTAAATCCTTTATAAGATCAGGATATACAAGAAGTATTAGCAAATTCTATTCTTAACATCACAACTCATGAATTATTCCTAACAACATGAAAATACGAAAGTGCACGATATAAAAATACACGAAACGACACGATTATCATACCTAATACCATCTATGAATTGAGTGTTTGAATGCCTTAAAATAGACTAGAAGCTTGTACAAGTGCTTGACTTTATGTTACCAAATTTCTGAGTATTGGGAATAAACAAAGCTCATGGTATTACTTATTTAAAGATTATGTTGCTACCCTCCAATGACCGAAGAATGTAGCTAGGAACGGTGCGACTTCAATACAACATGTGTACGTATATATGTGTCTATATGCCTGTAATTTTATTTTATTTTGAAGTTAAATGTGTCTGTAATTATTGTGCCCGACATGTCTAGTGTTATATTGTTAAATAATTAAAGTCAAATAATGTTTATAAATTAAATAGATAAATATACCCTTCTTCAGTCAACGGCCGTTGATAAGATTTAACGGAATACAATATTTTTTTACAAAAAAATAATTCGGATCATAAAATAATAACTATTATAAAATAGTTATTTTCATGCAAAATAATAATAATTGGGATTAATAAAATATAATTAAATAAGTTAAGTAATACAATATGTATTTACCAATTAATACCGATTTCCTTTTTTAGAAGAAAAATGCTAAAGGTACCAAATTGGGTACCAAAAATTGTTACAAAATGACGTGACATCGTTTTGATTGGTTATACAGGGTCATCCAATTAAAACATCCCAAAATGCCAAGCAATTAGTGTCATGTCATTTGGTAACAAATTTTAGTACCCAATTTGGTACCTGTAGTGTTGAGTATTGAACACACACACGAGAATACAGAGGGGGGGTGAATGGATTCTCAAACTTTTCTTACGATAAGTGTTTTAGGTGAAGGTTGTTTTAACTTGGTTTGAATCTGGTTGTGTAACAGAGTGTGTGTTTGTGTTTAACAGATTATGTAAGTGCGGAATATAAACACAAGAACACGATATCACTTTAATTTAATATTGTATTAGATAAAGATCTGCTACAATCTGTGAATACAAATGTTAGTATTCTCAGCTTCTTTCTCAGAGAGATATTACTTGGAAGAACTCTAGATTACTCTGTTTGATACTTGCTAAAGAAGTAGGGTTGTTCTCTTATAATACCTGAACAACTTGCTTACAACAAATAAGGTAGCAAACAAATTTGCTTTTTAATGTGTCTATCATATTTGAGTAAACATCCAAACGGCTACAGATTTGACTTCTTAGAACTCTGTTCAGATCCACTTCTTTAGCTCTTTGTCTCTTGTACTATCTCTCCAAGCTTCTTTGTAGGCTTTCCAACATGCTTTACAGTATGTAGTCCATAAAGCGTCTTGGCTTGTTGCAGGTCTCTGACTTGTGCAATTCTTCAGTATTTGTCTCCAAGATTGTATTCGAGAAGTAACTCTGTTGGTGATTCGAGAACTAGAATTGGCTTAATCGATAACTCTGAGTTCTCGAATACTGTTGAACTGACATATCGAATCACTTCTCGAATAAGTCTTTTCTTCAGGAATCCTTGAGATATCGAATAGAGCATCTTACTTATCGAATCCCTGAGATATCGAATAGCTTCTTTAGTCCTTGAGATATCGAATAGAGCATTGACTTGTTGACTCTTAGAGAACTCGAATGATGCTTTGACTTGTTGACTTCTTGAGTTCTCGAATAGAGTATTAGACATGTCGAATCTCTGAGTTCTCGAACGAGGCTTTGACTAGTTGACCTCCATAGATATTGAACAGTGTCTTTTGAGATATCGAATCCCCGACTTCTCGAATACTAGACTTCTTGAATATAACAAACATACTTCTCGAATTGGTACTTAGGTAAATTCTTCATTTTCTTCAAATCCCAACTGTGATTATTTGACAGTCTTTATCTTCTTGCTTGAGGCATGAACCTTGGAACTTCTTTCAAGCATTATTCTTGACTTTATAAGTACAGTTACACAACTAGAATTTGATGCTTCTTATAAGTACAAAACAACCAGAAACTCTATAACTAGAGGTTCCCTCAGTTAAGAGGTCATGTAGGTAATGCATAGCATTACACATACTTAGGCTTGTTATAATATGAGTACAGGTATGTCTCTGTGACTAACAACCCCAAAATTGTGAGTAAGACCCTTAGTCACAATTTCATGCATGATAACAAGCCTAACATACATAAAGATAAAACTTTGAAAAGTACAGGTATGTAGATTTGATTAAGAACATGGATAGAACTGCAGGGTGAACAATCTTACACAATATAGTGAAGTACTAGCCATTCTCATTTGATTCCTCCTCCATATGTCTGGCTAGTAGGTCATCATATTCCTATTATTTTTTTTCCTTCCTTGCATTCTAATCCATAGCTCTTATGATTTCTGTCATTGCATCCAATTCTTCAAGCAGAATTGAGTTCTTGAAATCTTCAAGTACTGGTTTCAGAATGTTGGCAGGATAGTGACTGAGTAGGTCCATTTCTTCTCATATACTTCACCACATAGGGATTGAATTGAACTCTACACAATCCTTTTGCCCTTAGCTTTTCTGCTTCAACTTCCAGTCTATCAATTTCCTTCTCCCTTTCTAGCCATTTCTCAAACCATCCTTTTTTATTTCTTCAGCATGATCTCTCTTCATCTTCACAAAATCAATCAACTCCAGCTTCCATACTCTCTCCACTTTGTCCTCAGAGTCCAACAGTGCAATGATTCTCTCTATCTCATATAACTTGCCCCAATTTTGACAACCCCCTTGGTTGAATTTCCTTTGTCTCCCATCAGTGTACTTGATCTCAAGGTAGTCATTCACAATTGCAGCATAGTAGATTCTTTAAGCTCTTAGAAATTTCAGTTGGTCTTCATCAAAATCTTCATCCAGTGGTTGGAGTTTCAATCCTGGAATGATTGTTAGGGCCCTTGACTTATATGGATTCACTCTTCTTGCAGCATGCTTGAATTTAATCTTTTTCACTTCAATGCTTGGCAGAAACTTATAACCTTTGCTTGTAGACCATTGTAGTAATCCATTAGCAGTTTGCTTTTGGAAATATACAGATGGTTTCTTGATTTGTATCTTCTTCTCTTCTTGAGTTAGCAAAACAGTTGCAGAAGCCATAGATGTAGATTTAGATAGGTCATTACTAACAGTATTCACCCTATACTTGGAGTCTTGTGTTGTGGTGAGATTACTGCTAGCAATGCCTATAGTTTGCTGTTTTCCATTCTTCCTCTCATAGACTTTGCCTTGGTCATCATCTCCTTTCTTATCCTTGCTATCCTTCTTCTTCTTTTTGTCCTCATCACCCTTATCACTCATGTGATGACTTCTTCTTCCATCACCTTTGTCTTCATTCTCATCATCCTTATCCCTCCTATTTTTGGCTATTTCTGGAATTGCACCAGTAGCAATGAATGATCTGAGAATATGCAGTGCCTCTATCTCTTCAGCAGTTCTTCTCCCCTTCTTCTTCTGCAGTTGATCAACAATATCAATGTTGAGTCTGTGGTTTTGAAGAGTAAGGTGACTAAGAATGACCAGCTGCTTGACATCTTGAATTTTGGTACCAGACTGGTAAAGAATGGTTCTTGGATTAGTGCACACTTCAGGTAGTCTAGACTGTTGCTCATTCCTTAAGTCATTGTACAGACTCCTGTTGTTCTCATTGACATCTCTCTTCTCAATCAGTTTGATTAGGGCATCTACCTCTGTGAACTTTAGAGCTTGTAGAGTTTTGTAGTTTAGATGCCATATCTTAGATTTTGAAATCATAAGTATTTTCTTGGGTATCACAGTAAAATACTCAATCTGATCCTTTAGGGCTTTCAGAAACTCCAAGAATGCTTCATCATGATAGACATTTGAGTTAGAAATTTCTTGTAGCTTGGCCTCAGTAATCAGCTTCACTTCTACAGGCTTGGCACTTTCAGGTTTGGAGGATGGAGGTTTATCAGATGGCATACTCCCTGCAACCACTGTGGTGGTGATGGATTGCTTCTGGCCACTGGTAGTAGTGATGTACACAGTTGGTAGAGTGACAACTGGCAGTGAGGATGGAGGATCATCAACTTTGCCTTTCCCTTTTCCTGGAACATGGGTTATAGATTTTGAACTCCTTTGATGACCACCCTCATTTATTGTAATACCTTTCTCCTTGGGTTTCTTCTTTCTAGGCTTCTCCTCTTTTGACTCCCCCTTAGGCTTTGAGTCCCTTAGGTTTCTCTTCTCCCCCTTAGGCTTGGTATCAGGCACTGAGGCTTTAGTATGGGCCCTTGGATTGGAAGAGGTGAGATTGGCAGATTCATCTGGAAGAGGGAGACCCATATGCTTCATTATGGCAGACAGCATCAATTGTTGATGCAGAAGAACATCAGCTGTGGTGATGGCTTGAGTGTTCAACTGCTCAGTGAGAGTTGCAACTTGGTCTGTCAGATGAGCATTGGACTGTTTGAGAGAGACCACCTCCTGTTCAAGAGTTTCCACCTTTGTAAACAACTTAATGGCTTTAAAACCTGATAGTGATTGATCTTTCAGTCTTTCCACTTCAAACTTGGTCATCTCATGCACAGCGACTTCAGTCACCAGCCTATCTCTATATTGATTTTTAAACAGAGTCCTCAGCATGGCATTGGCATCTGTTGTCTGATCTGATAGAGCTTGAAATTTATGCCCCAGACTTGTAACGACATCTTTCAGTATAGCTAGACCATTATCCATCTTGGTGCAGGTGGAGTTGCAGGATTTGACATCCTTGAAAACACTGTCCAACTGAGGGAATTTTGCATCAAAAGCTCTCTTGATTTCTTCCATTGTAGTAGCTGTTTTATCACATATATGGTTGACCTCAGTTTTAACTCCCTTCCCAAGATAGTGTGCAGCCTTGAGGAATCCCTTGTAAGAATCATTCATAGCCTCATACACTTCACCAGGAGTCAGAGATTTGGCATTAGAACCAAGTGAAGTGATGTACTCCTCCCTTAGATATTGAAGAGCGTCATTGAGAGTAATATCATATTTTCCTTGCAACCAGGCATCTACATTGCCATCTCTCTCAGCATCATCTATTATCTTTGCCTTTTGCATCTCCATATCATCTCTGTGACATAGGAGAATAGCTTCATAGTCTGGATCAGGCATGTCTGCAGTGAGAAGGTGTTGAGCAATCTTTGTGAACTCAGGAATGTGATCCACAGCTATGCTTTGAAGTGCTTCAACCGTCAATTGTGGTGGAACAGATCCTGATCCTGAAGCACTGCCATGTTGCACAGGCTTCAACCATTGTGACATAAAGTCAGAGCTAGAGCTAGGCAAGCTAGACTCCTCAGTTACAGATGCAACTTCTGTAACCGGATGGAATGACTCTACTACTGGTGTCTCCACAGAAGTGGGATGAGTTACACCAATAGTTGACACAGGCATAGAGTCTCTAGTGAAAACTAGTGAATCCTCTGTGTTTTTGATGGTGTCATTAGGATATGCCCCAGCTAGCATTCCCTCACCATCTAAATGTGGTTCCTGGGTGGTGAGCAAAGCGTCATGCACTAAGTCACTTGAGTCCATTGGCTCACCAAGAGAAGAAAATTCTTGGTGATCAATGCCTTGCTCCTCAATTGCTTGAGTTGCAGGCTCCAAAGAAAATTCTGGAGAGTAGTGTCTTTTAGAATGGATTTTGGCAACTCCCCCGAGAAATAGAGGGAGTTTCAATAATGATGTGCTCTCCACTCTGTGTTGCGCCAGCCTTATCACTCCCATGTGCTGACTCATTACAGGATTGTGCATTGGGGAGGATGTTTGATTCTATAGATGCACCCTGTTGAGAGGATACATCTAGTGAGCTATTTGCCCCTGATTTTACAACTTCAGCCATTATGTGACTGAAGAGGTGATTTGCTTAACTTTCTTCTTCTTTGGTCTGTGTAAAGGTGACTCAGGTGCCTCACTTTCTAAACCTTGTTCCATAGCCAAGGCTACTTCAGTTAAGATTTTTAGAGGTTCAGAAGCAACCTGTTTTCTCTTCTTCTCCTTTTTACTAACACCACCCTGTTGAGAGGATGATGTAGGTGGCTCTGTGTTTGGTAGAGTGTTTGTCTGATGGGGTTGGTTAGCATCTTGTTCTACTTGCTTAGGCCTAGCTAACTCTGATTTAGAGGCAACTATTGGCATGTTGTAGGGGTAAGTCCTAAATAAACTCTCCATATGGGGAGTTATTTTAAGTCTTACATCCACATCATTCCTAGTTCCCAAGCTACCAAAAATGAGTTTGGTCATGGATTTCGGATAACCTATTCTATTTCTATTCATCCTAGGCAATTCAATCAGTTTATTATCTACAAAATTTAGAGCAGATTGAATAAAACGAGGGAAGAAGATTTCATTACCTCTCTTGGTTGAGTTCTTACCAAGTCTCCCATACAGCTCCTACATTATGATTAGTCCAACATCAATTCTTTTCCCATAAGCTAGGGCATAGTCTATTTGTTGAACAAGTGTACTGATTTGGTCAAAGCTAGACTTCCTTGCTGTGAAGACTTGTAGAAGAGTGGCAAAGACATAGCTCCATTCTTTTCTCAAGAACTTCCTATTCAAACTTCCAAGTTTGATTTTATCTGAGTAGTTGATAAAATCAAAGAAGTCCTCCAATTCAGCATTAGTGGCTAGTGGGTCATACACTCCTTGTTGTAGCCCCAGTGCTTGATTCATGTCTGCAGTAGTGATGGTGTTCTTCTTGTCCTGAATCTTGCAGTAGACTACGTATGAGGTTATAGCATTCTCAAGAGCAATGACCTCCACAGTAGCAGTCCTCCAGAATTGCAATAGCAAATCTAGATACAGTGTTGGGTTGGCTGAAAGTGCATCCTTGATGTAGGACTCAGACATCCAACGAACAAAGCACTTGAAATTAGCATTAGGTGCTTCGACATCACTAGTAATAGCAATGAAGTTGGTGTGGGTAGGAATTGTGAGTTGGGTATTCGCCATTGTTACACAGAGAGATGAGAGAAGAGGATGAAGGTTGAAGAAGAAATTTAGCTTTTGTAGTTAGGGTTTTCAGAGGTTTTGGAACTTTAGATGCTTGAGAAATCGAATGAAATGAAATGAAAAGATGTAAAGCTGTGTAAGTGTGAAGTACTTGAATTGTCGATTAGATATATGTTTTGTATCGACAAGTCAGTCATTCGAGAAGTAGAAATCAACTATTTGATAAGTCAAGAAAGGTTTAATCGATATCTCAAGCAGTTTGTAACTCACAGGTGGCTATTATCTAACTTAGAAATAATTCCAAATTAAGTACAATATGTTTTTATGAGTGATTTAAATTCTGAATAAAAATCCAAAAACGGTTAAGATTCAGCGAGAATTCAGCCTTTTCAAATGATTCGACAACTCAAATGTTCTATTCGAGAACTCAGTCATTAGAGAACTCAAATGTTCTTTTCTAGAACTCAGTCATTAGAGAACTCAAATGTCCTATTCGAGAAGTCAAGCAAGTCTCTGTTCGATTTCTCTAAAATGCACTATTCGAGAACTCAAGAGTGTTCCAAATAGACTTGTTAGAGAAGTCGACCATAGACATGAAAGTCATTCGAGAAGTCTGACTTATCAAGCTACACTTTTCACTCATAAAATTTAATTTTCACTATATTTTCAAAATTTACCATAATTATTCAAATGAAGAATATTCTAACAAATTAAATAGTGATAGTCTTAAAATTTCATAGAAATTTCAAGCTAATTCGAATATGATTTTCAACATATGCAACAGATTTGAAATATTTATAAATCATATTTCAGCCAACACTTACTTCAAAAATATTGAGAATTTAGATAAAGTAAGTGTTTACTGCTGCAACAATCTAGTTGATATTTTCAGTTAGCCAGATTCTGAAGAATTCAGCATTCCAATCTCACTAACCAACCTTGTGAAGGTGGCTTCATCCAATGGCTTAGTGAATATATCAGCTAATTGTTTATCTGTAGGAACATAATGAAACTCAATGGTTTCATTATTTGCATGCTCCCTAATAAAATGATATCTGATGTCAATGTGCTTTGTCCTAGAATGATTGACAGGATTGGCAACTATAGAGATTGCACTTGTGTTGTCACACATGATTGGAATTCTTTCCAACACAAGTCCATAGTCTCTAAGTTAATTTCTAATCCAAAGCACTTGAGCACAGCAACTCCCAGCAGCTATGTATTCAGCCTGAGCTGTGGAAGTTGACACAGATTGTTGTTTCTTGCTGTACCAAGAGACTAACCTTTGTCCAAGAAATTGGCAGCTACCTGAGGTGCTTTTCCTATCCACTCTGCATCCAGCATAATCAGCATCAGAGTAACGAACCAAACTGAACCCTGTGTCCTTAGGATACCATAAACCCAAGTTTGGAGTGCCCTTCAGATATCTAAAATCCTCTTTATAGCAATCAAATGTGACTCTTTTGGATTTGATTGAAATCTTGCACACAAACATGTTGCAAACATGATGTCTGGCCTACTTGCAGTGAGATAGAGTAGAGAACCAACCATGCCTCTGTAGATTGAGATATCTACTTTCTTGCCTTTAGCATCTTCATCCAATTTAGTGGCAGTAGCCATGGGTGTCTTAGCAGGTGAGCAATCTTCTAAGTCAAACTTCTTCAATAAATCCTTGATGTACTTGGTTTGACTGATAAAGATACCATCCTTCCTCTGACTAACTTGCAACCCAAGAAAGAATGTCAACTCCCCATCATACTTATATCTGCTCTGCATGAGCTTAGAGAATTTCTCACACAGCTTCTCATTTGTAGAGCCAAATATGATATCATCCACATAGATCTGAACTAGGATAATATCATCACCATGCTTCTTGTAAAATAGTGTTTTGTCCAGTGTACCTCTAGTGAATTGATTTTCCAGAAGAAATTGTGATAAAGTATCATACCATGCCCTTGGAGCCTGCTTAAGTCCATATAATGCCTTAAGCAATCTGTAGACAAACTCTGGGAAATGTGGATCCTCAAAGCCAGGTGGTTGTTGTACATAAACTTCTTCTTCCAACTCTCCATTCAGAAATGCACTCTTGACATCCTTTTGATAGACTTTAAAATTTGAATGAGCAGCAAATGCAAAGAATATTCTGATGGCTTCCAATCTAGCAACAGGGGCAAATGTCTCATCATAATCGATGCCTTCCTGTTGAGGGTATCCTTTTGCAACCAACCTTGCTTTGTTTCTTACTACCACACCATTTTCATCCATCTTATTCTTCAGAACCCATTTTGTTCCAACAATGGTTCTGTTCTGTGGTGCAGGCACAAGTTCCCATACTTTGTTTCTTTCAAATTGATTCAGCTCCTCTTGCATAGCAATAATCCAATCTGGATCCAACAGTGCATCATCAAGTTTATTAGGCTCAATCTGAGATAGAAAGCAACCATAGAGACACTCATTTTGAGTTGCTCTCCTAGTTCTCACTCCTGCATTTGGATCTCCAATAATTTGCTCTACAGTGTGTGACCTATCCCATTTCCTTGAGTGCTCAGTTTGATTTCTCAACCTTGATGTTGCTTCATCATTCAAGACATGATCATTTTCATTTCCTCCCCCTTTGAAGTTGCTACTATTCACAGGTGTGTCTTGGATGCTAGTATCTTCACTGTTGGTTGGATCGGATTCTTTCTTGCTCCATCATTCACTTGAGTTTGTTAAACTAGAGTTTCAACTTCAGTTTCAATCCCTTAATCAGGATCATCTAGATTATCAAACTTTAATGGATCTCTATCTTCATCATTGGCTTCTTCTAATCCAGGTAGTTTGCTGTCATCAAATGTCACATCTGTGCTTTCCATAACTTTCTTTTGACTGATGCCATAAACCTTGTATGCAATTCTCTCCATAGAATAGCCAAGAAAAATTCCTTCAAATGCCTTTGCATCAAACTTCCCAACATATTCTGAATTGTCTTTCAACACAAAGCATTTGCTTCCAAAAGTATGAACATACTTTAGAGTAGGCTTCTTTCCAGTCATCAAATTGTAAGGTGTCTTTCCAGTGTTTTTGTTGATGAGGGTTCTGTTCTGGATGTAGCATACAGTGCTCACAGCTTCAGCCCAAAAACATGTAGGCATCTTTGCATCAAGCAACATTGTTCTAGCAGCCTCAATTAGAGTTCTGTTCTTTCTGTCAACTACTCCATTCTGTTGTGGAGTCCTCGGAGCTGAGAACTGTTGAGAAATGCCATTCTCTTTGCAAAATGCTTTAAGTAAGGCATTTCTGAACTCTGTTCCATTATCACTTCTCAATGCAATCACACTTGCATTGTGTATACCTTTCTGAACTCTGTTCCACCCATGTATACCTTGTGTAGTCATCAACCATCACTAGGGCATACTTCTTTCTTGAGAGTGACATAATATTGACAGGCCCAAACAAATCCATATGAATTAATTGCAGGGGCTTGGTGATTGATGTCACTATCTTTGACTCGTGGCTTGACCTTTTCATCTTTCCTTTTTGACAAGCCTCACACACTCCTTCTTGACAGAATTCAAGTGTGGGCATGCCTCTCACTAACTCTCTTTTGACTAGAGAATTAATGGCCTTGAAGTTCAGGTGTGATAACTTCTTGTGCCATAGCCAACAATCTTCATTTGATGCTTTTGAGTAGAAGCAACAAACTTTGTCCTTGTTTGCAGAGTCCATATTGGCTACAAACAGGCTTCCTTTTCTTACTCCAGATAGAGCAAAATCACCAGTCTTCTTGTGGGTGATCAAACATTCATCTTTGTCAAAATTTACCTTGAATCCTCTATCAGTAAACTGACCAACACTTAGCAGATTATGCTTGAGACCCTTGACTAGTGCTACATCTTCAATGATGACATTACCAACTTTTAACTTACCATATCCCAATGTGTTACCCATGCTGTCATCTCCAAAAGCAACCATTGGGCCAGCCTTCTCCTCATACTGTGATAGCAGGGCCATATCACCAGTCATATGATTTGAGCATCCACTGTCCAAAATCCACATGACCTTATTTTCATTTTCTTTGCCCTGCAAACACAAAGGTATTACTTCTCCTTTGGTACCCAAACAAGTTTGGGTCCATGTGACTTAGTGTAACACCCCCAGATCCGGGGTCCGGGATCTGGTGGTTACGGTTTCCAATTCTGTCCACAACAATTGAACTTTCCTTAACATAAAATAAATTACGTCTCTATGACCCAACACAACAATATAAAACACACCCGTTATAGTCCCAGAGATGAAATCAGAGTAACAATCAAATTTTTATTAATCACATTATGAGTTCTTACAATCCAAAAGAATTTCAATATAAATACATACTCTTTGCCATCCATTTACATAAGTCATACTAGACCATATTCTTGGTACTGAAAGAATAAATATATCCTACCAATAGCTTCTTCTTCAGCTCTGGTAGTCTCATCGTCCTCGCCCGCGTCGAGTGCGCCTTGTGCGAGTCATCTGGTCTAGCTGTTGTTGTGATATAATAATAAAGCAAGGGTGAGCAATAGCCCACCAACAATAATATATAACTGAACGATAATGTATAACAGTTCAAGAGTATCTTTCAAACCATATGCCATGCATTTACGGAAATGATGCCAGTATAATATGAACAATGAAGTTACAAGGTAACTTAAAGTATTTGTTTATAGAAATATCTGCTACATCAAAAGTAAGCGAGATATTCTCATTGTTATTAAGAAGAGGAACTTGCATGAAAAGGTTGCAATTCCAGTTATGAACACTTTTCCAGCTCTGCCAACAGTAATCATGTTGCAGGAAATAAATAAGTTTGGATGATGAACCGATGATGGAGTATTCACCGCGCCCGCTGTTCCAATCTTGATGATCAGTCGAGATCGTACAGCTCAATTTAGATTTACTACCGGTAGAAGGAAGAACTGACGGCTTTACTTGTATACCGCCTTACTAGCTCTCCCCGGCCAACGGTTGGGCCAAAGGGGATGGACCGGCGCTATTCGGCCTCTTACACGACTCCTAGTTCAAATAGAATTCATGATTCTGAATGTAACGTTCGTCCCCCTTTCCCCAAGTATAATACTAGTTGATAAGACTCCACAAAGTAGTCGTATCTAGTTGGAAAGGAAAATTTACCAATAACTCCCAAGCTATTACTTGGTAACGGATATCAACTTGTTCCAACATCTTACCCCTCGAAAGATGAGAAGGTAAACAATGACTTAATAAGTCAATAGCATCCGAGTTTCGAGTGGAGAGAATACTTTATGACCGGGAAGTCGACAAGATAAATAACATTTTCCAAGTAAGGTTCCCTTATTATTAGAGAGGTAGACTCAAAGAAGAATGATGTCTGAGAACCCTGAGAACCTTTCTTGATATAAGATTAATAATAATATGACTCCGAGATATTTTCTGTAATAATCGAAGAAGATAAACCTTATCGAGGTTATTCTAAGTATGGAATAAATATTCAGAGAATATTTATTGAATTAAAATATTTTACAGAATATTTAGGAATATGAAAGAATATCTTTAATCAGAGTATCTCTCAAATAATTCTTGAAGAAATATCGAGAGAATATTTATTGCATAATTAAATAATCAAATGAATATTGAAAATAATATTCATTAATTAATAAGACCTGAAAGGAATATTTAAAATAATATTCGATGATTAAATAGAACCCTGGATGAATATTCAAAATAATATTCATAATTAATTAGGAATTTAAATGAATATTGATAAAGTAATATTCATTTAATGAATAATATTCTAAATGAATATCAAGTAATATTCATTTAGTAATTCAAGCTTTAAGGGAATATTCGAGATAAGACTCGATAAATAAATCAAGTTTCAGATGAACATTAAAATAATATTCGACAGGTAATTACTATCTTAAATGAATACTCAAATGTAATATTCATTTAATGAATAATATTCTAAATGAATATCCAAATAATATTCATTTAGTAGTCCAACCTTTAGAAGAATATTCGAAATAATAATCGATAAATAATTCGACTCTGAATGAATATTAAAAATATTATTCGTCGAATAGTTACGTTCAAATAATTATTTGAAGTAAGGATCGTTAAAATAAATAATCTCGAACGAATATTCAAATAATATTCGTCGCCCGAATAATGGAAAATATTTACTTAAATATTTTCCTCCGAGGTAATCTCGATATATCAAGAAATATTGACTCCCGGTCTATATTTGATGAATAAGATGTATACGCCCTTCTATGAGGGTCTTACAATAACCGGCTTATAGTTGATACGATAGCTATCTAATTTATAAGCCAATAACAATCAGGGAACAAGCATAATGATATAACTTGAAAGTAGGCATGCATGCTATGGCATATGTATATCAGAAAACATATATATAAATTTATTCAATCACAACAACAGCCTAAAAGAAGGTAATTGAAACTTGCCTGGTAGTCGAGTACGGTAAGGGGTAGTGGTAGCGGGTCTCGGGTCAGCTTGGTGATCTATAAATATCCAAGGCATTCGAGATTAATCACTTAACATCTTAAAAGTTAAGTTATACTTAAATCGAAACACGTTCTCGAGTTATCTCGTTATACCCCTTTTAGTGGATTCCTTTTTATCCTCGATCCGACCCGACATTCGTTCGTTAATACGACATGTCATTGTACTTACACTTGGGACATACTTAAGTCATACAAGTTCTAAAGTCGATCGTTACGAATCAATATTATGCTCCGAGTTTTATCGCCCGGGTTCGTTCGCGATTAACTTTGATTCGAACATTTTTATAAAATCGAAAAACGATCCGTTTCACATGAGGTTTTCTCTCACACCTTCCTTTTTACCTCTAGTATTTAATTACCAAGATTCGCCACTGACTTACGTATTTTATCGGGGTTCAATTTCAGTTACGAACTTTCGCTTACGGATTCGAACTACTTTTAGTAAACCGACCGTAACTCCTAAACCGTAAGTCCGTTCACGCGTTCTTTATATAAAAACGAAGCTTATAACATAACCTATCTTATCATGGGAAAATACAACACTGGACAGTGAGTTCATGCTACTGTGGTGCACGGTTTTTAAAGATTATCGAAAATTCGGCATTACGACGGCTATGTTTACATGCTTTTCCAAATTTTTATCATCATCAAATCATCCTCCAACAACAAGCAATTCAAGACCTAAAGTTTCTCATCTATTCTAAGTCATGATATATCAAGAACAACTCAAATCCAACAAGTATGAAACATCAATAACAACCAATTATGCATACATGGATCTAAACATACTAACACCTCTCCATCATATATCCATCCAAAAAAAATCCATAAACTCAAAGTAGTACTAAGGGTTCTTGAGCTTTATACCTTCCTTGGAGAGTGAATAACACTTGTTAAGCCTTGAATGATCCTTAAGTAGCCTTAGTATACTTGAATCAATCAAAAGAAAACAAGAACACAAAGTTAATACTTAAAAGTTACTATTCATCATCATCTTCTTGATTTTATATCTCAAGATTGGTATGGAATTTGAAGATGAAATTCATAGGGTATCTTAGTTATGAAATATAGGACTCACCTTAATTTTCTTGAGATTTAACCATGGATGGAAGTTGGATTTCTCCTCTTGAAAAAGAGGGCAGGTCGAATGGAGGTAAATGGAGGGGGAAAGAGTTTGTTTGCATCTTTTACTTGGTTGCTTGTGCTAAATGAATTATTGGGATGAGGTTTTGATAATATCTTGGCCAAATGTCACTTTAATAAAGTGATTATGTCATGGATGATGTTTAAACAAGTGGACAAGTGGTGTGTCATGTACTAATATCTTGTATCCTTGGTTTGATTCTTAGTGTGCTAGTTACTCTTGCAAATAGCTTAGTTACTTGATCTCATCCACTTGCACATACTTGCATCTTGGTTCTCTGCTCGTTTCTTTGTCCGTTTATTGCTCAATTCATTGATCGTTCGGACGAATAACTAAGTAGTTTCACCTCTGGGGTTTACCGGGAAATTTCTCGATATTCATAATACCTTCCCCAATCCTTAATATAATCCTCGTGATGACCATGTGGGATATTTAATCTCGATACGAACTTAAACCGTAATCTAGGATTCGTTCGCTTTATTGATTAATCTCGTTATAACGTTTTAGCGGTTTCTAGAATGCTTGTTTCACTGCCTCAGTGGTTTCCTACCTTCATTCTTAAATCAAATATAATAACATCCCAAAATATCAAATCCTCAAAGTTAACATCTCAATTCTTGGATTATAATAATATTTAATCCACTGTCCGGTCAAATATTATACTGAAAAAGAATTTGGAATTTCTGAATTCCGATCGTCTCTGCATTCACTTATTTCCTCCGCGTATTACTAATATGATTTCGAAACATCCATATCACGTCCCGTACATAGGGTGGTGTGAAAAGTTTTCCAACTTACAAAATCACTATTCATCCACCAAATTACTATGCACGTACAGGAAATACTATGCACGTACGGGAAACACTATGCACGTACGGAAAATACTATGCACGTATGGGAAACACTATGCACGTACGGGAAACACTATGCACGTACTCATTTCCCTTCAAGGATCCATTAGCTCCTTCCTGGATGGTAGATTATTCTTATCTAGGTCCTCAACCATCGAATTACTCTATTCTGACAATATACCAATGCATCAGGATCATTGTCCAAAGCAATATCCATTCATTACAATCATTGTCCTTTGAAACCACCATTCATTAGAGCTGGTGACCTTGTTGTCGGAATCATTGTTCCTCATTTTATCATTACTTAATAAAAAGTTTTAATTATATCCAAAATTTGGGGTTCTTACAGTCTCCCCTCCTTAAAAGGATTCCGTCCCGGAATCAGGTAGGAAGCAAAGAGTCGTTTGCCTGTCGTTCACTTTTTAGCTTCCCGGTCAATTCTTAGTCGTTCTACCCTTCCTCAGCACATCTTCTAGTGCTATAATCCATACTGTATCCTTTTTCCATCAACGTTGCTACTTTTCGTACAACTCACTATCCGGGTTATACTCTTACTCAGTCTTATCCTTATTGATACCTGCAGTAACATTGGTATCACTATCACCCTACGAATTCGGAGGTAACCTCGCTCGTACTGTGCATTTCCTGATCGCTTTAATCTTCGTAATCTCGATCAATATAGAGAAGTGGAAAGATTTATTGAGAGATCACTATGATCAATTGAACATTTGTTATATTGCATAGTTAGTACAGAAGGGGGCCAGCCTTTAGTACTTGACAAGCAATTAAACAAGTTATGGTATTCCACTTAGACTTCTATCACATAGACAGATAGTCACGTAGCCGTACCTCCCCTCCTTAAAGGGTTGTTCTTCTCAATTCATAAAGAAGATGAGTAAGAGAGAAGAAAAGAAAAGAATTCTAAAGGATTATAGAAAGTTTTCATGATTGTAAAATATCATACTCAGAATTTACCTCTAAACTATAGAGGTTCATCAAAGAAGAAAATAATCATGATTATATCCAATACCATTTGATCGCAATCTCATGAGTCAACATATCTTGCTGCTTTGTCCATTATTCTATGGACTTATACCCTGGTTTAACCTTAGCAACATTTACTTTTGGAGAATCTTTGAACCTCTCAGGTTAAATCTTAGTTTCTCGCTTGACACCATTGTTACTGACATTCCATGTCACGCTACTAGCTTTTTCATATCTATAATATTAACAATATCAGGTTGTCATCCCGAGAATTTATCAAAAAACCCTTTTATTAATCCATTCATAACATTCCTTGCTTCATATTCTATAGTTGTTTTCCCAGTCTTTTCTTTATCAATCACATCCTTCTTATTATCTGATTCTTATTTACTTCTGTTATTTACTTTCACCTTCATCTTTTTATTGAGATATCTTTTGCACTTGGTACCTCCTTATTGGTATCCCGTTACATTTACTCTATAATCATCACATTATTCCAATTTAAATTCTCCGAAATGAATCTGGCCGATCCCTTTAACTTAGATTCAATATATTCTACTTCTGCCAACCTTGTTTCTCATCACTTGCTATTTTCTATCCGTGATTTTCCACAGGTTGTTCTTCGTAAGTCAGACCAGGTTGTATATCTACCCGCTCGTACTCTTATCATCTATCGAGCTTCTGCATTTTACTGGCATAGCCTTGCCACATGAAACACGTTACGATCATGCTATAAGTTTTGGGGGTAGAGCTGGCTCGAATGCCACCTTCCGAACACTTGTCAGATGGCCCAACAAATCTCGGGCTCAACTGCCCTTATTTCTTTTTTTTACGGGAATACATTTAGCATCATGAATCGTCCGCCTCATATTCTCTATCTTGTTTGCGCAGAAGTACACTAACACAACTTGCTTGTCATTCATCAACATGCCATTTAGCTTATCAATAGCATCACTTTCTTTATTTTTACGTTGTCATCTACTTTCTTAGAAGAATCGCCATCGCTTGTTGTTTAAATAGTGTGTTAATAGCTAACCATACGGGTTTCAAATCCTTTAGGGAGACAGAGTAATCACTATTCCTTATCCATAAGGAGCACTTCCTGAACTTGATGTAGATATCACATGAAGTAGATAAAATTGCAGAAGAGCTTCAAGCATCGCAGCTATGTTCGGTTGATGAAACTATCGCTCATGCATCTTCCATAAAAGACTGGAAACTTAACGGTTTACTTCGTCAATTTTGTATCATGGTCCTGGTCCGCCTCAAAACGGGACCTTCTAAGGTACGTAATATGCTTAAGACTCCATCAGGAATCGAATCTTTACTTAAACTATTATTACCTTCGATTCTTGCACAATCATCAAAAGGAATGTAACTTCCTCCACTCCAATATGACCTTCAAGGTCTTTCCAAATATCATTTTGTTTCTTCGGTATGAACATTTATAATTATTCCTTTATACTTAGACTGTCGGCCACCTCATTGGCCTTTCCTGATAATAATAATTTCTGGTAATCCTTGTTCTCTGGATATATTCCAATTCAAACATTTCTACCTCATTCCCATCATTGTTGGGTGAAAGCATTCTCCCTTTAAGCTCTGCTGATGGAGAAAAATATATTTATCAGTCTTTCTCCATAAGTCATTGCTTCCACCTACCCGTGGGAACTTTATCACGTTTATTCCCAATCCTACTTAGGATACTTCTTTTCTTAGTTCTTTTCTTGTCTTAGGATAATCTCAACCTTTATAGGTTCAATCAATACTTCCTCAGGGTTTAGTAGAAGATTCCTACGATCTCATTACTATTTCCTTTATATCAGAAGCCCTTGCAGTCGGTGCTTACTTATAAGCAACCCTGCTTTGTCTTTTCGTTGCTGGTCTAGTCACTTTATAGTCCGTTGTGACTTGGCCTCAACTGGCCACACTAAAATAAAAATATATGATTTTAAGGGTTGGCTAATTAGCATTACTTTTCTAGCAATTGCCGGCATAGTGTCTTCTTCTTTGATACCTTTCTACCTTCCAAAACTTTACTTCATATAAGTCTTAATCGGCTACTCAGCGCCGTCTCCGGTCGCCTTTCCTCTATTTTTATCTTTTCAACTATTCTTATCAATCCCGCGTGCCACGCAAGCTTACCATTCCTGGCATAACAGCCTTTTTACTTAAGTCAATCCCGGAGTTTCTCCGTCCGGCTAATTTCTTACTTACATTTCCTGTTTTCGTCCAATCTCACTTCATCATTTTATCACTACCGTCGATTGTAATGCTCAGGGTCCGTTTACTAACCCATTTTACAGCATCCTTACCCAAATCACAGGATTTGCTCCAGTTTCTACTCTCTTCCATGACATTCTCTGATAATCAGAAAGACAAGGTTTGCCAAAATTCACCGAATTCCTTTCCAGACTCAAGGAAATTTTGATCAATCTACCCACCTACTGGTAACATTAAGGAGACCAGTTTCGAAACCTGAAGAATAGTTCTATGAACCTCCAAGCAGGTGGAATCATAAGCAATCATAGTTAACGAAATAATCATCATCAGATTGGAAGTTTACCCACTGGAGAGGAATCAATTATATCCATCCCTTAGAAGGGAATCAATAGTTTCAAACTGAAACCTGTCACAACGTCCTGATACCTATACGTCCTGATATTCAATACTACCAAATGTCGGTCTTCCTAACCCTTTATACGAAGCGTCGTTGGAAGCACAAAGTCTCTTTTTTCCATTAAGCAATGCCAGCTCTTGATCATTACCAATTTCACCTTTTAGCTCCAGGAAGATTTTCTCACATTTTTCTCTTTAACTGCTGATCGTATTACTTGATCTATTATAATTCTGCATCGGAATAAACTTAAGGTAACTACTATAATTCATTGAAAGAAAGAATTTAATATTCCTCTAAATTACATGCATCTAACATTTCTGGTTCATCATTTTACTGAGTTGAAATTAACCCTATACTTAGTCTCTGGCAGTAGTCTCATTACGAGTTCATCTTGACTCACTGGTCTTATCTTCCGGTAGGTTCTGAGATCATTGTCTTGCTTACTACTTCCTTATATAACTTTATCCAATCATGCTATCACTTCCCAATGTCTTTACTTTCTAACTGATTCATTCATAAAATGAACATTTCCCTTAATAAAACCACCTTATTAACCTCAATTTGGTTCCATAATTTACAACCTACGACACCTGCCTTCTCATGGCGAATTATTACTGACCATATTCATACTAATTCATTTATCAAATGATATGGCACTTACTGCCTCCTTCTCAACTATTCCTTGGGACTCTGCTCCTCGCCCTAAATCGATGTCTTTGATAATCATACATCCCTCTAGCTCTTTCTTCGTTAACATGGAAGTCTCTAGGGATTCTCGTCTATTCCCGTATAAGATCTCAAGTGATCCTTTCAATCCGTCTTACTTGCTGGTACTACCTCCAGTAGACCGGCTACGAATCCAACATGAATCTTCAGTTCTCTTGCTAATAACTCAGTTCTTTATGCTCCCTTTTCTGAGCACTATACTTTAATCATCACAGTTTTTCTGGCTGCAACCCTCATTCCTCAAGGGTAAGCTCCTTATCCTAACAGGATTTTTCCTTATCTGCTGGAACCTCTTCCGGGTCTCCAGTAGGGTACTCCATCGAATTACCCGCTGATCTTCAGCATATAAAGCATCATCGCGCTGCTGCTCGTATGCCTCAAGGTTTGTCGCCTTACTCTTCGTTACGATATCGAGCTAAGTTACTATCATGATACTTAAGAGTTCCCATAAGGGTTTTATATGTCATCACTACATTAAGTAGTCCGACTATGAACTTGGCAAGAGTTCTTATTATCTTAGTGAATTTATTGTTTTAACGTCGCCTCATCTCTGGGGTTTATAACGTACGCTCTGATACCACTTCTGTAACACCCCCAGATCCGGGGTCCGAGATCCGGTGGTTACGGTTTCCAATTCTGTCCACAACAATTGAACTTTCCTTAACATAAAATAAATTACGTCTCTATGACCCAACACAACAATATAAAACACACCCGTTATAGTCCCAGAGATGAAATCAGAGTAACAATCAAATTTTTATTAATCACATTATGAGTTCTTACAATCCAAAAGAATTTCAATATAAATACATACTCTTTGCCATCCATTTACATAAGTCATACTAGACCATATTCTTGGTACTGAAAGAATAAATATATCCTACCAATAGCTTCTTCTTCAGCTCTGGTAGTCTCATCGTCCTCGCCCGCGTCGAGTGCGCCTTGTGCGAGTCATCTGGTCTAGCTGTTGTTGTGATATAATAATAAAGCAAGGGTGAGCAATAGCCCACCAACAATAATATATAACTGAACGATAATGTATAACAGTTCAAGAGTATCTTTCAAACCATATGCCATGCATTTACGGAAATGATGCCAGTATAATATGAACAATGAAGTTACAAGGTAACTTAAAGTATTTGTTTATAGAAATATCTGCTACATCAAAAGTAAGCGAGATATTCTCATTGTTATTAAGAAGAGGAACTTGCATGAAAAGGTTGCAATTCCAGTTATGAACACTTTTCCAGCTCTGCCAACAGTAATCATGTTGCAGGAAATAAATAAGTTTGGATGATGAACCGATGATGGAGTATTCACCGCGCCCGCTGTTCCAATCTTGATGATCAGTCGAGATCGTACAACTCAATTTAGATTTACTACCGGTAGAAGGAAGAACTGACGGCTTTACTTGTATACCGCCTTACTAGCTCTCCCCGGCCAACGGTTGGGCCAAAGGGGATGGACCGGCGCTACTCGGCCTCTTACACGACTCCTAGTTCAAATAGAATTCATGATTCTGAATGTAACGTTCGTCCCCCTTTCCCCAAGTATAATACTAGTTGATAAGACTCCACAAAGTAGTCGTATCTAGTTGGAAAGGAAAATTTACCAATAACTCCCAAGCTATTACTTGGTAACGGATATCAACTTGTTCCAACATCTTACCCCTCGAAAGATGAGAAGGTAAACAATGACTTAATAAGTCAATAGCATCCGAGTTTCGAGTGGAGAGAATACTTTATGACCGGGAAGTCGACAAGATAAATAACATTTTCCAAGTAAGGTTCCCTTATTATTAGAGAGGTAGACTCAAAGAAGAATGATGTCTGAGAACCTTTCTTGATATAAGATTAATAATAATATGACTCCGAGATATTTTTTGTAATAATCGAAGAAGATAAACCTTATCGAGGTTATTCTAAGTATGGAATAAATATTCAGAGAATATTCAGAGAATATTTATTGAATTAAAATATTTTACAGAATATTTAGGAATATGAAAGAATATCTTTAATCAGAGTATCTCTCAAATAATTCTTGAAGAAATATCGAGAGAATATTTATTGCATAATTAAATAGTCAAATGAATATTCAAAATAATATTCATTAATTAATAAGACCTGAAAGGAATATTTAAAATAATATTCGATGATTAAATAGAACCCTGGATGAATATTCAAAATAATATTCATAATTAATTAGGAATTTAAATGAATATTGATAAAGTAATATTCATTTAATGAATAATATTCTAAATGAATATCAAGTAATATTCATTTAGTAATTCAAGCTTTAAGGGAATATTCGAGATAAGACTCGATAAATAAATCAAGTTTCAGATGAACATTAAAATAATATTCGACAGGTAATTACTATCTTAAATGAATACTCAAATGTAATATTCATTTAATGAATAATATTCTAAATGAATATCCAAATAATATTCATTTAATAGTCCAACCTTTAGAAGAATATTCGAAATAATAATCGATAAATAATTCGACTCTGAATGAATATTAAAAATATTATTCGTCGAATAGTTACGTTCAAATAATTATTTGAAGTAAGGATCGTTAAAATAAATAATCTCGAACGAATATTCAAATAATATTCGTCGCCCGAATAATGGAAAATATTTACTTAAATATTTTCCTCCGAGGTAATCTCGATATATCAAGAAATATTGACTCCCGGTCTATATTTGATGAATAAGATGTATACGCCCTTCTATGAGGGTCTTACAATAACCGGCTTATAGTTGATACGATAGCTATCTAATTTATAAGCCAATAACAATCAGGGAACAAGCATAATGATATAACTTGAAAGTAGGCATGCATGCTATGGCATATGTATATCAGAAAACATATATATAAATTTATTCAATCACAACAACAGCCTAAAAGAAGGTAATTGAAACTTGCCTGGTAGTCGAGTACGGTAAGGGGTAGTGGTAGCGGGTCCCGGGTCAGCTTGGTGATCTATAAATAGCCAAGGCATTCGAGATTAATCACTTAACATCTTAAAAGTTAAGTTATACTTAAATCGAAACACGTTCTCGAGTTATCTCGTTATACCCCTTTTAGTGGATTCCTTTTTATCCTCGATCCGACCCGACATTCGTTCGTTAATACGACATGTCATTGTACTTACACTTGGGACATACTTAAGTCATACAAGTTCTAAAGTCGATCGTTACGAATCAATATTATGCTCCGAGTTTTATCGCCCGTTGTCTAAGTGTTTTACCGAAGTTATAATCAAGCGGGTTTTTAGGGGTTCGTTCGCGATTAACTTTGATTCGAACATTTTTATAAAATCGGAAAACGATCCGTTTCACATGAGGTTTTCTCTCACACCTTCCTTTTTACCTCTAGTATTTAATTACCAAGATTCGCCACTGACTTACGTATTTTATCGGGGTTCAATTTCAGTTACGAACTTTCGCTTACGGATTCGAACTACTTTTAGTAAACCGACCGTAACTCCTAAACCGTAAGTCCGTTCACGCGTTCTTTATATCAAAACGAAGCTTATAACATAACCTATCTTATCATGGGAAAATACAACACTGGACAGTGAGTTCATGCTACTGTGATGCACGGTTTTTAAAGATTATCGAAAATTCGGCATTACGACGGCTATGTTTACATGCTTTTCCAAATTTTTATCATCATCAAATCATCCTCCAACAACAACCAATTCAAGACCTAAAGTTTCTCATCTATTCTAAGTCATGATATATCAAGAACAACTCAAATCCAACAAGTATGAAACATCAATAACAACCAATTATGCATACATGGATCTAAACATACTAACACCTCTCCATCATATATCCATCCAAAAAAAATCCATAAACTCAAAGTAGTACTAAGGGTTCTTGAGCTTTATACCTTCCTTGGAGAGTGAATAACACTTGTTAAGCCTTGAATGATCCTTAAGTAGCCTTAGTATACTTGAATCAATCAAAAGAAAACAAGAACACAAAGTTAATACTTAAAAGTTACTATTCATCATCATCTTCTTGATTTTATATCTCAAGATTGGTATGGAATTTGAAGATGAAATTCATAGGGTATCTTAGTTATGAAATATAGGACTCACCTTGATTTTCTTGAGATTTAACCATGGATGGAAGTTGGATTTCTCCTCTTGAAAAAGAGGGCAGGTCGAATGGAGGTAAATGGAGGGGGAAAGAGTTTGTTTGCATCTTTTACTTGGTTGCTTGTGCTAAATGAATTATTGGGATGAGGTTTTGATAATATCTTGGCCAAATGTCACTTTAATAAAGTGATTATGTCATGGATGATGTTTAAACAAGTGGACAAGTGGTGTGTCATGTACTAATATCTTGTATCCTTGGTTTGATTCTTAGTGTGCTAGTTACTCTTGCAAATAGCTTAGTTACTTGATCTCATCCACTTGCACATACTTGCATCTTGGTTCTCTGCTCGTTTCTTTGTCCGTTTATTGCTCAATTCATTGATCGTTCGGACGAATAACTAAGTAGTTTCACCTCTGGGGTTTACCGGGAAATTTCTCGATATTCATAATACCTTCCCCAATCCTTAATATAATCCTCGTGATGACCATGTGGGATATTTAATCTCGATACGAACTTAAACCGTAATCTAGGATTCGTTCGCTTTATTGATTAATCTCGTTATAACGTTTTAGCGGTTTCTAGAATGCTTGTTTCACTGCCTCAGTGGTTTCCTACCTTCATTCTTAAATCAAATATAATAACATCCCAAAATATCAAATCCTCAAAGTTAACATCTCAATTCTTGGATTATAATAATATTTAATCCACTGTCCGGTCAAATATTATACTGAAAAAGAATTTGGAATTTCTGAATTCCGATCGTCTCTGCATTCACTTATTTCCTCCGCGTATTACTAATATGACTTCGAAACATCCATATCACGTCCCGTACATAGGGTGGCGTGAAAAGTTTTCCAACTTACAAAATCACTATTCATCCACCAAATTACTATGCACGTACAGGAAATACTATGCACGTACGGGAAACACTATGCACGTACGGGAAATACTATGCACGTATGGGAAACACTATGCACGTACGGGAAACACTATGCACGTACTCATTTCCCTTCAAGGATCCATTAGCTCCTTCCTGGATGGTAGATTATTCTTATCTAGGTCCTCAACCATCGAATTACTCTATTCTGACAATATACCAATGCATCAGGATCATTGTCCAAAGCAATATCCATTCATTACAATCATTGTCCTTTGAAACCACCATTCATTAGAGCTGGTGACCTTGTTGTCGCAATCATTGTTCCTCATTTTATCATTACTTAATAAAAAGTTTTAATTATATCCAAAATTTGGGGTTCTTACACTTAGAAACAATTTTATCATAAACAACATGCTTATCAACTTTCTTGGTATTAGTCTTCTTGTCACTGTTAGAAGTCTTAGAACCTGAGGTTTCAGACTTAGGTGACAGAGGTACCTTTCTAGCTCTAAGAGGACTTGAAGACTTTGACCTTGTGTAGTGTGTGTGAGAGTTGTGATTGATACAACCATCAATGAATTGCCTTCTCAGATTGAAACAACTAGTCATGACATTTATATTGCATGGCATACAGTCAAATTTATCACAGAATGGAGAATCTCTATGTCTTAAAGGCACAGAACAGTCATAGAAAGGTTTGGGCACACTACCAAAAGGTTTCTTGCATGCATGAGTTAAATGATTGGTACTGAAACAATTTTGACAAGTTTTCCTAGGAGCATTAGGCATATAAGCATAATTATTATCTTTGTTAATCCCTAGTTTGCCATTTCTGTTCTATTTCTTCTTAGCCACTTTCTTCTCAGATTCATTTTTCCCAGCTGATACAAACTTAACAAACTTCTCAGGTCTAGACTTACCACCTACTGGCTCCTTGGTTTTTGATTTGACACTCTCACTCTTAGAGGATGCTGGTTATTCATTAGACTGTGCCTCATCCTCATCATTCAACATTTGATTAGTGAGTAAGGCATCCTCATCAATTTCCAATGTTGATTCTTTAAAAATTGGAGACTCAGTCATTTTCAAAATGTAAGGCACTTCCTCCTGAACAACCATGTCATCTTCAATGACAGCATAGCCTTTCCTCTGTTTAAGAGTGCCATAGTCAAGTCCAATGGCAGCCTTGGGTTTTGAAAGGCAGAGTGTGTAAACTTGTAACACTATAACTAATGTAACTCAAACTAAAGGAAAAGATACTTAACCAGAAGACAATCAAGAACAAGAAGTCACAAGAAATCAACACTAAATGAAGACAAGGTAATTGATACAATTCAACATGTTAACTATGATCAAGCCAAGAAGAAATCATTGAGAGAAGTTCAAGTCGAAGTTGTTCATGCCTCAGTGATTTGAAAAACCAAGAATCAAGATCATAACTATCACTATCAATAAGACCAATTGATTTCAAGTGAACAAGAAGGAAAGCAATTATTGGAAAGCCACAATACTAATTGGGTATGGTAATTTATTCAAGAAGTAAAAACCCTATCAAGATTAGTCACTTATGAACCAGACCGTTGCATCAAGTGTCAGGACATTGATAGCAAGTTTATGTCAGTAATAAAGATCCATATTCAAGAGCTTAGTGAAGAACAAAGAAGACATGAAGATATCACAAGTTCAAGATGTGCATTGAAGTTTCAAGTTGAAGACCAGAATATTTTCTAAGTACTAAATATTCTAGATGACCAAGTAGAAGTTTCTAAGTAGAAGTTCTACTTAGAAATTCGAGATGGCTAAGTAGAAATTCTCAAGTAGAAGTTCTACTTAGAGTTCAGCTTCAACATGACACATGGCATCTTCTGATTGGCAGATTTCCAAGCTTTCAAGATAAGGCAAGATTTATGTGGACATCATTGGGCCACGTATATCTTAGTCTTTGAAGTCTACAGGACATAGATTACATGTAGTATAAATAGAAGTACTTGTGTAATGTTTTTAGTTAGAGAGCAATTCTTGAAAAAAACACAAGAGAAAAAGAGAGAGTGCATTCACAGAGCTTAGTATCATTCACTTCTCTCTGAACTTCTGTTATACTTTGTAATGAATGTTGTAGCAACCATTTCAAGTTATATATAAGACATATATTCCTTGAATCTGTGTGTTCATTTATTGCATCGTATTTATTGCTTCTCATATTCGAAAAGTTGTATTCACCCCCCCTCTACAACACATTTGGACCTAACAGGTTTAGCTTGGATTTTCTCATGGTAGGACTGCAGTAGACTAGATGAGTTCTTAAAGGCTTTCAGTTTGAATTCATTCTCAGCTAGTTCATCCCTAAGAGCCTTCTCAACCTGACTAGCACATAGAACCTTATTCTGTAAATATTCAACTTCTTTCTTAAGGTTATCTACTTGCATAGCAGTTAGCTCAAGTTCCTCATTCTTCTTGTTTAACAATTCATTCTTAGCAGACAGTTTAGCAATCTCTTCATTAGCAGTAGTCATACTAGTATGAATATTAAACATTTCAATAGATAGTTGTTCAACCATGCATTTGTACTCAGAAACAGACATATCTATGGTAGTGAGAGATGGTACCCGAGAGTCAGATAGAGATTGTTCATCCTTGGAATCAGCCATCAAGGCATAGTTGTAGAATTCTTGCTCCTCTCCATCACTATCAGAGTCATCCCAACACTTCCATTCAGCTATGTAGGCCTTACCTTATGTTAGCTTTTTCAGAAGGGCCTCATACTTGGCTTCAAGCTCTAGAAACTCCTTATCCTTCTTTTTAGGATTCTTGCATTCACTGACAAAATGCCCTAGGTCATTGCATCTATAACACCTTACAGATGACCTATCCACATGGGTGGTTTTGAATTTATTCTTGTTTGCTTTTACAGGTGCCTTGCTCTAGTTGAATGAATGGTTTTGGGGTCTAGGTTTGAAGGGTTGGTTCCTCTTGAATCTGATGTTTGGAAACTTTCTGGCCATGAAAGCATATGAAGTGTTTTTCATGCCATCTAGCTCTTCAAGAGTATAGAACTCTTCTTCTTCCTTCTCCTCAACAGGTTCAGTCACTTCACCTTCATTTTTTTCATCATCAACTATCTCTTCTATCCTCAACTGACTTGTAGATGCTTCTAGGTCTTGAACAGATTTACTGACAATCAAGGCACATGATGTGTTTACCATTCTGCCTTGGTTGGCTTGGATAGCCCTCTTCTGAAGCAAATCAAGCTCATGAGTCTTAAAACCCCATAGAGCACATCATATGTGATTTTGTTCAAATCTCTTTCTCTTAGAGAGATGACCCTTTGCTCTAGGTGGTTTGGTGAAGACAATAAAAACTTCATGTTCAACTCCTTGGTGCTGTAAACCTTACCATTCATCTGTGGCTCAGTCACTAGCTTGTGAAACCTTTCAAACATATCAGTAATACTTTCTTCGGACTGAGCCATGAAAGCTTCATACTGTGTGACCAGTATCTGTTTCTTGTTTCCTCTAACTTCCTCTGTTCCTTCACATAATACCTCAATATGATCCCATATCTCTTTTTCTGTTTTGCAGGAGGCAATGTTGGCAAACATTGATATTTCCATAGAATCTATGATCAGCAGCATGAGATGACTATCAAGGGCAACCATCTCCTTTTCTGTCTCTGTCCATTTAGATGGTTCTTTAGCCATATAGGATCTTGGAATGGTTATAGTTCCAACAGTCTTTTCAGGAATCTCGTGTTGTGGAACAAAGGGACCATTCTTGAGTATCTGAGGACATAGAGGGTTAGCAGCTTTGATGAACAAAAACATTTTAATCTTCCAGAGGTTGTAATTCTCTTTGTCGAACTTAGGGACCTTCACTGTTCCTGTAGTCTTTGGTGTATTCATGATCGTTTTCTATTTTTGAATAAACAGCCTGCTCTGATACCACTTGTTGAGAATTGAACACACATACGAGAATACAGAGGGGGGGTGAATGGATTCTTAAACTTTTCTTACGATAATTGTTTTAGGTGAAGGTTGTTTTAACTTGGTTTGAATTTGGTTGTGTAACAGAGTGTGTGTTTGTGTTTGACAGATTATGTAAGTGCGGAATATAAACACAAGAACACGATATCACTTTAATCTAATATTGTATTAGATAAAGATCTGGTACAATCTGTGAATACAAATGTTAGTATTCTCAGCTTCCTTCTCAGAGAGATATTACTTGGAAAAACTCTAGATCACTCTGTTTGATACTTGCTAAAGAAGTAGGGTTGTTCTCTTACAATACGTGAACAACTTGCTTACAACAAATAAGGTAGCAAACAAATTTGATTTTTAATGTGTCTATCATATTTGAGTAAACATCCACTTCTTTAGCTCTTTGTCTCTTGTACTATCACTCCAAGCTTCTTTGTAGGCTTTCCAACGTGCTTTACAGTATGTGGTCCATAAAGTGTCTTGGTTTGTTGCAGGTCTTTGACTTGTACAATTCTTCAGTATTTTGTCTCCAAGATTGTATTCGAGAAGTAACTCTGTTGGTGATTCGAGAACTAGAATTGGCTTAATCGATAACTCTGAGTTCTCGAATACTGTTAAACTGACATATCGAATTACTTCTCGAATAAGTCTTTTCTTCAGGAATCCTTGAGATATCGAATAGAGCATTTTACTTATCGAATCCCTCAGATATCGAATAGCTTCTTTAGTCCTTGAGATATCGAATAGAGCATTGACTTGTTGACTCTTAGGGAACTCGAATGATGCTTTGACTTGCTGATTTCTTGAGTTATCGAATAGAGTATTAGACATGTCGAATCTCTGAGTTCTGGAATGAGGCTTTGACTAGTTGACCTCCAGAGATATCGAACAGTGTCTTTTGAGATATCGAATCCCTGACTTCTCGAATATAACAAACATACTTCTCGAATTGGTACTTAGGCAAATTCTTCATTTTCTTCAAATCCCAACTGTGATTATTTGACAGTCTTTATCTTCTTTCTTGAGGCATGAACCTTGGAACTTCTTTCAAGCATTATTCTTGACTTTATAAGTACAGTTACACAACTAGAATTTGATGCCTCTTATAAGTACAAAACAACCAGAAACTCTACAACTAGAGGTTCCCTCAGTTAAGAGGTCATGTAGGTAATGCATAGCATTACACATACTTAGGCTTGTTATTATATGAGTACAGGCATGTCTCTGTGACTAACATGTAGCACTACTCTTTTTGGAATACCCTTTAGAACTACAGCTTTACTAGTAATATAAACTTCAAGGCGTTGTTACTCTTTTTTTTTTGAATGAAACCAGAACTTATATTAAAACGAAGAATCAGTACAGATGGTCTCCAACAATGAAATCGGAGGAGATAAAACCACATTGTAGCTATCGAGTAAACAAGGTACACGCGCCATTAAATATGGGCCGCCTTGTTTGCTTGCTGTTAATACCCTCTCAGAAGCAGACTTTTCACCCTCCAGGTCTAAGCATGTTTCGAGAACATTTAGTGAACAACTTGCCACACCCCGAAGTTGACTAAGGAAGATAAGCTAAGGCAATACTCTTCCCTCCGGATAAAAGACACCTGCTTCCTCTAGCACAGTCAACCCCTTGGAAAAAAGGCGTTCCCTCCTCCACAACATATTATCTCATGGACTTAGCTCGTTCCTTCCTTCTCACACCTGGACAATGTGGAGCCTTCACGAAAGTAATTACTTTGACAGTAGAAAGTGAAAGGGACATGCTATTGACCAACACCTATCTCAAGGAAGGGAACATTCTTCTGGACAAGAGGAGGTAATACTAAACTCTATAAATACCAAGGTAAACTCACACATGCAGGGGTTAAAAATTCTCACACTCACTCTCACACTCTCATATTTCACATTTTACTCTCTAAAATCTCAGTCACTAGTATTATCATTTTCCGATATTGTTTCTTGTATTCTCCACCACCAAGTTACTTACTCTCACGTCGGAGGTGCTTGACGGCCACCTCCCCCGATCAAGCATTGTATTGCAGACTCCCTTCCGACAGCTACACCACATTTCCGTCCAAGCCTTGCCGGAAGAGGGAAAAGTACGGTAGAGTGGAGCGAGGAGCATTATCATTTGGCGCAAGAAGGAGGGCTTCTCTCTTTGAAAGATCATTCACCCTTTCCAGATTACAAGAAGTAAAAGTGACTCTCGGTAACAAGTGTTTTGAATGGGACCGTCTAAGAATACGAGGCTACAAGCCCGAACCACGGTTGACCCAAACAATCCAAATCAAATTGAAGAACAAATCCAAGGAAACCAACAAGAGATCGTCCATGGTACCTCCCACCGCAGCGAGCCCGTCCTCCAAAGGATTAGCACAAGGGAGGAAGACCATCTTCTCAACTTGGACCTAACCCGTTTTGCTCCTAACCAAGTGGATTTTCTCCTCAATGTTGCTACAAATCTGCAAAACCCAAACCAACAGAATAATCCACCTCAGTCTAATGGGAGGAGTAAATAACCTCCTCTTGAGGACGAAGCACATAGTGCAAACAATAATGGCAGCAAAAGACCAAGGACGACCAGGTCGGTTTTTTCCCGCCTTGGCTCTTCCCAAAATACCAACCACATCCGTCAAGGGAAAAACCATCATCGACCTAAGACATGGATGATAAATAGAAGAGTGCGGGATCTTAGACATGAGCTAGAGGCAAAAAAGGCATAATATGAAAGAGAGAAGAGGAGATTAGAAGATGAGTTCTACCAAGAAAAGGAAAGGGAAAGAACTCCTGAGCCTACCCCGGTCGAAGGCCTTGGAAGCTCTCAACAAGAAATCCTCAATACTCTCAACGAGTTAAAGCACAAGGTTGAAGGAGAAGTCTCCGCTGGCCCCGATGAATCTCCTTTCTCCAAAAGACTAGAAGATGAGAGCAGGCAAATACACTTGAAACACCCCAACTTGGACTCATACGATGGCAATGGAGATCCGGAAGAGCACTTAAGTTATTTTGATCAGCTAGCTCTTTTCTATGAGTACCGGGACCTAACATATTGTAGATTCTTTGCCTCTACCTTAAGAAGGAGTGCTCAGAGGTGGTTTTGTAGACTTCCTCCAAGGACCATTGACACATGGGCCGATTTCAAGAAAGCTTTTCTGAATAAGTTTAAAGCAAATCAACCACACGAGGTGCACACTGTCTTCCTTGAAACAATCACGCAAAGAAGTGGAGAGACACTGAAAAACTATCTAAAAAGGTTCAAGGAAGCGGTAAACAAAGTGGTGTCAATCAATGAGACAGAAGCATTGGTACACTTGAGAAGAGGTTTAGACCCTTACGATTGTGAAAGGTATATTTGCAAGCTCATGGAACACAAGCCAACTACGTTGGCCAGAGTATATGAGTTAGCTTCACATTTCATCACCGAGACGGAGGCTATGAGGGTTATGAAACAAACAAGAAATCCTTCTCAGTAGAAGCCTTACTTTCAAAAGGAACGTTTCACCTTCCACCATAGCCAAAGGCCCATCCACGAACACCAAGTACAAACAACACATGGTCCCGCTCTACCAAGGCAAAAACCCACTTTCGACAAGTCAAGATTTTCTTCTCCCACCTCATCAAAACTGGCACGTAAACCTGAGCCAGAATGGACAGCACTGAGTATGTCCCGGGCAAACATTTTGCGAGAAATACGAAGCAAACCCTTCTATTAGGCACCTCCACCACTTTGGACAGCCCCGGGGGATAGAGATTCCTCTAAGCATTGCGAATATCATGCAATGCACGGGAATACTATGGAGAATTGCCTCTCTCTCAAACACTTCCTTGAGAGATTGGTCCACCAAGGAATCATCAACCAGTACCTTCCTCGATAAATCACTAATGGAAATAACTCAAGTACTCCTTCCACATCTCAAACCAACAGAGACAAGAACATTGTGAATACAGTTATTGGAGGAACACAATCCCTCCACGAGCCCCTGAGACTCAGGAGGTTATGGTAATATCTCAAAAATATACGATAGGAGATGTTATCACTTTCTCTGATGCTGACTTGGAGGGAGTCAATCCTTACAACACCGAAGCCCTTGTTGTCACCATAGAAACGCATGATAATGTGGTCAAGAAGGTATTGATTGATAACGGGTCATCGGCGGACATAATCTTCACTCATTGTTGGGAAAGGTTAAAGTTGGAGGACAAGTTAGAAGGATGTGAAGAAGAGGCACCACTTTATGGTTTTGGCCACAATACAGTCCCCATAGTGGGAATAGTGAAGCTGCCCATACTCATTTGGATAGCCCCAAGACAGGTACAACATATTATCAAGCTCTACATGGTCAACAATCCTTCCTCCTACAACATGATTTTGGGAAGACCCACCTTAACTCGTTTGAGAGCGATAACCTCCACTACACATCTGAAAATGAAGTTCCCAACCGTTGCGGGAATAGGGGAGATCAAAGGAGACACGGAGGCTTCGAAGTATTGTTATGGCTTTGCCTTAAACTTGGCTCAGACTTATCCAAGTAACATGAGGAGGGCTCAGACAACCCAATGGAGGAGGGAAAAGAGGAAAAGGCACTTTGAGCACCAACAAAATCAGAGAAAGAGGACAAGAGATGTCCAAATGGTTGAAAGCATTGATCATGACATCGAGGAGCAACGTATGGATGCCTCCTTAAAAAATGTCTGCAAAAAGACGAAGTACCGATGGTTACACCCGCCGTAGAAACTGAAAAAATTGAACTAGTGCCTGGAGATGGGATGAAGCGTATAAGCATTGGAGCTGGGCTTGACTCGGTATTTAAAGAAAGACTAACTAAGTTGTTACGAGAATATGCTGACATATTTGATTGGAGCCCGAAGGAAATGCCCGGGCTTGATGAATCGATAGCAATGCACAAGTTGAATGTTCACAAAGATGCCGTCCCAAAGATGCAAAAGATAATAAATTTCGCTCCCGATAGGCAAAAGGCAATTGACGAAGAAATTGATAAAATGCTTGATGCGGACCTTATCTGTGAAGTCACTTATCCTGAATGGGTGGCAAATGTGGTTTTGGTAAAGAAGGCCAATGGCAAATGGAGAATTTGTGTCGACTACACTGACCTTAATGCGGCCTGTCCAAAAGACCCCTACCCTCTTCCAAGTATTGATCAACTGATTGATGCCACCGTTGGCCATCTAATGCTAAGCTTCATGGATGCTTTTTCGGGATATAATCAAATCAAGATGGCACCAGAAGATAGAGAGAAAACATCCTTCATCACCCATCGAGGAGTTTATTGTTACAAGGTCATGCCATTTGGCCTTATCAATGCGGGAGCAACTTATCAAATAATGATGAATAAAATCTTTGCCGGACAACTTGGTCGGAATATGGAGGTATATGTTGATGATATGATAGTTAAATCTTTACTTTTGGAGACTCACCTTGAAGATTTGAAGGAGTGCTTCGAGAAGTTAAAAGCACACAACATGAAGCTAAATCCGGATAAGTGTACATTTGCCTTAGAGGTAGGGAAATTCTTAGGCTTCCTGGTAAGTCAAAGAGGGATAGAAGCCAATCCTGAAAAAATTCAAGAAATTTTGGATATGCGTCCTCCTAAGACAATTCGTGACGTGTAAAGGTTAACAAGAAGGTTAGCCGTCTTGAGAAGATTCATATCTAAGTTGGCGGAGAGATGTTTACCTTTCTTCGATACCCTAATGGGAGCAACATCTACGAAGATTATCAAGTGGACTCCCGAATGTCAAGCCGCCTTTGACGACTTGAAGGCATATCTCTCAACCCCACCTTTGCTAACAACAGCGGCTCCTACTGAACCCCTAGCAATATACTTGTCGACGTTTAATGCGGCTGTTGGGGCGGTGCTAATCAAAGAAGATGAAGAAGGACAAAAGCCTATTTATTATGTGAGCAGAGTGCTAAAGGATGCAGAAACCCGCTACCCTTCCGTAGAAAAATTTACATATGCCCTTGTGACTACAAGTCGGAAGCTAAGGCATTACTTCAAAGGAAGGGAGATCAAGGTTATCACCAATAAACCTTTGAAGAAGCTTCTACATAAGCCAGATTTGACAGGTAGGTTGATTAATTGGGTGGTAGAATTAAGTCAATTTTCAATATCCTATGAACCAAGGAAAGCCATTAAGGCACAAGATCTAGAAGACTTTATTGTCGAATGTTCTTTTGGTAATCTTGAAAAAATGCTAACTTTTGAAGATGCACCTCCTGCCAATGAACCTGTCCTTCCTACAAACCCAACATGGAAACTCTTCGTGGATGGATCTTCTACTTTGACTAGGAGTGGAGCAGGGCTAATCTTGATCAGCCCAGAAGGGTTCCAAGTGATGCAAGCCATAAGGTTCACTTTCAAAGCTACCAATAATCAGGCTGAGTATGAAGCACTTATTACAGGACTTAACTTGTCAAGAAGTCTCCAAGTTCAACACCTCTCCATCTTCAGTGATTCTCAAATTGTAGTAAGGCAAACTACTGGGGATTATGCCACGAAAGATACCACTCTCACCAAGTATCAAGCCTTGGTCAAATCCCTCCTTTCTTTCTTTATCAGCCACACACTTGTCCAAGTGGATTGAGGTGACAATACCATTGCAGATTTGCTCTCCAAGCTAGTGGAGTCAGAAAAAGACCATTTGGATGGTTCTGCTTATTTTGAAGAATTGAAGGTGCCAGCTATTGAGGGGCAACAAATCATGGAAGTGGACATTGCCAACTCAACTTGGATGACACCTATCATTGACTACTTGAAGGAGAATATTCTACCCGGTGATTCCACCAAGGCAAAATAAATCCGCTCTCAAGCCACCAAATATTTCATTCAAGATGACATTCTCTATAAGAGGACTTTCGACTCTCCCATCCTTAAGTGCATCGATCCAGATAAGGCTTTATATTGCATGAGAGAAGTTCATGAAGGGATTTGTGGAGATCACATGGGGGGAAAAGCTCTCACTCACAAAATTCTTAGGCAAGGATACTTTTGGCCTACTTTGACTAAGGATTGTAAAACTTTTGTCAAGAAGTGCACACAGTGCCAGCTCTTCAGCAATGTCCCTAAGGAAGCACTTGCCTTGCCCTCATCTATTCTCTCCAATATTCCCTTCGCCATGTGGGGCATCGACATCATGGGACACTTCACATGAAGGGATTTGTGGAGATCACATGGGGGGAAAAGCTCTCGCTCACAAAATTCTTAGGCAAGGATACTTTTGGCCTACTTTGACTAAGGATTGTAAAAATTTTGTCTAGAAGTGCACACAGTGCCAGCTCTTCAGCAATGTCCCTAAGCAAGCACTTGCCTTGCCCTCATCTATTCTCTCCCATATTCCCTTCGCCATGTGGGGCATCGACATCATGGGACACTTCCCAAAAGCTAAAGGAGAGCTCCAATATGTGATGGTGGAAATTGATTATATGACTAAATGGACGGAAGTTAAGGCTCTGAGAACAATCACTCAAGAAGATGCCATTAAGTTTGTCAACGAAAATATTATCACAAGATTTGGAATCCCAAGAGTATTGGTGTCTGATAATGGAACCCAATTTGTCAGGTCAAAGTTTGGGAAGTTCCTTTCTGAAAGAGGAGTGAAGCATAAGAAAGCTTTCGTATGCCACCCTCAAGGCAATGGATAGGTAGAAGTCACAAACCGAACCATTGTGCGAGGTTTAGAAAAAAGACTCCAAGCATCTAAGAAAAAATGGCCTGAGGAGCTACCGAACGTGTTGTGGGCTTACCGCACATCTGCCCGAACCAAGGAAACCCCTTTCAAACTAGCATTTGGTACCGAAGCCTTGCTCCCGGTAGAATTGGGATCACCTTCTTACCGAGTTTTAAACTTTGATGAAGAAGCCAACACCGAAGGTCTCCGAGACAACATCGAACTTATTGATGAAGTCAGAGATGAAGCCGTGCAGAGGATGGATACGTATAAGGAAAAAACCAAGGAATTCTTTGCCAAGAAGACAAGAATTCGAAAATTTAAGGAAGGAGACTTGGTGCTACGGGCAACAGAAGCTTCTGACCCACGTCATACGGGAAAACTCATGCCTAAGTGGGAAGGTCCCTACAAGGTGAAACATGTGCTACGCCCCGGTTCCTACAAGTTAGAAAGGTTGGATGGTATTGAAGTAAACAACACGTGGCATGTGCAAAAGTACTATACCTAAGGATAGCTTGTCCCTTCCTACTACTACTACTACTACTACTACCACTACTACTACTACTACTACTACTACTACTACTACTACTACTACTACTACTACTACTACTACTACTACTACTACTACTACGACTACCACTACTACTACCACTACTACTACTACTACGACTACCACTACTACTACTACTACCACTACTACTACTACTACTACCACTACGACCACTACTACTACTACTACTACTACGACTACTACTACTACTACTACTACTACGACTACCACTACTACTACCACTACTACTACGACTACCACTACTACCACTACCACTACTACGACTACTACTACTACTACTACGACTACCACTACTACTACTACTACCACTACTACTACTACTACTACTACTACTACTACTACTACTACTACTACTACTACTACTACTACTACTACTACTACTAGACTACTACTACTAGACTACTACTACTACTACTACTACTACTACTACTACTACTACTACTACTACTACTACTACCTACTACTACTACTACCTACTACTACTACTACCTACTACTACTACTACGAACTACTACTACTACTACTACTACTACTACTACTACTACTACTACTACTACTACTACTACTACTACTACTACTACTACTACTACTACTACTACTACTACCTACTACTACTACTACTACTACTACTACTACTACCTACTACTACTACTACTACCTACTACTACTACTACTACGACTACTACTACTACTACTACTACTACTACTACTACTACTACTACTACTACTACTACTACTACTACTACTACTACTACTACTACTACTACTACTACCACTACTACCACTACCACTACCACGACTACCACTACCACGACTACCACTACTACTACTACCACTACTACTACTACCACTACTACTACTACCACTACTACTACTACCACTACTACTACTACCACTACTACTACTACCACTACTACTACTACCACTACTACTACTACCACTACCACGACTACCACTACCACCACTACCACTACCACGACTACCACTACCACGACTACCACTACTACTACTACCACTACTACTACTACCACTACTACTACTACCACTACTACTACTACCACTACTACCACTACTACTACTACCACTACTACTACTACCACTACTACTACTACCACTACTACCACTACCACTACTACCACTACCACTACTACCACTACCACTACTACCACTACCACTACTACCACTACTACTACTACCACTACTACCACTACCACTACTACTACTACTACTACTACTACTACTACTACTACTACTACTACTACTACTACTACTACTACTACTACTACTACTACTACTACTACTACTACTACTACTACTACTACTACCACTACTACTACTACCACTACTACTACTACCACTACTACTACTACCACTACTACTACTACCACTACTACTACTACCACTACTACTACTACCACTACTACTACTACCACTACTACTACTACCACTACTACTACTACTACCACTACTACTACTACCACTACTACTACTACTACTACTACTACTACTACTACTACTACTACTACTACTACTACTACTACTACTACTACTACTATCAAGAGGTGGAGGCGTACTTCTATGAGTCTCCACAACACATTATCTATGTTATTAGTAACTCTCATCAACTACTCATGTAATCATCTTTCATGAATGAAGTTGTTAGGTCCGATAAGATTGTAGAAGGGGGGGTTGAATACAATCTTAACCTTTTTATCGAAATTTGTCCTTTAAATTAAATTTGATAAAGACAAATTTATGTGCGGAATTATTTAACACAATTTTTCAAGTTGAATATAACTGTATATTAACTTGATGTGGTGTTACAAAATCAGTATAACAACTTATCAAGATGTTAATAACTAATTAGAAAATTCGACATGAACTTTTCTAATTTAGTTAATAATAATCAAGATAAGAACTAGGAAACTTAATTCGCTAGTAGTACAAGAATCACAAATAAACAAGTTCTAGCGGATAGAATATAACAAAGATGAAGAACTTGAATTTCTGGGAATTGTTTAAGCTTTGGTGTTCTTGGTGTTCTTGAGAGAGAAATCTGTTCTGAATGTTATGTTTTCTACTGTGTTTCTTCAGTTATGACATAATCTGCTGTGTTCTGTTCTTTTGTATCAGTCATAAGTCTTGCTGGCTTTCTGTAGGATATTTAAATGCTCTAGCATGACTTAAACTGCTTCCAAGACTTAGTTTTCCTTCATTAAGACTTACACAAACCTCCATTAAGACATAAAACTTGTCGGTATGACTTAATCAGAAGTTCGGTAAGACTTACAACAGCTGGCAGAGGTCGGTATGACTTAATCAGGTCGGTAAGACATAATCCTGAAAAGCTACTGTCGGTATGACTTAAAATTAGGTCATACCGAATTTTTCTTCTCCAAGACATAATCCAATCTTCTTTCTTTAAGTCATATTGATCCATTTAATTAATTAATGATTAACTAATTCATATTTAATTGATACAATAATTAATTTAATAAATAAATTAATTCTTCCAGAATTAATTCATTTAATTAAATCAACTAAATGATTTATATCAATTATAAATGAATTTAATTAAATCAATAAATAATTAATTTAATTCTTACAAACCACTAAAGGTAGTAAAGAATTACCACTGATTTGTGTTGACGTTCGATGTACTGTCTGGTTCATGAACGACTAACTTCAACGATGCTTCTTCACTTTTGACTTTATGTTGTGGTTTGTTTCTTCTCTCAATTCTCTTGTACTGTATCTGACCTTCAAACTATCACTCGAAAAATCTCTGTCACTGTTCAAATGAATCCATTCACTTCAATGCTATACTGGGGCTTGATCAGATAACTGAATCGTCTTCCAGTGTATGACATCAAAACTATAGATTGACTTTTCTTCTTTCTTCTGACAGATAATACTTCTTGAGATTCCTGTGACAGTTCATATGTATATTTACTTATTACAATTTGGTTTAAGTTGATTAGGATCCTCTAACTACAAATAGGCTGAGTCATATGCCTTTCAATCTCCCCCTATTTGTTTGTTAGACAATAACAAGCAAATTCCTAGAGGATACCTCAACTAATCCAACTTAACCAAATGAAAGATAAAACTTTAAATACTAAGTAAATATGAAAAAAGTTCTGGTTTATATTTAACATTTGCCAGATTCAAACATGAAAGATAAATACAAGATAGATGATCCTCTAGACTGATCATATGATTCATATTCCTATCAAGATTTATCTAAGCTCTAAAGATATAACATGTAGAGCAATTTTTTTTCTTCAGTTGTCTTCCCTTCTGAATTCTCCTTCTTCTGGCTCATCTGTGACTTGAAGTTTCATGTGTAAATCAGAATCAACAAGACGTTCTCTTCTTGATGACAATCCTTGAGGTAAGACTAAAGGAATTCCAAGCTTCTTTCTCAGTTCACCTTGAAATTTCTTGTAATCTTTTATGTTCGTTTGTGCATAGGATCGAATGTGATCTGCAGCTATTACCTTTTCTTCAGTCAAGAATCCATGATTTCTGAGAGCATATTCAGCATATACCAAGTGTTTTGCATGATGTTCATATAACTCATCTGTCTGAAGATTGATTGAGTGAAGTACCTCTCCCTTAAGAAATTTTACTTGTGGAGGATCCTTAATCACTTCTGGTCCAGCTCTTTTAGCAAATTCTTTGAACTTCTCATGTAACAACACACCTAGCTCAGAAGATGTTCTTACCTTAGGTCTAAGTACCCAAATCTCTGTCAACGATCTGTCATAAAAGAACTGAATAGATACTCTGAAAGTTCCAACTTTATGACAATCCACAAATATTACTAGCTCATCAGATTTGGGTTCAAATGCAGTAGTTATCCTGATGACTTCTACCTGTAAGGCCTTTATATACATATCATGAATTGGATTTGCCAGTTTGAATTCCTCGAGAATTTGTCCAAGACGATGATCTTCATAATCAGAACTCTGAGGTGAATCAATTGCTTTTTGAGCACGTTCCCATTTGTCACCGCTCTTTAGTATGATATATGTCTTTCTCTTCTCAACATTTATAGCATGTAATCGTTGTAATGCTTGCTGTTCAGCTTTCTGAAGTTCTTCATTTCGTGCAATTTGCTCTAATGACTTTTGAAGCTTTTCTTCTCTCATCAGTAAATTAGCTTCCCTCTGAGCAAATAATTCTTCAGATTCTTTCTCAGCTTGTTGAGCTTCAGATTTAGATATCACTGGTCCTTCATCTTCCCAGTGACTAAGATCAGGTTCAGGAAGTTCTTCACCTTGATCAGGGAATTCAAGATCAGCAAAAACATCGAAGTTATCCAGTTCACCCGTGTAATAATAACCTGTGTTCTTGTCTTGAATTTCTTCTTCAGTTTCTTCAACTACTTTCTTCCTCTTATCTTCACTTTGGTCAGATTTTCCAGATTTTCCCTCTCCTCCTCCCTCTCTTTCTTTAGTTTTATCTTGTGACCCCTTTGATTTCTCCCCCTTAGTTGAGGAATCCTCTACAGATTTATCAGTTCCCCCAGCTTCAGGATCTTGTTCATCATCATCACCACCCTTACTTGTAAAGAATTCAATTTCTTCATTTGTAGGTTTGCGACTTTGACTTACAAGATTAAACAGATGTCTTAACCCTTTAGCCTGGTGTGCATTTTGCTTTTCGATCTGGTCCAGATGAGAATCAGTAGATTCCTGATTGTGTTGTACCTCTGACTGTAGAGTGTCAACTTTCATGGAAATCTCAGAAATTAACATGTCTTGAGCAACAGTAATATCTCCAGAGTCATCAAGTGCCTTTTCATGAGAGAGTTCGAGAGAATCTATCTTCTTGGTGAAAGATATCTTTAAGTAGTTTATGTCCTTCTTGATTACAGCAAGCTGACTGTTGACAGAGGTGGATGAAGAAGATCGCTCACCCACTTGTGCTTTAAGGATTTCTGTTTCAGGGACTGCAAGTTCTTTCTCTAAAGCAGCTATCTTTTCTAATAGTGAGAGAGTGTATGTGTCAGTGTGTGCGCTCACCTGACGTTCACTTTGAGATCCACTCACCTGAAGTGCATGTGTTTCACTAAATTTTATGGTATTCCTTACATCACTCCTCTCAGATTCCTTAGCTGCTTCCAGATTTGTACCTGCAGTTAAAATCACCCTAGCCTTCTCTGGGAAGGTTAGTGGTGGTGCAATGGGAGTTCGCAAATCCCTGTCCTTAATCAAATCTACTTGAACGTTTGAAATTGTTGACTGAATTGCTTCAGTAGTAGATTGACCAAGTTGCCTTCCACTTTCTCCAGTCGAAACTACGAGTGGAAAATCCCTTGAGGGAGCCAGGAGTGTTTGTCCTGGGAGGGGAGATGATGGTTCTATTAAAGTTGGCTGAGAACCAAGATTTCCCTCTAAAGCCTGTGAAGACTCTTCTACCGTAACTATGGTAGGCACTGTCACATTTTCTACGTGCTCTCCTTGCAATGTGTCTTGAGACTCATCTAAAGGTATGTCTTCCCCCATTGTGAGTAATAAGGGTGGTGTGCTTGACTCACTACAAGGTGCCATGGCCCTATGGCGAATTTCAATAGAATCATCCTGTTGAGAAGATGATTCTAGTAACTGTGTAACGGCCATATCAACTTCCATATCCTGTTGAGAGGATATAGATGGGCTTACAGTTGCCTCAGTTTGAGTTCTACTTTTCTTTTCTAGAGGCAGAGCTGTGTGTTCACTCATACTACCACTACTGATTCGACTTCTTTTAACTTGCAATTTCTTTCTGGAGTGTAAAGATATGAGTTTTGTTGGTTGAGTATTTGGCTCTACGACCTTGGTTAGAGGTTGTGGTACTACAACCCCTTGGTCAGACCTACCAACCACTTGGGTTCCAGAAATAGATTGAGAAATAGTAGTTAGAGGAACAGAAGGCAATACCTGGTCAGCTGATTCCGCAACAGTCTCTGATAAGATTGGTTGATCTGATTCAGGTTCAGGGACAGATGCAGTTTCTTGCACTGGATGTTCAACAGCAAGTGCAGCTGGCTGAGGAACAATTTGCTGAGCAGGTTCAACTCGTTGATTGCCTTGATCTTCTTTATCAACAAGTATGTTTTCCACTGGTGGTTCAGGGTTTTGTTCAGGTTCTGGTACAGGTTCAATGACAGGTAGTTGTATATAGTTTGACATGTATTGGGTGACAACTACAGGTATGTTTGTGAATTTAGGCTTGTTGCTGTACTCAGTGAACAATCTGGTAGTAGGTTTACCTGACGCCGGTAATTCTCCATTCAGGAATTGGGCTTGGTTTTCTAGTTCCACAAGATGATTAAAAATCAATGACAAGAATCTTGGATAATAGCATGATACTTTTTGTCCATTATCAAAATTCTTCTTTGCATTAATGATTCTTCTAACCATCGGAACACACAGTAGTCTACAAATATTAATTCTTCGGTTGTGTGCAACTGCATATCCAATATGCTGCAAGAAGGATGGTAATACCCCGAAGTTCCCTTTAGTAGAATTGGCAAAGACTCTACCTAATGTGTCAAACAGATAATCCCATTCCTGAACAAAGTTCTTTTTATTCCAGATAGTTTGATCAGGACTGTCTTCATAGAATATACCATTCAAAAAATTTATCAATTCTTGATCTGATGGTAATTCTTCGAAATTGTCAGTTGGAAAATTTAGGACCGTATTTATAGTATTTTCATTCACTGTGTACTGATTGTCTCCTACAGAGAAGACAAATGATCTGTTATCATTAGAAATGACAGCAGTAGTACACATGATTCGCAAAGGTTCAATTTTCAAAGGAGCATCCAAGCTCAAAGCATTGCGAACCAGTGAATTTTCATTTAAAAACCGAATCCACGGTCGAAAACGTTCAACTGAACATTTTTCTGGATCAAAATAACCGATTAAATTATGTTTAATAATTTCAAATCGATCAGCCATTTTAATCAAGATTTAATTTCCTTGAAAATTTCAGATTTTACAAAATTATAATTTAAAAATTAATTTTTCGAATTAATAATTAATTAAAAATTCGAAATAATTAACTTTTCTCCAAAAATTCTGAAAAATTCACACAATGATCCTCTTACACACACAAACACACGTATATTTTTAGATTTGCAAGAATCAAACCCAGTTTTTCAGAAAATCAGATCTTAAAAACGATTTTTCAAAAACTAAAACCTTTAAAAACCGAACCAAATCACGATTTTAAACAATCAAAACGTAGATAATCAGTCAAGGAATCCAAATATGTGGTCAGATCGTGAAATGTGTGAGTGATTTCGGTCAAAAATCCGGCAGAGGTTCGACAGAGTTGTGTGTATATATGTATGTATCGGTTAATATTTTGTGACTTAACACGAGAATGACTTAAACTGAAAATATGACTTAACACATTCTAACTGTTATATATATACTAAGACCTATAATAAGACTTAAAAATACATTAAGACATAACTGATATATATATAAACTATACTCGAATATGACTTAATTAAATAGACAAGATTCTATTATGACTTAATTAAAACTAAGACTTAAAAACTCGAATAAGACTTAATTAATACTGGTAAATAAGACTTAACTTATATACAGACAAGACTTAAAAATTATATATATAAATTATAATTGATTAAGACTTAATGTTAACAGACTAGCGAATATGACTTAAATTTAAAAACTCGGTAAGACTTAACCTGTTTAAGTCATACCGATTTTAAGTTAAGTCATATTGATTGTTTTTCCTAATTTTAAGTCATATTTACTTTAAACAAACATTAAAAAACACAATAAAATATACAATTAACTTATAAAAATAATAAAAATATTATAGAAAATTAAACAAATAATAAAAATAATTATAAATACCATATGCTAACCTATTAACGAAAACAAAGTAATATTAACAGGACAAACATTACAAAACATATGATAAATTAATTAGTAAAATAGAAATAAATATCTACAAATATTCTAATAATACAGAAATATGAAGTATCAAATAATATGAATAAACAGAGTGAAAAATAACTAAACAATCAAGAAAATCAGATGGTAAAATAATTAAACAAGTGATTTCAAACAACAAATATTCACAGAATAATCACTTGCAAAATTATTAAAGATCAAATTTCAGATATTAACAGTATTAATTACTAGGACTGTTTAACATACCCAATTCACTAACAATTTTAGTGAATGAGGATTCATTAAGCGACTTAGTAAAAATATCTGCAGTTTGATCTCCAGAGCCTACAAATAGTAGTTGTACTGTACCATTCATTACATGCTCTCTTATAAAATGATACCTTATGTCAATGTGCTTTGTCCTTGAGTGCTGCACAGGATTGCTGGCGATTGCTATGGCACTTGTATTATCACATAAAATAGAAATATTTTCAAATACAATGCCATAGTCCATTAATTGATTCCTTATCCATAAGATCTGAGCACAACAACTTCCAGCAGCTATATATTCAGCTTCAGCTGTAGAGTTGGAAACTGTTTGCTGTTTCTTACTGAACCAGGATACCAATCTTCCACCTAGGTATTGACAACTCCCAGATGTACTCTTCCTGTCTACAACACTTCCTGCATAGTCAGAATCTGTATATCCAATTAAAGTAAAACCAGTTTCATTAGGGTACCAGATGCCTAAATTAGGCGTACCCTTTAGATATCTTAAGATTCTTTTGACAGCAGTGAGATGGATTTCTTTAGGGTTCGCTTGGAACCTTGCACACAAGCATGTGGCAAACATTATATCTGGTCTACTAGCAGTTAGGTAAAGCAATGAGCCAATCATACCTCTATAGCCTGTGATATCTACCTTGGCAGAACTTTCACATAAACCAATTTTGACAGCTATAGTTGATGGTGTCTTTGCTGATGAGCACTCCTCCATGTGATATTTCTTGAGGAGCTCCTTAATGTACTTGGATTGACAAATAAATATTCCATCTTGTCTCTGACTTATTTGTAATCCAAGAAAGAATTTCAGTTCTCCCATCATGCTCATTTCAAACCTACCCTGCATTAACTTAGAAAACTTCTTGCATAGAAGCTCATTAGTAGACCCAAATATAATATCGTCCACATAGACTTGGACTAGTATCATATCATTCTTATGTCTTTTAGTGAAGAGCGTTTTGTCTATGACACCTCTCATAAAACCATTTTCTAATGGAAATTCAGAGAGAGTGTCATACCATTTTCTTGGGGCTTGCTTAAGACCATAGATAGCTTTGTAAAGAAAGTAGACATAGTCCAAATGATCTTGATCTTCAAAACCAGGGGGCTGTTCTACATACACTTCTTCATCTAGCTTACCATTCAGAAAGGCACTCTTGACATCCATTTGATAAACTTTGAATCTTGAATAGGATGCAAATGCCAAGAATATTCTGATGGCCTCAAGTCTTGCCACTGGAGCATAGGTCTCGTCATAATCAATGCCTTCAGCTTGAGAATAACCTTTAGCTACCAGTCTTGCTTTGTTTCTTATCACAGTGCCATCTTCATCTAGTTTGTTTCTGAATACCCATCTTGTGTCCACCACTTTTCTATCTTTAGGTCTGGGTACCAGCTTCCATACTTCTAGTTGCTTAAATTGATTGAGTTCATCTTGCATAGCAATCACCCAATCAGGATCAGATAGAGCTTCTTCTACTTTCTTAGGTTCCATGAGAGACAGGAACCCAGAATAGTTACATTGATTCTGATAAGCTCTTCTTGTTTTCACACCAACATCTGGATCACCAAGAATCAGCTCAAAAGGATGAGCTCTATTCCAAACAGTTTGTCTGGGAAGAATTGATCTTGACGAATCGCCTTGTTCTTCAGTATGATGTTGAGTATGACTTGTTGACCCTCCATTATCTCCCCCTGAGTTGTTGCCAGTTTGACTTGTTGATGGTTCAAGAGTATCAGTGGTGTCTTGAAAATTATCATTGTTTTCACCAGCATCACCTTGATCATTACCACCAACATTTGGATTATTATTATCAGCAACAACATCAGGTTGATTGTCATCATCTGAATCTGAGTCTGACATATCATCAAACTTAAGCTTTTTAGATGGATCTTCATTTTGGATACTTGGGAGTTTTGTGTCATCAAATGTAACATTGACACTTTCCATAGTTTTCTGTTGATCAATAAGATACACCTTATAGGCTCTTCTAGTATAACCAATAAATATTGCTTCATGTGCTTTTTCTTCAAATTTACCACCTTGTTCATCTCCTTCTTTCAGCACAAAGCATTTTGTCCCAAATACATGGAAGTACTTGAGAGTTGGTTTCTTGTCATGTAGAGCTTCATATGGTGTCTTCATTAAGTCTTTATTGATAAGTGTACGATTCTGGGTATAGCATGCAGTGTTGACAGCTTCAGCCCAAAAGCTCAATGGAAGCCTTGATTCACTTAGCATAGTACGTGCAGCTTCAATCAAAGTTCTATTCTTTCTTTCAACTACTCCATTTTGTTGAGGAGTTCTGGGAGCCGAGTACTGTCTAGTTATACCCTTTTCAGTGCAAAAATCATTCAGAACTGCATTCTTGAATTCAGTTCCGTTGTCTGACCTTATAGCTCTTACTGGACGATTAGAATCCAGCTCAATTAACTTAATGTGATCAACTACCAGTTGTGGAGTTTCATCTTTTGAGTTCAGAAATAGTACCCATGTGAATTTTGAGAAATCATCAACAATCACTAGAGCATATCTTTTTCTTGACATAGACATCACACTAACTGGACCAAACAAATCCATATGGAGAAGTTGTAATGGTTCAGTTATTGATGATATGTTAGTGCTCCTGTGAGTTGCCCTTTTTAACTTCCCTTTTTGACAAGCATCACATAGACCTTCCTGAGTAAATTCAATCGAAGGTAAACCTCTCACCAACTCTCTTTTCACTAGAGAATTCATTGTTTTGAAGTTTAGGTGAGAAAGTTTCTTGTGTCATAACCAACTTTCATCAGTGGATGCCTTTGAATAAAAACATCTAATTTCTTCTGTGCTTCCAGAGTTCATATTGGCTATGTACAAGTTTCCTTTTCTTACTCCAGTCAACTGTGGCCTTTCATTTCTCTTGTGTGATATTAGACAATTCTTCTTGTTGAAATGAACTTCATAACCTTTGTCACAGAATTGACTAATACTGAGCAAATTGTGCTCAAGGCCGTTCACAAAAGAGACATCTTCAACGATAACATTTCCAGCTTCTAATCTGCCATATCCATCAGTTTTACCTTTGCTGTTATCTCCAAAGGTAACGACTGGGCCGGCCTTCTACACCACATTTGTCAACAGGGCTCTATCTCCGGTCATATGCCTTGAACATCCACTGTCCAGAATCCAAATGACTCGTTCAACCTGTTTCAAACCCTGCAATGACAAATTGGTTAGACTTTCTTCGGAACCCAAATTTGATTGGGTCCGGAGTACTTAAAGAATTGACCTTTATCAGGTAAAGCAACACTTTTTATTTTAACAACATTTTCTTCAGGTACTGGACATTTAACCCTGTAAACAGCTTTAACTTGTTTTGGTTTCAGCTTGGGTAACCATGTCTTTACCATATCCTGAGAAGGACTTGGAGTCCTAGTCTTAGAATTAGGTGGGGTTACAGTCCTGGATCTAACATGTTTATTTCTGCTCATATGCTGTCTAGGAACATTCTTATCAACACATGCATGATTACCGTTAAAGTAAGCAGACATTATATTAAAAGCACAAGACATGCAATTAACAGCATTACACTTCTTATGAGCAGTATCAATAACAGGAATAGCATTCATGGTAGATATGTTGTTGCATTTATTCATGTTGTTACTTCTACTACTAGTTTTCAAGGAACTAGTAGACTCACCAACTCTTTCTGTTTTCTTAAACACAGACTTTCTAACTTCATCATTTTTAACAACTTTATTACTTTCTAAGACTACGCCATTAGCTAAATCCTCAATGCGCATCTCTTCCTTAATGATTACAGATGTTGTATCCAAAGGTTCTGCTATGGATGTCTTAAAGAGTGGGTTACTAACACCCTTAAGCACTAATGGTATACCCCTATCTACAGCACTGACACGATTAGGGGTAATAATACTTTTTCGTCCAATAGCTTCATTATAATCAAACCCAATTCCTACGGTTTGATTAATAGCTTGTTGGTTAAACAACTCTTTAGCCACTTTGCATGAATTAGAAGTAGCACTAACCCTTATTTCTAGCTCAGCTATTGTTTCACGTTGTTGAACAACTATCAACGCTAGAGACCTCTCAAGTTCTTTTAGAATTCTTATTTCTGATTTTTGTTTATCATGGCAATTTTGTACATCGTGTAATTCTGATAATTGATTACTAAGATCTGTATTTAACAAATTGATCCTTTCAATCTCTCTATTAGCATTACCTAGTGTATCACTAAGTCGATAAATATATTGACTTTCAGTACATGATACCTCAGATGAAGTACCACTAGAGTTATCAGATTTTGCCATCAGGGCAAGATTGCCATACTCTTCATCTTCAGAGTCTGTATCATCCCAACTCTTTCCAGCCACATAGGCTTTACCTGTCTTCTTCTTCTCAGATCCAAAGTCTTTTCTTTGGTTTTGTTTTGGCTTCTGACATTCAGTAGCGAAATGTCCAAGTTCATTACAGTTGTAGCATCTAATTTTACCTCTTTCAACCGTTCCAGTTTTGTAACCTCCTCTGTTACTTGAGGATGAAGAACCTCCTCTCTGGAACCTGTTATAGTTAGATTTGTACCTGAACTTGGGATTCTTCCTGAATCTGAAGTTACTGAATTTCCTTACCAACAAAGCCATGGACTCATCTTCCAACTGATCTAGCTCTTCTAACGAATAGAAGTCTCCTTCATCTGGACTAGCATTCGTTTGACCAACTTCAACTTCAAGCTTACCACTGTCAACATTACAAGGTTGAATAACCTTATCTTCCACTTCTTGTTTGTTCTCAACAATAAGAGCTGTAGAAGTATTAGCAACTCTTCCTTTTCCATAAATCTCCTTTTGTTGAGATTGTTCCAGTTCATAGGTTTTTAAAACACCAAAGAGTCTTTCTACAGTAATTTCACTTAGATTCCTTGACTCTCTGATAGCTGTAATTTTATGTTCTAGATGAACAGGCATTGACAGTAGAAATTTTCTGTTGATCTCTTTCTGAGTGTAGTACTTGCCATGCATCTGTAAATTGTTGATAAGTTTGTTATATCTTTCAAACACATCTTAAATACTTTCATTGTATGCTGATCGAAAGTGTTCATACTCAGATGTCAGAATTTCTAGACGATTCTCCCTAACTTCCTCTGTTCCTTCATTCACAGTTTCAATGGTTTCCCACATGTGCTTTGCTGTCTTGCAGTTAATCACATGACTGTACATCACAGAGTCTAGAGAATCTATTAAGATCAGTCTTAAATTAATGTCAAGTCCAGCTTCTTCTCTTTCAACAAGAGTGTACTCAGAAGAATCTTTGTGTACAAACTTTGCAGGGGAAATAACTTTTCCATCAGTAACAACTTCAGGAATTAATCCAAAAGGTATTATTGGTCCTTCTGATAAGACTTTCATGTATTTAGGATTTGCAACCTCGAGGAACATTAACATTTTGTTCTTCCACATATCATAACTGTTTTTGTCATATATGGGATTTTTCACAGTTCCAACTTTAGAAGACATGATGAATTTTTTAAGAGAATTAAAAAATTCGGGGATGATTTTTAATCGAGTAAAATGGGATCTTTGATTTGTGTATCAATCAATCAGCTCTAAATACCAATTGTTAGGTCCGATAAGATTGTAGAAGGGGGGGTTGAATACAATCTTAACCTTTTTATCGAAATTTGTCCTTTAAATTAAATTTGATAAAGACAAATTTATGTGCGGAATTATTTAACACAATTTTTCAAGTTGAATATAACTGTATATTAACTTGATGGGGTGTTACAAAATCAGTATAACAACTTATCAAGATGTTAATAACTAATTAGAAAATTCGACATGAACTTTTCTAATTTAGTTAATAATAATCAAGATAAGAACTAGGAAACTTAATTCGCTAGTAGTACAAGAATCACAAATAAACAAGTTCTAGCGGATAGAATATAACAAAGATGAAGAACTTGAATTTCTGGGAATTGTTTAAGCTTTGGTGTTCTTGGTGTTCTTGAGAGAGAAATCTGTTCTGAATTTTATGTTTTCTGCTTTGTTTCTTCAGTTATGACATAATCTGCTGTGTTCTGTTCTTTTGTATCAGTCATAAGTCTTGCTGGCTTTCTTTAGGTTATTTAAATGCTCCAGCATGACTTAAACTGCTTCCAAGACTTAGTTTTCCTTCATTAAGACTTACACAAACCTCCATTAAGACATAAAACTTGTCGGTATGACTTAATCAGAAGTTCGGTAAGACTTACAACAACTGGCAGAGGTCGGTATGACTTAATCAGGTCGGTAAGACATAATCCTGAAAAGCTACTGTTGGTATGACTTAAAATTAGGTCATACCGAATTTTTCTTCTCCAAGACATAATCCAATCTTCTTTCTTTAAGTCATATTGATCCATTTAATTAATTAATGATTAACTAATTCATATTTAATTGATACAATAATTAATTTAATAAATAAATTAATTCTTCCAGAATTAATTCATTTAATTAAATCAACTAAATGATTTATATCAATTATAAATGAATTTAATTAAATCAATAAATAATTAATTTAATTCTTACAAACCACTAAAGGTAGTAAAGAATTACCACTGATTTGTGTTGACGTTCGATGTACTGTCTGGTTCATGAATGACTAACTTCAACGATGCTTCTTCACTTTTGACTTTATGTTGTGGTTTGTTTCTTCTCTCAATTCTCTTGTACTGTATCTGACCTTCAAACTATCACTCGAAAAATCTCTGTCACTGTTCAAATGAATCCATTCACTTCAATGCTATACTGGGGCTTGATCAGATAACTGAATCGTCTTCCAGTGTATGACATCAAAACTATAGATTGACTTTTCTTCTTTCTTCTGACAGATAATACTTCTTGAGATTCCTGTGACAGTTCATATGTATATTTACTTATTACAATTTGGTTTAAGTTGATTAGGATCCTCTAACTACAAACAGGCTGAGTCATATGCCTTTCAGAAGTATCTATTTTCTAGTCACAATATATTTCAAGTAAAAGTATCTCAGACACAAGTAACACTATCTCAGAAACAAGACAAGTAAAGCCCTCTCAAACACAAGGCAAGTAACATCACCTCAGGCACAAAAAAAATACTACCGCAGACAAAAGTAATATTTTTCAGACAATTTTACAATATATTTGTCTCATAATAGTTAGTACAATCTCCAAGAAGTTGAGATATTTCAGACACAAGTAACATTACCTCAGAAAAGAAAATCTACATGTTTGATATTATCTTATGAGAGGCATTTAGACACAAATTATATAATTTCTCCCAGACACAAGTAATACTACAATTATAGATAAAACATGCTAAATAGTTTAAACACTACTACTTTCTCTCCACGGAAAGAAGGTAAGGAAGAAGCTCCAACACTACAAAGCATTTAAAATGTAATACAAGTACAAATAAAACGACAATACAAGACTTAGAACATCCTAATACAAAAGGAAACTAAGTCATGGTACTAGCTAAACATGGGAAGTGACACATCAAGGTATCAAGGCGGTGCACCCGTCTCCCTGCGAGAGGAAGCCCTCTATCGGGCTCTCACCCAATCCAAGAAGTAAGTCTCAAAGCCTTCCCTCGATCTATGGAGGTCATCCCTAAGAAACTCACGACAACAATCAACAACAAGTGGAGTCATCTTCCAACTCTCATCACCAACAGCTCTCGTAAAATCTAAAATTCCCCGAAAGGATGATACAACATCATCCAAGTCCTGCATATACATCGGGGTAGTTTTATATTACAGAATCACATGTTCCCTCGATGGCACGGCAGCTAACTGTTCCTCTAACAACCTCACTCTCTTGGACAAGGTGTCATTCGCAATCTCTGCAGCCTCAAGTTTGGCACCCGCCACTTCCAACTTCCCCTTGGCACTGTTGGAATCATCCACGGCCTCTTTAACTTGGTCTTCCAAGCGCTTCTTGTTAGAAGTAAAGCTTTCTTCAACCTCCCCTCACACACGATCAGTGTCAGCAATCAAGGCATCTTTCTCCTGACTTAGTGCCTTCACTTTCTTTTCTGCCAACTTAGCCTACCACTCTCTCGTCACACAGCCAAAGCAGCACCATACCCATATCCACAAAACTCCATTACCACAAACAAGACGGATGTTAAGTAAGAGAGAAATATAAAGCATGAACAAAATAAGGTTTTAAAAGAAGTTAAAAAGAAACATACCCGAGCTCCAAATTTTTCCATTCTCTTAACAATTTTGGGTATTTTCATCCCGCCAAGCTTATCCATGTCATCACGTGTCAGGAGCTTGGTCATAAGCTGCTTAGGAGCGATCAGAAACAGATATCCCACGCCTTGCCTAGTAGCACCTGTAGTAGGATCCATTATCTCATCATCAGAAGAAGCTATATACTCAAAAGTGGAGTCTACCACCCGCCGCGACCCAACTCTCCTCTTCAAACCAACTTTAGAGCGAGGGACAAACATCTTAGGGCGACATCTCAGTACACATTTTCCCTCGCCACGGTCCTTGTTCACACAGGTTTTCTTTGTCTGACTTGAAATATGATCTTCCTCTATATCTTTCCCTTTGTCACCAAGCATACCTACACACAAGCCAGAAAGAGTTACAAGCAATTCAACATAAGATAGATTCTTAACAAAAAAACATTGACAACAACAAAGACTACATACCGTTGCTAACCAAGGGCTCAACATCCTCCAACACAGGTGAGATACTTCCTACTCCAACTACACCCTCTCCGAAAAAAGCATCACCTCCCATGCTAACACCACCAAACACCCTATCCAAGTCAACGGGACTTTCTCCCTCTACCCATTCCTTACTGGCAACTTTCTCTTCATGTGCTACTCGCTCACTGATATCCTTGTGCACATGTAACTACTCCTTTTGGCCCAAAGTAATGAGACGTCTCTTCTTAGGTGGACTACCACCACTATCTACACAAGTCTCCGTCTCCATGGCTCTACCTTCCTGAACATGCAACACTTCTTCCTCAACAATCACATTATCCTCGAGCCTTTGATTTTGAGCCTCTACTTCGGGATCACTCAGATCAAGCTCCAACACACTCTTATCCTCCGCCTCGGTATCATCATCCTCAGCATCTTCCATATCATCATCCTCGCCTCCGGACATATCACCGGCCTCTTCAATCTCTCCCTCTACCCGCCTCCTCAGGTGCGAAGGTTTTGGTGGTTGAGCTCTTAAGAACTCTTCAATCTTTGCCTTATCATCACCCCATACAAACTATCCCCTGTCCATTGACCTCGGCAAATACACTATCACAATAACAAAAATTTAGTCCATTTCCGAAATAAATTAACCCAAATTTAGAAAGAATGACAACATTGATGGAAAAGTGAACCACTTACATTCATAGAATTTCAACCTGCTAACTGTGAATACCTCATCCTTGCCCCAAGGAGCTCTAAAACCACGCAAGCAACGCACACAATTTTTGACAATCGTCTCGGACAGTGCATTCCTTTGTATGACACATCTCAGCTCGTAATTCGCAGAAAATCCAGGCATGTAGCTCCAGTCCCCACCATGCATAATAATGTACTCATGTTGCCAATTTTTCAGGCTATTAGGTAACTTCACTGGTTTAAAACCATCAACAGCAAGGCCTATCCGACTATTCTTGTTGCCTTGAACAACTTCATAAAAAGGAGCACAATTGGACCTCTTCACAGAAAAGATGGTGAAGAACGCCTCAAAAGTTGGTTGCCGTTTGTTCCGGTTACATGAAGTAATGAACCACAAAATCAGGTGAATGGAGTTCGGAGTAAACTGTGCGGGAGTACATCTGAACTGCTGTTTAAACAATGCTACTAAGAATGTGTGAGGCTTAGGCCTTAGGCTTGCTTTGAAGTGCTCAATGGGCATCGCTATGGCACCATCACCAGGCCGAGAATACAGTTTCTCATCGGGAGCAGGGACCCTCCAAGAATAGTCACCTCCAATTTGGAAGGTTTTAGACAGAATATCTTTCCACTTACGATATTGAAAAGAACTCTGATGGAGGCTTAATGTGATTGTTCTTGTTATACTCTTCCATGCTAGTAAAATAAGCTTCAGGATCAATAGTCACTGGCACCAAGGGGAAGAGAGAGCCAGAGTCTGACCAAGACCCATCTCGAAGCAATAAGCTTGACACAGTCATTGTATTACTTCTTCCGTTAGATGTGACAGCTCCCGCCATCTGTCAACACATGAAACAAAAGACAAGTCAGTCAAGTGATAAAAAAAATTATGATATACATGCAAGAAGGAAACAAATATGAATGAAGGTGGTGCAATAAGAATATACAACATGTAGCAAAAGATGATAACATGTACACATGACTGTCCTATTATGCAAGCCCGCCTCCTGCATGTACCTTTGTGTGTTCCCGCTTTCTCACTTTATGTGCTCACATAATTCACAAAATACAAGACACAGAAAATCAAGACATACAAAATTCACTAAGTTTCTTTTTACCCGGTCCCGCCTTTAAATTCAACCTTACTTACCCTGCCAAGTTCCACATAAGAAACTATAATTATTACATAGGCCTATCTATCAGTACATACAAACACACAACAAAAGGTACACAACTAGGTCAGCAAAACCCCCTTCCCACTAGTTTGTGATAAGTTCATATTTTTGCATATTTTTATTACCTATTTGCTGCTTGAACTCGTATTTTAATAATTTATTTTGTTGCATTTCAGGAAATTCGTGAATAAATAAACAAATGGCAAAATAAAGAAATAAAGAGCAAGGAAGGGAAAAAGAGGAAGAAGAAGGACTTAAATGAAAAAAGGAAAAAGAATTAGGAGCTTGGTGGAAAAGGAATCTTTGAAGACATGTGGAAGGTGGAGATCATCCCAACACACTAAATAAGTGTATGGCCAAGATCCACTCATCAAAGCTTAAGGGGGAAGGAAACAAATAGATGGCTAGGATTTGTCCACCACATTTAGAAGGTGTAGGGCCAAGATTAACCCAACACACCCCTAAACCCTAATTCTTATCCTATAAATACCCCCTTACCCCCCCTTGTATTTATGAACTTAGATTTTAGGGTAGCTTTAATTTCTTGTTTTGTAGTTTCAATTCTTGTAAACACTCTCTTTCATTTTAATGCAATTTCATTTCCTTTAATTTCTCGTCTTGTTCTTTCGTTTTTGTTGCATACCTTTGTTATTTTCGTAAATCCATTTAGTGGACAAAGTAGCGAAAAGCTAACCACCATGGGTTGAAAATAACAATTTTTATTTTCTTGCTCGTAATTTTAATTTTAGTTTTAATTCATAATTTTGCCCCTTTAAATCTCAATTTTATTGTGGGCCATTTAATTCCATTTCAACTCATCGTTTGTGTAATCTTAACTTTAATTTCGTAGTAAAACTTCTTTACTTTCGTTTTTAACTTAAAAAAAATTAGTTTTATTAATTTTCAGCATATTATTTACCTGCTTTTACTGTGTTAATTCGAAGCATTGATCCCCTGTTTTCTTCTCAAACCAACTCCCCTGCTTTTTTATATCTTTTATTCAAATGCCTCTGCCCTTCATCAACAAAACCCAATTTTTTTTTCGATTAGAATTCACAGTCCCCTGTTCTTGCCCTCGTCGATTCCAACTTCATCCCCTCCCCTTTCTTAACTTCGAATAAATTCCCTTTCCCCTTCTTCCATTTTCTTTTTCCTCTTCGAACAAACACACACAGCAGTTTGGTTGTTTTGTCGAGTTCTTGTTTTCCGTTTTGCTAGTTTCGAATGTTGCGTTTTGAGAGTTTTTGTTTTTCTGTTTGTTGAGTTTTCGACTGTAATCATCGACTGGTATATAATCATCGACTGTTTGTTGCGTTTTATGAGTTTTTGGCCTTTCCCTTTGTTTGTTTTGATCTAAACTGTAATTCTTTGAATTCGCTGCTGGTTTTGATGTCATGTTTGCTGAGTGTTCTTAGTCGAATCGTTGGTTCCTGAGTTTTTGTGTTTCTGTAATGGGTTTGTTTTCGTTGAGTTTTTGAGTTTTATGAGTTGCTGAGTTACTGTGAGATTTTTTTGTCGAGTTCGTCTCAATTGCTGAGTTGTGTTGTGAGTCGAATCATCGAGTTGAACTGTTTTTGAGTTCCTGTATTGCTTTCTTTGTGCTGAGTTCACTAAATTTCTGAGTTCAATTTGTTATTACTGTTAAAATCAATCGAGATGGCTGTTAGAGTCATTATTCTTTGTTCTTTGGTTCGAAGTGCTGAGTTTTTATTTTTATTTATTGTTATTGCTCTTAACTAGTGCTGCTGGTTTTGGTGAATTCTGTTAAGTTGTTGATTAATTAGTGTTGAGTATTTGGATCTTTGTTTTCGAGTTTCTATTTGTAAATTGGTTGGATTGCTGTTAATCAATTCGGTTTGTTTTTGGCTAGCTAAATTTACCAATAGGTCATGTCAAAATTTTCTTAAAATTTTTGCTAATAAAATTAGTTAATTTCTTTTTTTTTATTAAAATAAATTTTATTCTAATTTTATTTTTATAATTAGTTTAAATAGTTTAAATTTTCTTTTAGGAATTAAATAGTATAAAATCGTATTTTCCAAAACCCAAAATTGTTCTAGTTCAATTAAATTAAAAATTAAGTTTGCGAAAATGTTAGTCTCCATGGATCGATACCAAAAATATTTCAACGATTGAATCGTGCGCTTGCGATTTTAAAATTATATTTATTTTAGCACAATAAGTTTTTGACGCCAATGCCGGGGACTAATTATTTTTCGCGCATTAATTTTTAGTTTTTCGGATTAGTTTTATTTTTGTCTCATTTTTATCTTTTTGTTTTTAGAAAATTGGAAATTACGGGAATCTTCTCACGGAGCTTGGAACAAATCGAAATTTTTGGAAGTGTGTTTCGGTAACCCGTATTTCTCACTTTTCGCCTTTTTATTTTTAGAAAATCACAAAAAAATTAAAAAATCAAAAATCACAAAAAAATTGAAAATTGAAAAATCCAAAAAAATTAGTTGGTAAATACATAATTGTTGCATCATGCATTTAATCACTTAGGGCACATCATCTAGATTTTTTTTTTTATTTTCTTATTTTTTATTTTTCGTACCTTATAATTGTGGTGATCGCTGGAGGAGCCTAAGGTACGTTAATTTTTTTTTCTTTTCTTTAGATTAGGACACATAGTGTAAGCATCCATAATTGTTTATCACTTTTAAATAATCTCGTTGTTTGTTGCATCAGTTTGCCTGCTTGTAACCTATAAAATAATAGTCAAGTACAAATGATCCTTGTCCCGCCTTCGCCAACCTTGTCCCGCTTCCATCACCTCACACTTTCCTTACATACTTTTACAACCCTACACAAATATAACAACTATTGCCAAGTACTTTTTGCTCTCTTAATACGTAACAATCTCTCACCTGCTTGGCTGCTTCCTACTACTTAACACACTACCTCTAGTACTTATACTCCTTCCAGCAACATAAAATTAATAGTCTCGCTTTCCCACAGTCCCGCTTCCAATTGACCCGCCTTCTCACCTTTCGCAATCTACCTACAAATATTTATCACACGTACAATACAATACAGAGCTGCTTGTTGATGTTGTTTAAGTCTTGTCCACCTCTCTCAAAAATCAACCACCACAAAACAAGGCAGCTTAACAAGTTATACAATAAAATAAAAGATGGGCAGATAACCTTGTTGTGAAAAAACACACACTAACAAAGGAGCATGGACTAAAGAAGAACTACAAGGTATGATCTAGGACAACTCAAGCTAACAACAAAAGCCCCATGGTATCCATGGTACGTAAAAAAAAACAGGTTGGAGGATGGACAAAGGTATATGAAGGGTTAACATTTACAACAGTTCGAGGGGCAGGTCATGAAGTACAACTTGTTAGATTCATCGTCTCCTGACCTTGTTGTAGGAAACATCACTGAAAAAAAGGGGGGGGGGATTTGCATGACGCATCTTAGCTGTCATGGTCGGAGGATGAACAGAGGGCGTTTACTCAACTAGCCTTGCAAAGGAGCGAACAAATGCTTTTGCAGGCCATGCTTCTTCACATTGAGGGGGAGTCGGACAAGGTTTCAGTGGAAATCCGTAAGGCCAAGTCAATACTAGAAAAAACATTGTCCATTTTACCACTCGACGGTTTATCAGGAGCAGCAGCCCATCTGAGCCATTTACATGGCATCTTTGCACTCGAAGAAAACTGCAAACTTAGTGGTGACCTAGATAAACAACTTCAGTCTTTGTTAAGTTCATATATCCAAGATATGCAATCTCCAATCAACCAAGTGCACCAAGATTGTAATTCATGGCTAAAGATTCTATGTGTTTATAAAAGCATCCTCCCAGCTGCACTAGTGACTCTAAAGTTCTGTAAGAATCTATCGAGTTTAGCTCGTAAGAAAAGCTACACATTATACATTCAAACCTTCACGAACATATAAAGGCTTATAAATATACACCCCGCAACAGTTACACCGACCCCATAGTTCAAAGATGAACCTTAAATATTTGTATATGCACGTATAAACCCATATTTACAAGCATGCTTAAATACAAAGTCCGACATTACCAAGCATAAACTCTAAACATATATACATACAACCCTACCCATATATATACACATAGTTACACATACACTTATCCTACTTTAACCATAAACCCTAATAACAAACACACCCATGCCTCAAAAAGATGATCCTCAAACACTTACATATATATATATATATATATTCATTTACATGCAGGCAACAACTGAGTAGAGATCGAAAACTCACCTTTGGAAAAACAGAGCAAAACAGCCAAGCTGCGAGTATGTGCGTTTTTGTCTTCACTTCACCTCATCCCCAGTTGACTTTGTCTTCTTCGAATATGGATAAGTGATGATTTGATGTTCAAAGAGATGGAAATGGAAACTGGATCCAAAAGATAATATCACTTTTGCTACAAACGTTGCCTCTAATCGAACAGACATATATATTATTGAGTCATGTATATACAACCAAAACTAAAGCCCATGGTTTTTCATTATTCTGGCCCACCACTGTAAGAACCCTAATTTTTGTAATATTTTTTTTATATATAATATCATATGACATTGTCAATTTCGAACCTTTTGAGTCACCCATGTTGTTTAATGGAATGGACTATCTGAGAAAATTATGTTGTTACATTCACTATGTAAGAAAAGGGGAAGATTGCAGAAGGCAAGAGTCTTATTGCTAGTAAGATTTATAAAACTTGGGACTTGAGAGTTATTGGAGTATTAAAAGATTTATTAGGAATTACGACGAGGAGTTATGGATATTCTGAAGTCATATTAGTGATCTACAGAGCAAATAAGTGTATGCAAAGACGATCGGAATTCAGGAATTCCAATTTGTATTTCGGTGTAATATTTGACCGGGCAGTGAATTATATATTATTATATTCAAGAAATGAGATATTAAATTTGAGGAAGTAAGGATTTAATATGTTAGGAATTTATTATATTTGATTTGAGGATTTAAAACGTAAGTGGAACGAACGTTCTAGAAACCGTTGAGACTTTACAACGAGATTAAGCGATTGAGCGAACGAATCATGGATTAAGGATATGGTATATTAAGAGTCCAAGGAAGGATATATTATGAGATGGAAAAAGGATTGAGAATAAACTCCTAGAATTGAGAAAAGAGAATGCTTGAGAAATCGGGAGAACGTTTTCTGAGATAAAGAGAAATAAACAAGGGATGTTGGAATTAATATTCGTTCGAGGTATTGTGCTATATTAGAGCAATAATATGCAACATATAAGTTGTAACGTATTTATTTTATTCAAGAAACGACAAGGAAATCAAAGCGGTGGAAAACAAAACAAAACAAAAGGACTTAAGTGCAAGAAACAAGAGACAAGGACTTGGTTGCAATTAGCAAAGGACTTGGTTGCAATTTAAGTGGATAAGAAATCTAGAGGAGCCAATGAGAGGTTTCCACCTAGCAAGTATGAGATGCATCCAACCAAAAATAGATATATATCAAGTGTATGGCATTATTAGAACATAAACCAAGAACAAAACCATTCTGCCCAGCAGAACACCCTCTCAGTAAAACGGGCCTAGTGCCTTCATTACTCAATGAAAGTTTTTGTTCTTTATATGGTTAGAAAGCTGTTAAGATGCTCTACAACTTTCATTCAGGAGCCTCGACCAGGAAACGAGTGCAAGGGCTTCGTTTTGGCTGATCTTTGGGGCGTGTTTTTCCAGTCAGGAAACCCACTTCCATGTTCTTGATTTCTTTGGTGAGATTGAAGATGGTGAGCATAGAGTAAGGCTTCCCCAAGGTTAACCAAGCTTGTATTAGATTGTAAGAACATCAAGGAAGGTATAAAACTCTAACCCCTCTTGGCCATGAATTATTTATGATGTTTAATGTTAGATCCATGATTATTAGTGTAAATCTTGGACATATAAGTGATGGATGATGTAGATCTTGAGTTTAAGTGTTGTGGTTGTGATTTTTAAGCTTGTGGTTAGTATATGTAACTCCATGTATGTTATAAAGCATGATCTTGGTGGTTTAGAGGATGGATGTGATGTGTATGTAAGATTCTTGGTTAGTGAAGTGGTAAAAACATGCTGAGATTTTTTCCAGGAACTTGAACTGTCTTGTAAGAGGGTTTTGAACCCCCAAATCTTGTCCCCTGAAGTCCTAATATATATTGTTGGAAAGGGATTTGAATGTAGTTTCCAGAAATATAAGGTTCATGACTAGGTGATGTATAGATTTTGAGTTATGGCCTGAGAAGTGTAATGTGTTTATGGATTCCGGACTGCACTAAATGGTCCCCTTGTGAACCTTGTTTGAACCCCTAAAAATTTATGTAGGGTCATGGAAAAATTAGAGAAGCTAGTAAATGCAGTGGTGAAGGCTACCCAAAAAGAATTGGATTAAAATATGTATTTTTCAATTTTATAAAAATGCTAGAGTAAAATTTCGCGCAAGGGAAAAAGTCGTAAGTGGAGTGTAGTTTTAGGGGTAATGGATGTGATTCGGATATGGTAACCAAATTAAGTCGAATAAGTGACGAGCGTAATCGAGTGGTGACATGAACCTATAGTGGGGCTAGAGTGTCATAAGACGAAGTCATTAAGTTAATTTTGTATCCCCTAAAACCCCGCAATTAAAGAGATATTGTTAAGGTACTAACGAACGGCTATTGCTTATGTATAGATCATTCCACTCCGCACGCTCGACCACCCCAACCTCACCAAGGCAAGTTTACTTTTCAAAACTTACATATACAAGGACTTTCACTGTTGTGTTTGTAGTTTTCAATCATATCAAATGTTTATGTTTATCGAAGTATCGATGAAATTGAGATGTATAAGTACATATATGTTTGCACCCCTTGAACTTAGAATGAAATGTTTTCTTCGAACAACGACTCTAGCAATAGAGGTCGTAGCGGTCCATGTATACTATTGACCGGGGAGCGGTATATTATTATATCGTAATTAAATTGCGAAAACCCGAAGGGTCATTCGGGAAGTATCGTATACTCAAGTAATTATTTTTATATCTTCGTAAATACTCAAAATACCTATCTTGGATTAAAAGCTTATTTAATTAAATAATTATTTTATTAATTATTAATATTAAATCTTAAAATATCATTTATTAATTATTGTTCATTATTTTAAAGACCAAGCTAATCCAAGATACCTTTAACACTTTCAAACTCGAACTCTTTCGAACTCAAAACATTTTCGAAAACCCCCGGTCAGGTTTGCTTCTTCTGTGATTTCAAGAATCATCGGTCGACTGATGTCAGACCTCAACTACTCGGTTTTCAATCAAAATCAAGTTTTTAAAGGAAAAAGAAAAGGGACTCTGGCAGGTGTGGGAATCATTGACGAACGATTCCCGGGATGTGTAAGCGGTCGTGAGCCAGGCGGTCCATCAATTATTATTCCGGCCCAGGTGTTGCCGAAGGATGATTACGGATGTAGTTTTCATCGAGGGTGATTACGGATGTAGTTATCACCCGAGGATAGTTACGGATGTAATTTCTATCCTTCTACCGGTAGAGAAGACCCGCGGATTATTGGACTTGGATGTGGCGACTGATCATCGTCAATCCCTGTCAGGTTTTTATGTTTTCTTCAAGTCCCATCCTCCACTTTGGAAAAATACTCAAACACTGCTTCTTGGGCCTAAGTGCCAAGTTGCCGATAGTGTGGTTTTTGATAAGAAAAATATTGACATCGTGCAGTATCTAGAACTGCAAGATTTTCTATAAAGATTGGCACGTGTTAGTGCACTCTTGCAATTATTTCAAAGAATGAAATGTTTTTGAATGAGAAACCTTCTAAGCTAATGGAAGGAAAGAGGTTTGCAATGATGTATTCCCTGTACAGTATGTTAACCGTAGAGTGTTTTGCCGAAAATGATATACTCATATTTATATATTTTCAAACTTGAGATATATTGAAATGGGAACCTTATAAAGGGTTCATATGTTATTCTTAAAGCTCCTTAGTGAGTATAGATGTTTTATTCAAACTCGGACATATATATTGTCCAAATATGTTTTGAAATCTGAGATATATACCCATATAGTTGGGAATGTTTTCGAAGTAAACCACATTATTATTTTTAAAATGGTGAACTTGCTGAGCGTTATGTAGCTCATTCTTGCTTTATAAAAACTTTTCAGAAAGAGAAGAATTTGGCCGATTAACTCCGCACCAGCAGAAGAGGAGTAGAAGATTTACCCCGGAGATGATTCCTGATAAATACTACAGAGTAAGTCTGATAGGTTTTTAACTGTAATAGTAAGACTTGTCTTCAAGTGTAGTTGTATAAGTGGAAGTGCGTAGATTCTGGATTGTACAGATGAATTGTAATATTTAGTGTTACTTTTGATTATCGTTTCTGAGGCTCTAACTTGTTTGTGCTTAAGATGTTTGTGCTTAAGATTGAGGTCTGGATGGATGTATTGTTGAGTTGTAAAGTTAATACAGGTATGATATGGTTGGATGGTGATGTGACGACCTGAATCTTTGACCTCAGATTTGGGGGTGTCACAACCACCTTCCTTAATTAATAATTTTGTAATAACATATGGCTGACAACTAGTTAGTACATGTACTATTTTCTCAACAAAATAGCTTGTAAAGCGTGAACAGACCCATCCCCTATAAAAGAAAAGAGAAGCCTAATATTTTTTGTCAACTCCTAGTCTCCTACTAATAGTATGTAAGTTATGTTCCCACAGTCATTGGTACAATCTTCACGTGCATACAACCAAATAATAATATAATCTCCTATCATTATTTGTCACATTTAGCTAGACACATACGAAAATTGTTACACGTGAATCCAAAAAATTAGATACGAGGAATTTTATGAAGCAATATTTATTTATTTTGGATAAGACTAATTTCTAAAAAAAATTATTATTATTATAAACACCAAATTCCTTCCTCCCAATAGAATTTTTTCTTTGTCATAATTTCCCTCCTCAAAAAATTCAGTCACTTTTACATAAATACTTGTAAAAGTTTCAGATTTTATTTCTAAGGTCATTGCTAGTGGGCACCACCCACCAACAATCCCTGGGGGACACCAAAATTCAAACTTATGAAAATGTTAATGGGATAAAAAATTCTTCCTTCTCATACAATCCATCCTCCTCAAAAAAAATACTTGTTAGGTCCAATATGTTTGTAGAAGGGGGGTTGAATACAAACAGTACTGTTTAATCGAAATTTGTCCGGATAATTTAATTTATATTTTGACAAATTTGAGCGGAATTAAATGAAACAAAATTCAAGTTGAATATAAAATTATATTAACTTGAGGGGTTTGTTACAAATACAGTACAGAATTTATATCTAGTTAATAAAAACAAATTAGAAAATTCGACATGAATTTTTCTAGATTTGTTAATAAAAATCAAGATATAGATTAGGAGTAAAAACTCGTTAATAGTACAAGAGTATCAAGTAAACAAGTTCTATCGGATCAGATATTAAAAATAAGATGAACTTGATTTTCTATGAATTTTTCTGCTCCTTATGTTCTTGATGAAGAGAAGAGAGTAAACTGCCTTTTTGAATGTAATATTCTTGTCTGTGTTGTCTTGTGTCGTCTCTGTCTTCATATATAATATTTTCTACCTCTTTATCTTCAAATATAACTGTCAAGACAATATGCAATACAATCTATTATTCCAAGACAATCAATTTTGTACTGCCAAGACAATAGGCAATACAATCGTCAAGACAATCAGGTTCTTCCAAGACAATCGGCAAGACAATCAAATTCTGAGATCTTTGTCTTGCTTTATCAAAAATTATCATTCTGTCTGAAGCTTTTTCTTTTTGACCATTATCAAGACAATCTGATTTGAACTGTCAAGACAATCGTCAAGACAATCAAATCAGATTTTTATTCTTCTTTTTTAAAGCTATTCAAAATTAATCATCACCAAGACAATCGGCAAGACAATCTCTGATTGTCTTGCTTCACTGATTTCTTCTTCAAGACAATCGGCAAGACAATCTCAAATTGTCTTGCTAGTTCATTTTTTCAGATTTACATTAAACTGATTAATAAATAATCATTTTAATTTAACCATACTTAAATAATAATTATTCAGATTTAATTATTTAATAATTAATTTAATTAATGAATTAATTCCTGATGAATTAATTTATTAATTAAATTGACTACTTGATTTAAATTAATTAAAGAAGAATAATTATATATCCTTGGATTGTCTTAATTCTTTTCTGAATCACCGAAAGTAATAAAGGAATACCACTAAATATTTTGTTAACATTCCATGCACGGTCTGGTTCATGAACGACTAACTTCAATGACTGTCCTTTAATTTTCACATTAAAAATGTGATTCATTTTTCTTCTCATTTCTTTCTCCTTCTTGTACTTCACTGTATTCTGTCTGAACCTGTCACTCTAGAAATCTTTGTCTTAGAAATAAATCCACTTCTTTGATGCTATACTGAGGCTTGATCAGCAATCTGAGCTTCTTCCAGTGTAAAACATCAAAACTATAGATTGACTTTAGGGTTTTTCTTCTGACAGATAGTACCTCCTGAGATTCCTGTGACAATTAAAGTTATTTACTTATTACAATCTAAGCTTAAGTTGAGTTGAGTCCTTGAACTACAAATAGGCTGTGTCATATGCCTTTCAATCTCCCCTTATTTGTTTGTTAGAAGATAACAAGCAAATACCTAGAGGATTACTCAACTAACTCAACTTAACTTAGTAAAAGATAAAACTTTAAATACAAAGTAAATAAAAGAAAGTTTCTGGTTTATATTTAACATTGTCCAGATTCAAACATAAAAGATAAATACAAGATAGATGATCCTCTAGACTGATCATATAATACAATTTTCTATCTTGTCCTATCTAAGTCCTAAAGATATCACATGTAGAGCTGATCTTCACTTTGAAGTATCTTCCTCCCTTATCTCTCCAGGTTCAACTTCATCTTCTTGTTCTAGAAATCTTCTGATATTCTCTGTGTCAAATCGTTCTTGATCATCCAAGGTTTTAATCAAATCCTTTTCAAGTACACGTTCATAATCTGACACAAGGCCTTTAGGTTTCTTAGGCAAAATTCCAAGGTTGCCCCATAGCCGATTCCGAAGCATGTAATATTTCTTTTCAAAGCCAGTTAAAGCATATGATCGAATAATGTCAGCAACAAAGATACTTTCTTTATCTTCGAATCCTGTAGTCCTCAACATATGTTCTAACCAGACCAGATGAGATGCAGTATATAATTTCATCGACTTAGAATCAAGGAAGCAAGAATGTAGTTTATTACCCTTGAGAAACTTAACATGATGTGGAGTTTGAATAACTTGTGGACTATTCCTTTGAGCAAACTCCAAAAGTCTTTCATGAAGTAAAATATTCAGTTCAGAAAACCTTTTTACCTTTAGGGACATAATCCACAATTCAATCAAGCTTCTCTGTTGAAAGATTTGAAGTGACACATAGAGAGAACCCATTGTACGAGAGTCAATCTGAATTATAAGTTGATCTGCACATCTGTCAAACCCAGCTACTATCCTCAAGATTTCCAGCATCAATGCATCCATATATTGCAAGTAATTTGGATTGGTCTCTTGAAACTGTTGAAGTAGTTGGAGAATTAATCATCATTAGCAGTGTTTTGAATAGAATCAAAAATTTCTCTTGCTCTCTCCCACTTTGGACCAATCTTCAACTGAATATCTCTTTTCCTTTCTTGTACACTGATTGCATGTAGCTTTTGTTTCTCTGCATCTTCAGCTTGCTTCAGCTTCAATCTTTTATCCACTACCTGTCTGGTCTTCTCAAGCTTAGCTTGTCTCATCTGACGATCAGCTTTCTCCTCTTGAAGTTCCTTCTCAAATTCAGGATCATCTTGCCAGTTTGAAAGATCTTCTTCAATATCATTTAATTGCTGTACCTCAAAATTACTATTCTTGAGATCGAAATCAAAATCTGATACAACCTGATCATGAGCAGCTTTTTCTTTTCCCTTTGTAGACTTCTCCTTATGCCTCCCTTGACCTCCAGACTTACTTCCTCCTGCTCCTCCAGACTTCTCTCCTTCTCCAGACTTCTCCCCCTTAGTTGAGGAATCCTCTACAGACTTTCTTTGATTGTCAAGCTCCCTATTTGCATCATTATCCCCTTCATTATCATCATCATAGTCTTCAAAATAAGCTCTTTGTTCTGGTGTGATATGATGAGTAGGTTTAACAATGTTGTATAGAAGATCAAGTCCTTCAAACATGTAATCATACTTTTCTTCAAGCTTCGCAAAGGTTGTTGAATATGATTGAGCAGTTACATGCATTTCCACTTGAAGTTCATCCACCCTATTAGAGAGTCTGTCAATAGCATTTAGAATATCTGTTCTTTCTATAGATGCTTGAGAGTTGGATTATATCAATGAATTGATTGCTGGAGTGAGTGTAGTCTTTATGTTCTGAACATCGTCACGAATAATCATGAGCTGATTGTTGACAGAGGTGGAAGAAGAAGACCGTTCATCCACTTGTGCTTTGAAAATTTGTTTTTCAGCCTCAGTTTCCATCAATTTCTTTTGCAGATCTTTTATTTGAGCCATAAGAGACAAAGTGTTTGTGTCAGTGTGTGCGCTCACCTGATGTTCACTCAAGGATATGTCACTCTCCTTTTGTGCATGTGTTTCACTCATATTTAAGGTGGTCCTGACATCACTCAACACTAACTCCTTTCCTTGAGCTGTACATGCAAAAGAAATCACCCTAGCCTCTTCTGGAGAGGTCAGTGGTGGTGCAATGGGAGTTCGCAATTCCCAATCCTCAGTCATCTCTATTAATTCATTTGGATTTGATAACTGAATTTCTTCAGTGATAGGATGACCAAGTTGCCCTTCACTTTCTCCAGATAAATCTGCGAGTGAAGAATCCCTTGAGGGAGCCAGGAATGTTCCTCTTGGGAGGGGAGATGATGACTCTATTATAACTGGCAGAGAGTCAAGATTTCCCTCTGAAGCCTGTGAAGGCTCTTCTACCGTAACAATGGTAGGCACTGTCTCTGTAACAATCCTATCGTGCACTCCTTGCTCAGTGTCCTTAACAACATCAGATTCTAAGGTAATGTTTTCCTCCATTGTAAGTAATAGAGGTGTGCTTGACTCTGTACAAGGTGCCACGGCCCTTTGGCGAATTTCAATAATTTCATCCTGTTGAGAGGATGAAATTAGTAACAGTTCATCGGCCATTTCAATGTCCAAGTCCTTTTGGGAGGAAATGGATGGGCTAACAGATGCCTCAAGTAGTAGGTTTCTTCTCTTCTTTGGTGGAGGCAGAGCTGTGGGATAACTCACATTATCACTTCTTCTAACAGCCTTTTTAGCTAACTGTTTGGTTCTGGATTTAGGTTTAGAGATTTGAGTAGACACAGTGTTTGGCTCTAAGACCTGGGATAGAGGCTGTGGTTCTACAACCTCTTGGTCTGACTTATCAGCCACTTGGGCTCCAGAAACAGTTTGAGAGATAGATGGCAATACCTGTTTCGTTGATGCAGTAGCTGTACTTGAAGGAATGGACTGATCCATTTGAGGTTGAAGTTCAGGGACAGGTACATTTTCAGGTTCAGGTTCAGGTGCATTTACAAGTTGAGGAATGACAGGTTGATTTAAGAAGGTAGACAAATATGGTGCAACATACACTGGCACATTTATTAATTTTCTATGTGTATCAAGGCTAGTGAATATTTTCTTGGTTTGCCTGCCTGATACCATAGGGTTGTCATTCCTAAAGATTGCTTGTTGACCAACAGGAACAAGATGATTAAATATCAAAGTTAAGAATCTAGGATAATAACATAAAACTTTATTACCCTCATCAAAATCCCTTCTGGCCTTAACAATTCTACCAACAATAGTATTCCAAAGTAGATTACCAATATTGATTCTACTGTTGTTAGCAACAGCATAACAAATAGTTTGTAACATAGAGGTGAGTAAATGAAAGTTACCTCTGGCTGTATTAGCAAATACCTTGGAGATCGTGTCGAAAAATGCATCCCATTGTTGAACCAGGTTCCTTTTGCTCAGGTTGTTCATATCAATTACTCCACGATAATTAATATCACTGAAGAATTGATAGAGTTGTTCACTGGTTGGAAATGGATCAAAATTATCCACCGGGAGGCCCAATACAGTAGTAAGGGTTGATTCCGTCACAACGTGGTGTGTACCATCAAAGTCAAAAGAGAATGAGGTCAAATCTTCAGACACCACAGCTTCTGTGCAAATCAATCTCAGTGGTCCTATTTTAATTGGGGCTTCCATCGAAATAGCAGTTCGGATAATTGAATAAACCAAACCAAAACCAAACATACCCAGTATATCCCGCTTAGAGCAGGGTCTAGGGAGGGTAAGTTGTACGCAGACCATGCCCCCACTTTTTAGGGCAGGGAGGCTGTTTCCATGAAGACCCTCAGCTACGTGCACGACATAAATGGTGGGTGATAAATATAAAGGACTCCACACGGTACGGAAATGTTAAAAGTAATACCTGGGCCCAACGCATTCTCCACTTGGGACTTACCAACCTGTGAGGAATTATGTTACTCAGAACCTGATGCGCTCTACTCTACCTGCTCACAAGGTGAACTCCGGTGAAACCCCCTGTAAAGAATAAACCACAAGCAGAACCAAAAAAAAAAAGAGCCGCTCCACAACAGGGGGAACGAAAAAGCTGTTCTTCTAAAATAAAGTTAGCCGAGACAACCCAACTCTGAGGCTCTCCACAACAGAGCCGCTCCCTAAAAGACAATCCACCACTCTGATAAGACGCCTCCACGAACACCTGTCCACTGTCATGGTCTCATCTAAGTTTAGGGCCTTCAAATCCAACTTAAGCTGCTCTTCCCACGACCTCCTCGGTCTGCCTCTCCTCCTCGCCCCAACAACCGAAAGACTCTCTACCCTTCTCACTGGGGCTTCGGCCCGCCTTCTACGGACGTGTCGGAACCATAGGGACAATCGTTCGGATTAAAATATCCAACCAAATTATGCTTCATTATCTCAAAATTATCAGCCATTTTTTAACACAAAAACACACTTCAATTTTAGGAAGATTAAAATAATTCGAAAATTTTCAGAATTATTAATTAATTAAAATTAATTAAAAATTCGAATTAATTCAAAGTTGTCAGAAAAATCCCAAAAATTAGTATGATGTTCTCCTGATCACTGGGAGTCTCAATCTATTTTTAGATTTCAAAGAAAAAATCTAAAATAATCAAAACAAAGAAAACCCGATTGAAACTTTTGAAAAATTGATTTTTCAAAACCTTAACGAAATTCGTAGATATTGGGTTCAATAGAAAGGAAATTTAACGATCTAATCGAATCTGTTCTTAGTTTTCAGTTTCTTTGAATAAAATTGAGCAGAGTTTCAGTTAGAAATCGTGTGTATCGTGTGTATCGTGTATATATGCGACTGAGTTCTCTGTGTCAATACACGAGAGAGAGAGAGAGAGACAGAGAGAGAGAGAGAGATAATCGATTGTCTTGATGTTGTTTCCTTTTTTTTTTGTTTAAGTACAGAATAACACTACAAGACAATCGGTTGATTGTCTTGCCGATTGTCTTGGTAGTTCAAAAACTATCAAGACAATCGTTTACTATACTGATTAATAATAATAAAAAAAATGTAAATAAATTTTTTTTTAATTTTTTAAAACCTGAATTGACACTCCAAGACAATCAAGTGATTGTCTTGCCGATTGTCTTGGTAGTTCAAAACTATCAAGACAATCGTTTGTCTTGAACTAATATTAACAAAACAAAACAGAACAAAAATAAAAATGAAAAACATTTTATTATTTTACAAAATAACCTGCCAAGACAATCTGTGGATTGTCTTGGTGATTGTCTTGATACTATAAAGACAAACAAGACAATCTATTAATCTGCTAATTCTATACTAATTGAAAGGCAGAGTGTGTAAACTTGTAACACTATAACTAATGTAACCCAACTAAAGGAAAAGATACTTAACCAGAAGACAATCAAGAACAAGAAGTCACAAAGAAATCAACACTAAATGAAGACAAGGTAATTGATACAATTCAACATGTTAACTATGATCAAGCCAAGAAGAAATCATTGAGAGAAGTTCAAGTCAAAGTTGTTCATGCCTCAGTGATTTGAAAAGCCAAGAATCAAGATCATAACTATCAGTATCAATAAGACTAATTGATTTCAAGTGAACAAGAAGGAAAGCAAATATTGGAAAGCCACATTACTAATTGGATATGGTAATTTATTCAAGAAGCAAAAACACTATCAAGACTAGTCACTTATGAACCAGACCGTTGCATCAAGTGTCAGGACATTGATAGCAAGTTTATGTCAGTAATAAAGATCCATGTTCAAGAGCTTGGTGAAGAATAAAGAAGACATGAAGATATCACAAGTTCAAGATGTGCATTGAACTTTCAAGTTGAAGACCAGAATATTTTCTAAGTACTAAATATTCTAGATGACCAAGTAGAAGTTTCTAAGTAGAAGTTCTACTTAGAAATTTGAGATGGCTAAGTAGAAATTCTCAAGTAGAAGTTCTACTTAGAGTGCAGCTTCAACATGACACATGGCATCTTCTGATTGGCAGATTTCCAAGCTTTCAAGATAAGGCAAGATTTATGTGGACATCATTGGGCCACGTACATCTTAGTCTTTGAAGACTACAGGACATAGATTACATGTAGTATAAATAGAAGTACTTGTATTATGTTTTAGTTAGTGAGCAATTCTTGAGAAAAACACAAGAGAAAGAGAGAGAGTGCATTCACAGAGCTTAGTATCATTCACTTCTCTCTGAACTTCTGTTATACTTTGTAATGAATGTTGTAGCAACCATTTCAAGTTATATATAAGACATATATTCCTTGAATCTGTGTGTTCATTTATTGCATCGTATTTATTGCTTCTCATATTCGAAAAGTTGTATTCACCCCCCCCTCTACAACACATTTGGACCTAACAATTGGTATTAGAGCTATATGTTTAACATACAAAACATAGATCCTTGTGTTGAGTAGAAGAATCGTGAGTTTTCATTTTCTAGATCCACTTTTCATTTTCTTGAAAAGTGTGCTTTAAATCGTTTGTATTGAAAACTCATCCGAAAAATTATTTAAATACTCCAGGTGTGATTATTTAGCTTGGGTGTATTTTAATTAATTTTTGTGAATTAATCTGGGTACTTTCATATTTGGTGTTCTTGAGTGTTCATCATCTGTTCTTATCAAAGAAGACAACCCAACAACTTTTTGATCTCCTTTTCAAACAGATAAATAGTAAAAGAATAAAAAGTTGTTTTTGGACTTTGTGATTTGCATTATTCACGGCCGAAAGTGTAACAAGACATACTCAGTACCTAGCACGTGGGTTAGGTGGGTTAGGTGAGTAAAGCATCAAAAGTCAAAAGGTGTTAAAGAGATAATATTGTTTATTCAATATTAAAGTAATCTGCAGAAAAATTATTCTAAGGACAAAAGTTCTACATAGAATTTCTACTTGAGAATTTCTACATAGAATTTCGACTTGGAAAATTTCTACTTGGTGAATTTCGACTTGAGCAAAATTTCTACTTAGAGAAATTTCGACTTAGGCAAAAGTTCTACATAAATATTCTACATAGCCTAGTCTTGGGTACTTAGAAACTTTTAGTGACCAGAATTGAAATGGCTCCTAAAAATGCATTCAAGATCCCAATGTTCAACCGAGATCACTATGAAGAATGGGTTTTCAGAATGAGACTCTATCTAGAGACTGTTAAACCTGAATATCTGGAAGTCCTTGACAAGGGTAAATTTGTTCCAATGGTGGTTATTCCTGCACATACGGAAGGAGGGGTGGTTATAGCACCTCGGTCTAAGCCTAAAAAGGCCTCGGAGTTTTCAGATGCTGACAAGGAACAAATAGCTTATGATACTGCCATACGACAAACCTTGATGGAATCTCTTGATCATGAAATGTTCAACATAGTCAAAGGTCTGACTACAGCGAAGAAGATTTGGGACAAGATAGAAGTTGTCATGGAAGGATCTGCAGAGGTTAGAAGCAACAAGACACTCATACTCAAGATGGAGTATGACACCTTTAGAATACGAAAAGGAGAAGGCATAACAGATGTCTATCTACGATTCAGTCAGTTGGTATTGGATTTGAATATGAGAGGTGTAACTCTCCCCATGGTTGAGACTAATACGAGATATCTGAGGAACCAGCCAAAGAGCATTGAACATAGGGTCTACGCAATAAGAGAAACCAGAGATTTGCATACAACTTCTCTGGAAGAGTATTATGGAATATTAAAGACCTATGAGCTGGAAACACTTCAAGATCAAGCATGGGACAATGATTCAAAAGGAAAAGAAACTGCATCAGGATTAGTTGCTGATGAGGAAGAGTCTAAGAAGGCAATGGTTGCAGCAAAGCCTAAATCATCATTTGCACCACATCAAGTTGATAATGATGACGAGTGCGCATCTGACAGTGATGATGACTACTACACCCAAGAAGAGCTGGACAACATGGACGATAGTGTCGTGGCATACATGGCAAGGAAGTTCAGCAACATGAGATTCAGAAAGAGCAACCGACCACAGAGAAATTCTTCATCTTATTATCGGGCTGCTAGGGGTGGTGGTAGTTCGTCAGGCTACAAAGGAAAAGGCAAGAATACCAGCTACAAATCTCCTTTGGATTTCAAAATGAAGTTCAAATGCTATAATTATGGTGAAGCTGGACATTTTGCCTCAGACTGCAAAAAGCCTAAACAGACTTATCCAAAAGAGACATATGAAGCCCTCAAAAGCAAGTATGAATCGCTGGTGAAGGAAAGACATGGAAAACGAGCTTTATTGGTGACAGAAGGAAGAGCTTGGGATGATTCAGATGAGGAAGATGTTACTCATGTAGCAAACTTTGCCCTCGTGGCTGAGACATCAGAGGAACCAGAGGTACCAGTTCTAACCCTTAAAGTAGAAATGTCAATTGATGATTATAAGGAACATAACGGGGCTCTTAGTGAAGAGATCTATATGTTGTGCAAAAGTCTAGACTCTTCTCAAAAGGAACAGAAAACACTTGTTGCCAAAAGCAGAATGCTTGAGGCAAAAGTGGAAGAGTTAGAGGCTGCTTGCACTGTAGATACTTCCCTAAGAGACTTTATCAAATCTCTAGAACACAAGCTCGTCCTTAAGGAAGAAGTAGAAGCATGTCTTAGGAACAATCTAGCTGAGTTAGAAACTAAATGCGAAGCTTACAAACTAGCTGCTAGTAAAGTGTATGTAGAAAATGACACATTTAAGAAGATAACTGGAGTAGGTGTAGGACTTGATTATTCTGACCTTCTTAAGAAAGAAGGAAAGAGACCTATTGACCCTAGTTCCAGTGACCTTAAAAAGGAAACACCTAGCATTCTTAAATCAGCTGTCAAACCTATCTACAAACACCTTGTTCCTAGAATAGAAGAAGAAGAGACTGAATTGATATCCAGATATGAGATTGAGATGGAAGATCGCCAGAAAGCACAACCTATAACTCCTATCAAACAAGTTAAAATCAATTTCCCTAGAGATGAATCTAGACTAGGATTAGGAGCTAAGGCTGTTAAACAACAAGGAAAGAGAGAGAAAGGCATAAAAGAGGTTAAGGCTGAACGAATAAAGAAAGCATGTTATCATTGTAAATCTACTGAACATCTTTCTTATGCATGCAAAGCTAACATGAATGTTTCTGCTGCACATGCCATGCCTATCACACATACAATGAATAATCTGCATCAGAATCATGCACAGTGTGGTCAACCTAATTGTATGCCATGCACTTTTAACATCATGCAAACTTTTGTGCATTTAATGAATGCATCTAGCCAGTCATGCTCAAATACTGTTGCTAGTTCAAACATCAAGAAAAAGCATGTGAGAGCCAAGACTGTCAGTCCTCCTAAAGTTAAAAGTGACAAACCTTCTCCTAAGACTGACAAATCTGTCAAGTCTGAGAAAGGAAAGGAGATAGTCGAAAGCTCTAGGAAAAGTGCATCTCCTGTTGTTAAATCTGTTGATTCTCGATCTTATCGAAAAGCCGGGCCCAATCAAAGTTGGGTTCCGAAGAATGTCTAACCAATCTGTCATTGCAGGGCATTAAGCAGAATAGAAATAAAGTTATATGGGTGCTAGACAGTGGAGCATCGAGGCATATGACTGGAAACAAGTCCCTGCTTACAGAGTTGGTTATGAAAGCTGGCCCTTATGTTACCTTTGGAGATGACAGCATAGGTGTGACAAAAGGATATGGCAAACTGAAAACTGGCAATGTCATCATAGAAGATATTTCCTATGTTGAGGGACTGAAGCAGAATCTGTTGAGTATAAGTCAATTCTGTGACAAAGGTTACGAAATTGTCTTCAACAAGAAAGGTGTATCAATCACTCACATCAAGGAAGGCTCACTGCGTTTGAGAGGAGTTCGAAAGGCAGATCTTTTTGTTGCAGACATGGATTCAGCAAATCAGAATGAGGTCACCTGTTTTTACAGCAAAGCCTCGGATGATGAAAGCTGGTTATGGCACAAAAATCTATCTCACTTAAACTTCAAAACGATGAATGCTCTCGCGAGGCGAGAATTGGTGAGAGATCTACCTCAAATGGAGTTCGCTCCGAAAGGACTCTGTGAAGCTTGTGAAATGGGAAAGTCGAAGCGAGCATTGCATAAAAGCAAAGAAATTTCTAGTATTACTGAGCCTCTGCAACTTCTTCATATGGATTTGTTTGGCCCAGTGAATGTCCTATCTTTGTCTAGGAAAAGATATGCATTGGTAATCGTGGATGACTTCTCCAAGTATACATGGGTATTGTTCGCAATGACGAAAGACGAAGTACCTTTCTTAATCATTGATCACATCACTCAAATTGAGAATGTTTCAACACTTACTGTGAAGACGATTAGATCAGACAATGGCACTGAATTCAAAAATGCAGTGCTAAATGACTTCTGTGTATCTAAGGGAATACGTCGTCAGTATTCAGCCCCGAGAACTCCACAACAAAATGGAGTAGTTGAAAGGAAGAATAGAACTTTGGTTGAAGCAGCAAGAACTTTGTTGTATGATTCAAAACTTCCTTTGTACTTCTGGGCCGAAGCAGTGAGTACCGCTTGTTACACTCAAAATAGAACCTTGATTATAAATGATAAAGAAAAGACACCATGTGAATTAATGAACAACAGAAGACCAACAATCAAATACTTTCATGTGTTCGGAGCAAAATGCTATGTGCTTATAGATGATGAAAATCTAGGCAAGTTTGCAGCAAAAGCTCGTGAAGGAATCTTTATTGGTTACTCTACAGATGTGGTGGCAGCTTATAGAGTATTCTTAGTGAATGATCGAAAAGTGACTGAAAGCTACAACGTCAGATTCGACGATACCAAACTCCCATCAATTTCAAGAGATTCTAGTGAACCTGAGTCCCTAAAATTTCGGAATCTGGACTTAGAAGATCTTGAAGATGAACCTGAGTTGGTTGTTCCATTAAATGTTCCAAGTGTACATGAAGAACCTGAGTCTAGTGAACAAGCTAATTCTACAAGATCAGGAGAGACTTCTTCAGTACGAACCGGCAACAACTCAGGGGGAGTAAATAGCAGCTAAAGGACTACTGTTCAAGGCTCGAGTCGAGTTGACTCTAGTTCTGTAGGAGCTGGCACTAACTCAGGGGGAGTTAGTGAACATAATCAAAGTAGTCAGCACCACAACTCAGAAAGTCAAGTTGAATCATCAAGACAATTTCCAGGTGAACGGGTATGGAATAGAGACCATCCATTTGAGTTAATTATTGGTGATCCAGATGCTGGTGTGACTACTAGAAGAACTGCAAGAGCTGACCTGGCTAATATTTCCTTATATTCTGGGTTCTTATCCAAGCTTGAACCTAAAGAAATAGAAGAAGCTCTTGGTGATGCTGATTGGGTGATTGCAATGCAAGAGGAACTCAATCAGTTTGAAAGGCAGAAAGTTTGGAAACTGGTACCCCGACCAAAGAACATATCAGTAATTGGAGCTAGGTGGGTATTCAGAAATAAACTGGATGAAAACGGACTTGTAACACGAAACAAGGCTCGTTTGGTTGCAAAAGGTTATTCTCAGCGAGAAGGAATTGATTATGATGAGACCTATGCACCGGTTGCAAGACTTGAGGCAGTCAGGATGTTCTTGGCATTTACAGCACATAAGAACTTCAAAGTTTTCCAGATGGACGTGAAAAGTACCTTCCTGAACGGAGAGTTAGAAGAAGAAGTGTATCTGGAACAGCCGCCCGGCTTCATTGATCCAGAACATGTAGATTATGTGTATCTTCTCTTCAAATCTGTCTATGGCCTCAAGCAATCCCCAAGGCGATGATCAGTCAGAGAAAAGATGGTATCTTTATCTGTCAATCCAAGTACGTCAGAGATTTACTCAAGAAGTACAATCTAGAAGATGCATCAGCAGCTAAGACTCCCATGGCAACAGCCACGAAGCTTGATGAAGACAAATCAGGTAAATCAGTTGACATCACAAGCTATCGAGGTATGATTGGCTCACTCCTTTATTTAACTGCAAGTAGACCCAATATAATGTTCGCAACTTGTTTATGTGCAAGGTTCCAAGCGGATCCTAGAGAATCACATCTCGTAGCCGTCAAAAGAATTTTTAGGTATCTCAAGGGCACACCAAATCTAGGGATTTGGTACCCAAGAGATACAGGTTTTAATCTTATTGGCTATTCGGATTCAGACTATGCAGGTTGCAGGATTGATAGGAAAAGCACATCTGGTGCTTGCCAATTTCTTGGCAGAAGATTGGTGTCCTGGCAAAGTAAAAAGCAACATACAGTATCTACTTCTACTGCTGAAGCTGAGTACATTGCTGCTGGAAGCTGTGTAGCTCAAATACTGTGGATGAGGAACCAATTGAAGGATTATGGCATGGAGCACAAGAAAATTCCAATCATGTGTGACAACACAAGTGCCATTGCCATAACCAACAATCCTGTAGATCACTCAAGAACCAAGCACATCGACATCAGGTATCACTTCATAAGAGAACATGTCGAGGAGGGGACTGTGGAGCTACATTTTGTGCCCACAATGCAACAAATTGCAGATATATTCACCAAACCTCTTGATGAAGTAACATTCAATAGATTGGTTGGTGAATTGGGAATGCTTAACACAAGTTAGTAAAGCCTTCTATCTGTAAAATCCATGTTTATGTTTGTATGTGCAAGCTACTCAATCATTATGTGCTTAGACTTTAAAATGCCTAATTAATGATTGTTATAGGTTGCATATAGTGTGTTTTTGCATAAATTCCTTGTGTTTTAAGTGTCTTTTATAGCACAAATCTGTGAATTTATGCTTGTTAGATTGCATGATCATAGGGGGAGTTAAATTCATAATATTCTAAATATTGCATGATTTTTAGATGAATTTACCTATGAGTTTCATGTAATTAGAGGCCTTAGAATTAAAAAACTTCAAAATTTCGAGTTAGGTTCTATCTCGAAACTCATCTAGAAATTCGACTTGAATTTCGACTTAAGCTATCAGAGTGAAGTTTTGAAAATTCTAAGTCTGGGAAGAATTTCGAGTTGGCTATCTCGAAATTCATCTCGAAATTCGACTTCGAGTTCGAGTTCGAGTTACCAGTGTGCCTAGTTCTATCTTCAAAATATTCGAGATAAAGTCTATCTCGAATTTTATCTCAAAGGTTGAGATGAGGTTTCCATTAAGGGAATATTTTGAAAAGAACTGAGAATTAACTTCGAGTTAGTCTATCTCGAAACTCAACTCGAATTTCGACTTGATGTTCGAGATAGAGTTCTCAGTTAAGCTAAAGGGAATTTTTCGAGTTACACTCCTAACTCGAAACATATCTTGAATTACCCTGTACTTTTTGCTTAAAGGGGGTATTTTGGAAAGAATTTGAGATTAACTTCGAGTTAGTCTATCTCGAAACTCAACTCGAATTTCGACTTGATGTTCGAGATAGAGTTCTTAGTCTATCTCGAAACTCAACTCGAATTTCGACTTGATGTTCGAGATAGAGTTAAACTTCTAACTCGAAAAGTATCTCGAATTTCCCTGTTTTTCTTCTAGAGGGGAATTTTCCAAGTTTACTACAAATCAATAATGTTCGAGATAGGATTTCCCTATAGTTTTTGCTGTAAAATTGGTTAAAGTGCTTATTTGTGCTTAATTGTTCGAGTTAACCTCTATCTCGAACTTCATCTCGAAGTTCGACTTGATGTTCGAGATAGAGATGTTCGAGATAGAGTTCGACTTAAGTCCTCCCTGTATGTACTTAGACTTTAACACTCTTTTTAACAGGGATACTTTTGTCATTTCACAATCATCTATATATACATCTCTAACTCGATGCATCATTCACTTTACCTAATTTCATTTTCACAGCAGCCGTTTCACAAAAACAAGGCGATTTCACAAACTTCATACCATTAATCCGTGTTTTTGTGATTAAACTCATACTAATCACGAATTACTGCCAATTTGTTGACTGCTATTCACTGTGTTATCATTAATCGTTGTGGTACTGTGTTTAGTGACCATTCATACACGCGCATATACATACACACGAACATATATTGTTTGTGTAACTGTTCACAAAACACGATTTCCACATTCTTCATCCATATACACACACGAGTTTACTGGTATACACACGAATATTCATCTTCTTTGAATATTCAGATTTAGTAATTGGCAACTGTTCATATCCCGTAGTTTAACTTTTCAGATTGTCTTTTGATATTCTCGAAAAATTAAAAGGGATAAAACTGTTAATTCGTAAATTATTTGTTTTTCAAAATTAAAAAAAATTCACATCTTTTAAAGAAAAACATTTAATTAAAATGGCTCACCAATTTTCACTTGCTAAAAACAATTTTTATAATATTTCTACGGAAATTGGTGATCAACTCCCGCGGTTTAAGTTTTGGATACGATTTCTTAATTTGTACTCCAAAGCTAGCCATGCTTTTACTGCTAAACCTACACTGGTACATGATGCTTTACAGCAATTATGGACTAGTGTGGTTACTTTTGGGAGCAAAACAACCCCCTTCGGTTTCAGGTTTACCTTAGCGGGTCAGGAATATGAGGTGACTGAAGAAATTGTCAACAGGGTTCTGGGATTCCCAATCAAAGATGCTTATGATCCAGAACCTACAGCTGCAGAACGCCTCAGATTCTTTGAAGAAATTGGATGTTATCCTCCGAAAGGCCCAATCACAGGAAATATCCAAAAACAATTCTTCCATGTGGAATGGAATTACTTTTTCGAGGCCATCACAAGATGTTTTCGGGCACGCGAAAAAGATTTTCATCAAATTCCAATTCCAATGCAAACCTTTGCAGTTGCCCTAGCAAGAGAACTGGATATAAATTATGGACGCATAGTTCTCTCTGAGATAGTGGCCTCAATGGGATCTCCTACAAGCAGAGACCTCACTACAACTGATGTTGTCTGCTGGTTTCCTCGGTTCCTACAAATGTTGATTAATGATTTAATACCGAAGGATGCTCTTGCTATTAGACAGGGATTTGCCTGAAGCCCAACATCTGCACCGCTAGGGATGGGCACTAAGTCACTTTCAACTATTGCTAATCAGGATAAACATCAAGGTAAACATATGTCAATTCCTGAAAATATTCAAATGTGGCTTAGATATGATGCAGGAGTTACCAATTTGGAGGCATCATCACAAGTTTCATCACATGCTCAAAATCCATTTGTTCATGCTGAGGCATTTGATGAGATTCCTGATGAGCAAAGCGATGATGCACAAGGTAATCAATCAGGTAATCTCTCCTTGCATACTATTCATTCCTCCTCCTATGTATCTGATTCCGAGACCCAAGAGACTGCTAACCCGCAGGATCTATCCTAGGGTGAGAGCTATATTTCTGAGCCTGATACACATTCTTATTCTCTTTCACCCCTGTTAACGGAAGTCAGAAAACCAGCACGTATATATGTAGGAGATGATGAGGAGAGTGAACCCGAAGAGCAGCAACTTATTCGAAAGAAAGCCAAACTTTTTCATGCTGCTACTTCAAACGTCCAGTCAAACCCTAATGTGTCACACACAACCACTCCACCTCGCGAGAGTGGTTCTCCCCTTAAACAATCTGCACATAGGGATTTTGATGACAATTATGTACCTTTTGAAGATCCTGTTGCTTCAAAAGGACATGGAGTTTTAACAACTTCAGCCGTATCTTCACCGGTACGTACTGATGCTGCAAAGAGGATCGGTTCTAATGTCGTACAAGGACACTTTGCATCCCCTCAGCCTGAGATTCCAACTCAGGAAATAACAGAAATAGATCCCATAACTGCCAATTATATTGCTTATCCAATTTCTGCAGGTACTGCTTCATATTTTGGATCAATCATTGAAGACATACACGAGCGTGAGACAGGGAGTGTGTGTGAGAGGTTAGGGAGAGAGGGACCTTCATTTTTAAGGCCCGAAACCGAGCGCCAAATACCAACAGAACGAGTATTAGAGCGAGGTCACCTAAACCAAACACCGTCCCTTAACATTGAAAATCTTGATACGCGTATGACTTCTATGGAAAATCAGATGAGGCAGTTCGGACAGACGATGGGGCAGTTCGGGATGAACATTGGAAACAATCAAAGGGCTCTAGACGACTACGCAGCAAGAATGGCAAGTCAAGCTACAGCTTTTGATGCTTTGACAAATAAGGTCAATGACTTGGGCCATGCTGGTGGTGTCTTGGGAAGCACTCTTAATGAAAGGATGGGGGCAATGGAGTCTACAATGCATACAATGGCTGTGGAGATCAGTAGAATGATGTTCGCAGTCAGGAGTTTTGTGCCCCCGGAGTGTTTCGAGTCGCAACAACCTCCCCCCGATGCTGGTACAGGTGGTGCTAGTGGAGCGGGAGCCTCCGGTTCTGGTTTTGGAGGTTCTTATGCAGCTGGTGGATCTGAAGACCAAGGTGGAGCTCAAGATAACTCACCTAAGGGGGAGAGTGGAAAGGAGACGAGACAGCAGGCAGTTCACATCGAAGAAATTGAAGAACCCACTGATCTTGTCAAAGAACCAGAAGTTGAGCCGTCTGTTGATGAAGAGGCTCTGAGGAGGAGAAAGGGTAAGGCAATGATGGTTGATGAACCATTCGTTGACCTGAGTCATCAGGAAACAGTACAGGAGGTACTTGACTCAGATTCTGATATGGAAGACGTACCGTTGGCACATGCTATAAAAAGATCTTTGAAGGAACAAGGTGGAGGTGCTGGGATGTCTTCCGGAATGCCTGAAGAAATTCCTGTTGATGAGGAAACCCTTAAAGCTCAACAGTTAGCCTTGGAACAAGCTCAGTTCCATAAAATGAAGATGATGCAAGAACATGCTGCGTTCCTAGAAAAGAAGCTGGAGCTCCAAGGGAAGCAGTATGATCATGAGCTTGCAAGGCTAGCTGATCCTCAAGTTGATCTGGACAAACGAAGGATAGGGCAGAAGTGGGATGAAGCAAGGAAGATATTGATGGGATCCTGTGCGAAAGGAGTTCATAACAAGGAGGCAGATGATCTGTTCTACAACTTGAATTTGCAGAATCCAATGACTGTGGACTATATAAATGCTTTGAAGAGATTAATTTCTAAAGTCAGGGTTGGATACAATGCAAATCTTAAGGAGTGGCAGGTTATTTTGTCTTTGGTAGAAGGAGTCCCAACATCTTTCCTATATGTGGATGACCAATTCATAACGAGAAGATCTGCGTCAGAGTTGTTCTTGCTAGCAACCAAAATTCAATACTCTCAATCTGAGGAGCTAAGCATTCTGTATAGGGATCAGTTAATGCAGCTAGCAGAGGACAAGGGTCCAGAATTCTCAGCATATCCAAATTTTGTCCAGATGGTAGTTGACGGGAAGATGAAGAGGGTTAGCATGGAGGAAAATGACTTAACAGAGCTTTCAGTGGAATCTCTCAAAGCTGTCTGTAGACAAATGATGAGTAAGGGATTCGCTTCTGAGCTTAAAGAAAAATCCGTGAAGACCATTGAAAGAGTCATATTCAAGAAGAGCAATGAGGTGTGGAAGTGTGATATCATTGCTCCAAACCCTCTAGATGACGTGAAGATTGAGCCGAAGCTGATAGAGAAGAAATGGAATATTCTTCAAGCCATGAAGAATGTAGATGAAGCTCTGACTCTTCCTTCTGGAGCACTGGAACAAGGAGAGATAAGGGAGGAAATTGGTGTTCCAGGAAGTGATAGTGTATACTGGATACACGCTTATGTTGAAGATACAGCTGATGCCTTAGTATTCATGGATGCAGACCAGAATCAAACAATCTTGCATATGAGTAGAAAATGGCTGCTACGGACTCAAGATGCTGCATTTCTGGAGAGAGTATTATATGTATTTAAATGGGGCGAAGTGGAAGATAAGTTTGTGGAAGAAAAGCAGAGACTCATGAGTTACCTGTCTGAAGTAGTAGTGGAAAAGAAGCGGATGGAGCGAGATGCGGCCAGTGTCCACAATACTGACCGTGTCAAGGGCTACCCCAAGATGATCTATTGTCAGTTTAAAGCTGATAAATCTCACTGGAAACCTCAGCTCATAATGAAGAACTTTGAGGACATTCCAAAGATCAGAACTACTCAGGAGGTGGACAAACTCAGAAGGCTTTTCAAACATCCTTATCCAGAGCCCAAGAATCCTCTAGAAATGGAAGCTGTAAGTCTGTTGAATGCTAGGTGGAAGCAGCTTCGCGATCCAGTGTACAAGAAAGAACAACAGCAGAAGGAGAAGCGCAAAAGGCAGAAAGAAGAGAAAGACCAAGCTGCTGAAGCTAGAAAGAGGAAACGGAATTAGGGTTAAAGGTCAGAGTGGTGTGAACTTGAAGTTGGAAAAACTTCATGTCTTTCGGTTGCTTTAACTCACTTGAGGAAAATTCACCTTAGAGTGAATCCAATAAGGTGATACAAGTTTGACTAAAAGGTATGAAATAATCCAGGTGATAGGAATCACTCAAATGATCTTTAATTCGAAGTTCGAATTCTGTTTCTAGTTTAAGTTCTTTGTATTGTTTTCAAGTACTTTTCAATTGTATATTATTCAAGACTGTAATGTTAATTATCTTTTCTCGTCTCATTGTTTAGTTGAGTTATCCTTCATTAATTTGAATGTCATTGTTAGACAATCAAATTGGGGGAGATTGAAAGGCAGAGTGTGTAAACTTGTAACACTATAACTAATGTAACCCAACTAAAGGAAAAGATACTTAACCAGAAGACAATCAAGAACAAGAAGTCATAAAGAAATCAACACTAAATGAAGACAAGGTAATTGATACAATTCAACATGTTAACTATGATCAAGCCAAGAAGAAATCATTGAGAGAAGTTCAAGTCAAAGTTGTTCATGCCTCAGTGATTTGAAAAGCCAAGAATCAAGATCATAACTATCAGTATCAATAAGACTAATTGATTTCAAGTGAACAAGAAGGAAAGCAAATATTGGAAAGCCACATTACTAATTGGATATGGTAATTTATTCAAGAAGCAAAAACACTATCAAGACTAGTCACTTATGAACCAGACCGTTGCATCAAGTGTCAGGACATTGATAGCAAGTTTATGTCAGTAATAAAGATCCATGTTCAAGAGCTTGGTGAAGAATAAAGAAGACATGAAGATATCACAAGTTCAAGATGTGCATTGAAGTTTCAAGTTGAAGACCAGAATATTTTCTAAGTACTAAATATTCTAGATGACCAAGTAGAAGTTTCTAAGTAGAAGTTCTACTTAGAAATTTGAGATGGCTAAGTAGAAATTCTCAAGTAGAAGTTCTACTTAGAGTGCAGCTTCAACATGACACATGGCATCTTCTGATTGGTAGATTTCCAAGCTTTCAAGATAAGGCAAGATTTATGTGGACATCATTGGGCCACGTACATCTTAGTCTTTGAAGACTACAGGACATAGATTACATGTAGTATAAATAGAAGTACTTGTGTTATGTTTTAGTCAGTGAGCAATTCTTGAGAAAAACACAAGAGAAAGAGAGAGAGTGCATTCACAGAGCTTAGTATCATTCACTTCTCTCTGAACTTCTGTTATACTTTGTAATGAATGTTGTAGCAACCATTTCAAGTTATATATAAGACATATATTCCTTGAATCTGTGTGTTCATTTATTGCATCGTATTTATTGCTTCTCATATTCGAAAAGTTGTATTCACCCCCCCCTCTACAACACATTTGGACCTAACACTAATAAAATACAAATTAATGTGCATAATTAATCCAATTAAAATACACTCTTATTTATTATTAAAATTACTATAAATAAATATTTAGCAAACACATGGATTAATCTTTTTACGACAACAAATATAAATAACAAAAGGACAAACACTACAAAACATTTAATAAAATATTAAATATATTTATAAGAACATTTATAACAAATTAATGAATCTAAATATTTTCTAATAAATAACTTTCTAATAGAAAATTATTTAAAGAGAAAATATGATTCATTAAAATATCACAAATATTCCCAAACACAAGAAGTAATAAAGAAGTTATTATAAACATGTTGACAAAGATTTTTAGCAATAACAAGCAATAAAAAGTTGATAAAATAATTATGCAAGTGAGTAAAATTTACAAATAATAACAAAATCACTTGCAAATTATTAAAGAATAAACCTCAGATATTAACCACCTTAATTACTAGGACTGTTCAACATACCCAATTCACCAACAATTTTGGTGAATGTGGATTCGTCAAGAGACTTAGTAAAAATATCTGTTGTTTGTTCTTCTGTGGGTACAAATAACAATTCCACAGTACCATTCATGACATGCTCTCTTATAAAATGATACCTGATGTCTATGTGCTTGGTCCTCGAATGCTGCATAGGATTGTTGGAGATTGCTATGGCACTTGTATTATCACACAAAATTGGAATTTTTGTTAATACAAAACCATAGTCTTTCAGCTGATTCCTAATCCACAAGATTTGTGCACAACAGCTTCCAGCAGCTATGTATTCAGCTTCAGCTGTTGAGTTGGAAATTGTTTGTTGTTTCTTGCTGTACCAGGAAACTAGCCTGCCACCTAGGAATTGACAACTCCCAGAGGTGCTTTTTCTATCTACAACACTTCCTGCATAATCTGAATTTGTGTATACAACAAGATTAAAACCAGATTCTTTAGGGTACCAGATACCTAGATTAGGTGTACCCTTAAGATATCTTAAGATTCGTTTTACAGCAATGAGATGAACATCTCTAGGATCTGCTTGGAACCTTGCACACAAGCATGTAGCATACATAATATCTGGTCTACTTGCAGTAAGGTAAAGTAATGAGCCTATCATACCTCTGTAACTTGTGACATCTACCTTCGCAGAATTTTCACAAGCTCCAAACTTGATAGCTGTAGATGATGGTGTCTTAGCTGAAGATGAGCCCTCCATTTGATATTTCTTGAGGAGCTCTTTGATATACTTGGATTGACAGATAAATATTCCATCTGTCCTTTGACTTATTTGCCATCCAAGAAAGAATTCCAGTTCTCCCATCATGCTCATTTCAAATTTACCCTGCATTAACTTAGCAAATTTCTTGCACAAAAGATCATTAGTAGACCCAAATATTATATCGTCCACATAGACTTGGACTAATATTGTATCATTTTTATGTTTCTTAGTGAAGAGAGTTTTGTCTATGACACCTCTAACAAAGCCATTTTCAAGTAAAAATTCAGAAAGGGTGTCATACCATTTTCTTGGTGCTTGCTTGAGGCCATAGATAGCCTTGAAAAGGAAGTAGACATAGTCCAAAAGATCTGGATCTTCAAAGCCAGGGGGCTGTTCTACATAGAGCTCTTCATCCAGCTTACCATTTAGAAAAGCACTTTTTACATCCATTTGATAAACATTAAAGTTTGAGAATGCTGCGAATGCCAAGAATATTCTAATGGCCTCGAGTCTTGCCACTAGAGCATAGGTTTCATCATAGTCAATGCCTTCAGCTTGTGAATAACCCTTTGCTACCAGTCTTGCTTTATTTCTTATGACTGTGCCATCTTCATCAAGTTTGTTTCTTAATACCCATCTAGTGCCAACCACTGTTCTATTTAAAGGTCTGGGTACCAGCTTCCATACTTCTTGTTGTTTGAATTGATTGAGTTCATCTTGCATAGCAATCACCCAATCAGGATCAGAAAGAGCTTCTTCAGTTTTCTTAGGTTCCATTTCAGATAAAAACCCTGAATAATTGCATTGATTCTGATAAGCTCTTCTAGTCTTTACTCCAACATCTGGATCACCAATAATTAACTCAAAAGGATGAGTTCTATTCCAAAAAGTTTGTCTGGGTAGATTAATTCTTGATGATTCCCCTTGATTTGAATTGTGTTGTTGAGTATGACTTGTTGATCCTTCACTAACTTCCCCTGAGTTGTTGCCAGGATGATTAGATGAGTGTTCAGAAGTATGAGTGGTGTTTTCAATATTATCATTATTATCACCACCATTATTCTGATTGAACTCATCATTGACATTGTTGTCATTAGCATCAGCAAAAACATCAGGTGGACTATCATCATCTGAATCTAGATCTTTCATATCTTCAAAAGATAGCTTTTCAGATGAATCTTCAGTTTAGATACTAGGGAGTTTAGTGTCATCAAATGTTACATTGACAATTTCCATCATCTTCTGATGTTCAATCAAATACACCTTATAAGCTCTTCTTTCATAACCAAAAAAAATTGCTTCATGTGCTTTGGCTTCAAATTTTCCACCTTGATCGTCTCCTTCTTTAAGTACAAAGCATTTTGCTCCAAATACATGAAAGTATTTGAGTGTTGGTTTCTTTTCATTCAAGGCTTCATAGGGTGTTTTCATCAAGTCTTTGTTTATAAGAGTTCGATTCTGAGTATAGCAAGTAGTGTTGACAGCTTCAGCCCAAAAATATAATGGAAGCCTTGATTCAATTAACATAGTACGTGCAGCTTCAATCAAGGTTCTATTCTTTCTTTCAACTACCCCATTTTGCTGAGGAGTTCTTGGAGCTGAGTATTGTCTGGTTATACCTTTTTTAGTACAAAAGTCATTCAGAACTGCATTCTTGAATTTAGTTCCATTGTCTGACCTTATAGCCCTCACTGGATACTTGGAATCCAACTCAATTAACTTGATGTGATCAATCACCAGTTGTAGAGTCTCATCTTTAGAATTCAGGAACAAAACCCATGTGTACTTTGAAAAATCATCAACAATCACAAGAGCATATCTTTTCTTTGACATAGACATCACATTCACTGGACCAAATAGATCCATGTGAAGTAACTGTAAAGGATCAGTTATTGAAGATATATCAGTGCTTTTGTGAGTTGCCCTTTTTAGTTTGCCTTTTTGACAGGCATCACATAGTCCTTCTTGTGTGAATTCCATAGGGGGTAAACCTCTCACCATTTCCCTTTTAACCAAATAATTCATTGTTTTGAAATTCAGGTGAGAAAGTTTCTTGTGCCATAGCCAGCTTTCATCTGTGGATGCTTTAGAATAGAAGCAATTGATTTCTTGAGTGCTTCTAGTGTTCATGTTGGCTACATACAAGTTTCCTTTTCTGACTCCCGTCAGAGATGGTTGTTCACTTCTTTTGTGTGAAATCAGACAATTCTTTTTGTTAAAGTAGACTTCAAATCCCTTGTCACAGAATTGACTGATGCTGAGCAAATTATGCTCAAGTCCTTTTACAAAGGACACTTCTTCAATGATAACATTTCCAGCTTCAAGTCTGCCATATCCATCAGTTCTACCTTTGCTGTTATCTCCAAAGGTAACTACTGGGCCGGCCTTCTCCACCACATTTGTCAGCAGGGTTCTGTCTCCAGTCATATGCCTTGAACATCCACTGTCCAAGATCCAGGTTACTCGTTCAACCTGTTCAATACCCTGCAATGACAAATGGATTAAACCTTCTTCGGGACCCAAATTTGATTGGGTCCTGCGGATTTAAAGTATTGACCTTTATCAGGCAAAATAACATTTTTAATTTTAACATCTTTAGTCAATAAACATTTAACCTTATAAACAGATTTGAAAATCTTTTGTTTTATCTTGGGTATCCATGTTTCTCTAGCAGCAATAACACTTGTGTCATTGACTGGACATTTGACCTGGTAAACATTCTTGGTAACCATTTGTTTAGTCTTAGGTACAAATGTCTCTCTCCTAACTTGAGGAGGAAAAGCAGTCTTTGATCGAACATTATTGTTCCTGTTCATGTGCTGTCGAGGAGCAGTCTGTTTAACACATGCATAACTACCATTAAAATAAGCACGCATACTGTTAAAAGCACAAGACATACAATTGATAACACCACATGCTTTATGATTAGAATCAATGATAGGCATGGTATTTTTCTGCTTCAACTTATTACTACCTAATCTAGTCTTAGAAGAACTAGCTGTTTCAACAACCTTGACTGGCACTTTAGGTACATCTTTCTTGGATGAAACAATTTTTGGATTAGTGTCCTCAACAGATTTAGCCTTAACAAAGACTGTGACATCTTTTTTGGATGAAACATTCTTTGGATTAGCGTTCTTAACAAATTTATCCTTAACAAAGACTGTGCCATTTGCACTATCCTCATTTCTCATTTCTTCTTGGATAACCATAGAAAGAATATCTGGTGGGCCAGCATCAGATTTTTTAAACAGAGGTTCTTTAACATTTTTGAGCACATCTGGTATTCCCCTTTCTTTAACACTAACAGGGTTAGGGGAATTTATGCCCAATGAACCAACAGCTTCATTGTAACCATACCCTATACCTGTTGTTCGTTCTACAACTTGATTGTTAAAGAACTCTTTAGAAACTTTAACCGAATTATAACAAGCCCTGACCTGTGTTTCAAGTTCAGTAATTCTAGCCATTTGTTTGCCTACAACTTCTAGAATAGCTTTTTCCTTTTTATTAAGCATTGTTATTTCATCTCTTTGTTGATCTTGATTAATATGCACCTTTTTCAATTCTGACACTTCATTTCCAAGATTAGTGCTTAACAGATCTAATCTTCTATATTCAGTTTGTGCATTACCTAATGAATTATAAAGACTACGAATCAACTCAGAGTCAGTAACAATTACCGATTTGTTATGATGATCAGATGCTTCATCATTTGCCACCAATGCAAAATTTCCATATTCTTCATCTTCGCTATCCGTGTCATCCCAACTCTTACCAGCCGCAACATAGGCTTTTCCAGGTTTCTTCTTCTCAGCAGCAAAATCTCTTCTTTGAGTTTGCTTGGGTTTCTGACATTCAGTGGCAAAGTGCCCTAATTCATTACAGTTGAAGCAACGAATCTTGCTTCTGTCAACAGATCCAGTTTTGTATCCTCCCCTGTTACTAGAGGAAGAAGAGCCTCCTCTTTGGAATATGTTATTTGACTTAAAACCTGTACTTTGGATTTCTTCTGAATCTGAAGTTGCCAAAATGCCTTACCATCAATGCCAGGGATTCATCTTCCAGTTGATCTAACTCTTCCAATGAGTAGAAGTCTCCACCATCCTGAGTAGGTGGTGTTTGACCAAGTTCTACTTCAGTCTTTTCCTTATCTAAACTGTAAGGTAGAACAACCTTAGCTTCCACTTCCTTAGGTGCCTCAACTACAAGAGCTGTAGATGAACTTGGCACTCTTCCTTTACCAGAGACCTCCCTCTGCTGTACTTGTTCCAGTTCATAGGTTTTTAGAACACCAAACAATCTTTCAAGAGCAATCTTATTCAAATCTCTTGATTCTCTGATGGTTGTTATCCTATGTTCAAGATGAGTGGGCATTGTCAACAAAAACTTCATATTAATCTCCTTCTGTGTATATTGCTTGCCATTAACTTGCAAGTTGTTGATAATTTTGTTATACCTTTCAAACACTTCCTGAATGCCTTCATTAGGGCCAGCTCTAAAGTGTTCATACTCAGAGGTTAAAATCTGAAGTCTGTTTTCCCTGACTTCATCAGTTCCTTCATTGATAGTCTCAATAGTTTCCCACATGTGTTTTGCAGTTTTACAATTTATCATATGACTGTACATCACAGCATCCAGGGAATCTATTAAAATAAGTCTCAAATTCTTATCTAGTCCTGCGTCCTCTTTTTCAGCAGGAGTAAAAGAATCAGCATGCTTTGGAACAGATGATGCAGGTGTTACAACAATTCCTCCAACAATAGATTCAGATATATGTTCGAGTGGAATTATAGGTCCGTTCTGTAGAACACCCAAATATTTAGAATTTGCGACATCAAGAAACAACTCCATTTTATTTTTCCACATTGCATAATTGTCCTTGTTAAACATGGGAATCTTAACAATGCTTTTTGACGACATGATGAATTTTTAAGAGAGTTAAAAATTTGAGATAGATTTTTGGCGGAATAAAATTAGGATCTTGATTTGTATATCAATCAATAGGCTCTGATACCAATTGTTAGGTCCAATATGTTTGTAGAAGGGGGGGTTGAATACAAACAGTATTGTTTAATCGAAATTTGTCCGGATAATTTAATTTATATTTTGACAAATTTGAGCGGAATTAAATGAAACAAAATTCAAGTTGAATATAAAATTATATTAACTTGAGGGGTTTGTTACAAATACAGTACAGAATTTATATCTAGTTAATAAATAGAAATTAGAAAATTCGACATGAATTTTTCTAGATTTGTTAATAAAAATCAAGATATAGATTAGGAGTAAAAAGTCGCTAATAGTACAAGAGTATCAAGTAAACAAGTTCTATCGGATCAGATATTAAAAATAAGATGAACTTGATTTTCTATGAATTTTTCTGCTCCTTATGTTCTTGATGAAGAGAAGAGAGTAAACTGCCTTTTTGAATGTAATATTCTTGTCTGTGTTGTCTTGTGTCGTCTCTGTCTTCATATATAATATTTTCTACCTCTTTATCTTCAAATATAACTGTCAAGACAATAGGCAATACAATCTATTATTCCAAGACAATCAATTTTGTACTGCCAAGACAATAGGCAATACAATCGCCAAGACAATCAGGTTCTTCCAAGACAATCGGCAAGACAATCAAATTCTGAGATCTTTGTCTTGCTTTATCAAAAATTATCATTCTGTCTGAAGCTTTTTCTTTTTGACCATTATCAAGACAATTTGATTTGAACTGTCAAGACAATCGTCAAGACAATCAAATCAGATTTTTATTCTTCTTTTTTAAAGCTATTCAGAATTAATCATCACCAAGACAATCGGCAAGACAATCTCTGATTGTCTTGCTTCACTGATTTCTTCTTCAAGACAATCGGCAAGACAATCTCAAATTGTCTTGCTAGTTAATTTTTTCAGATTTACATTAAACTGATTAATAAATAATCATTTTAATTTAACCATACTTAAATAATAATTATTCAGATTTAATTAATTTAATAATTAATTTAATTAATGAATTAATTCCTGATGAATTAATTTATTAATTAAATTGACTACTTGATTTAAATTAATTAAAGAAGAATAATTATATATCCTTGGATTGTCTTAATTCTTTTCTGAATCACCGAAAGTAATAAAGGAATACCACTGAATATTTTGTTAACATTCCATGCACGGTCTGGTTCATGAACGACTAACTTCAATGACTGTCCTTTAATTTTCACATTAAAAATGTGATTCATTTTTCTTCTCATTTCTTTCTCCTTCTTGTACTTCACTGTATTCTGTCTGAACCTGTCACTCTAGAAATCTCTGTCTTAGAAATAAATCCACTTCTTTGATGCTATACTGAGGCTTGATCAGCAATCTGAGCTTCTTCCAGTGTAAAACATCAAAACTATAGATTGACTTTAGGGTTTTTCTTCTGACAGATAGTACCTCCTGAGATTCCTGTGACAGTTAAAGTTATTTACTTATTACAATCTAAGCTTAAGTTGAGTTGAGTCCTTGAACTACAAATAGGCTGTGTCATATGCCTTTCAATACTTCCTCCTCATAAAATCCCTCCTCCTCACAAAAAATACTTCCTTCTCATAACATCCCTCCTCCTCACAAAAAATGCTTCCTTCTCATAAAATTCCTTCTATGCACAAAAAGTCATTCCTCCTCATAAAAACTCCCCCATTCTCATACAAACATCCGAAAAATATAAAATTTAAATTCTATTTTTAAGGCCATTGCTAACGGGCACTACCCGATAGCAATGCTTGGGGGCACCAAATTCAAATTTAATCAATTTTCGAGGAAGCACAAAATTTCTTCCCCTTCTTCCACACCTTTTTCCTCCACCTCTATCACTTATGAAAAATTCTAAGGCCATCACTAGTGGACTTTACCCACAAGTGATGCCCCAGGCGGAGGCACAACTCAAAAAAACAAAAAAAGATATTTGTAGAGAAGGAAGCCATGTTTCATTCATTAGGGAAAAACTTACAATGCTAAGAAGACAAGTGAAGGACAGACCCCTCAAGTCCTCATTAGGATACAAAGAAAATAGATAAAACTAAGCAACGGAAGCATCTTCATCTTCGGGCTCCTCACGGTCCATCTCATCCTCCAACTCCTGCAGCTTCACCAACATAGCTTCCCGCTTGGTCATCTCCCAAGCCCTCAAGCGGTCAACCTTCTACATATAGAAGCGGTGTAGCTAATTTTTCTCCCGAACCAGCTCCTCAATGGTTTCACAAGCTCGGTCACTAAGAGCTCATCTATCCAAATGTCATAGTGACACTCCCTGGTGGCGCAACGCTCAAATCTCCGACCGGCATTGCTTCCGTCCCATATGGTTTTCACAACCACAGGCATGTCACAGTAGCAAGTCTTCCTCCTTCCCTTCATGAAGAATTTCTCGAGACCTACAAAAATGAAGAGAGAAATGAAAGATTTCAAGAAAATAAGATATCCCAGCTCTTGAAGTAAACCCAAGTATTTATAGACCTCGATAAACTAGCCGTTATAAAGAGCCGTTGGAGTAATAAATATCAGAAATCATATCATCACTATGCATTTACTCCTCCAACCCACTAAAGTAAGTTGAAGGAGTGGGGGGCAATGTGAATACCCTCTCGGAAGCAGACTTTTCACCCTCCAGGTCTAAGCATATTTCGAGAACATTTAGTGAACAACTTGCCACACCCCGAAGTTGACTAAGGAAAATAAGCTAAGGCAATACTCTTCCCTCTGGATAAAAGACACTTGCTTCCTCTAGCACACTCAACCCCTTGGACAAAAGGTGTTCCCTCCTCCACAACATATTATCTCATGGACTTAGCTCGTTCCTTCCTTCTCACTCCCGGACAATGTGGATCCTTCACGAAACTAATCACTTTGACAGTAGAAAGTGAAAGGGACATGCTATTGACCAACACATGTCTCAAGGAAGGGAACATTCTTCCGGACAAGAGGAGGTAACACTAAACTCTATAAATACCAAGGTAAACTCACACATGCAGGGGTTGAAAATTCTCACACTCACTCTCACACTCTCACATTTCACATTTTGCTCTCTAAAATCTCAGTCACTAGTATTATCATTTTCTGATATTGTTTTTTGTATTCTCTACCACCAAGTTACTTACTCTCACGTCGGAGGTGCTTGACGGCCACCACCCCCGGTCAAGCATTGTATTGCAGACTCCCTTCCGACAGCTACACCACATTTTCATCCAAACCTTGCTGGAAGAGGGAAAAGTACGGTAGAGTGGAGCGAGGAGCATTATCACTTGCTTTCTAACAAAGCTATAGATTCTTTCTTGATTTAAGCATGTCCTGACACCTACCAAGGATGTGTCCAACTTCGAGCTGCTGGTAGTCCACAGACACAGGCTTGTCACTCAGGGGTATAATCCATGACAGAGCCTCCGCCACTCCAATTGCTTTAGCCTCTAGGACTTTCGCTCCACCAGTAAACCTCATAACTTTGTCCTGAACAAACTGACCTGTATGATCACGAAGGATCATACCAACTGCAAATGACTTAGCACCTGCAGTAACCGATGCATCAACATTCAACTTGAAATCTCCTCTTGATGGAGCAAACCATCTTTACACCAAAAAATTAATAAACTGCAGCTTTACTAGTAATATAAACTTCAAGGTTGTTACTCTTAATTTTAACTTCAAGGTCGTTGAGTCGTTGACAACTGCAGCTTGAAATACCAAATTTTTTATGTTAATAGTTCGCATCTTTAGTCATTTACTGGTTTTACTAGAACAATATAATAAACGAGTAAATTTCAAAAATAAAATAATAAATGACTAAAATATCTCAAACCAGCATTAATTTTAGACTACTGAGTTAAATTTGCTGCTTAAATTTTGAATAAACAAACAAAATATATGAAGAAATGAGGGGTGACTACGACTACGACTCTGCGAAAGAGGAGAAAGTAGGCTATATGCACATGCGAAACGGCAGTGCCCTTTTCATTTGTTGGAGAGCTAAGGATGATAGGCGGAATTTGATGGACAACAATTAAGTGGGAGTGGACGTTTCGAACCTGCTCATTAACTAATACTAGCTTATAACCCATGCGGCTTACTTTTAAATACTTTTAAAATTATATGATTAAATAAATTAGAGTATAATAATTTATTATAGATATAATTTAACTTTGTAATTAATTAATAAAATTATTAGTAATAATAATAGTTATTTGATAAATAATATGTATTGATTAGAACTAATAATAATATAAATGACGGGATTCGAACCTTGGATATTTAAAAGAGGGATTTAAATATAGAATATTCCTTATTATTAGATCTAACGGCTATTATCTATTTACTAAATATCTAACGGTCACTATTCGTTTAGATGGTTGATCAAGTTGAACCAAACAACCAAATTATACCCCTGTTTGCTTATTACTCGCTCCGTTCCTAAATGTTTTTCTTGTTTACTTTGGACACGTTTGCCAACACACACTTTTGATCGTTAATATTTTCAATTTCGTGTTAGTATCAAATATAAAAACTTCACTGTATTAAAGTACTCATAAATACGAATCAAACAAAATCACTCATGACTATATTTTATCTTATAAATTATGCGTAAATTAGTAATCAATCGCTTAGGATAAACAGGACCAAAAGTCAAAACCAGAAAAAGAATAAGAAACAGAGGGAGTATATAATAGTATAGATGACGAGAATGTAGAAGTCACGTTAGGTTAGGAATACAAATTTATATTTTTTCATTTAACTTGGATTTTTATTAAAATAATAATTAATATTTTATTAAAGCCAGTTCAATTGAAAGTAATACAATATTTTGTATGAATTTAAAATTTTAATATTTGTAGTAATTAAAATTTTGTGAAATAATTAACAAAAATAATTTCTAATATAAGTAGTTCGGAGTTTGTAATTTTACTTTAGATAGTATTTGTTTTGTTTGAATACCTTTGAATACATATTTTTTTAGATTAGTAGTCTTAAGTATTCTTGTTTTGAACGTGATAAAATAACTCAAATAATAAACGTTTATATTTTATCGTTCTAAGTCCTAAAAAAAAAGTGCGTATTCACCTAGACGAGATACAAAATATTACTCATGTATTAGGGTTTTGTAATTTCAATACTTGATTAAATAATTACAATTTTATCATTAAAATGTATTATGTACTCATATAACTCTCCTAATAAAGTATTAACATATATAACTTTTTTTTATTTGAAATATTTTATAGCTATTAATCAGAATAACGACACGAATAAGTTTTGCGTTAGTCGATCACTATGTTATTCGCATCAACCTTCAGTCGCTTCAACTTTATTTAATTTCTGATAAAATATCACTCTAATTTTATAATTAGTAAAATTCAGCTCTTAAAGAAGAGTAAGGAAGAAAAAACAACAAGAACAAGTTAGATGTTCTGTCATATCAAATGATGCAAGTAAACAATAATGCTGTTGTGGAAAAAAAATAGGGTGATCGAATTGCGACTAGGGTTTATGTGTATTTAATGCTAAGGGATGGTGAGCTTCAAGCTTTAATGGTTGTTTTCGTGTTCGAGACTGATCGGTCCTCACAGAATGCCTATGTATCTCGTTATTGAGAATCAAGCCAAAAATGTAGTTCGGGGTGAGGGGTCTGACCCTTTATATAGGCTGAGAAGCCTCAGAATTATGGTAGGATTGGGTGACTTGGTGGGCAAGTCACCGCCTTGAGGAAGGTTCTAGACTCCTTCCTTGTAGGAGTCAGTTCCCATATCGAATTCTGTGCTTTGGAGGCTAAGTTTAGTAGGAGTAACATCCTTATTTGACTCTAATTGCTGAGATGTTTATTACCCTTAATATTAATTACGAAATTAATATTAAAATAGGGCTTTTGACCTCATTAATGGGCCCCACGTCTGGACCATGCTGGGTCTAATTAATGCCACATTCAATGTGTCTTTAGGGCTTATTTTCAGCCCATATCATTTGCCCCCTAACTTCTAGGAAAACTGATCAGGTTTTCCTTGAAGTTTTAACGGCCTTTTCGAGACTTGGGTCAGGGTTTGTTGCTTTTACGCGAGTATTCAACAATATCATCTTAATGTAAGGCGTGGAGCGACCGACGCATTTACAACGATGTTGAACGACACTAAACGGTGTTAAACGGCACTAAACAGCGCTAATCGGCACTAAACAGCGCTAATCAGCCTCAAACAACGTTTAAACAGTGTTAAATGACGTTAGACGGCATAAAACGGTACTAACGGCGCTAATCGGCACTAGTTGGTGCTTAAACGACACTAAACGGTGCTAATTGGCACTAAACGGCGCTTAATCGGCACTAAACAGCGGCACTAATCGGTGCTAATTCTTAATTTCAACTTCCACTTGATTATTTTGTTCAAAACAATCTCAATAGTGACCTTGATCATCGAGACAGAAAAACAAAAATGAAAATGTGAAAACTCGACTCGACTACCACCGTTAGTCGGCCGAACCAAATCTTCATGTTGACAATCGACGTCGGTCGGCCGGGACGTCCCCGGGGAGCCGGTCAGCCGAGAGCCAGTCGACCAAAATTTATTTTTTTTGTTGATCGAGGCAAAACTCCAACTCGACGATCGACGTCGGTCGGCCGGGACGTCCCCGGTAAGCCGGTCGGCCGAGAGCCAGTCGGCCAATTTTTTTTTTTTGTTGATCGAGGCAAAACTCCAACTCGACGATCGACGTCAGTCGGCCGGGACGTCCCCGGTAAGCCGATCGGCCGAGAGCCAATCGGCCATGCTTCAGTCAGCTATTGCTTGGTTGGTTGGCTCGGTCGGCTGGGGTGTCCCGTGTGCCTCGGTTGGCCGGTTTTCGGTCGGCTAGGGCTTCCGGAGGTGCCTCGGTCGGCCAGTTGTCAGCCGGCTGGGGTGTTTCCTCGCCTTGGTCGACCGGTTTCCGGTCAGTAAACTTGATTTTCAAACTTGAGTATCGACCTTGATCATCAATATCGAGTTTCAACATCAATATTCGTACATCGGCTTTCATCAAAAGTTAATCAACTTGGTCATTCATGACTTTTATTGAAGGTTTTACTTAAAACCTCGATTAGCATCACTAATCCCGCATTTAGGACTAATTTCTTGATTAACCTTTCTTAAGCACGCTTAGCTTCCAAAGCTCAATTGATTGCTCTGGTGAAATGTCTTTCCGGATATTCAATTAAATTCTCCGTTTCTTTTCCAGAATTTCATGAGTTGTAACAACTCTTTCCATCTATAACAGATAGTTTTTTCTCCTTTTTCATATTTTATCGATACTTGACCTGTAAACGTGAACCGGGTTGTATTTGAACCTGAGGTAGCAGATCATCCTTTTCTTATAAAAGAAGGGGAGTATCCTTCATTTTTCTTCACTTCTTCATTTCTCAAACTTTTCTCAAGTCTTCAAGTTCTCTAGTTTTCAAGCTTCCAAGTTCAAGCTTCAAGTTCAAGCTTCAAGTTCAGTATGGCCGACAAGCATGCATCTGCCCCCCAGATCTCCATGGAGGAAGCCTTCAGGAAGAGGAGCATGGCGAGAACCATGAAAGGTAAACTAAAACTCATGCCTCCTAAATATATTGAGCGTCGATTCGAGTCTACATTAGATTTGTTAAACACTATGGGAGAATCATTCCCCAATAGTTCAGATTTAGATGCCTTTCATAGTCCTTGCAAGTTAAAAAGAAAGGATGTAGAGATGATTGAAAGCATGTATGGTTTTCCAAGTGTGATCAAAGTTTGCCTTCCAAGCCCTGGAGATAGAACTTACAATTGGCATCCCGAAAGGATCTGCGTTTACAAAGGTGCCTTAGAAGCGGGGTTAAGGTTCCCTATCCATCCATTCATTATCAGGTTCTTAGCGGAGCTCCAAGTTCATCCTTGCCAGCTATACCCAAATTCATGGAGGTTCCTCATTATTTTCATGTTGAGGTGCCGGGAATTGGAGATCCCTCTGAGCACAACAATGTTTAGGAGCATCTTCTCAGTGAAAAACTCTTCTGATTCTAAGCTTGGACGGGTTAACTTCCAACTTCGAAGTAATCTTCCCCATATAGTAAACTCTTTCTCCTTTCCTAGCTCCCATCATTTCTGGGATATAGAGTTTGTTATTTTGGAATGGCAAGGCGGTGACTGGGGTCAGTTTTTCGTTAAGAGGTTCGGATATGTGGAGGATAGTTCGCACTTCGTGTGTGATCTTAACCATGAAGAATTGCTAAACAGAGATAGATTGCTTGCTGATGATGGTTGCACCCATTATAAAACTATTCTGACAAAGAAGAAACTTATCGAAGCCGGCTTAAGCATTCTTTCTTTTGAGGGTAATTTTCCTTCGTTGCTTTATCATGAACTATGTTTGTTCTTATTCCGATATCTCCTTCATCTTTTGTTTCAGCTACTGAGGAGTTGGACAGTCGTCCCGAGAATCAGCCACATGTTACCATACGAATGACAAAGAAAGCGGAAGAGCAACTGAATCCTACTGGTCGAAAGGTTCCTACGTTCTTGGAGGGATGTTCCCAAGGGGGGAAGAGGTCCCGGTACGCCGCTGAAGGTACTAGAGTCCCATTCACTCCGGATTGGGGTATTTGTGAGCAGGACTCTATCTTGGGAAGTTCTTCCTTAGCCTTGGCCTGGTCCAGGCTCTCTATCACTGCTCCTGATCTCCTGACAGTTACTGCGGGGGATAAGATTGACGAATCTGAGCGCCTTGGAGCTCAGGCTCTTTATCAGGTACCAAAATATGCACTCGATGTTCTTGTTTGCCCAGTTTTTTGTTAAGTGCCGTACCTATTTCTTTATTTCAGGCAAATGCTTATCTTCAATCCGCCACCCGTCAAGGCCGAGCCCATAGGGATAGCAACGTGGAACTGCTGAATGAGCAAGCACGGTTCAAAGAACAAGTTCAAGACCTAAACTCCAGGGTTGTTCGAGCTTAGGCAAGTAGCCTGTCTTATCAAAAGAAACTTCACTCACTGGCCAAGAAGAAATCCTCCAATGCTAACAAGGTGATTGATGCCTACCATAGCTCGGAAGCTTTTACCAAGTTTATAGATGATCTTGATGATGAAATGCGGCCCTTTAACATGTCAGTTGGATGGAACAAAGCTGTTGGTGCTGTTAGCCACAAGTATCCTTCGATGGTGAATCCAGCAGACTTCCCTTGCCCTAACTGGGCTGCTACTGTCGGAAGTCACTGGGATCATGCATTGGGCTCCGGGGGTAGTCGCCGTCCTTCTGGTTCTGGTTTGAGGAAGGCGGCCAATGTTGTTAGCTCCAGTTCGACCTCTTCCCGTTCAGCTGGGAAAAAGGCCATGTCGGAGAGGGAGGCGACCGTGAGGCGATCTTTTCCTGGCAAAAAAACTTCGGGCTAGACCCAACTCCTCGACCGAGACTTCAGACGAAGAAGGGGACGTGGTGAAGAGGGGAGTGGCGTAACCTATGGAGACAGAAGCCGAAGATAATGATGATGAGGGCTTCGAAGAGGAGGGAGATGAAGAAGAGGGAGACGGAGAGGAGGAGGGAGGAGAGCAAGAAGTGGTAGAGGAGTCCTCCGAGGAGTAGATGTCTTTGATCAAGGGCCTTGAATGGCCTTCACAGCCATATGTGGCTTTGTTTTTTCAGTTTCAAATCAAGGTCCTTCGGGACTTAACTTTTATTCGTGGTTTGTAATTTAAAACTTAGCCCTTCGGGGCACTTTACTTATGCATTTGCTTTCCTCATTCATATGTTCAATTATTTCCGGTACTTGATTTTTCTAAACTCACACTCAACAGGTGCTTGGTACATAATCAAAATCATAGAATGGAAGACAAACTTGCATTAATAATTCAAAGTGGGTTCAACCCTTACATATGTAATACTACTGTCCTACTCGGGGCACTAGGCCCTGGAATGGTTTCATCGAACATTATTTCTACTTCTCCTAATAAATAAATAGAAAGCTGAATCCGTACAAGGATAGCTCAAACATAATAAATCTTCAGGTTCAAAGCATGCCAAGTACGTGGCACTTCGTTCCCATCTAATGTCTCCAACTTATAGGATCCTCGTCCTAGTGTCTTCTTGACTCGATACGGCCCTTCCCAGTTAGGGACTAGCTTTCCTTTCTGTCCAACTCCAGAAGCTTCTATTTTCCTTATAACCAAGTCGCCTTGTCGAAAGAATCTCTCCTTAACCCTTAAATTGTAGTAGAAAGACGCTCTCTTCTGATGCTCTGCATTCCTGGCATTTGCTTCATCCCTAACTTCATCAATTAGGTCAAGGGCGAGTCTCATGCCCTCTTCATTAACTTCTGGTTCATATGCTTCAACTCGAGGTGATGCATGCATAATCTCAAGGGGCACAACTGCCTCGGCTCCGTAAGCCAACAAGAACGGGGTTGCTCCAGTTGATACTTTACAGGTGGTGCGATACGCCCATAGTATAGGCAGTAGCTCATCCACCCAAGTGTTCCTAGAACGTTCGACCCTCTTCTTCAGTCCATCAAGGATGATTCGATTAGCGACCTCTGCCTGTCCATTTGCTTGCGGATGTGCTACTGAAGTAAAACGAAGCTCAATGGCATTTTCCTCGCAGTACTTCTTAAATTCTTCATTGTTAAATTGTGTCCCATTATCCGTCATAAGGACTCGAGGGATCCCATATCTGCAAATGATGTTCTCCCAAAAGAACTGGGAAACTTGCTTGGTGGTTATTTTGGCCAAAGGCTTAGCTTCAATCCACTTAGTGAAGTAGTCGATGGCAACTATTAGAAACTTCCTTTGTGCTGAAGCTACGGGGAAAGGACCAAGTATATCCATTCCCCACATTGTGAATGGAATAGGGGAGCTAACTGACGTTAACATCTCAGGCGGCTGCCTTACTATCGGAGCGTGCTTCTGACATCTATCGCACCGCTTGACATAGCTCTGTGCATCGGCCAACATCTCTGGCCAGTAGAATCTCAAACGAGTTATTTTGTGAGCTAGGGCTATGCCCCCCAAGTGCTGCCCAAAGATACCTTCATGAACTTCTTCCAAAACTTCCCTTTCCTTTTGGGGCCTTAAACACTTCAAGTATGGGATGACAAAAGACCTTTTGTAAAGGACGCCTTCAATCAAGGCATATATCAATGCTCTCACTGACAGCTTTCGTGCCTCCAAGGCATTGTCAGGGAGCCATCCGGTTTTGAGGTGAGCTTTGATAGGATCTATCCAACAGCTTCCTACATCAATCGGTGCCACCAATTTTGAGTTGATGGTCGGGGCCTTCAAGACCTGGAAGTAAACACTTCCCGCGTAATTTTCTATCTCAGAAGAAGCGAACTTGGACAGGGCATCGGCCTTAACGTTCTCCTCTCTCGGAATATGTTCCACATAGCACTCATCAAACTGAGTCATCACTGCCTTCACAACTCTCAAATACTTCGCCATAGTTTCATCCTTGGCCTCGAATTCACCATTTACTTGTGATACCACTAGTCTTGAATCCCCACATACTTTGAGATTTTTGACCCTCATGATTCTGGCCAAGCCTAAACCGGCTATCAAGGCTTCATACTAAGCTTCGTTGTTGGTTGTCGGAAAGTCCAACTTCAAAGCATACTCCACCATGAACCCATCGGGGCTTTGTAAAACCACACCTGCACCACTAGATTTTGTTTTTGATGCTCCATCAAAATAGAGCACCCAATACTCCTTCAGATCAGGCATAAGCTCCTCATCTTTATCCTCTTTCCCAGGGGTAGTTACCATCTCCTGCCCCCCGACTTCTTGGTTGTTAATGGTGCATTCAACCACGAAGTCGGCCAATGCCTGAGCCTTAATGGTTGTTCGAGGTTTATACGTGATGTCAAATTCTCCAAGTTCAATCGCCCACTTGATTAGCCTTCCACTAGCCTTCGGGCTATGCAATATGTTCCTCAACTGTTGGTCCGTCAGGACTTCAATCTTATGTGCCTGGAAGTACGGTCGTAGCTTCCTCGAGGCTGTTATAAATGCCAAGGCAAACTTCTCAATGGGAGAGTAATTCAACTCAGCCCCGTGCAACACCTTGCTCACATAATAGATAGGTTTCTGGACCTTTTTCTCTTCTCTAATGAGAACGGCGCTCAACGCTTGCTCAGATACCGCCAGGTATAGATAAAGATTCTCTCCGGGACTAAGTTTGGCCAGCAAAGGGGCTTCAACCATGTAGTTCTTCAGTTGTTCAAAGGCCTCTTAGCTCTCAGGGGTCCACTCAAAATTTTTCACTTTCTTCAATGCTTGAAAGAATGGTAAACATTTATCACCAGACTTGGTGATAAATCTCCCCAGTGCTGTAACTCGGCCGGTTAGCTTCTGTACATCTCTTATAGAACGGGGTGGTTCCATGTCCAAGATCGCTTTGATCTTATCAGGGTTGGCCTCTATGCCTCTTTTCGAAACCATCAATCCCAAAAATTTTCCTGATCCAACTCCAAAATCACACTTGGCTAGATTTAACATCATCTTGTGGTGCCTCAGCACTTCGAATGCCTCTCTGAGGTGTTTGATATGGTCTGCCTTGAACAAGCTCTTGATTAACATGTCGTCAACATAGACCTCCATGGTTTTTCCAATCAGATGGGCGAATATCTTATTCACCAGTCGTTGATAGGTAGCTCCTGCATTCTTTAGACCAAAAGCCATAACAAGGTAGCAGAAAACACCAAAGTCAGTTATGAAAGATACCTTTGGGATGTCGTCCTTGTGCTTCTTAATCTGATTGTAGCCGCTGAACCCATCCATGAAGCTCAACATCTCATGTCCAGATGTGGCGTCTATCAACATGTCTATCCTCGGCAGGGGAAAACAATCCTTCGGACATGCATCATTCAAATCAGTGAAGTCTATACACATCCTTCACTTCCCATTTGCTTTCTTGACCATCACAGGGTTAGCCAACCATTCGGGAAACTGAATTTCTTCAACAAATCCAGCCTCTAAGAGCTTATCAACTTCTTGCTTTATGGTCTCTTGCCTTTCAGGTGCAAAGTTCCTCTTCTTCTGCTGTATTGTCTTTCGGTTAGGATCGACATTCAATCTTTGAGTTATGAGTTGGGGATCAATCCCTGGAATATCAGCTGCCGTCCAAGCAAACACATCACTATTTTCTTGTAAGAATGCTATCAACTTGCCCTTCAGGGGTTCCTTCAAAGAGGCTCCTATATAAGTTACTTTCTCAGGGTCGCCTAGCTCCAGAGGAATGGGGATTAAGTCCTCTGCTGGCTTCCCTCGGTGTTCATCATCACCACGGACATCCATGTCTTCAATCAGAAGTACCTGCCCCCCGATTCCATCAGCTCTTAATGCGGACACATAACAACTTCTTGCCATCTTCTGATCACCCTTTTGTACTCCAACACCATTCCTGGTTGGAAACTTAATCTTCATGTGATATGTGGAGGCAACAACCTTGAATGCATGAAGTCCAGTCCTTCCCAGGACTGCATTATAAGTCGAGGATGCCTTGATCACAAGGAAATTCAGCATCTGAGTAGCCTCCTTAGGTTCTTGTCCAATTGTCATGGGTAACTGAATAGTTCCTTCAACCTTGGACTCAACTCCATTAAATCCGTAGATTGGCATGTTGGTCGGGGTCAATTGAGAATCGGTGTACCCCATCTTCACAAACGCGTCATGAAACAAAATATCAACAGAAGCTCCATTATCTATTAAGACTCGTTTCACCTCTGAGTTTTCAATCACAGGGGTTATGACCAACGGGTCGTCATGGGGGAACTTCACCCCTTCGAGGTCTGAATCATCAAATCCAATGGTTATTTCAGTCCTAGCATGTTTTGGGGCTTCTCCCACGATGTGCATCACTTCTCTGGCATACGCCTTTCAAGAGTTTCGAGTCGTACCGGCCGCTGTTGGGCCTCCCCAAATCATGTTAATAACTGGCCCTCGGGGCTGTGCATTACGATCACGATCATGATCATTATCCCTTCTGTCATTGTCTCTTCCGTCATAGTCCCTTCTTTGGGTTCCACGATCATCACCTTTCGTGAACCTGCTCAGCTTTCCCTTTCAGATCAAGAACTCAATCTCGTCTTTCAACTGCCTACAATCATCTGTATCATGCCCCACGTCACGGTGGTACCTACAGTATTGCTCCTTGTTTCTCTTTGCGGGATCACCCCCTAAGTAGCTTCGGCCATCGAAAGTCTTTATCCTTCTTCAATATCTAACAAGATCTGACTCCTAGGAGCGTTCAGCCTTACATAATCAGAAAATCTCGGTCCCAAACCCTTCTTTGGTGGTGACTCGGAGTCCTTGCTAGTCCGGGGATACTTGTCCCTAGCGTCGTACTCTTGCTCTTGCTTTCGTTTCTTTGAGTCGTTGGAACCTTTGCCATTGCCTCCTGCGGTTTCCTTCTTCATGCTGTCCTCAGCCTTGATATACTTGTTGGCCCTTCGTTGGAGCTCGGCCATGTTTTCAGGAGGATGTTTTGCCAAAGACCTTTTAAAGAAGAGATCAGTGGTTCCGTGTTCCAGGGCTACCATGGCCACCTTATTTTCCAGATCAGTGATATTCAACTTCTCCTTGGTGAATCGCTTGAGATAATCCCTTAAATTCTCATTCTTCCCCTGCACCACATACATGAGAGATGCAGAACTTTTTTCATGAACTCTCCCACTAATGAACTGGATGACAAAGGCAGCGCTCAACTCCTTAAAAGAGCCAATCGAGTTTGCAGGTAGGCGGCTATACCACCTTTGAGCCATGCCCGACAGGGTTTGAGGGAACGCCCTACACTTTAAGGCGTCACTCGCAGGCTGCAGTAGCAGTGCGTTTGAGAATGTCCTGACATGGTTTGCGGGGTCGCCCGTTCTATCAGAAGCCTTAATCGTCGGCATCTTGAACTTCCTTGAGATGCGGGCATTCATCACCTCTTCAGTAAACGGAGGTGTGGGATCATCAGGATCCCCAAGTGGCATCATATCTTTGGGGTTGCTTCTGGGGGTCTCCACCCTTGTCGATTTTTCAGTTGGGGTATCGGCCATTCGCTGTCTCCTTGAAGGCCTCTCCAGATTTATAATGGGAATCCTCCCTGTAACTGGAGGAGGTCGAATCAGACTTTGCCTTTGGATCTCAGCCTCATGAGCCTTAATCCTTTCCTCAGTCGTTTGTGGAGGTCCATCATGGATTCTTTAGGACCTCCTTCGAGATTCTCTACTAGCACGTCACCTCCTTGGGGCTTCTTCGCGATCATCATCGTCATCCTCAGATGTCGAATCATCAGTATAGAGGCCGGAGTAGTCATCGTACTCTCGATCTCGGAAGGCGTGACCGCTTGGTCCAGGTTCCCTTTGTCGAGGGGGATATTTAGGCAGCCCATACATCGGATTGGTATTCAAGGGGAGATCCGTGGTGTGGATCTGTATTCCCGGGGGTAGCGTACGATTAACGTTATCAAAAGGAGAAACCACCATCTGAAGAGGGTTAGCTTCTTGGTTTTGATGGATAACCACGGGTAGAGTTCCCTCAACATGGGGAATCGTCCCTGGGGGTTGAGAGGCTAGAGGTTGAATGATCGCCCCTGTTGATGGGGGTAATTGTCCTTCTTCAGTAGTGATAAGCGGATCAGAGGTGGCAGGTGGAGCAGAGCTAAGGGGTATGGCCTCAGTCGAGGTTGATGTTGTTCTTCATGTTTGAACCATGATTGATGTTATTTTCCCACAGACGGCGCCAAATGTTGTGGAACAAAAATCGGGTTATCGAATTGCAACTAGGATTTGTGTGTATTTAATGCTATGGGATGGTGAGCTTCAATCTTTAATGGTTGTTTCCGTGTTCGAGACTGATCGGTCCTCACAGAATGCCTACGTATCTCGTTATTGAGAATCAAGCCAAAAACGTAGTTCTGGGGTGAGGGGTTTGACCCTTTATATAGGCTGAGAAGCCTCAGAATTATGGTAGGATTGGGTGACTTGGTGGGCAAGTCACCGCTTTGAGGAAGGTTCTAGACTCCTTTCTTGTAGGAGTCAGTTCCCATATCGAATTTTGTGCCTTGGAGGCTAAGTTTAGTAGGAGTAACATCCTTATTTGACTCTAATTGCTGAGCTGTTTATTACCCTTAATATTAATTACGAAATTAATATTAAAATAGGACTTCTGACCTCATTAATGGACCCCACGTTTGGACCATACTGGGTCTAATTAATGTCACATTAAATGTGTTTTTAGGGCTTATTTTTAGCCCATATCAAATGCATCTTGATTAAAACATCGATTAACATATTAACACATAAAAATGATGCAAAACATAACTTAAATCTAACTATTCGTCTAGTTCGTTCCAAAAAAAAAAAAAAAAACTATGCATCTTTTCATAAAAAATAAAATCCAACTATTCAAGTGATTTATAGAATTATAATCCGTAAATCTATACTATATTATAATTACTGAAATATTAGTTTTGTTACCTATTTTTTTGTACTTCGTATTTTTACCAAATTAGTCTTACTTATATATTAGTATGTTTTTAGCTAAATACCTTTTCTTTTAGCTATCTATACTATTATATTAAAATCAAAATATTGAAAAATATGAAAAATAGTATGTAAATATATATAACTAATCAATATCCTTTTTTATGTAGAGCATGTTACTTTTATATATTTTTATTAAATAATCAATTTTCTTTTCCAAGTAAAACTTACCTGTTCTATTTAATAAAATAATGTAATTACTAATAACTCATCGATTACTTTTTTAAGATAAAATGAATTATCTTTTCTATATTTTTTAATTAAAATCCCATTTTTTCTAAAAATATCACGAATACCATAGATATAATTATTATAATTAAATTATATCACTTAAAAATTTTAAACCTACAAAATTTGTATCTTAAAATTATTAATACAAATTAATAAAAATTATATAATATAAAAAAGATCCAAAACACTGCACAGATTCTAAGGTAGCATCACATACAACTCCCCTCATTCAAAATGTCTTTTTATTATACTACACGTGGAGGTGAGCTCACTTTTTCGCTTTGGGCTTACCTTAACGATAAGAAGAATAAATTTATTTAAGTTTAACACATATACCTTTAAACTAATTATATTAAAAATATGTTCCGAAATGTCTCGAATTTCACTTCGTTAAACATAGACTTGATAAAATGGGTTTGGGTTCGCGCGAAGATCGAACCGTAATTTATGAAATAACATTCGAATTGAAAATTTTGATAAATATTCGAAAATCAATTAGATCCGATCTGAAAAATATCTGAACTGAAAATGATTTGAAATATTAATAAATTATATGAACCGATATGACTCAAAAAATTGGAACCGATTTAGATTCGATAAAAAAATATGAATTAATTAGTTGTTAAAATTTTAACAGATTATAACAAATAGCCTATTGCAATAACACACATTTCATTCAATATCTATCAATTTTAAGCAACATACATATTTAAAAAAAAATGTGTCAAATATATCATAATTATTTAATCATCTTGTTTCAAATAAGTATATAGTTATATACTAGAAAAGTTATATTCAATAATAAGGTATTTTTTAAAATTTCATATATTAAAATAATGAATGAGTAATGATTCAAAAGAATTCGAACCACTTTAATCTGAACCGAATTTCATTCGATGCTATTCCAATTTTAATCTAAATTAAATCTGAATCAACTCAAATTTGATCCAATTTAATCCAAACTCTATTCAATTTATCATAATCAAAAATTAATTCGATCCAATTAAATTATCTATATTATCAAAGTCTAGGTAAACATGAATAAGAGACTTCGTAAGTTCCTGGTTGTAAAAATCGGTATAAATTGGTTGAGATACTGATTTAAAATTAATCGAGTAATCGGGAATTAATTGGAAGGATTAATTGAAATATTAATCGGATATTATAATAATATTTAATATATTAATCTTATTTACAATTAAATATATCATTTTAAATAAATTCATAGTATTAATCGAAATTCAAAAATCGAATCGATTGATTATTTTACAAAGAATTAATCGACTAAATCGAAAAGTTGAAGCGACTAAAAGGTCAAGATGATTAAAAGAAAAGATGGTAGTGCAGACAAAAATAAGATTCATTGATCTCAACAGTACTTACTAGAGCTCAATTTAGCAATTTAACATGGGTTTTAGGTTTGAGTTCCTTCGAGCTCATTTATTTAATTTACTATTTATTATTTGTTATCTATATTGCGTATATCGTTTATTTGATCAATCATAACAAAATGTATTATACGATTACGAGAAAGTGTTAAATAATAATATATGTTATAATATAAAATTATGTTAAAACCTTAATTTAATATTGGGATATTCTCTTTGATACATTCGTGGAATTGACTTTTGCAAATGATACCATCACATTTTTGGCTTCTATACATGATACACCTGAAATATTGTTTCTCTCTTAATCATACCCTTTTTTAAGTAACACGTTAAAAAACGTTAAATACCATTTAATCATTGTTAATGACTATTAAAAATAATAGGGATATTCTCTTTGGTACACTCGTGGAATTGGCTTTTGCCAACGGTAACATCACATTTTCGGCTTTTATACGTGGTGCACCTGAAATATTAACAGTTGTCTAACAGAAGGGCATGACTAAGAGAGAAACAATATGTAAAGTGTACCATATATAGAAGCCAAAAATATGATGGTATCATGGGCAAAAAGCAATTCCACGAATGTACCAAAAAGAATATCCCTTTAATATTTTAAGATTTTAGAACGATTGATTAATTAACATTATCTTTTCTACTTCCCAGCTGTATTCCTCAATTTTATATTTATTGCGTCGTTTCGTACCTAACTCTTTCTCTATGGGATATTCCCAATTTATTTCACTTTATGCTGATTTTTCACTACATTTACTTATTTTAATATCCTTTCCCTTTCTTCCCTCCCTTTTCTTGATTATAAATCAACCCATTCCCAACCTCAAACATCTCTTCCTCTTCTCTACTCTTTAGCTAATTCTAGTCTCTCTCTATTTCTCTGATTTCTATCTTTTTGGGTTTAGTACAGTGAACCCATTTTTTATTTTGTTTAAAGTTTTAAATTTTAATTCAAAAATTCAATATTTTTGCTTTTCAAGATCTGTATCGATGCTGCAGATTCTGAACTTGATGTATAAAATATATGTCTCCTGTTATTAGTGAAATTCTGTGTTCTGGGTTTATGATAAATATATGTTTAAGACATCTTGTTCAATCCTTCTCCGTTTGTTTTCTCTACTGGTTTTATGATTTTTCATAAATAAAACCTCTCATCAAAATCTTCACATATATATCTAGCTCTATATTATTTTGCATTTTCATATTAGATATCTTATTCTGCATGGCTTCTAACTCATCCGAGTCAACCCAAATTCAGAACTCGGGCTGTGACATGATGGATCAGAGGAAGAGAAAGAGAATGCAATCAAATCGTGAGTCAGCCCGGCGATCCAGGCTGAGAAAACAGCAACATCTTGATGAACTCAATGGGCAAGTGAGTCAACTCAAGAAAGAAAATGAACAGATACTTGCAAAAGCCAACATCACTACACAACATTTCATGAATCTTGAATCTGAAAATCTCATCTTGAAGGCCCAGATGGATGAGCTAAGCCAAAGGCTTGAATCACTAAACGGTATGCTGAACTACATGAACAAGAATGTTGTGAACACAAATAAAAAAAATAATAATGTTGAGATGTTTGAGCGTGACAATATTCTTGGGACAGAGAGTTTAATGAACCCGTGGTACCTTAATCAACAACCAATCATGGCTTCTGCAGATATGTTTCAGTATTAATCATCATTAAGAAGTTGGGTTAAGGAGTAGTTTCTAAGTGATTAACGTCTGATTAGTTTGATTAAGGTTAAAGCATGAAGTTCAGATGTCTATTTAGGGACAATATAATTAGTGAATAAACAAGTCGTGGTGGTTGGTTTGTTGGAATGTATATTCGCGTAAGGTCAAAATTTAGATTGTAATGTAGTATAGCTGTGTATGCAAGTGGTTTCTCTATGCTTGATATTTCGTTCTGTATCTATGCTTCGCATTATTGCCCTCTCGTTAGTTTATTTCTCGTGTATTTTTCATTTTCTCTTTTTTAGTTATGTTAGAGCATCTCCAACCCTACACACTTATTAGCTAAACGTGATGATATGGCATAATTTTTAGATAATATGTATAATTTTTCTTCTCCAACCATGCTTCCTGTTAGTTAAATTTTTAGATAATCATCTTGACATCCTCTATATTTGGAGGACATCTATAATATATAGATAACATCTATAATTCATTATCTCCACTTATATCGTGACACATCATCGATCTTATTTACTTATATATATATATATATTATTATTAAAATAATAATAAAATACTATTTTTAAAATATAACTATTCATTATAACTAATACCATTGGAGTAAAACATCTTACAGTTCAGCAAATTTTTAGATAATCATTATATAGCTAATGATTTTAGCTATTACCGTTGGAGATGCTCTTACCGACTTCGCATTGTATTAAAATTATTACTAGCAATTTTTGACGACAAAATGGATGAAATTTTCATTTTTGTAATATAATAAATCATTAAGACTAGTTACACGGTTTATAATTAAGGACGTCGGTTTTCAAAGGAGGATGTACGTTTGGCAAATTGTGCAAAAGGTATTTATAACAATTTTTTTTTTTCAATTGTAGTAAGTAAAACGTATTCATTTCATCAGATTTATGTAGTCCGCGATTCCAATCAAAAAATTTAAAAGAAAAAAAAAAATCTAGCGTTCAGTTCGATTTGTTAGTTAAGTTAAAAATCATCCCTAATGAAAATTTCAGATTTTATAGAATTAATGATTATTTATTAAAAATAATTTAAATAAAAATGATACTAAATGTTAGTATATTATGTTGTATTCAAATCGAAATTCATGGATTAGTATTCAGTTTGGACAACAAAAATCTAATTCAGGCTCATATTTAGTTCGAATTCAAATTTTAATGTACATTATATCTGAATAAATGATATGAAATTTGTTGACAAGAAATGTTCAGTTATACCTCTTAGAATATAGAGTTAATTGCATTTTGCATCCCCCAGCTTTAGTATAATTTCAATTATGTATATGTAGTTTTATAAATTGCACTTTGCATCCCCAAACTTTAAATCATAAGTCAAATCACAATCCCTTATACGTTTTCTATCAAAAATAATATTGCTTTTAACGAATACATTAACAAATGCGATATAAAATGATTGCAATGATGATATAAATTATAGATTTTAAACATGTAACTAATTTTACACTTTAAAATTCTTTAAATTATAATTTAATATTATTTTTTACCATTAAATAATTATATTATATTTGTAAAAAATTAAACTAATATGTTTCCATTAAATAAAGTTGTGATTATTATGATATATGATACGTATAAAATCATTAAAATATATTTGTACCTTATTAAAATATAAATTATATAATCACTACACAATTCTATATCGCATTTGTCAATACAATCGTTAAAAGAAATATTATTTTGATAGAAAACGTATAAGGGATTGTGATTTGACCTATAATTCAAAGTTGGGGGATGCAAAGTGCAAATTATTAAACTACATATACATAATTGAAATTGGAGTAAAGATAGGGGATGCAAAGTGCATTTAACTCTAGAATATAATACAAAGATTTGGTTGGATTTTTATCTAACAACTTAAAAATTTTAGATCTTAAAATTTTGGATGATTTAATTACTTAACATGGTATTAGAATCAAATATTGGATATGAATCTTGAGGATAATGGGTTGAGATTGTACCATGTAGGAGATTTCCCTCACTGATGATTGAAAATTTGTTGGGTGTTTTGTGTCGAAAATCTTTCAAAGGTGTTCAAACGGCGAGTTCTGTGAGTATTGGAGCGATACAAGATGTAGATAGATTTATCGTGATGGGATTTGTGCTTTTTGATTTGAGGGAAGGATTGTTGGCAACCTAACTACTACATCGAGAAGATAAAAGATAGTTTTCTCGTATATAGAGCAGCCGGTTAATTACATTAGTATGAAATCTTTTGGGATGTGTCCAGAAACAAATTTGTGCGAATTCGGTCCAAAATGGATAATATCATATTATTGTGAAGTTACGGCTCTCTCGCAACCCAACAAAAGATATCATAACACTAAGAAGAAATTACATTACATTAAAACGATTATTTACTTTAAATGGTATCAGAACTGAAACACGCATTGATCTCATATTCAACTTTTTATGATTTCCTTATAATTATTATGGACATGAAAAAAAAAATTATTACCTCTAAATAGGCCTGTCAACGGGTCGGATTCGGATCGGATTATCCTAAATCCATATCCGAATCCGTTAAGAATTTTCGGGTTCAGATCGGATCGGATCAAGGGTCGGATATTTTTTAGGTCGATCCATATCCGATCCGTTCGGATTTCGGGTTATTGGATCGGATCTCCGATCCGTTTAATAAATTTTAAAAAATTATTTTTTTATATTTTTAAGACTAAATTGCAGTAAAGTGGCCTGTAAATTAATTTTTTTGCACTTAGGTGGCTGATGTCCTAAGTTGGACACTTTAGTGTCTGGAAATAGTTTTTTTAACACTTAAATGCAATGGATGACGTTACTTTTTGAGGGGCAAATAAGTCCTTATATGTGTGTAACGGCTATATCTCCCAACTAACCACATATATACCCATATAGACACACATATTTTTCTATTTTTTGTGTACATTACCAAATCGACTGAACATAGTTCAGATTATTAGACATTTCTATCATGTACTTTATTCTAGCAAATTGAAATGAAAAACTAAGAAAACATGATTTGTCATTCCATAAAATTGTCTCACATAGCTGTTGTGTTCATACATAATTTATGTCCATACATAAATTACGGTATCGACACAAAGATGGAACCAAAAGAATAGCTTTAATGTGCTAGTCTGACCAAAAGATATCACCAATTTGTACCAAAAGAGATCACAAATAAGTTTTACAAATCATGAAATAAAAGTTCCATTTAAAGCCATCTAAAAACCACACTTCATGGAGCTTCAGTGGTAGTGCCTTCTGTCCCAGTACCTGCATTCCCTGCATTCCCATTGTCATCATTGCAACTCCTTGAGTTGTGACCAGTTTTTTGCATCTCTTGCAAGTAACTTTGTGTTTCTTTGGTTCATATGTTTTACCCTCAGATGCATTTTCATAAATACCCTCCATTTCTCTCACCTCTTGTTCATGGTCAATCTCATATTGTGTACTATCATCCCACTCAAAGTTGAAATGCAATGTACTACCCTGTCTTTTTTTTCCCTTTTTTCTTTGATCTTGTAGCATTAGTATCATCACATTGAGTTTGATCATCTGCTCTTTCATGACACTCTTCAGTTTGAAAGTCATTCAAATGCATTTCATTCTCTCTTTGTTCAGGTTCTCTTTGTTTAGGTTCTTGACTTAAGGCAGTGATAACTATTACATAAACTTCAATCAATCTGGTAGGAGGTAGCAAATTACACATCAACATAACCTCTTCATCACTGTCTAGACTAAATATACCCCTTTCCATGTCTGTTTTGGGCAACTTGTACCAATATACAGGACATCCACTTGCACTTGTGTTAGGTCCGATAAGATTGTAGAAGGGGGGGTTGAATACAATCTTTACCTTTTTATCGAAATTTGTCCTTTAAATTAAATTTGATAAAGACAAATTTATCTGCGGAATTATTTAACACAATTTTTCAAGTTGAATATAACTGTATATTAACTTGATGTGGTGTTACAAAATCAGTATAACAACTTATCAAGATGTTAATAACTAATTAGAAAATTCAACATGAACTTTTCTAATTTAGTTAATAATAATCAAGATAAGAACTAGGAAACTTAATTCGCTAGTAGTACAAGAATCACAAATAAACAAGTTCTATCGGATAGAATATCACAAAGATGAAGAACTTGAATTTCTGGGAATTGTTTAAGCTTTGGTGTTCTTGGTGTTCTTGAGAGAGAGAATTCTGGTCTTGATGATATGTTTTCTGCTGTGTTTTCTCCGTTATGACTTAATCTGGTCTGTTCTGATCTTTTATATCAACAACAGGTCTTGCTGGCTTTCTGTAGGATATTTAATAGCTTCAGCATGACTTAAACAGCTTCCAAGACTTGATTTTCCTTCAATAAGACTTACACAAACCTCCGTTATGACCTAAAATGTGTCGGTAAGACTTACCAGAATTTCGGTAAGACTTATAACAGCTGGCAGAGGTCGGTAGGACTTAAATCAGGTCGGTAGGACTTAAATCAGGAAAGGCTTCTGTCAGTAAGACTTAAATTAAGTCTTACCGAGTTTTATCCCTTCCAAGACTTAATCAACTTTCTTTCTTTAAGTCTTATTGATCCAATTAATTAGTTAATGTTTTAACTAATTCATATTTAATTGATACAATAATTAATTTAATAAATAAATTAATTCTACCAGAATTAATTCATTTAATTAAATCAACTAAATTAATTTATATCAATTATAAATGAATTTAATTAAATCAATAAATAATTAATTTAATTCTTACAAACCACTAAAGGTAGTAAAGAATTACCACTGATTTGTGTTGACGTTCGATGTACTGTCTGGTTCATGAACGACTAACATCAATGACGCTTCTTCACTTTTGACTTTAGGTTGTGGTTTATTTCTTCTCTCAATTCTCTTGTACTGTAACTGATCTTCAAACTATCACTTGAAAAATCTTTGTCACTGTTCAAATGAATCCATTAACTTCAATGCTGTACTGGGGCTTGATCAGATAACTGAATCGTCTTCCAGTGTATGACATCAAAACTATAGATTGACTTTTCTTCTTTCTTCTGACAGATAATACTTCTTGAGATTCCTGTGACAGTTCATATGTATATTTACTTATTACAATTTGGTTTAAGTTGATTAGGATCCTCTAACTACAAATAGGCTGAGTCATATGCCTTTCAATCTCCCCCTATTTGTTTGTTAGACAATAACAAGCAAATTCCTAGAGGATACCTCAACTAATCCAACTTAACCAAATGAAAGATAAAACTTTAAATACTAAGTAAATATATAAAAAAAAACGTTCTGGTTTATATTTAACATTTGCCAGATTCAAACATGAAAGATAAATACAAGATAGATGATCCTCTAGACTGATCATATGATATAAATTCCTATCAAGATTTATCTAAGCTCTAAAGATATAACATGTAGAGCAATTCTTTATCTTCAATTGTCTTCCCTTCTGAATTCTCCTTCTTCTGGCTCATCTGTGACTTGAAGTTTCATGTGTAGATCAGAATCAACAAGACGTTCTCTTCTTGATGACAATCCTTGAGGTAAGACTAAAGGAATTCCAAGCTTCTTTCTCAGTTCACCTTGAAATTTCTTGTAATCTTTTATGTTCGTTTGTGCATAGGAACGGATGTGATCTGCAGCTATTACCTTTTCTTCAGTCAAGTATCCATGATTTCTGAGAGCATATTCAGCATATACCAAGTGCTTTGCATGATGTTCGTATAGCTCATCTGTCTAAAGATTGATTGTGTGAAGTACCTCTCCCTTAAGAAATTTTACTTGTGGAGGTTCCTTAATCACTTCAGGTCCAGCTCTTTCAGCAAATTCTTTGAACTTTTCATGTAACAATACACCTAGCTCAGAAGATGTTCTTACCTTAGGCCTAAGTACCCATATCTCTGTCAGTGATCTGTCATAAAAGAACTGAATAGATACTCTGAATGTTCCAACTTTATGACAATCTACAAATATTACTAGCTCATCAGATTTGGGTTCAAATGCAGTAGTTATCCTGATGACTTCTACCTGTAAGGCCTTTATATACATTTCGTGAATTGGATTTGCCAGTTTGAATTCTTCGAGAATTTGTCCAAGACGACGATCTTCATAATCAGAACTCTGAGGTGAATCAATTGCTCTTTGAGCACGTTCCCATTTGTCACCGCTCTTTAGTCTGATGTATGTTTTTCTCTTCTCAACATTTATAGCATGTAGTCGTTGTAATGCTTGCTGTTCAGCTTTCTGAAGTTCTTCATTTCGTGCAATTTGCTCTAAAGATTTTTGAAGTTTTTCTTCTCTCAGTTGCAAATTAGCTTCCCTTTGAGCAAATAATTCTTCAGATTCTTTCTCAGCTTGTTGAGCTTCAAATTTGGATATCACTGGTCCTTCATCTTCCCAGTGACTAAGATCAGGTTCAGGAAATTCTTCACCTTGATCAGGGAATTCAAGATCAGCAAAAACATCGAAGTTATCCGGTTCACCCGTGTAATAATAACCTGTGTTCTTGTCTTGAATTTCTTCTTCAGTTTCTTCAACTACTTTCTTCCTCTTAACTTTACCTTGGTCAGATTTACCAGATTTTCCTTCTCCTCCCTCTCTTTCTTGAGTAGTTTTATCTTGTGACCCCTTTGATTTCTCCCCCTTAGTTGATGAATCCTCTACAGACTTATCAGTTGCCCCAGCTTCAGGATCCTGTTCATCATCATCACCACCCTTACTTGTAAAGAATTCAATTTCTTCATTTGTAGGTTTGCGACTTTGACTTACAAGATTAAACAAATGTCTTAACCCTTTAGCCTGGTGTGCATTTTGCTTTTCGATCTGGTCCAGACGAGAATCAGTAGATTCTTGATTGTACTGTACCTCTGACTGTAGATTATCAAATTTCAAGGAAATCTCAGAAATTAACATGTCTTGAGCAACAGTAATATCTCCAGAGTCATCAAGTGCCTTTTCATGAGAGAGTTCGAGAGATTCTATCTTCTTGGTGAAAGATGTCTTTAAGTAGTTTATGTCCTTCTTCATTATAGCAAGCTGACTGTTGACAGAGGTGGATGTAGAAGATCGCTCACCCACTTGTGCTCTAAGAATTTCTGTTTCAGCCTTGCTGACTGCAAGTTCTTTCTCCAAAGCATTTATCTTTTCTAATAATGAGAGAGTGTATGTGTCAGTGTGTGCGCTCACCTGACGTTCACTTTGAGATCCACTCGCCTGAAGTGCATGTGTTTCACTCAATTTTAAAGTATTCCTCACATCACTCCTCTCAGATTCCTTAGCTGCTTCCAGATTTGTACCTGCATGGAAAATCACCCTAGCTTCCTCTGGGAAGGTCAGTGGTGGTGCAATGGGAGTTCGCAAATCCCTGTCCTTAATCAAATCTACTTGAACATTTGAAATTGTTGACTGAATTGCTTCAGTAGTAGATTGATCAAGTTGCCTTCCACCTTCTCCAGTCGAAACTGCGAGTGGAAAATCCCTTGTGGGAGGCAGGAGTGTTTGTCCTGGGAGGGGAGATGATAGTTCTATTAAAGTTGGCTGAGAACCAAGATTTCCCTCTAAAGCCTGTGAAGACTCTTCTACCGTAACTATGGTAGGCACTGTCACATTTTCTACGTGCTCTCCTTGCAGTGTGTCCTGAGACTCATTTAAAGGTATGTCTTCCCCCATTGTGAGTAATAGAGGAGGTGTGCTTGACTCACTACAAGGTGCCACGGCCCTATGGCGAATTTCAATAGAATCATCCTGTTGAGAAGATGATTCTAGTAACTGTGTAACGGCCATATCAATTTCCATATCCTGTTGGGAGGATATAGACGGGCTTACAGTTGCCTCAGTTTGAGTTCTACTTTTCTTTTCTAGAGGCAGAGCTGTGGGTTCACTCATACTGCCACTACTGATTCGACTTCTTTTTACTTGCAATTTCTTTCTGGAGTGAAAAGATATGAGTTTTGGTGGTTGTGTGTTTGGCTCTACGACCTTGGTTAGAGGTTGTGGTACTACAACCCCTTGGTCAGACCTACCAACCACTTGGGTTCCAGAAACAGATTGAGAAGCAGTAGTAGTTTGAGGAACAGAAGGCAATACCTGGTCAGCTGATTCCGCAACAGTCTCTGATAAGATGGGTTGATCCAATTCAGGTTCAGGGACAGATGCAGTTTCTTGCACTGGATGTTCAACAGCAAGAGCAGCTGGCTGAGGAACAATTTGCTGAGCAGGTTCAACTTGTTGATTGCCTTGATTTTCATTATCAACAAGTATGTTTTCCACTGGTGGTTCAGGGTTTAGTTCTGGTTGTTCAGGTTCTGGTACAGGTTCAATAACAGGTAGTTGTATATAGTTTGACATGTATTGGGTGACAACTACAGGTATATTTGTGAATTTTGGCTTGTTGCTGTACTCAGTGAACAATCTGGTAGTAGGTTTACCTGACGCCAGTGATTCTCCATTCAGAAATTGGGCTTGGTTTTCTAGTTCCACAAGATGATTAAAAATCAATGAGAAGAATCTTGGATAATAACATGAAACTTTATGTCCATTATCAAAATTCTTCTTTGCATTAATGATTCTTCTAACCATCGGAACACACAGTAGTCTGCCAATATTAATCCTTCGGTTGTGTGCAACTGCATATCCAATATGCTGCAAGAAGGATGGTAATACCCCGAAGTTCCCTTTTGTAGTGTTGGCAAAGACTCTACCTAGTGTGTCAAACAGATAATCCCATTCCTGAACGAAGTTCTTTTTATTCCAGACAGTTTGATCAGGACTGTCTTGATAGAATACACCATTTAAAAAATTTATCATTTCTTGATCTGATGGTAATTCTTCGAAATTATCAGTTGGAAAATTTAAGACCGTATTTATTGTATTTTCATTCACTGTGTACTGATTATCTCCTACAGAGAAGATAAAAGATCTGTTATCATTAGAAATGACAGCAGTAGTACACATGATTCGCAAAGGTTCAATTTTCAGAGGAGCATCTAATCTCAAGGCATTGCGAACCAGTGAATTTTCATTTAAAAACCGAATCCACGGTCGAAAACGTTCAACTGAACATTTTTCTGGATCAAAATAACCGATTAAATTATGTTTAATAATTTCAAATCGATCAGCCATTTTAATCAAGATTTAATTTCCTTGAAAATTTCAGATTTTACAAAATAATGATTTAAAAATTAATTTTTCGAACTAATAATTAATTAAAAATTCGAAATAATTAAAAGTTCTTCAAAAATCCTGAAAATTTCACACACTGATCTCCTTACACACACAAACACACGTATATTTTTAGATTTTGCAAAATCAAAGCCAGTTTTTCTGAAAAACAGATCGAATTTTCGAGATTTTTCCGAACCGTAATTCTTCAAAACCGAATGAAAACTTGATTCCAAACAATCAAAACGTAGATAATCAACCAAGGAATCGAGTTATGGAATCAATTCGAGATTATCAGCAAAAATCAAGACGAAAAATGGGCATGAACTCGTGTATATACGCGTGTATATATGTGTGTATCTCAGAGGTTCTATAAGACTTAACTTGATAGATAGACTTAAAATGAAAATAAGACTAAAACTATTCTAACTGCTATATATATATATACTAGTAGTTGAATAAGACTTAAACTATTATTAAGACATAACTGTTAAATATACATATATACGATTAAGACTTAATTAAAGACTCGAATAAGACTTAATATAAACAAGACATAACTGTTAAATATACATATATACGATTAAGACTTAATTAAAGACTCGAATAAGACTAAACTAAAAACTCGCTAAGACTTAAGTTAAAAAATCGGTAAGACCTATTTACAAACAGGTTATGAATAAGACTAAAACCTATCTTGAACACCTAAGTCGAACTTCTAGATCTAAGTCGAAATTCGAGATAGACTTAACCTAAGTCGAAATTCGAGATAGACTTAACCTAAGTCGAAATTCGAGATAGAGTTCGAGTTAGTAGTTAACTCGAACAAAGACCTATCTCGAACACCTAAGTCGAAATTTGAGATGAATTTCGAGTTAGGAGTTATATGATTTATTCTAACAAAACTCAGTAAGACTTAACCTATTTAAGTCAAACCGATTTTTATAAGTCATATTGAGAGTTTTAACTAATTTTAAGTCATAATTACTATAAACAAACATTAAAAACACTAAAAAAATATACAAATAACTTATAAAAATAATAAAAATATTATATAAAATTAAACAAATAATAAAAATGATTATACATACCATATGCTAACCTATTAACGAAAACAAAGCAATATTAACAGGACAAACATTACAAAACATATGATAAATTAATTAATAAAATAGAAATTAATATTTACAAATATTCTAAAAATATAGAAGTATGAAATATTAAATAATATGAATAAACAAAGTGAAACATAATTAAACAAACAAGAAAATCAGATGGTAAAATAATTATACAAGTGATTTCAAACAACAAATAATCACAGAATAATCACTTGTAAAATTATTAAAGATCAAATTTCAGATATTAATTACTAGGACTGTTTAACATACCCAATTCACTAACAATTCTAGTGAATGAGGATTCATTAAGCGACTTAGTAAAAATATCTGCAGTTCCAAATCCTACAAATAGTAGTTCCACTGTACCATTCATTACATGCTCTCTTATAAAATGATACCTTATGTCAATGTGCTTTGTCCTTGAGTGCTGCACAGGATTGCTTGCGATTGCTATGGCACTTGTATTATCACATAAAATAGGAATATTTTCCAATACAATGCCATAGTCCATTAATTGATTCCTTATCAATAAGATCTGAGCACAACAGCTTCCAGCAGCTATATATTCAGCTTCGGCTGTAGAGTTGGAAACTGTTTGCTGTTTCTTACTAAACCAGGATACCAACCTTCCACCTAGGTATTGACAACTCCCAGATGTACTTTTCCTGTCTACAACACTTCCTGCATAGTCATAATCTGTATATCCAATTAAAGTAAAACCAGATTCATTAGGGTACCAGATGCCTAAATTAGGCGTACCCTTTAGATATCTTAAGATTCTTTTAACAGCAGTGAGATGGATTTCTTTAGGGTTCGCTTGGAACCTTGCACACAAGCATGTGGCAAACATTATATCTGGTCTACTAGCAGTTAGGTAAAGCAATGAGCCAATCATACCTCTATAGCCTGTGATATCTACCTTGGCAGAACTTTCACATAAACCAATTTTGACAGCTATAGTTGATGGTGTCTTTGCTGATGAGCACTCCTCCATGTGATATTTCTTGAGGAGCTCCTTGATGTACTTAGATTGACAAATAAATATTCCATCTTGTCTCTGACTTATTTGTAATCCAAGAAAGAATTTCAGTTCTCCCATCATACTCATTTCAAACCTACCCTGCATTAACTTAGAAAACTTCTTGCACAGAAGCTCATTAGTAGACCCAAATATAATATCATCCACATAGACTTGGACTAGTATTATATCATTCTTATGTCTTTTAGTGAAGAGCGTTTTGTCTATGACACCTCTTATAAAACCATTTTCTAATAGAAATTCAGAAAGAGTGTCATACCATTTTCTTGGGGCTTGCTTAAGACCATAGATAGCTTTGTAAAGAAAGTAAACATAGTCCAGATGATCTTGATCTTCAAAACCAGGAGGCTGTTCTACATACACTTCTTCATCTAGCTTACCATTCAGAAAGGCACTCTTGACATCCATTTGATAAACTTTGAATCTTGAATAGGATGCATATGCCAAGAATATTCTGATGGCCTCAAGTCTTGCCACTGGAGCATAGGTCTCGTCATAATCAATGCCTTCAGCTTGAGAATAACCTTTAGCTACCAGTCTTGCTTTGTTTCTTATCACAGTGCCATCTTCATCTAGTTTGTTTCTGAATACCCATCTTGTGTCCACCACTTTTCTATCTTTAGGTCTGGGTACCAGCTTCCATACTTCTAGTTGCTTAAATTGATTGAGTTCATCTTGCATAGCAATCACCCAATCAGGATCAGATAGAGCTTCTTCTACTTTCTTAGGTTCCATGACAGACAGAAACCCAGAATAATTACATTGATTCTGATAAGCTCTTCTTGTTTTCACACCAACATCTGGATCACCAAGAATCAGCTCAAAAGGATGAGCTCTATTCCAAACAGTTTGTCTGGGAAGAATTGATCTTGACGATTCGCCTTGTTCTTCAGTATGATGTTGAGTATGACTTGTTGACCCTTCATTATCTCCCCCTGAGTTGTTGCCAGTTTGACTTGTTGATGGTTCAAGAGTATCAGTGGTGTCTTGAAAATTATCATTGTTTTCACCAGCATCACCTTGATCATTACCACCAACATTTGGATTATTATTATCAGCAACAACGTCAGGTTGATTGTCATCATCTGAATCTGAGTCTGACATATCATCAAACTTAAGCTTTTCAGATGGATCTTCATTTTGGATATTTGGGAGTTTTGTGTCATCAAATGTAACATTGACACTTTCCAAAGTTTTCTGTTGATCAATAAGATACACCTTGTAGGCTCTTCTAGTATAACCAATAAATATTGCTTCATGTGCTTTTTCTTCAAATTTACCACCTTGATCATCTCCTTCTTTCAACACAAAGCATTTTGTCCCAAATACATGGAAGTACTTGAGAGTTGGTTTCTTGTCATGTAGAGCTTCATATGGTGTCTTCATTAAGTCTTTATTGATAAGTGTTCGATTCTGGGTATAGCATGCAGTGTTGACAGCTTCAGCCCAAAAGCTCAATGGAAGCCTTGATTCACTTAGCATAGTACGTGCAGCTTCAATCAAGGTTCTATTCTTTCTTTCAACTACCCCATTTTGCTGAGGAGTTCTGGGAGCCGAGTACTGTCTAGTTATACCCTTTTCAGTGCAAAAGTCATTCAGAACTGCATTCTTGAATTCAGTTCCGTTGTCTGACCTAATAGCTCTTACTGGACGATTAGAATCCAGCTCAATTAACTTAATGTGATCAACTACCAGTTGTGGAGTTTCATCTTTTGAGTTCAGAAATAGTACCCATGTGAATTTTGAGAAATCATCAACAATCACTAGAGCATATCTTTTCCTTGACATAGACATCACACTAACTGGACCAAACAAATCCATATGGAGAAGTTGTAATGGTTCAGTTATTGATGATATGTTAGTGCTCCTGTGAGTTGCCCTTTTTAACTTCCCTTTTTGACAAGCATCACATAGACCTTCCTGAGTAAATTCAATTGAAGGTAAACCTCTCACCAACTCTCTTTTCACTAGAGAATTCATTGTTTTGAAGTTTAGGTGAGAAAGTCTCTTGTGCCATAACCAACTTTCATCAGTGGATGCCTTTGAATAAAAACATCTAATTTCTTCTGTGCTTCCAGAATTCATATTGGCTATGTACAAGTTTCCTTTTCTTACTCCAGTCAACTGTGGCCTTTCATTTCTCTTGTGCGATATTAGACAATTCTTCTTGTTGAAATGAACTTCATAACCTTTGTCACAGAATTGACTAATACTGAGCAAATTGTGCTCAAGGCCGTTCACAAAAGAGACATCTTCAACGATAACATTTCCAGCTTCTAATCTGCCATATCCATCAGTTTTACCTTTGCTGTTATCTCCAAAGGTAACGACTGGGCCAGCCTTCTCCACCACATTTGTCAGCGGGGCTTTATCTCCGGTCATATGCCTTGAACATCCACTGTCCAGAATCCACATGACTCGTTCAACCTGTTTCAAACCCTGCAATGACAAATTGGTTAGACTTTCTTCGGAACCCAAATTTGATTGGGTCCGGAGTACTTAAAGAATTGACCTTTATCAGGTAAAGCAACACTTTTTATCTTAACAACATTTTCTTCAGGTACTGGACATTTAACCCTGTAAACAGCTTTAACTTGTTTTGGTTTCAGCTTGGGTAACCATGTCTTTACCAAATCCTGAGAAGGACTTTTTGGAGTCCTAATCTTAGAATTAGGTGATGTTACAGTCCTGGATCTAACATGTTTATTTCTGCTCATCTGCTGTCTAGGAGCATTCTTATCAACACATGCATGATTACCGTTAAAGTAAGCAGACATTATATTAAAAGCACAAGACATGCAATTAACAGCATCGCATTTCTTATGAGCAGTATCAATAACAGGAATAGCATGCATGGTAGATTTGTTGTTGCATTTATTCATGTTGTTACTTCTGCTACTAGTTTTCAATGAACTAGTAGACTCACCAACTCTTTCTGCTTTTACAAACACAGTCTTTCAATCTTTATCATTTTTAACAACTTGATTACTTTCAAAGACTACGCCATTAGCTACATCCTCAATGCGCATCTCTTCCTTAATGATTAAAGATGATGTATCCAAAGGTTCTGCTATGGATTTCTTAAAGAGTGGGTTACTAACACTCTTAAGCACTGATGGTATACCCCTATCTACAGCACTCACACGATTAGGGGTATTAATGCTTTTCCGTCCAATAGCTTCATTATAATCAAACCCAATTCCTACAGTTTGATTAATAGCTTGTTGATTAAACAACTCTTTAGCTATTTTACATGAATTAGAAGTAGCACTGACTCTTATTTCTAGTTCAGCTATTGTTTCACGTTGTTGAACCACTATCTCTGCTAGAGACTTCTCAAGTTCTTTTAGCATTCTTATTTCTGATTTTTGTATAACATGGCAATTTTGTACATCATGTAATTCTGATAATTGATTACTAAGATCTGTATTTAACAAATTTAGCCTTTCAATCTCTCTATTAGCATTACCCAGTGTATCAGTAAGTTGATAAATATATTGACTTTCAGTACATGATACCTCAGATGATGTACCACTGGAGTTATCAGATTTTGCCATCAGGGCAAAATTGCCATACTCTTCATCTTCAGAGTCTGTATCATCCCAACTCTTTCCAGCAGCCACATAGGCTCTACCTGTCTTCTTCTTCTCAGATCCAAAGTCTTTTCTTTGGTTTTGTTTTGGCTTCTGACATTCAGTAGCAAAATGTCCAAGTTCATTACAGTTGTAGCATCTAATTTTACTTCTTTCAACTGTTCCAGTTTTGTAACCTCCTCTGTTACTTGAGGATGAAGAACCTCCTCTCTGGAACCTGTTATTGTTAGATTTGTACCTGAACTTGGGATTCTTCCTGAATCTGAAGTTGCTGAATTTCCTTACCAACAAAGCCATGGACTTATCTTCCAACTGATCTAGCTCTTCTAACGAATAGAAGTCTCCTTCATCTGGACTAGCATTCGTTTGACCAACTTCAACTTCCAGCTTACCACTGTCAACATTACAAGGTTGAATAACCTTATCTTCCACTTCCTGTTTGTTCTCAGCAATAAGAGCTGTAGAAGTATTAGCAACTCTTCCTTTTCCATAAGTCTCCTTTTGTTGAGATTGTTCCAGTTCATAGGTTTTTAAAACACCAAAGAGTCTTTCTACAGTAATTTCACTTAGATTCCTTGACTCTCTGATAGCTGTAATTCTATGTTCTAGATGAACAGGCATTGACAGTAGAAATTTTCTGTTGATCTCTTTCTGAGTGTAGTACTTGCCATGCATCTGTAAATTGTTGTCAAGTTTGTTATATCTTTTAAACACATCTTGAATACTTTCATTGTATGCTGATCGAAAGTGTTCATACTCAGATGTCAGAATTTCTAGACGATTCTCCCTAACTTCCTCTGTTCCTTCATTCACAGTTTCAATGGATTCCCACATGTGCTTTGCTGTCTTGCAGTTAATCACATGACTGTACATCACAGAGTCAAGAGAATCTATTAAAATCAGTCTTAAATTAATGTCAAGTCCAGCTTCCTCTCTTTCAGCAAGAGTGAATTCAGAAGAATCTTTTTGTACAAGCTTTGCAGGGGTAACAACTTTTCCATCAGTAACAACTTCAGGAGTTAATCCAAAAGGTATTATTGGTCCTTCTGATAAGACTTTCATGTATTTAGGATTTGCAACCTCGAGGAACATTAACATTTTATTCTTCCACATATCATAACTGTTTTTGTCATATATGGGAATTTTCACAGTTCCGACTTTAGAAGACATGATGAATTTTTTTAAGAGAGTTAAAAAATTCGGGGATGATTTTTAATCGAGTAAAATGGGATCGTTGATTTGTGTATCAATCAATTGGCTCTGATACCAATTGTTAGGTCCGATAAGATTGTAGAAGGGGGGGTTGAATACAATCTTTACCTTTTTATCGAAATTTGTCCTTTAAATTAAATTTGATAAAGACAAATTTATCTGCGGAATTATTTAACACAATTTTTCAAGTTGAATATAACTGTATATTAACTTGATGTGGTGTTACAAAATCAGTATAACAACTTATCAAGATGTTAATAACTAATTAGAAAATTCGACATGAACTTTTCTAATTTAGTTAATAATAATCAAGATAAGAACTAGGAAAATTAATTCGCTAGTAGTACAAGAATCACAAATAAACAAGTTCTATCGGATAGAATATCACAAAGATGAAGAACTTGAATTTCTGGGAATTGTTTAAGCTTTGGTGTTCTTGGTGTCCTTGAGAGAGAGAATTCTGGTCTTGATGATATGTTTTCTGCTGTGTTTTCTCCGTTATGACTTAATCTGGTCTGTTCTGATCTTTTATATCAACAACAGGTCTTGCTGGCTTTCTGTAGGATATTTAATAGCTTCAGCATGACTTAAACAGCTTCCAAGACTTGATTTTCCTTCAATAAGACTTACACAAACCTCCGTTATGACCTAAAATGTGTCGGTAAGACTTACCAGAATTTCGGTAAGACTTATAACAGCTGGAAGAGGTCGGTAGGACTTAAATCAGGTCGGTAGGACTTAAATCAGGAAAGGCTTCTGTCAGTAAGACTTAAATTAAGTCTTACCGAGTTTTATCCCTTTCAAGACTTAATCAACTTTCTTTCTTTAAGTCTTATTGATCCAATTAATTAGTTAATGTTTTAACTAATTCATATTTAATTGATACAATAATTAATTTAATAAATAAATTAATTCTACCAGAATTAATTCATTTAATTAAATCAACTAAATTAATTTATATCAATTATAAATGAATTTAATTAAATCAATAAATAATTAATTTAATTCTTACAAACCACTAAAGGTAGTAAAGAATTACCACTGATTTGTGTTGACGTTCGATGTACTGTCTGGTTCATGAACGACTAACATCAATGACGCTTCTTCACTTTTGACTTTAGGTTGTGGTTTATTTCTTCTCTCAATTCTCTTGTACTGTAACTGATCTTCAAACTATCACTTGAAAAATCTCTGTCACTGTTCAAATGAATCCATTAACTTCAATGCTGTACTGGGGCTTGATCAGATAACTGAATCGTCTTCCAGTGTATGACATCAAAACTATAGATTGACTTTTCTTCTTTCTTCTGACAGATAATACTTCTTGAGATTCCTGTGACAGTTCATATGTATATTTACTTATTACAATTTGGTTTAAGTTGATTAGGATCCTCTAACTACAAATAGGCTGAGTCATATGCCTTTCAACTTGAGCATTCCTTAACCATTGACATTATCTCAATCAAACTAATTTGATCCACATTACAGAAATCTACATAGTCAACAGAACCTCCTACATATTTTTTTGGATTCTCTTCCATCTCACCATCATGAAATAACTTAATTGTGAAGTAATCGGGGTCTGCAAACAATTAAAGGCAAGTGAACAAAAAAGCCCTAATTTTAAATAGCAAGACATTAAACAAAGTAAAAACCCTAATTTTAAGATTGCCCTAATCACACATCTAAGTATCAAATGGAAAGATATTAAACAAAAATCCTTAATTTTCACAAATATTGACATTATTAATCAGACTCCGTATGTTCTAATACAAAAAAATGGAAAACCCTAATTTATACATTGGATAATCAAGATTTAAGGGAACCCATAAGAAGAAAAGAACAATTATCAAACATATGTAACACACCATCAACTTCATTGTTTATCATTAATCGCTAAACAAACACACATATATAGCACAATACCGAGTATATATAACATTAATCGAGCTTTATTGAAGAGAACACTACGTCATAGATTGCTTATTGCAACCCCAAAACTTTGTTAGCATAGACCCCTGTTTAAAGTTGCCATTGGCCAAAATAGGGCTATGGTAACACTTCAGCTGTGTTAGGTTCTCAGCAGTAAATATAGCTATCTAAGGTAACATCAAAAAACAGCCTAAGGTAACATAGCAAATGTGGTTACAAAAAACCTCTATAGCAATATCTTAAACACTCTATAGCAACATAGTTTGTGTGTTACAAAAGATGATAAAAATTTGCACATGGACAACTATGGGACCCACATGTGGGGCCCACATCTGGGTGAGGCCCACTTTTTGAGCCTACTGTGGGGCCCACCTGCTCAATGTGCAAGGCCTATTGTAACACACTTTGTACCTATTGTAACACCATCTGTAAGGTATGAAGAAGCCCCCATCTGTAAAATCAATTGAAGAAGATGAACCCAATTTCAAACCAAAGCCCTAATCGGCCATCAAAAGTTAATTAATTACTATCAAATTACTCCAATAATCATGTGTTATTATTTTGAGTTTAAGTTGGCAAAATAACATAAACATTTGGTGTGCAATCAAATAATGACACTAAAAAGAGAGAGTACCGGATGATTCTCATAATCGCACTTATACTCGTCATCGGAGTAGTGCTCGACAGCATACCCAGAGAAACTCTGGCGGCATATAAATGAAATTCCGGCGGAAAGACATGTGGGGTTGTGGAGTGATGAAGTGGGTGTTTTGAAAAGAGGGGAGCTGATATTAAATTTAGATGAAAAGATGAGTGTATGTATGATTGAGATAATGATTACTCGAGAGAGGAGGGAGAGAGCTCCCTGAGAGAGAGGAAGGAGAGAGCTCCCAATTGGAGGCGAGAGAAGTGAAAATAGAGGCAAGAGAAGTGAAAAGTGAGTTAGATTTGCCCCCAATTTTCCCCCTAACCCTAATTCTGAATTTTTGTTTTGCCGCTTTGTGTATTTTGTTTGCCCGCTCAACCCATCTCAATAATTTACTGTACTATACTTTTTTTTCTTAATAAAAATATAACAAATTTATTTTTATTTATTAATATTAAATTGTAATTACAAAATTTATTTTTTTAATTATAATGTAACAATTATCAGTCTTTACAAACTATCATTTTCTTTAATAAATTTTTTAATGATTATAAATTTAATAATTTTTGAATATTACTTTATTTTAAAACCTTTTTATTATAAATTTATCAAAAATATTTAATATTTTAAAATATAAATAATTCATTATCTGATTGAATAATACTTTTTATAATAATAACTTCAACGATTTAATTAAAATTAATTATTTTTAAAGTCAAATAATTATTAAATCAATAATTTTAAATAAAATGAAATTTTTGTTCATGAATACTCTAAGGTAACACACCTCGTGGTGTTGCCCACTGTAACACCTTTTATGATTAAAGTAACATACTTTTGTGAATTTGGTAACACCACAATCACAAGGTTGCGATAGCTCAAAATTTTCATAACTATGGTAACATCCAAGAGGGTAACACCCATGCCAAAAGGTTGCAATAGGCCATCTATGACGTAGTGGAAAAAGGCATACCGGAGTATGATGGACATTCGTTAGGATTGTAGATATTGAAATCGTCTTTGGGTCTAATTAACCAACTCATCTTCACTACCAGATACTCAAGCAAGCTATCGCCTTTCTTTTTCGCGGGCTCTTCTTTCTCTCCGGTGTGTATTGCATGTAATGAGAGGGAAATGTCAATACATTACCCCATATAAAATATCTTCTTTATTAAAATACTAAATTGCCGTTTGTACTTCTAACCTTATACCAGTGCTCCGTTAAAAACCTAACGGTAGTTGACAGAAAGCATTTAAGTGTTAAAAAAACTATTTCCAAACACTAAAGTGTCCAACTTAGGACATCAGCCACCTAAGTGCAAAAAAATTAATTTATAGGCCACTTTACTGCAATTTAGTCTATTTTTAATATGAAAAATAGTATTTTAAAATTTTTTAACGAAATAAAAATTAAAAATATGACATATACATTGACAAATCCAAATTTATATTCCTAAATAATATTATTTATAAAAAAAAATATATATTATATATGTTATATATATATATATATATATTTAATATATATTATATATTATATATTATATATTACATAAATATATAATATATATAATAAATATAATATATTCGGATCGGATTGTTATCGGATCGAATCATACAAAATCCATATCCGCTCCTTCTCGGATCGGACCCTTATCGAATCGGATCATTAACGGATCGAAATTTTTTGGAATGATCCATATCCGCTAATTTAACTACGGATCAGATCGGATCGGGTTGGATATCCGATCCAGGCCTACCTCTAAAATAGGTATTCGTTATCCATTTATGATCCAACAATGAAGATCGATCTTTCTCAAATACCTTGAAATCTATACTATATTATAATAAGCAAAAGGGATATAATTTGTAGTTTGTTTAACCCCTTTTTTTGGTTATCCCTCATTTTTGGTTATCCCTCATTCACAATCGTTAGATCTTCAACTAGGACTGATCATTCGGTCGGTTCGGTTAAAAACCGAACCGAATTTGAAAAACCGAATAACCGAAATCCATTTTTTACCGAACCGAACCGATTTATCACCAGAAACCGAACCGAAATATTTCAAACCGAACCGAAATATTTCACCAAAAATGAACCGAACCGATTTAAAAAAATTTATATATAATATTACTGTTTTTTAATTTTAAAATTAATTTTAGTAGCAAATATATTAAAATAGGTAACAATTAAAATAAAATAAAACAAAAACTATCAATTTAAATATTTAAACTTAATTTTGAATTAATTAAATCATGCATATATATATATATATATATATATATAGAGGGCTTCTCAGTGGGGAACTGCTTTAAATGAGTAACCTAGGAACTAGTAGACACGTTAAAACGTCTGTTTGTGTTAGTGTAACTGTCATTTCATTTCATTTCTATTATTCTTATTTTAGCATAACAGTTTCAGTATAAAACTTAGTAACTAATATAGGACCTTTTTGTTTTTTTATGTTCCGTATTTTGTTTGTGTTCTAACTGTGCTTTTTTATTTTACAATTTATAATTTATATTTTTTCAAAACATAAATAATAAATACATAACTTTTATGTTTTTTGTATGTTCTGTATTATTTTAAAAGTTTTGTCCTGTATTTTATATTTAAAATTTGGTCCTGTATTCTTTTGTACTGTATTTTTTAAAAAAAAATTTATCATATATTTTCTAGTTTTATACGTTTAGAGTAAAAGAAACAATGAAAATGAAAATAACATTGAATTGTATTGATTCAATTCATGTAGATTTCTTATGTTCTGTAAATTTATTTTATTCTGTAATTATTATTTATATTTTGTATGTTAACCTTTTTTGTGTTTTTTATTTTTGTTTTAGATATTCACTTTTTTCTGTATATTAATTTTGTTATGTATGTTTCTTATGATCTGTATTATAGTTTTTTTGTAAATTTCTTATGTTCTGTAATTTTACTTGTAATTGTTGTTTCCAATTTTGGTTTTTAATATTTTTTTATATACTAACTTTATGTTTTGTATATTATTATAATATGTATTTTCATGTTTTATAACTTTTTTGTGTTCTGTAATTTTAATTTTATTTATTTATTTTGTATTTATCTTTTTAATTTTTTGTACTTTTTATTTTGTTTTATACATTAAAACAATGTTTTATATGTCTTTTTTATATGTTTTACATTTTTCTTAATTACTTTTTTATTATTTTTTGTTGTGTTCTTGAATTTAAATGTGTTTATAGATATTTAAACATATTTAATTTTATTTATTTGACATTTTTATTGAATTGGTATTTTAATATTTACAAAATTAAAAAATTTATTAAATTTTATAAAAATTTAGATTGAAAAAGCAGAGACACCTAAAGCATGTACACCTGAAACCCTAGATAAGTTTTAACGGAGGTGTTACTCCACGTTTATTAACAGGACGTGGGTTCTTTTAGATTCCATCCAGCCGTTCAATTCTTTATCATCTAAAGGCTGATATTTAGTTACAAAGTTACTCAAATTTTTTAGTTCCTAAATGAACCAAGGCCTATATATATATATAATATATATATATATATAATATAAATAAAATATACATAATACAAATATAATATATATAATTCGGTTATTTCGGTTTGAACCGAATTTTTTTTAAAAAAACGAACCGAACCGAAATTTATTTCGATTTGAACCGAAAAAATCGAAAAACCGAACTTTCAAAAAAAAGGAAACCGAACCGAAATTGAACATTTCGGTTCGATTTTTCGGTTTCGGTTCGGTTTTGCTCACTCCTATCTTCAACTGAAATAGATCATGACCGTTAGATGCAATAATACTAAAAATTGTTATATAGAGAGAGGTCTAAGGTTCGATTCTGGCCAACAACATACTAATCCTTTATATATATTATATGTCAACAAGGAGTTTCAAGCTATTTAGTAATTTACTAATTTGTCCTTTCATTTAGTAATTTACTAATTTGTCCTTCCATCATATTAATAATAAAAAAAATGTTTGTGGTGGGAATTGAACCCATGACCTTTATGCAAAGAAAAGATTATTTTTACATCTCCAACCACTACACCAAAGAAGTTTTTAGAACTTTTTAGTAACTCATTAAATACATACTTCAAGAACTCATTTGTTATAATGTTCAATATTTGCCAAATTGTTCATCGGACTAATCGAAACTTTTCCGAGCAAAGTTCAAGTTTTAAATTACTCGATTCTTGAGGTTCGCGAGACTAATCGAACTTTTAATATTTAAAATTTATAAATATTATAAATATCTTTCAATGTAAATATTCAATATTTTATAAAATTCATATATTTTATCAAGTTAAACCCTTGTCGAACATAAGTCGAACCGTTTATATTCAAACTTTTTTCATAATAGGTTAAATCGATTCAAGATTTCAAGCTTTATGAGTCAAGTTTCGAGATTAAAATTAAAGGACCAATTGAACTTGAGCTCGAGTTTAAGCTCGACGGAACTTTTTAGCCGAGCTTGAGCTCGAGTGTGGCAATGTTCGACTCGACTCGATTACAACCCCACTTTCATTGCTATTGGGCAAAATATTTTGATAGACTAGAAAAAAAAATTAAGGAAAACGAAAACAAAAATTATTGCAGATGAGATTTGAACTTCATATTATATATTAGATAAACATTTAGATAAAACACATAGTTAGGTCAAAAATATTTATTAAAAAATAGATTATAGATACTCTTTTAAAAATAATAGATTTAAAATGTCTAACTGTATTATTGAAATATGATACTTAGTAGATAATATATCACAATGTACATAAGTACAAACCAAAATTTTAACTAATTTTAATATAAATTACAAGAATATTAAATCACTATCACATGATCACTTCCACGCTACCACTACCACAACCACGACATGCACCACTACCAAAATTACAAGAATTTTGTCTGTAACAACATGAACACCACCACTCACACCACCAAAATCACCAATATCAAAGCAACATCACTAGGAATTCAACTAAAGCTACCAAAATTTAAAGGTAAATCAATAAGAAATTTAAACGCAAATTACAAGAATATTCCAAATTTAGAATTGTGTAAATATTCGAAGCAGTTGATAATGGTGTTGACGGTAGTAAATTGAGTAAAAATGTCATCGATCGACGTTACAAACTTAGATGTATTGAGAGAGGGATGAATGAATTAGTGGAGATGTGGTCAGGAATGTGACTGGAATTCGTGACAAAAATGTTCATCAGTTAACTTCGGAGTGGTGGTCGATTTAGTGACAACAAAAGATCACAGAGTGATGATGGTATATACAAACACTCCCTCTCTCTCATCCATTCACACATTATACATATGTGTGTGTATATCATGAACCAAATGGAATGAGGTGGTCATGATAACGGCGGTGTAAAGCAAGTGATGGTGTCTAAGGTCACCGAAAATGGAAGGGGCATAGGAGTGGATGTTGGTGAAGGTTGAGATGTAAATTAGATTTGAATGTGTGGTTATGATTAGTTTTTATTCTCATATCTATAAAAATCTTATTTAGCACTTAGCTATATATATACACGTGAGTCTACGTACTGACTTGTGATTAGATTTTTAAATTACGTAGTGTTTAATTATACCAAGTTAATTTTTTTAAATTGTTAGATGTGATTGTATTGTTATAATCATATATGAACTTTAGGTAAGAAATTTGAGTTATTATTAGTATCCATAAAAAATACCACACTAATGATGTATAGTGTTTCAAAAGGCGGTGTAAAGCAAGTGATGGCGTCTAAGGTCGCCGAAAATGGAAGGGGCATAGGAGTGGATGTTGGTGAAGGTTGAGATGTAAATTAGATTTGAATGTGTGGTTATGATTAGTTTTTGATTCTCATATTTATAAAAATCTTTTTTAGCACTTAGCTATATATAAACACGTGAGTCTACTGACTCGTGATTAAATTTTTAAATTACGTAATGTTTAATCATACCAAGTTATGTTTTTTAAATTGTTAAATGTGATTGTATTGTTATAATCATATATGAACTTTAGATAAGAAATTTGAGTTATTATTAGTATCCATAAAAAATACCACACTAATGATGTATAGTGTTTCGAAAATTAGAAATAGTCTTTTTAAAAAAATCAAAACAACAACATTTTATGAATTTAAATGATGCTCGTGCTTTGCACGGGCTTTCATGCTAGTTTATATTTAATACTAAAAAATATTATTTACAAAGCGGTAAGGTTCGAATTCTTCCAATAACATATTAAAATTAATATTTATTATATCATACTATACTATACGTAAAATATAAAAAATTAAAAAGTAACCTGTGAATGTTTACCTAAAACTACGTACTCATTTTACACCCCAATGTTTGGTATTCTGCTTAATGTTCGTGCCGACAATATGGTAGTCGGCTTGTTGGGCCTATGACGCCCACTTAGATATTCAATCAAAACATGTTTCCCGATCACGAAAAATTTGTTCGCCTTGCTTTTCACGTGTCACATCTAAATTGGGGCCGAACGAGTTAGAAGTTAACCCAAATTTAAGTTCCAATTAATCCAAAAATTTTAAGATAATTTCTTTTTTTAAATCTCAAATTTCAGTTAAAATTTGAAAAAAAAAAAACAAATCCCGACTAACTTTCAAAAATTAATGGTAATTTATTTTAGCTATGATTATATCAAAACCTTGGTTTTACCGCTGATTTGAGTTCAAGATTTAAATTTTTTGAAATATTTGCAAGACACTTTGAGGTTGTAGTAACTTTTAATTTTTCTCTACGATCAATCCAATATTTTAACAACGACGATATGAACCGGACAACAGAATGCAATGCTATACTTGGTGCTATTGCTATATTATAGCACCTAATGTTAAAAAACTCATCTTTAAAGTGGTGTTACAGTTGGATGCATCCTTGGTGCTATTGCTATATTATGTATTCTTGGTGCTAAATTTGAAACCAATGATGCATTTATGCATCCATGCCACATCATCATTAAATTAGAATGAGATGAGTTTGTTGAGAATATTCAATAGAAGTTAAAAAAAAATTAAGTAAAAGTTAAAAGAATTGGTTAAATTTGAAACTAGTTATAGAACTAGTTTTGGAGGGTGAGTTTTATTTTAACATCAAAATTCACTTTTTGATTCTATATTATAGCAATAGCAATTTAACATCTAGCATTGGACTTGCTCTAAGTAACTTTAATTGCCGACATTCCTTTCCTTAGTTCCTTGTAAAACTGTAAAAATAACCTTATTTCATTCCACTATTCCAGTATATATTTTGACTGACTTCCTGTTAATTGGAAAGGGTTATTCTAGTTTGTGTTAAAGTTCATACAATAAAAGATTAGTTATTAAATTTTAATTGTCTTCTACTTATTTATACTCTTTATTAAAAGTAGAAACTACCTCTTAATGGTATGGTATGCCATTATGCCATGTATCCACTAAATATTACTCCCTATGTCCAATCCATTTCTTTACACTTTTCTTTTTGGGATGTCCCATCCAATTCTTTACATTTCTAAACTTTCCTAAAATAGTAAAGTTTTATAATATAAAAATCAACTACATCCACTACTTTCCTCCACTAACTCATTTCATACATTATATAGTGATGGATCCCACTACTTTACTCATTTTTCCTACTTCTCTCCTCCTTCTTTATATTTTTCCTTGGTCTCCGTGCAATTCTCAAATGTAAAGAATTCCAATGGACGGAGGGAGTAATTGGTTTAATTAATTAAAATTATTATATTATATATTAATTTAATTTAGTAATGAAATTATATAATAGGAGCCTATTAACTAAAAATTGAAATAAAAGTTGATGTAAGAACCAAGATTTTTGATATGATTAAAAGCTTTTATTATGTAATGATGTAAATATGAATAGTGATTACAACTACGATGTAACAGTTGTTCTAATGAATGAAAAAGGAATGAATTTGGATTCAAATGTTCATATGTCTTGAAGAATACTATTGGTTGACAACTTAGATAAGAATAATCTATCTCCTGGATAAGTAAGATATGTTAATTCCAAATAGGAAAGTTATTCTCATGTCATCCAAATCGATATCTGTTATTAGTCCAGTGGTTCCGTAAAAGGGTTAAGGAATGCTCAAAAGAGAACAAGGACCTTATTTCTAATTATAAGGAATAAAGAAAGAATAAGTGATGAATAGTATTTTTGGTGGAAATTAGAATATTATTAGACTACACTATATAGAAGTACCCGGAACGAATTTCTGAGTTCGTATTAATGATCCAGAGGGAAAAAGAGTGTATGTAAAAGCTATCGGATTCTGATAAATAGCACTTTTATTTTCCCCGAGATTTCCCTAGACACTGAAAGACTTAAGGAATTATTAAAAGGATTTAAGGAATATGGATTCGAGATTTATTAAAGAGAATTGGGAAGTATAGTATAAATATTATGACGGTTTCCGGAAAAACCCTAACTAGAAATCCTTGAGACATTCCTCCGAACGATCAATGAAACGGAGCAATAACCGGACAAAGAAACAAGCAGGAATTCAAGATGCATGCATGTGCTAGTGGAAAATATCTAGTAACCAAGATAGTTACAATAAGGAACTAGAACACTTAGACATCAACTAAGTACTTAACAATCAAACTACTTGGTTAGCCTAAACACCACCAAATCATCAACACTTGTCCATCCAATTTCATCTTGCATGACATACTAGCTTTAATAAAGCAACTTTGGATGAGATATTATCTAAAATCATTCACTTTATGCATTATTGTTCAAGACAACCAAGCAAAAACACCAAACACTCTCAAGAACACCTCCATTCGGCCCATCCTTAATTCAAGAATCAAAAACCCTCTTCCAACCATTGTTTGATCTTGAAACTTTTATGGTGAGTCTTATAATTGATAAAAATGATCTCCTAGAAATCTTAGCCTCAAATACATCTTTTACCATTTTCAAATAAATCATCAAAGTAGGTGATGAATAGTGATCTTTGAGAACTAATCTTGTTTTTCTTGTTTCTTTTGATTGATCTAAGCTAGCTTAGGCCACACAAGTACTAGATCAAGGCTTATTAAGGCTCTAGCACTCTACAAGGAAGGTATATCTCATCAAAACCCTAGCCCTTACTTTAAGTTTATGGATGTTCTTGGTGATTGTTAGTTAAGTTGTGATTATGGTGTTATAACTATCATGAATCATGCTGCATGATCATGAGATTGATTTAGTGATTTAAGTAATATGATGCATATGGTAGTGAAGCATGATATTCTTGGACTTGTTGAGATGAATAACATGTGTATAAGTTGTATGAATGCCCGGTGTGGCTTGGTTTGATTGTGGTAAATTTGGAAACGATCGATTTATATCCATCGTAATGCCCGATTTTCGTTAGACCTTAAGAATCCGTTCATAACAGTTGGTATAAATTCCTGACCTGAGTGATTATATGACATTTCCTTGTAGATCTCGAGTCATAGATCATTTTGGCGAAAGAATCAAAACAAACGGACTTACGGTTTAGGAATTATGGCCGATTTACTAAAAGTCGTTCGAAACCCTAAGTACGAGTTTGTTATTAAAATTGAACCCCTGTAAAATATGTAAGTCAGTGGCGAATCATGGTAATTAAATATTAGAGATCATAAGGAAGGTGTATGAGAAAACCTCGTGTCAAACGGATCGTTTTTCAATTTTACAAAAATGTTTGAATCAAGGTTAAACGCGAACGAACCCCTAAAAGCACACTTGGTTATAACTTTGGTTAATCACTTAGAAAACGGGCGATAAAACTCGAGGTATAATCTTGGTTCGTAAACGATCTACCTTAGCACTTACATGACTTAAGTATATACCAAGTGTAAGTGTAATGACGAGCCGTAATAACGAACAAATGTCGGGTCAAAACGAGGTTAATAAGAGTACACAAAAAGGGTGCATAACGAGATAATTCGAAAACGTGTTTTAACCTAAGTTAAGTTTATACTTAGCTTTTTAAACAACGTTAAGTGATTAATCTCGAATATTCTGATTATTTATAGATCACCAAGCTAACCCAGGACACACTACCTCCACCCGACTACCAGGCAAGTTTCCAATACTTGGAACTGTTGTTGTGATATTATATATATGATTGTTGTTATACATATGCCATTGCATGCATGCCTATTTACAAGTTATATTGTTATACTTGTTCCTTGATTTATTGTTGGCTTATAGACTAGATGTGATATATCAGTATAAGCCGGATATTGCTAAGACCCTTAGAGAAGGGCATATGAATCTTATTCGTTGAATATAGATCGGGAGTCAGTACTTTTGATATATCGTGATTACTTTCGGAAGAAAATAATTAAGTAAATATTTTTTTCCATTATTTGGTTAACGAATACTATTCTGAATATTCGTCTGAGATTATTTATTTAGCGATCATTACTTCAAATATTTATTTGAACGTTATCTATTCAATGAATATTATTTTTCAATATTCATTTAAAGTCAATTCATTTATCGAATATTATTTCAAATATTCCTTTCAAGTCTTATTGATTAAACGAATATTATGTCGAATATTCATTTAAGTATTTTATTTATTCAATAAATATTTTCTTTATAGTCATTCGAGAATTATTTTGAGAAATACTTCGATTAAAGATATTCTTTCATATTTATAAATATTCTTTAAACATTTCTGATTTGGTAAATATTCTCTGAATATTTATTCAATACTTTGGAATAACTTCAATATTGTTTTATCTTCTTCAAATATTATCTTCGACCTTCGAATATTATGTAAATAATTTCGGAGTCTTATTATTAATACTTGTATCAAGAAAGGTTCTCAAAATTCATTCTTCATTCAAACCTAACTTTCAAATTATAAGGGAACCTTACTTGAGAAATGTTATTTATCTTGTTGACTTCCCGGACATAAATATTTTGAAACTATTTTTCATTCGCAACTTGGTTGCTACTTACTTATTGAATCCTTGTGTACCTTCTCATCATTTTAGGGGTAAGAACGTTGGAACAAGTTGGTATCCATTAACAAGCATCAGCTTGGGAAATATTGGTGAATTTTCCTTTCCAACTAGATACGACTACCTTGTAGAGTCTTATCAACAAGTATTATACTTGGGGAAAGGGGGACGAACTTTACGTTCAGAGTCCAGGATTCTATTCGAACTAGGAGTTGTGTAAGAGGCCGAGTAGCGCCGGTCCATCCCATTTGGCCCAACCGTTGGCCGGGGAGATCTAACAGGGCGGTAGACAAGTAAATCCGTCAGTTCTTCCTTTTACCGGTAGTAAATCTAATTTGAGCTGTACAATCTGCGACTGATCATCGTAAGGATTGGAACAGTGGGCGCGGTGAATACTCCAGCATTAGTTCATCATTCAAGTTTATTTATTTTCTGCAACATGAGATATCCCTCTTGTTGACGGGGTTTGAATACTGATCAGAACTGAAAGTACCTTTGCTTATCTTGCAATGTTATCTTTTACATTATACTGGTACTATATTCATAAATGCATGGCATATGGTTTCGTCGATATTGTTGACTTGTTGTATATATTATTGTTCAATCATATATTACTGTTGATGGGCTGTTGCTCACCCTTGCTCTATTTTTGTATCACAACAACAGCTAGGACTGATGGGCCGCGTAAGGCGCACTCGGCGCAAGCAGGTTACCCCAGCCAGAGGACTACCCGCTGATATCATCGCTGCCATTGCTGAGGTAGCATAGATAGACAGCTTTTGTTTTCCAGTTTAAGTATATGTATAATTAATGTTAATCAACGGCAAGAACTTTAAACTTATGTTATTATCCTTTTGGATTGTAATAACTTTTATTCGTGGATTCTATAATTAGCAAACTTATTTCAATTTCATCTCTGGGACTATAACTGTTGCGTGTGTGAGTGGATATTATTGCGGGTCACAGCATGCTACTTATTTATTTTGGACTCAAGTCAAGTGTTATTTATGGGAATAGAGACCGTAACGACCCGATCCCTGACCCCGGATCTGAGGGTGTTACAGTTGAGAATATAGTATTATATAGAACTTAGGGCTCCATTAATTAATATTTCAAAAGTATCTATAATAGATTAATAATAAATACAATTAATAGTAAATATAATTAATAATATAGCTACTCTTATATTACGAGAGTGAATTGAAGTTATATAAATTTAATTAATTAAAATAATAATATTAAATATTTATTTAATTTAATAGTGAAGTTATATACTAGGAGTCTATTCACAATCGGAATTAAAGTCAATAAAATAGTATTATACTTCAAGATTTTATTTTAGATAGATCAAGGGTAAATTTGTCCAAAAACATAAGTGGCCACGCCCGTCGACGCGCCAAATTGAAAATAAATTATTTTTTGCTCTACTATGTTCGCGCTTAACTACAAAATATAGCAAATGTGGTAAGTAGGGATCGAACCCAAGGGAATAGTGTCCAATACTAGTGTAAAGTAAAATGGAGGGGGGTTTTGAGTTGGTTGTGGTATTTTATCAAACACCTTGCATACAAGAAATAAATTGCTAGAGAAATATAAACAAGTAAATTGCAATCATCCAAATTTACCAACACAACAAAGCACAATAAGTAAACTAGCAAGATAAAAAGATATTTGACCCAAGGATAATGGGAACTCAAATATTACTCCCAAACACGTATATGCAAGATATAATCAACTCTACCTAACCAAGATAATTGGTGGAGCACACAATAACTTATTTCTCTTCTAAAAACACTAATTTAGTGAAGCACATAAATTAGTTCTCTTGAGACTAGCAACCAATAGTGAAGCACTACTAATTTAACCAAATCAAAGAATCAAACAAAGAGAGGTTAGGACAAACCCAAGGATGAGAAGCTCAACCTAGGTATTTGCACTTAAAGCTTGTGAGTTTAGGTAAACTAAACAGTGTACTACTATAATGAATGCACTAACAATTACGGATTAGCACAAACAATTAGCAATTGAAATTCCAAGAAGAGCAAGATGAAGCAACTTACAAATTTCCAAGCAAAATCACAAACATTACAACACAAGCATTCAAGATAGAGTGAAATAGATCTTATTTAAAATGAAGTGGGTTTAGTACAAGAGCTCCTTCCTTGAGCCAAATATATAGAGTTAGTTACTCATAATCAATGTTAGATTACAAGTAATAAATTCTCCTCTCTACTCCTACTAACCCTAATTGAATGCTCTAGATATGATAAAGATGGGATGAAGATAAGATATTGTTGTTTGGTTCACTTCTATTCTATTAATACATCAATTAGACAAGAGGACAAGATAGTCAATTTGCTTCCAAACAAAAATTCCAACAAGTGCTGTACGGCCTGATGAACGGCCGTACATTAGACTGCACAATTTGCACTAAAAGGAACACTCTGCACGGCCTGTTGAACAGCCGTATAGTAGCCCGTACAATATGTGACGCCCCCAACCCCGGTTTGATTTCCTCTGGAAATAACCAGCCCGAGGGTCTGTCAAACTACATCACAACTTGCTTAACCTGCTAATATTTTTTTTATAAATTTCGGCATGAATTATTCGTAAATAGGACTATCCACCTGTATTTCAATTAAAAAAAATCAACTCTATAACAAAAGTCTACCTCGCCAAAAAATTTGCCACACACAACGCACCTCAACTACTATATACCATGTACTGTAATTTGTACAAATACAAGCCAACTCTGTCCTGACTTACCTTGAATCAACAAACGACAAAAGTCCCCTACAAGTGCTTCAACCTTAAGTCAATCTACAACTTTCGTACGTGAAGTACGACTACTAAATAAAAACCAGCTCTGCTGGTCCATCATTTCTTTCTACTTTCCCACGGATCCTTCTGAAATCTTCGGTATCTCCTATGATAATTTATAAAAATAGAAGAATGAGCTATAAAGCTCAGCAAGTATATTTTGTAGAGATCCACTGAGGTTTTATAAAATAATTTAGTTTTGGAACCCATCATCACTACACATTTTATAATAAAATATAACTCACACCGAAACCAGAGTTCTGCCAATAAATCGTCACAAAAAGTTTATAATAAAATATAAACTCACACTGAAATCAGAGTTCTGCCAAAGTATTCATCTTTTAAAACTGAGTAATAATTTCGCAAACAGTTTTATTTCACAATAATTTGAAACTCAACACAATTTCACAATAATCCAAAACTCAACACAATTTCACAATAATCCGAAACTCAACACAATTTCACAATAATCCGAAACTCAACACAATTTCACAATAAACTGAATCGTAAGGCATTTTCACAATATTGCATATAAGCAGTCATCATTTCATAATTCACAGTTTATAATAAAATATAAACTTCACACTTTACGTTAGGAAAAACTGGGCATTCTACACACGACAAGTTCATCAAGTTCTACCAGTGGAGCTCCCCAGCCTTTACTTCCTATTTCGGGAAGTTCACAAAGTTTCCATTTCTGGAAGTTCTACCAGTCTCCATTTCTGGAGGTTCTACCAATCCCATTTCGGGAGTGACTCACTAGCAATGCCAGTCTGCTCAGTTTTCCTCAAAATCACATCTCAACATGTACTAGTTAAAACAATTTAACGAGTATTCATAAAATTATAAACATCACACTGTAACCATTTCAATTTAAAAGATACGTTCCTTTTAAAACCCATAAATCCACATTTCTACTTTTTCATTTGAAAATATAATTCTTATAGAATTCACAAATCCGCATTTCTACTTGATAATAGATTTCTTCTAAAATCCACAAATTCACATTTATACAGGCATAAAACAAAATACGCATAGGGTTTATAACACAGTAAATACGTTAACAGAAATATAACGTATTATTTTCAATTTATCATAGCAAGATATACTTACAAGCAGTCCAACCATTCTTCACTCCACTTCTCCAATAACCTGGACAAGCATCCACAAACTCTTCAATCGCATATTCTCAATTTATTCTACTCACACTTTACAAAGTAACTAATCGTAGCGGTCAATTTCTATAACTCAACTTTTTTCACAAATATCCACTAAAATCAATGACGTCTTCTTAGGTCATAATTCACCGAATAACTTTTATTGCCTACTAATCGATATTCCAATTACTATACAGCTTACTCCTCAAAAATTCAAATTTATAAAGTTTCACGTTTAAAACGATGTTACAAGTCTGTTGAATATAGAACACAAGAAAGAATACAGAGGGGGGTGAATGGATTCTTGAACTTTTCTTTGTTCTTGAATCAGTGTAGCACAATATGTGTTTGTGTGTGTAGATTTGTAAATGCGGATTAAGAACAACACAAGACACAATATCACTTTAATATAATATTTTATTAGATAAAGATTTTCCGACAATCTGTGAATACAAATGTTAGTATTCTCAGCTTCGTTTTTCTCAGAGAGATGTTTTCTTTTGTGTATATGAAAAAAAAACTCTGCTTCTAAGGAAGTGAGGCTGTATCCTTATAGAACATGAATAAAACCTACTTACTACAAATAAGGTAGCTAAACAACTTTACTTTCTAGTGTGTCTATCCTTTTTGAGTAAGCATCCAAACGGTTACAGGTTTGACTTTGCAAAGCTCTGTTTAGATCCACTTCTTTAGCTCTTTGTCTCTTGTACATCTCACCAAGCTTCTTTGTAGGCTTTTCCAAAGTACATTACAGATTGTGGTCCATAAAGTGCTTTAGCTTGTTGCAGGTTTCTGACTTGTACAATTCTTCAGTATTTTGTCTCCAAGATTGTATTCGAGAAGTAACTCTATTGGTGATTCGAGAACTAGAATTGGCTTGATCGATAACTTTGAGTTCTCGAATACTGTTAAACTGACATATCGAATGACTTCTCGAATAAGTCTTTTCTCTAGGAATCCTTGAGATATCGAATAGAGCATTTTACTTATCGAATCCCTGAGATATCGAATAGCTTCTTTAGTCCTTGAGATATCGAATAGAGCATTGACTTGTTGACTCTTAGAGAACTCGAATGATGCTTTGACTTGTTGACTCCATGAGTTCTCGAATAGAGTATTTAGACATGTCGAATCTCTGAGTTCTCGAATAAGGCTTTGACTAGTTGACCTTCAGAGATATCGAACAGTGTCTTTTGAGATATCGAATCTCTGACTTCTCGAATGCTAGACTTCTCGAATATAATAAACATACTTCTCGAATTGGTACTTAGGCAAATTCTTCATTTCTTCAAATCCCAACTGTGATTATTTGACAGTTTTTATCTCCTTGCTTGAGGCATGAACCTTGGAACTTCTGTGACGCCCCTAGATCCGGGGTCAAGGATCCAGGTCATCACGGTCCAATTTCCATTCAATATCAATATCTCTTGAGTTTTTTTTTTATATATTTAATAATTAAGAAATTGACCCCACACTAATACACACACACACACACCAGTCATATGCTCATAGAACAACATTCACAATATTAAAAGTTTAAAGTTAACAGTTATTACAAGCCCAGAATTTTACTAAGTACATTGTTGAACAAAGCTTCTACAGGAAGCATTTCAACAACCATAGTTTATTACAACTTACCCACTTAATTTACATAAGTATACTAAGCCCCTTTCGCTTGTCACTACCTCGGGGATAGTCGCCAACACTCGCTCAAAAGGTCGCCTTTCCCTTACCCTCTTGCGGGGTGTGGTACGTAGTATCGGCATGGGACCTAGCTGTTATATACATAAATAGCAAGAGTGAGCTATAATAGCTCAGCAAGATAATACTGTAACTAAAATTTAAAATGTGAACAGGTATACATATATGTATATGCATATATAATAGCAGAAAACAATTAAAATCCTTAAGGAAGAATAAAGCTCTTATTTAATAATACATCATCCACTTACTATTATAAGAAAGAAATCTAAAATAATATAATATCAGTTTTTCTTCATCTGTAACCATAATTCCATCATCTCATATCATTATTCTGTTTTCAGTATAGAAATATGAAGACCATTGTCTACACTTTCTTTTCAAAACATTGGGGATATCTGCTGTCGCCTGATACGTTAGGACGATGATCAGTCGCCTAATCGTACCTGCTCTCTTTTTACTACCGGTAGAGGGAATGAAGATCATCCCTGGAGGAAGGACACCTGCTAACATCCTCCCTTGGCATCTTCGTGCCGTAATAAAAATAATAAGTGCTGGACTGTGTCGCACACAGCCCTGACACAGCCACTTACGCAAGTCTGTTGCAATCCCCCTTTTTATCACATCATTATTCCCTTTTTTTTTAAAATATCATTCCACATATCCATTTTCTCGCTTTCATTTCCATACATCATTCACTCATATCATTTCCATTCTCGCACATTACTTCTATAAAATATATATATAACATAATGCTTTGATTACGATTCAGACATCTCTTTCATCTTCAGGAATCAAATATACTTTTATATTCATGAAATATTCCGTCTATTTTAAGAGTAATGCATGATAATCAAATAATATTTATTAAACCACTGATACTCAAAAGAATATTTTTAATATAGTATTATAAACCATATAACCCTAGATAACAACTGATACCATACTTTTATTTACTTTAGATAACAACTGATATCATTCTCTTTCACCTCTCTTTACCATAAAGCATATTCGCTCCATTCATAATCATATCCACATTCATATTTCATAATTTATATCCATTTCTCTTTAATTCCAATATCAGGGAAATAATTCTTAGCAATATAGCCAACATAGAATAACATATATATTCCATGAAATCATTTACTTTGAAATAAAATAGTTTTTCCAAGGTAAGGATAGAAGAAATCTTGCCTCGGTTTCGGGATCCTGACATTATGGCTCGTTCCTCTTCCGGAGTTTCTATAAACACAAAAGGACCGTCGTTAGAATACCACTTCTCTTACTCACTACACTCTTGTATAACATTACCTTTGAAACTTTAATATATGTTTAACGTATTACTATTACCCCAAAGGTTCAAGAACTTAGCCATTTAAAACCTTAATCGAAGTTTCAGGGGTTTTCACCATTTCCCCTAACGATCACACTTAACTGTAAAAATTCTCAGAAAATATGGATTTCGAATTTTACCACAAGGTCAACTGGTAACCACTCTTTGACTACCTTACTACACTATCCCAAAGTTTCATAATTTTTAAAAATGTTTAAGTATGGTAGTCATTGCCTCAAAGTTGACACAACTACGTTTTCTCGGTTTCTGAACCGCTTTCACTAAAACTGACTTTTCTCCTAAACCGTACGTCAGATTTTAACGTACCTTATATCAAAACGATCTATGAACTAAGCTCTATCATTACATGGTCAATTGGTAACCTAGGCAGTAGGGAACCGTACGGATACAGGGGTCACAAAACAGGGAAGATTTCTTCCTAACGAAAATCGGGCATTATAACGGCTATATTTTCATACTTTCCATAATCCAACTCCTCCAAATCAATTATCAAACACAATAATCATCACCTACACCATGTGGTCTTCATTACCAGCCATGGTTACAAGTCCACAACACACAATTTCCACATCAAAACAAACCATTTATAACACATACTCATTATAAACTAAACATTAACATCACTTAACTACTAACCAACTTAATTTCCACCATAAATAAAAAGAGGGCAAGAGTAGTTATACCTTCTTGAAGCTCTAACAACACTTAACAAGCCTTGGGTAATCCTTAACAACCTTACAATAGCTTGAATCAACTAAAGGAAACCATAAAAACAAGTTAACACTTAGAAAACACTATTCATCATCTTTTCTAGTAACTTGAATGATTTTATTACCTTGGTAAATGATGTTGGTTTGCTATGAAACTTTGTATATGATCCTTCCTAACCCCCAAGAACACCCATGATTTATCCCTTGATTTAATATTGAAGAGAGCTAGGGTTTTGATTTTTGTTTCCCTTTTTTTTTATAAAACCCGAATGGAAGTATTGGAATGGGGGAGAGTTTCTTTTGCTTGTTTTGATCCTATCTCATCTTGTCATCTAATCTTTAGAGTTCTAGAGTTTAGTAGAAAAATCCCATGGTTTAAAGACTAATTTGCCCTTAATTTGTGTTAGTGGAGTGTGACATCACTAATGGTGTCATTAAGATGACCTAATATTCTCATTTCTTGTTTTTCTAAGTATTATGTTATTAATCTTGGATAATAATAATGTGGTATGCATCCTTGTGAGATTACTAATCTTGGTTGCTTGGTCTCCATACTCGTCTAATTGTGGTTCGTTTCGAGTATACCTCATTATCTCAGTGGTTTTCGAAATCATTTACGAATCCAATTTCCTTTGGTATTCTTTTAACTTAATAATCCCTTGGTTTAATCTAAATTCACTAATCCCTCAATATATAATTCTTATATTGTTTCCATGCTCCTTAATGTCAAATAGAAGCTTATTCGAAATCAAAATCCTAAAAATCCATATTCAGGAATTTCTGAAATCTATCGTCGTTTCGAGTCACTTATTTTGAATGTACAACACTAACATGGTTTCTGTTTATTCATTTTCCATCTCCAATATAGAGTACCTACATACCATTTCCCTAAATCCTCAAATTTTACTATTCATGTGATCACTGTAGCATTGCTAAAGTTAGGGTTATTACAACTTCTTTCAAGCATTATTCTTGACTTTATAAGTACAGTTACACAACTAGGATTTGATGCCTATTACAAGTACAAAACAAATAGAAACTCTACAACTAGAGGTTCCCTCAGTTAAGAGGTCATGTAGGTAATGCATAGCATTACACATACTTAGCCTTGTTATTATATGAGTACATGCATGTCTCTGTGACTAACAATCTCCCCCAAATTGTGAGTAAGACCCTTAGTCACAATTTCATGCCTGATAACAAGCCTAACATACATAAAGATAAAACCTTGAAAAGTACAGGTATGTAGATTTGAACTAAGAACATGAATAGAAATACAAGTGTGTAATCTTACAGACTATGATGAGATGCGAGCCTTTATCATTTGATTCCATCTCCATTTCCTTGGCTAGTAGATCATCATATGCCTTCTGTTTTCTTTCTTTTTCCTTCCTTGCATTCTCATCCATAGCTCTTATAATTTCTGCCATTGCATCCAATTCTTCAAGCAAGATAGAGTCTTTGAAATCTTCAAGTACTGGTTTCAGAATGTTGGCAGGATAGTGATTGAGTAGGTTCATTCTTATATTGACATGATCTCCATTTCTCCTCCTATACTTTACAACATAGGGATTGAATTGAACTCTACACAATCCCTTAGCCCTTAACACTTTTGCTTCAACTTCCAGTTTATCAATTTCTTTTTCCCTTTTCAACCACTTCTCAAGGCACCCCTTTCTTATCAGCTCTTCATGATCTCTCTTCATCTTCACAAAGTCAATCAGTTCCAGCTTCCATACTCTTTCCACTTTATCATTTGCATCCAACATGGCAATAATCCTTTCTATGTCATTTAACTTGCCCCAATTTTGACACTGCCCTTGTTTAAATTTCTTCTGTCTTCCATCAGTATACTTGATCTCAAGGGAGTCATCAATGATTGAAACATGATAGATTCTTTGAGCTCTAAGGTATTCCAGTTGGTCTTCATTGTAGTCTTCATCTAGTGGTTGGAGTTTTAGGCCTGGATAGATTGTTAGGGTTCTTGATTTGGAAACCTTTGGTTTTCTTGCTGCTTGTTTGAATTTGATCCTTTTAGTGTGGTTGCCTGGTAGTAGTATATGACCTTTGCTGGTAGACCATTGTAGTATTCCATTAGCAGTTTGCTTTTTGAAACATACAGATGGTTTCTTGACTTGAATCTTCTTCTCTTCATGACGTGGTAAAGCAGTTGCAGAAGCCATGGGATTAGATTTTGGTAGGTCATTACTAACAGCATTCACCCTAGACTTAGAGTCTTGTGTTGTGGTGAGATTACTGCTAGCAATGCCTAAGGCTTGCTGTTTTCCATTCTTCCTCTCATAGACTTTACCTTGGTCATCATCCTTCTTGTCCTTGTTGTCTTTCTTCTTCTTCTTCTTATCCTCATCACCCTTATCACTCCTGTGATGACTTTTCCTCCCATCACTCTTGTCTTCATCTTCATCATCCTTATTCCTCCTGATTTTGGCCATCTCTGGAACAATGCCAGTTGCAATGAAAGATCTAAGAATATGCAGTGCCTCTATCTCTTCAGCAGTACTTGTCCACTTCTTCTTTTTCAGTAGATCAATGATGGCAATAATGAGTCTGTGATTTCGAGAAGTGAGATCATTGGGAATGACCAATTGTTTAATCTCTTCAACTCTGGTGCCAGACTGATAGATGATTGTCCATGGTTTCTTAATCACTTCTGGCAGCCTTGAAGGTTGGCCATTCCTCAAGTCATCATACAGACTCTTATTGTTTTCATTTACATTTCTCTTCTCTATAAGCTCAATCAGCGCATCTATCTTTGAGTGTTTTAAGGCTTGTAGAGTTTTGTAGGTTAGATTCCAGATTCTGGATTTTGCTATCATCATTACTTCTTGAGCCATGAGCTATCAACTTTTCTAGGTATCACAGTGAAGTAATCGATCTGATCCTTCAAGCTCCTTAGATACAATTGAGTGTCACCAGCCTGTTCTCTTGAGACTTTCAGAAACTCCAAGAATGCATCATCATGATAATCATTAGAGTTTGAAATTTCTTGTAGCTTGGCCTCAGTACCTTTACTTCTACAGGCTTGGCACTTTCAGGTTTGGAGGATGGAGGTTTATCAGATGGCATACTCCCTACAACCACTATGGTGGTGATGGATTGCTTCTGGCCACTGGGAGTAGTGATGTGTACAGTTGGTAGAGTAGTAACTGGCAGAGTAGTTGGAGGTTCATCAGCTTTGGCTTTCCCTTTTCCTGGAACATGGGTTATAGATTTTGAACTCCTTTGATGACCATCCTCATTTATTGTAATACCTTTCTCCTTGGGTTTCTCCTTTCTATACTTCTCCTCTTTTGACTCCCCCTTAGGCTTTGAGTCCCTTAGGTTTCTCTTCTCCCCCTTAGGCTTGGAGTCCGGCACTGAGGCTTTAGTAGGGGCCCTTGGATTGGAAGAGATGGGATTGGAAGATTCATCTGGAAGAGGGAGACCCATATGCTTCATCATTGCAGACAACATAGATTTTTGATGCAGAAGAACATCAGCTGTGGTGGAGGCTTGAGTGTTCAACTGCTCAGTGAGAGCTGCAACTTGGTTTGTCAGATGAGCATTGGACTATTTGAGAGAGACCACCTCCTGTTCAAGAGTTTCCACCTTTATGAATAACCTAGTGGCTTTAAAACCTGATAGTGATTGATCTTTCAGTCTCTCCACTTCAAACTTGGTCATCTCATGCACAGGGACTTCAGTCACCAGCCTATCTCCATATTGATTTTTAAACAGAGTCCTCAGCATGGCATTTGCATCAGTTGTTTGATCAGATAAGATTTGGAATTTATGCCCCGGACCTGTGACAGCATCTTTCAGTATAGCTAGACCATTATCCATCTTGGCGCAGGTGGAGTTGCAGACTTTGATGTCTTTGAGAACACTGTCCAACTGAGGGAACCTTGCATCAAAGTCCCTCTTTATCTCTCCCACAGACTTGTCTGTTGCATCAATTACCTTGTTGACTTCTGATTTGACACCTTTACCAAGGTATTATGCAGCCTTGAGGAATCCTTTGTAGGAGTCATTGATGGCTTCATACACTTCACCAGGAGTTAGGGATTTAGCATTTGAACCCAGTGAAGTGATGTATTCCTCTCTTAGATACTGAAGAGCTTCATTGAGAGTGAGATCAAATTTTCCTTGCACCCAGGCATCTAAATTGCCATCTCTCTCAGCATCATCTATTATCTTTGCCTTTTGTATCTCCACATCATCTCTGTGGCATAGAAGAATAGCCTCATAGTCTGGGTTTGGCAGATTTGAAGTAAGAAGGTGTTGAGCAATCTTTGTGAACTCAGGAATCTGATCCATGGCTAAGCTTTGAAGTGCTTCAACCGTCAATTGTGGTGGAACAGATCCTGATCCTGAAGCACTGCCATGTTGCACAGGCTTCAGCCATTGTGACATAAAGTCAGAGCTAGAGCTAGACAAGCTAGACTCCTCAGTTACAGATGCAACTTCTGTAACCGGATGGAATGACTCTACTACTGGTGTCTCCACAGAAGTGGGATGAGTTACACCAATAGTTGACACAGGCACAGAGTCTCTAGTGAAAACTAGTGAAGCCTTTGTGTTTTTGATGGTGTCATTAGGATATGCCCCAGCTCGCATTCCCTCACCATCTAAATGTAGTTCCTGGGTGGTGAGCAAAGTGTCATGCACTAAGTCACTTGAGTCCATTGGCTCACCAAGAGAAGAAAATTCTTGGTGATCAATGCCTTGCTCCTCAATTGCTTGAGTTGCAGGCTCCAAAGAAATTTTAGTGTGAGATTCTGGAAGAGAAGTGTCTTTTAGAATGGATTTTGGTAACTCCCCCTGAGAAATAGAGGGAGTTTCAATGTTGATGTGCTCTCCACTCAGTGTTGTTCCAGCTTTATCACTCCCATGTGCTGACTCTTTACAGGATTGTGCATTGGGGAGGATGCTTGATTCTATAGATGCACCCTGTTGAGAGGATACATCTACTGAACTGTGTGCCCCTGATTTTACAACTTCAGCCATTTGTGTGACTGAAGAGATGGTTTTAGATTTCTTCTTCTTCTTCTTTGGCCTTAGTAAGGGTGACTCAGGTTCCTCACTTCCTAAACCTAATTCTATAGCCAAGGCTGCTTCAGTTAAGATTTTTAGAGGTTCAGAAGCAACCTGTTTTCTCTTCTTCTACTTTTTACTGACACCGCCCTGTTGAGAGGATGATGCAGGTGGCTCTGTGTTTGGTAAGGTGTTTGGCTGAGAGGGTTGGTTAGCAGGCCCTGGGTTAGCATCTTGCTCTACTTGCTTGGGCCTAGCTAACTCAGATTTTGAGGCAAATGTTTGCATGTTGTGGGGGTAAGTCCTAAATAAGCTCTTCATATGGGGAGTTATTTCGAGTCTCACATCCACATCATTCCTAGTCTCCAAGCTACCAAAAATGAGTTTGGTCATGGATTTCGGATAGCCTATTCTATTTTTGTCTAACCCAGGCAATTCAATCAATTTATCATCTATGAAATTAAGTACAGATTGAATAAAGCGAGGGAAGAAAATTTCATTACCTCTCTTGGATGAGTTCTTACCAAGTCTCCCATACAATTCTTGCATTATGATCAGTCCAACATCAATCTTTCTCCCATATGCTAGAGCATAGCCTATTTATTGAACATGTGTGCTTGATCAAAGCTAGACTTCCTTGCTGTGAAGACTTGAAGAAGAGTGGCAAAGACATAGCTCCATTCTTTTCTCAAGTACTTCCGATTCAAATTTCCAAGCTTGATTCTATCTCAGTAGTTGATAAAATCAAAGAAGTCCTCCAATTCAGCATTCGTGGCAAGTGGGTCATACACTCCTTGTTGTAGCCCCAGTGCTTGATTCATGTCTTTAGTAGTGATAGTGATTTCCTTGTCCTGAATCTTGCAGTAGACCACGTATGGGGTTATAGCATTCTCTAGGGCCACAACCTCCACAGTAGCAGTCCTCCAAAACTGTTCTAGTAGGTCTAGATACAGAGTTGGGTTGGCTGAGAGTGCATCCTTGATGTATAATTCAGCCATCCATTGAACGAAGCACTTAAAGTTTGCATTGGGTGCTTCAACATCGTTGGTCATTGCTATGAAATTGGTGTGGGTAGGAATTGTGAGTTGGGTATTTGCCATTGTTACACAGAGAGGTGGGAAGAGAATGAAGGTTGAAGAAGAAATTTAGCTTTTGATGTTAGGTTTTTCAGAGGTTTTGGAACTTTTTAGCTGCATGAGAAATCGAATGAAATGATTTGAACAGTTGTGGAATTGTATATATGTGAGTGACTTGAGTTGTCGATTAGATATATGTTCTGTATCGACAAGTCAGTCATTCGAGAAGTACAAAACAACTATTCGATAAGTCAAGAAAGGCTTATTCGATATCTCAAGCAGTTTGTAACTCACAGCTGGCAGTTATCTAACTTAGAACATAATTCTAAATTAAATAAAATATGGTTTTATGAGTGATTTAAAATTCTGAATAAAAATCCAAAAATGATTAAGATTCAGCGGAAATTCAGCCTTTTCAAATGATTCGACAACTCAAATATTCTATTCGAGAACTCAGTCATTAGAGAACTCAAATGTTATATTCGAGAACTCAAATGTCCTATTCGAGAAGTCAAGCAAGTCTCTATTCGATTTCTCCAAAATGCACTATTCGAGAACTCAAGAGTGTTCCAAATAGACTTGTTAGAGAAGTCGACAATAGACATGACAGTCATTCGAGAAGTCTGACTTATCGATCTACACTTTCCACTCATAAAAATTAATTTTCACTATCTTTTCAAAATTCACCAGAATTATTCAAATGAAGAATATTCTAACAAATCAAATAGTGATAGTCTTAAAATTTCATAGAAATTTCAAGCTAATTCGAATATGAATTTCAACATATGCAACAGATTTGAAATATTTATAAATCATATTCCAGCCAATACTTACTTCAAAAATATTGAGAATTTAGATAAAGTAAGTGTTTATTGCTGCAACAATCTAGTTGATATTTTCACTTAGCCAGATTCTGAAGAATTCAGCATTCCAATCTCACTAACCAACCTTGTGAAGGTGGCTTCATCCAATGGCTTAGTGAATATATCAGCTAATTATTTATCTGTAGGAACATAATGCAACTCAATGGTTCCATTATTTACATGCTCCCTAATGAAATGATATATGATGTCAATGTGCTTTGTTCTAGAATGATTTACAGGATTGGCAACTATAAAGATTGCACTTGTGTTGTCACACATGATTGGAATTCTTTCTAACACAAGTCCATAATCTCTAAACTGATTTCTAATCCAAAGCACTTGAGCACAGCAACTTCCAGCAGCTATGTATTCAGCCTCAGCTGTGGAAGTTGACACAGATTGTTGTTTCTTGTTGTACCAAGAGACTAACCTTTGTCCAAGAAACTGGCAGTTACCTGAGGTGCTTTTCCTATCCACTCTGCATCCAGCATAATCAGTATCAGAATAACCAACCAGATTGAACCCTGTGTCCTTAGGATACCATAAACCCAAGTTTGGAGTGCCCTTCAGATATCTAAATATCCTTTTTATAGCAATCAAATGTGACTCCTTTGGATTTGATTGAAACCTTGCACACAGACATGTAGTAAACATGATGTCTGGCCTACTTGCAGTAAGATAGAGTAAGGAACCAACCATGCCTCTATAGACTGAGATATCTACTTTCTTGCCTTTAGCATCTTCATCCAATTTAGTGGCAGTGGCCATGGGTGTCTTTGCAGGTGAGCAATCTTCTAAGTCAAACTTCTTCAATAAATCCTTGATGACTTGGTTTGACTGATAAAGATACCATCCTTCCTCTGACTAACTTGCAACCCAAGAAAGAATGTCAGCTCTCCCATCATACTCATCTCATATCTGCTCTGCATGAGCTTAGAGAATTTCTCACACAGCTTCTCATTTGTAGAGCCAAATATGATATCATCCACATAGATCTGAACTAGGATAATATCATCACCATGCTTCTTGTAAAACAGTGTTTTGTCCAATGTGCCTCTAGTGAATTGATTTTCCAGAAGAAATTGTGATAAAGTATCATACCATGCCATTGGAGCCTGCTTAAGTCCATATAATGCCATAAACAATCTGTAGACAAACTCTGGGAAATGTGGATCCTCAAAACCAGGTGGTTGTTGCACATAAACTTCTTATTCCAACTCTCCATTCACAAATGCACTCTTGACATCAATTTGATAGACTTTAAAATTTGAATGAGCAGCAAATGCCAAGAATATTCTGATGGCTTCCAATCTAGAAACAGGGGCAAAAGTCTCATCATAATCAATCCCTTCCTGTTGAGAGTATCCTTTTGCAACCAACCTTGCTTTGTTTCTAATGACCACACCATTTTCATCCATCTTGTTCTTCAGAACCCATTTTGTTCCAACAATGGTTCTGTCCTTTGGTGTAAGAACCCAGGTTTTTGTAATATTTCTAAAATGATCATAAACGGTGATAGGTGGAGGTTATGTAAAGTTTTAAGATCATATTATATGAATGAAGAAGTATTATACTTTTATGGATAAAGTATCGTTGTACCAAGAAGAAAGGGAATGTAGAAACTGTCAAATTACGTAGATTTTCACTTTTATTAAATATTGGTATAAATATGGGATATTGAGGTTAAGAAAATCTTTAAGCTAAGTTAAATACCAAGGCAAGGAATTATGTAATTTATTAGAAGAATTTCAAAGGCAAATGTTCAAGAACGAGGAAAGAAATTTCTACGCGACGAAACGATTTTACAAGAAAATCTCTAAACTTGCATATGGAATTAAATGGTAAGCATTGGTTGATTAATAGGTGAGTAATATACCTGCAATTTACCATGTAATATCCATGCAAGCCATGCAAGGCAAGGAGCATTGGATGCTAATCAAATAAGTCAAGTAGTGATTATTTAAACCAAGCATTGTATACCACTTTTGGGACAAATTGCCAATTACCTTTCTTTGGCAAAATTACTTTGGAGATTACCTTGGGTAATTGATAAGTGCTTAAGTATGATTGATATACATCAATTATACATATCATTTTATCAATTACATAAGAAAAGATAGCAAAAGCTCTTCCCCTCCATTTTCTCTATTTTCGGCCAAAAACAGAGCAGCCACTTCAAACTGCCATAACTCCCTCATTTCTTAATGAAATTTTGTGTTCTATAACTTTTTGGAAAGGTATTGAGATGCTCTACAACTCCTCTTTAGAATCCTCGTCCAGAAAATCAAGGTAAGACCCTCGTTTTTCCAGTTCTTTCAAGAGTGGTAATGCTGACTACGAAAATTTTTAAACTTGGTTGTTTAGGTTTTGAAGATTAAAGGTTGTTAAAGCTATCTAAGGTGTTTTTATGGAAAGTAAATCTTGGTTAAGGTTGTTAAGACTCCAAGGAAGGTAAAACACTCACACCCACCTTAAAACTTTATGAGCTAAAAGTTGATTTGAAAGGCTGATGCAAGTATGTACATGTTTAAGGGGATTGTGATGTTTTAAGCTTTATAAGTATGGGTAAAGTTTTGGATAGTGATAAATGGATGTTACCACTGGTCTTATAGATTCTTGATGATGTTTATATGATCTTGATGGTGTATGGTTGAATTAAGTGGTTAGATGGAGTTCATGGAATTCGGAAATGTTGGGTTTATAGTCGTTATAATGTCGAAATTTCATTAGATCATTTGAGCAGTTAATACCGAATTCAACAAATGTTTTCTTGGTAAGTTTTTGGCCATAAACCAGTAGGACTTGTTTTGTAGTTTGTTTTGACACCAAGATCATGTGATTACGATTTACGGTTTATGAGATATGCTCGTTTTATTGAAACCGGTTAAAACGGACGAATCGTTAAGATGGACTGACTTTACCAAGTCAAACGAGCCCTTTAAAAATGGTCTGTGATTATGAAATTTTTACAGGGGGTAACTTAGTCAGTTGTTAAATCCCTGTAAAAATTTGAAGACAAAAGGCTTAATTTTCGATTTTATAGAAATGTTTAAGTCAAGAATGCGCATGAGAAACCACTGCAGAAAGAAGCTATATTTAGAGCAATAATTGAGCTAGCAAAAAGATGTTCTTAATTATGAAATTTGGATGAAAAATCCTCTGGATAGTTAAGAAGAAGTGAGAAAAAGAATTTCATGAAAAAGTTTATTTTTCAATTTTATAGAATTTTTCGAATCATAGTTGCGCAAGTGAAAAACCCTTTTAGGGGACGAATTAAGACGAACTTTAGTTTCGTTGAAAATGACCTTTCACGAAAGTCGTTATGTGACCAATAATTATCCAAAAGTGGTTAAAGGATATCATGGACTTATAAAAAGATAAACGTGTAATAAGGATGTATCATTACGAAGTTGTGTCTTTACGTGAATAGTCGATTTGACGGGATCGTTTAACGAACTAACCGAACCGTATTGATTATTATAGATCATCACACTAGAGACAGGGCCCAGACTATTCCGACATTATCAGGCAAGTTTTCGAAACTTGTACTTCAGGTATTTTCAAACTGTTGTTGTTGTGATATAACTGTTATGAACTGTTTTAAAATTATTTTTGCGAATCAGCATGAAATATATGGTTTATTTATGTTGATTTATAAACCTGTTTAGCAAGTACGTATGCATGAATACATATATACATGTTTGCGATGATGTGTTAAAAGTTCCAAGTAGGGTATGATAACACCCTTTCTTAGTAGGGGAGTCGGAGATATTTCGTCCGGATAAGGACATAAAAACCCGGAAGTCTCCGGAGATGATATATGACTTATATTTAGTTTTAAAAATAATCCAATAAATATAAATTGGATATTTTCGGATTAAAAATTCCTTTGATGATATTAATAAATATTATTTGAATATTTATTAATAAGTTGAATATGATTTTCAATTGAGGACTGTGAGTAAATATTTATTTAATAAATATTATTTAAATATTTATTGAATATTCTAAGCTGATTATTTATTTAATAAATATTATTTGAATATTTATTAAATATTCCAGGATGATTTACAAATCATATTATTTATTTCAAAATTATTTAAAACTTTAAAAAAAATTATTTTAAATATTTTCTGATCGTCGAAAAAGTATTTAAAAATGGATCGGGTTCCCATTTCTTCACTGACTATAGCTTCATTCATCGAAAAGTATCGCTACCTCGCTCAAACTTATCAAAACTCGGGAACCCAAGGTTTTGGGAGCTAGTATTAATTATTTTCTCCCTTCGCTACCAATAAGAAATGCACCCTACCTAATAAGGAGGGGCTCAGGTTTGACTAAACACTCAAAAACTCCGACCAACTCCCAAATTATGTTTGATGATGCGATTCTTAGTAATCAAAATCCGTTGACTAAAGTCAACCCACACATCAGAGTTACTTCCTCAATTACTCATGGAAGTAAAGTTGTAATAATTATCAAACCAGTTGTCAAGCTTTGTGCTTGGGGGAAACTGAATTAAATTCTGTTCCTACGATGCATAGAATTCTCTCAGGGATTGGAGGAAGAGGGGACATCGGCTTCAGGCGTAGTCCAAATATTAAGGCCCATATGCGGTCAGGATGCGACCCGATAAGGGAACGTCGTCTTTCTACTAGTAGAGAAGCAGAGGCACGATATATTGGCTGATCACCAGATATCGTGGAAGAGGCTCCAGCATAATCCCATTCTTCCAATTGGAATTGTACTGTAACACTGTAATGAAAGCCTAGATGCTCAATTACCGATAGTGTTAACAGAATGATGAACTATTCAAAGTACCTCAGAAATTCTTCGTTATATTTCTGGATAAAGAATGAAAAATGTTTAATGATGGTACAATATCAGTATACAATATGGCATATGGTTTATGTTAACAAAAGTACTTCGAAAACTATTATTATATGGCTGAGTTGTATTGCTCACTCTTGATTTTCTTTCATATATACCACCACACAACAACAGATACTCATGGCAAGAACAAGGCAGACCCTCCGCAAAAGCGTGCTAACCGGCCAGCAGTTTAGGAGACTGTTTACGAGGCAGGTACCAGGGCAGCACCCAGTAGCATTACCACAGGTGAGCAGACTAAGTTGGATAGGTTTACAGCTTAGGTTGGTTAGATTTATTTACAAGCATGACTTGTGTAAGTTTCTGAAAACCAAACCTCCTTTTGGACGCAAGTGCCACCTTAGATGGTAATTCCTTTTTAAGTTGAACTTTTGAGATTATGACAATTTGGGTTTGTAATAACTATTTCAAGATGGTTGTAATAACTTAGTAATATTTTAATTTCGTCTCTGAGCCTATAATCTGTAAATGTTGAGTGTGATTGAGGGATCACAACATACTAAAATGAAGATTAAGAATAATGAATATTAAAATGGGAATTAAGGATAGAGTGACAGCCTGGATCTCCGACCCAGGATCTAGGGGTGTTACAGAAATGGTATCAGAGCGTTAGGTTATAATCTCAGAGACGATAGGAAGGTTTAAGGACCCAAACCCTTACCGAAACATATTCGGACTAATAGACATAGCCCTAACAACATTAAGCCCAATAAGGGAACTACTTATCAGAACCTCAAGGATAGTAACATTTTTCCCTTTTTGTGTAGATACCCGAGGATGTAGAGCTACCTGAGAGTTCCGAGCAACGACATGATGATGCTCTTCTGAGAGCTGTAGATGAGCCTGATGTTGAGACAGATAGAAAGATAGTCCAGGAGGAGGATCCCGAGGAGGATCCCAGAGCTGATGACCCTATTCCTGTAGAGGACCCAGTGGATTCAGATGAGCCAGATAGTGACCCAGAGGAGGACCCCATGGACGATGTTCCAGCTGACCCCACACCCGGAGAGGAGCCTGAGGATGAGGAGGTGGTTTGGACTGATATCCCTATACACTCCCCTCTCCTCAGAGAGGATTCATCCCCTAGTGGATTTCATTGGGATACTGATATGGATGGTGACTCAGAGGAGCCTATTTCAGAGGATGGAGAGACTGAGGTTGCCCCGGAGAGCGAACCGGTTAGTCCTCCCATACAGGTTGTTAGAGCCACTGAGTACGACTGGATGGTGACCCGTTTGACCACCGACCTGGTGGCAGCGGAGGCCCGAGTAGCTGAGCTGAGGTTCCAGCTAGCTGAGGAGAGACGAGCGAGACTATACTCCCAGGGGAGAGCCTCTAGAGCTAGACAGATGAGGCGGGCAGTCCTGGGGATTGAGAGGAGGGCTCTCACCCGACTTAGAGCACTTCCACGTTCCCACCGCAGGAGGAGGATCCGCAGAAGTGATGCAGAGAGAGTCCTTTCGAGGACTATGCACCGAGTTAGGGAGGCGATACGCTTTCACGCAGATTGATGGATGGTTGACCAGTTCAGTCTTCTAGTACAGAGGGATGTTGTAGTAGTTTTACTTTTGATAGCGATGTCAGTTCCGTAGTATATTTCCTCTGGATAGAAAGACATGTTAACTTGCTTTTGATGTACTTTTATATATTTCATTCTTATGTTGTACTTGAAACCGTGACTCTGAGAAGTCACTAGCATTAATATGATGTAATTTTCGTTTGATTTAGCAACTATTTCCATTTAAGTTGTCATATACATATGATGCCATGATCGTTTGATAGCTATTTATGAGGTGCATATATGCCTGTAAAAGATTTCACCTTCGAGGTGCAAATCACAGAAAACTAGACTAAGAAAAATGAGGAAACCCTAACAGAATTTTTATAAATTTATACTTTCAGAAAAATGCCACCAAGGAGAAACACAAGAACTCACCCTACCGAGTCCGCCACTCATGGTAGTAACCAACACAGGGAAGAAGAACGCCGTCACCCAGAACCGGAGGATGAGGGAGATGAGTACAATGAGTTTGAAGATGAGGATTATGAGGAAGAAGAAGAGGACCCTATGGAAAAGTTTCTGCGCCTGATGAGGCAAAATCTGGAACGCCAGCCGCGACCCCAGCCACCACCCCGCGGTCCCAACAATGCAATAGCCAATGCCTTTAAGGCATTTAAATCAATTAAACCCCCAGAATTCCAGGGGACAGTAGACCCCGTTGAGGCCAGGGCTTGGTTGAAGGAGATGGAAAAGACCTTTGAGATTATGGGCACTGAGGAAGCCCAGAAAACTATTTTTGCTACATACTTGCTTAAGGGAGAGGCCAACTATTGGTGGGAGGCCAAGAAAAATGTGGAACCAGCTGGAGTGGTTACATGGGACAGATTCACAGAGTTATTCTTGGAAAAGTACTTTCCAAGGTTTATGGAGACCCAGATGGAACTCAAGTTCCTAGAGCTTAAACAAGACAATATGACTGTAGCTGAATATGAGGCTAGGTTCACTGAGCTATCAAGGTTCCTTCCAGATTATGTGAACACTGAAATTAAGAGGACAAGGAGGTTTCAACAAGGATTGAAACAGTGGATCCAGAACCGTGTCGCGGTGTTAGAAATTACAGATTATGCCACTCTAGTACAAAAGGCGCCAATTGTGGAGGCAGGAAGTGAGCAGTCTCAGAAGAACAAGATCATGAAGAAAAGAAAGTTTGAAAGTCGAAGTAGTGGTGCTGCAAGTGGGATTTTCTCCAGCAAGTTTGTTAGAGGAACAGTGACCCAGCCAGCCAAAAGCACAGGGTTTAACAGAGCAGAAAGCAAGAGTGTTGGCCAAGGAGGTGGGTCAACCAGGGCACCCATATCAGGACATTCGCGCCCTCCCCTACCTAATTGTAAGACTTGTGGGAAGAAACATTCAGGAGTATGTCTCTAGGGTACGACGACGTGTTTCAAGTGTGGACAGACCGGACACTATTCCAACAATTGCCCCCAGAGGAACTCAATCATGAAATGTTTCCAGTGTGGAGGTACGGACCACTGGAAGAAAGACTGCCCTAAACTGAAACCGACAGGATCAAGGATGAGCGGTACTGCATCCAATCGACCACCCACCGCTAGAACTTTCAACATGACAGTGCAAGATGCAGTGAGGGATGAGGATGTCATCGCAGGTACCCTCTCCCTTAACACCTTGAGTGCAAATACTTTGTTTGATTCTGGAGCTACTAAGTCTTTTATATCACAAGATTTTGCATGCAAACTAAACTTGAAACCAGAAATGTTAAAGGAACGACTAATGGTAGAAATAGCTAACCATGAAGTGGTTCCTGTGAGCCAGATATACCCTAACTACGATATAGTAATAGGAGGTCACCACTTTCAGGCAGACCTAATTCCGTTTAAGTTAGGCGGATTCGATGTCATTTTAGGGATGGATTGGTTGGCAAGTAATGGTGCCCAGATTGATTGCAAGAGCAAGAAAGTTAGGATAAAGGTGTCAGGAAAGAAAGAGGTCATATTTAAAGGACAGCGACAGACTCAAAAATTCTTGACTGTTGCTCAAGCGAAAAAGTTAGTACGAAAGGGCAGCGAGGCCTACTTAGCTTATGTATTAGACACGAAGCAAAGAAACCCTGAACTGAAGGACATTCCAGTTGTCAGGAAATTTGAAGATGTGTTTCCAGAAGACCTTCCTGGGTTACCACCCGATAGGGAAATCGAGTTTGCGATAGAATTAGCACCAGGAACCGCACCAGTTTCTAAAGCCCCCTATCGATTGGCCCCCGTTGAGATGAAAGAACTGGCCACTCAGTTGCAAGAACTGTTGGATAAGGGCATGATAAGACCAAGTGTGTCCCCATGGGGTGCCCCAGTGTTGTTTGTAAAGAAAAAGGATGGTAGTATGAGGCTATGTATAGACTACAGAGAGTTGAATAAGTTAGCCATTAAGAACAAGTACCCCTTGCCTAGGATTGACGACCTTTTTGACCAACTCAAGGGAGCAGTTCACTTTTCGAAGATAGACCTGAGAACGGGGTACCATCAGTTAAAGATCAAACCGGAAGATATACCCAAGACTGCTTTTCGCACTAGGTACGGCCATTATGAGTTTCTAGTGATGTCCTTTGGACTGAGTAACGCCCCCGCGACATTCATGGACTTGATGAACCGAGTATTCAAACAATACCTAGACAAGTGTGTCATAGTTTTCATTGACGATATTTTGATTTATTCAAAGACTGAGGAAGAACATGCGGAACACTTGAGGATAGTCCTAGGAATCCTGAGGGAAGAAAAGTTGTATGCCAAATTCTCTAAATGCGAATTTTGGTTGAGGGAGGTACAATTCTTAGGTCATGTGGTTAGTAGTGAAGGAGTACTAGTTGACCCTGCCAAAATAGAGGCAATATCAAAATGGGAAAGACCGACCACCCCGACCGAAGTAAGAAGTTTCGTGGGACTAGCCGGGTATTAAGGAGGTTTGTGCAAGACTTTGCCAAACTGGCAGCCCCATTGACCCGACTCACCAGAAAGACTGAAAAGTTTGTATGGAATGAGAAATGTGACGAGAGCTTTCAAGAGCTAAAGAAAAGATTAATGACCGCCCCAGTGCTAGCACTGCCAGATGATAAGGGGGACTTTGTGATCTATAGTGATGCATCGCATAAAGGACTAGGTTGCGTGCTCATGCAGCACGGTAAGGTGATTGCATATGCTTCCCGACAGTTAAAGGAGTATGAAGTAAGATACCCTACCCATGATTTAGAGCTAGCCGCGATAGTCTTCGCATTAAAGATATGGAGGCATTACCTATATGGAGAAAAGTGTGAAATTTACACAGATCATAAAAGCCTCAAGTACATCTTTACCCAGAAATAATTGAATATGAGACAGAGAAGATGGCTAGAGTTAATCAAGGATTACGATTGTGAGATCCGTTATCATCCAGGAAAGGCCAATGTGGTGGCCGATGCCCTTAGCAGGAAGGAAAGGCTCAAGATGATGACTTCAGCAGAAGAATTAATAAAGGAAATGGAGAAGCTAGAAATCGAAGTTAAGACATTGAGAAGTAGCCAAGAAGTGTTAATGGGAATTCAGATCCAGCCTCCATTATTGGAAAAGATTCGAATATGCCAAGAGCAAAAGATGGAAGAGGAAAAGAACTCGGAGGAAGAGATATTGATCGGGGAGGAAATTAAGTGCGAAAGAGATGCAGGAGGAATCATGAGATATGCAACGAGAATTTGGGTCCCAAATGTTCAGGAACTAAAGGATGAAATCCTATATGAAGGACATAACTCAAGGTACTCTGTGCACCCAGGTACCACGAAGATGTATAGGGATTTGAAAGAATACTATTGGTGGCCCAACATGAAGAAGGATGTGACAGAATGGGTCAATAGATGTTTGACCTACCAACGGGTAAAGGCAGAACACCAACGACCGAGTGGACTACTGCAACCCCTAGAGATTCCAGAATGGAAGTGGGAGCACCTAGCCATGGATTTTGTAGTAGGACTCCCAAGGACCAAGACTAACCACGATGCGATATGGGTAATCGTCGATAGGTTGACTAAGTCCGCCCACTTTCTCCCAATTAATGAGAGGTACACGGTCGATAGATTAGTAGACATCTATATAAGGGAAATTGTGGTACGACATGGAGTTCCCGTGACCATTGTATCCGACAGAGACCCGAGGTTTAACTCCAGGTTCTGGAGGAGCTTTCAAGACTGTGTGGGAACCAAGCTAAATATGAGTACTGCATACCACCCCCAGACTGACGGACAAAGTGAAAGAACAATTCAGACCTTAGAGGACATGCTGAGGGTGTGTGTTATGGATTTCAAGGGAAGTTGGGAAGAGCACTTACCATTGATTGAGTTTGCTTATAACAACAGTTATCACTCGAGTATCGGAATGCCCCCATATGAAGCCCTCTATGGCCGGAAATGTCGTTCTCCCTTATGTTGGGAAGAAGTTGGTGAGAGGAAGATATTAGGACCTGAACTGATACAACAGACAAGAGATGTGATAGTTCTAATCAGGGGAAGATTGGTAGCAGCCCAAGATAGACAATGTAAGTATGCCGACTTAGCTCGGAAGGATAGAGAATATGAAGTAGGAGATATGGTGCTGCTAAAGGTATCTCCCTGGAAAGGACTGATGAGGTTTGGGAAGAACGGGAAGTTGAGTCCGAGATACATCGGACCTTTCGAGATATTAAGGCGGATTGGACAAGTGGCTTACGAGTTAGCCTTACCTCCAAGTCTGCAGCAAGTACATAACGTTTCCATGTGTCTATGCTGAGGAAGTACAATCGCAATGCGAAACATATAGTGGAACATGAGCATGTAGATTTACAGCCAGATTTGTCCTACGTCGAGCGACCGGTGGAAATCATAGACCGGAAAGAGCAAGTACTCAGAAACAAGACCATCAGCCTGGTAAGAGTTTTGTGGACTAATCACAATGTCGAGGAATCAACCTGGGAATTGGAAAGCGCCATGCAAGAGAAGTACCCCCATCTGTTCTAGAAATGATTCCGGGACGGAATCCTTTTAAGGAGGGAAGGTTGTAAGAACCCAGGTTTTTGTAATATTTCTAAAATGATCATAAATGGTGATTGGTGGAGGTTATGTAAAGTTTTAAGATCATATTATATGAATGAAGAAGTATTATACTTTTATGGATAAAGTATCGTTGTACCAAGAAGAAAGGGAATGTAGAAACTGTCAAATTACGTAGATTTTCACTTTTATTAAATATTGGTATAAATATGGGATATTGAGGTTAAGAAAATCTTTAAGCTAAGTTAAATACCAAGGCAAGGAATTATGTAATTTATTAGAAGAATTTCAAAGGCAAATGTTCAAGAACGAGGAAAGAAATTTCTACGCGACGAAACGCTTTTACAAGAAAATCTTTAAACTTGCATATGGAATTAAATGGTAAGCATTGGTTGATTAATAGGTGAGTAATATACCTGCAATTTACCATGTAATAGCCATGCAAGCCATGCAAGGCAAGGAGCATTGGATGCTAATCAAATAAGTCAAGTAGTGATTATTTAAACCAAGCATTGTATACCACTTTTGGGACAAATTGCCAATTACCTTTCTTTGGCAAAATTACTTTGGAGATTACCTTGGGTAATTGATAAGTGCTGAATTATGATTGATATACATCAATTATACATATCATTTTATCAATTACATAAGAAAAGATAGCAAAAGCTCTCCCCCTCCATTTTCTCTATTTTCGGCCAAAAACAGAGCAGCCACTTCAAACTGCCATAACTCCCTCATTTCTTAATGAAATTTTGTGTTCTATAACTTTTTGGAAAGGTATTGAGATGCTCTACAACTCCTCTTTAGAATCCTTGTCCAGAAAATCAAGGTAAGACCCTCGTTTTTCCAGTTCTTTCAAGAGTGGTAATGCTGACTACGAAAATTTTTAAACTTGGTTGTTTAGGTTTTGAAGATTAAAGGTTGTTAAAGCTATCTAAGGTGTTTTTAAGGAAAGTCAATCTTGGTTAAGGTTGTTAAGACTCCAAGGAAGGTAAAACACTCACACCCACCTTAAAACTTTATGAGCTAAAAGTTGATTTGAAAGGTTGATGCAAGTATGTACATGTTTAAGGGGATTGTGATGTTTTAAGCTTTATAAGTATGGGTAAAGTTTTGGATAGTGATAAATGGATGTTACCACTGGTCTTATAGATTCTTGATGATGTTTATATGATCTTGATGGTGTATGGTTGAATTAAGTGGTTAGATGGAGTTCATGGAATTTGGAAATGTTGGGTTTATAGTCGTTATAATGTCGAAATTTCATTAGATCATTTGAGCAGTTAATACCGAATTCAACAAATGTTTTCTTGGTAAGTTTTTGGCCATAAACCAGTAGGACTTGTTTTGTAGTTTGTTTTGACACCAAGATCATGTGATTACGATTTACGGTTTATGAGATATGCTCGTTTTATTGAAACCGGTTAAAACGGACGAATCGTTAAGATGGACTGACTTTACCAAGTCAAACGAGCCCTTTAAAAATGGTCTGTGATTATGAAATTTTTACAGGGGGTAACTTAGTCAGTTGTTAAATCCCTGTAAAAATTTGAAGACAAAAGGCTTAATTTTCGATTTTATAGAAATGTTTAAGTCAAGAATGCGCATGAGAAACCACTGCAGAAAGAAGCTATATTTAGAGCAATAATTGAGCTAGCAAAAAGATGTTCTTAATTATGAAATTTGGATGAAAAATCCTCTGGATAGTTAAGAAGAAGTGAGAAAAAGAATTTCATGAAAAAGTTTATTTTTCAATTTTATAGAATTTTTCGAATCATAGTTGCGCAAGTGAAAAACCCTTTTAGGGGACGAATTAAGACGAACTTTAGTTTCGTTGAAAATGACCTTTCACGAAAGTCGTTATGTGACCAATAATTATCCAAAAGTGGTTAAAGGATATCATGGACTTATAAAAAGCTAAACGTGTAATAAGGATGTATCATTACGAAGTTGTGTCTTTACGTGAATAGTCGATTTGACGGGATCGTTTAACGAACTAACCGAACCGTATTGATTATTATAGATCATCACACTAGAGACAGGGCCCAGACTATTCCGACATTATCAGGCAAGTTTTCGAAACTTGTACTTCAGGTATTTTCAAACTGTTGTTGTTGTGATATAACTGTTATGAACTGTTTTAAAATTATTTTTGCGAATCAGCATGAAATATATGGTTTATTTATGTTGATTTATAAACCTGTTTAGCAAGTACGTATGCATGAATACATATATACATGTATGCGATGATGTGTTAAAAGTTCCAAGTAGGGTATGATAACACCCTTTCTTAGTAGGGGAGTCGGAGATATTTCGTCCGGATAAGGACATAAAAACCCGGAAGTCTCCGGAGATGATATATGACTTATATTTAGTTTTAAAAATAATCCAATAAATATAAATTGGATATTTTCGGATTAAAAATTCCTTTGATGATATTAATAAATATTATTTGAATATTTATTAATAAGTTGAATATGATTTTCAATTGAGGACTGTGAGTAAATATTTATTTAATAAATATTATTTAAATATTTATTGAATATTCTAAGCTGATTATTTATTTAATAAATATTATTTGAATATTTATTAAATATTCCAGGATGATTTACAAATCATATTATTTATTTCAAAATTATTTAAAACTTTAAAAAAAATTATTTTAAATATTTTCTGATCGTCGAAAAAGTATTTAAAAATGGATCGGGTTCCCATTTCTTCACTGACTATAGCTTCATTCATCGAAAAGTATCGCTACCTCGCTCAAACTTATCAAAACTCGGGAACCCAAGGTTTTGGGAGCTAGTATTAATTATTTTCTCCCTTCGCTACCAATAAGAAATGCACCCTACCTAATAAGGAGGGGCTCAGGTTTGACTAAACACTCAAAAACTCCGACCAACTCCCAAATTATGTTTGATGATGCGATTCTTAGTAATCAAAATCCGTTGACTAAAGTCAACCCACACATCAGAGTTACTTCCTCAATTACTCATGGAAGTAAAGTTGTAATAATTATCAAACCAGTTGTCAAGCTTTGTGCTTGGGGGAAACTGAATTAAATTCTGTTCCTACGATGCATAGAATTCTCTCAGGGATTGGAGGAAGAGGGGACATCGCCTTCAGGCGTAGTCCAAATATTAAGGCCCATATGCGGTCAGGATGCGACCCGATAAGGGAACGTCGTCTTTCTACTAGTAGAGAAGCAGAGGCACGATATATTGGCTGATCACCAGATATCGTGGAAGAGGCTCCAGCATAATCCCATTCTTCCAATTGGAATTGTACTGTAACACTGTAATGAAAGCCTAGATGCTCAATTACCGATAGTGTTAACAGAATGATGAACTATTCAAAGTACCTCAGAAATTCTTCGTTATATTTCTGGATAAAGAATGAAAAATGTTTAATGATGGTACAATATCAGTATACAATATGGCATATGGTTTATGTTAACAAAAGTAATTTGAAAACTATTATTATATGGCTGAGCTGTATTGCTCACTCTTGCTTTTCTTTCATATATACCACCACACAACAACAGATACTCATGGGAAGAACAAGGCAGACCCTCCGCAAAAGCGTGCTAACCGGCCAGCAGTTTAGGAGACTGTTTACGAGGCAGGTACCAGGGCAGCACCCAGTAGCATTACCACAGGTGAGCAGACTAAGTTGGATAGGTTTACAGCTTAGGTTGGTTAGATTTATTTACAAGCATGACTTGTGTAAGTTTCTGAAAACCAAACCTCCTTTTGGACGCAAGTGCCACCTTAGATGGTAATTCCTTTTTAAGTTGAACTTTTGAGATTATGACAATTTGGGTTTGTAATAACTATTTCAAGATGGTTGTAATAACTTAGTAATATTTTAATTTCGTCTCTGAGCCTATAATCTGTAAATGTTGAGTGTGATTGAGGGATCACAACATACTAAAATGAAGATTAAGAATAATGAATATTAAAATGGGAATTAAGGATAGAGTGACAGCCTGGATCTCCGACCCAGGATCTAGGGGTGTTACAGAAATGGTATCAGAGCGTTAGGTTATAATCTCAGAGACGATAGGAAGGTTTAAGGACCCAAACCCTTACCGAAACATATTCGGACTAATAGACATAGCCCTAACAACATTAAGCCCAATAAGGGAACTACTTATCAGAACCTCAAGGATAGTAACATTTTTCCCTTTTTGTGTAGATACCCGAGGATGTAGAGCTACCTGAGAGTTCCGAGCAACGACATGATGATGCTCTTCTGAGAGCTGTAGATGAGCCTGATGTTGAGACAGATAGAAAGATAGTCCAGGAGGAGGATCCCGAGGAGGATCCCAGAGCTGATGACCCTATTCCTGTAGAGGACCCAGTGGATTCAGATGAGCCAGATAGTGACCCAGAGGAGGACCCCATGGACGATGTTCCAGCTGACCCCACACCCGGAGAGGAGCCTGAGGATGAGGAGGTGGTTTGGACTGATATCCCTATACACTCCCCTCTCCTCAGAGAGGATTCATCCCCTAGTGGATTTCATTGGGATACTGATATGGATGGTGACTCAGAGGAGCCTATTTCAGAGGATGGAGAGACTGAGGTTGCCCCGGAGAGCGAACCGGTTAGTCCTCCCATACAGGTTGTTAGAGCCACTAAGTACGACTGGATGGTGACCCGTTTGACCACCGACCTGGTGGCAGCGGAGGCCCGAGTAGCTGAGCTGAGGTTCCAGCTAGCTGAGGAGAGACGAGCGAGACTATACTCCCAGGGGAGAGCCTCTAGAGCTAGACAGATGAGGCGGGCAGTCCTGGGGATTGAGAGGAGGGCTCTCACCCGACTTAGAGCACTTCCACGTTCCCACCGCAGGAGGAGGATCCGCAGAAGTGATGCAGAGAGAATCCTTTCAAGGACTATGCGCCGAGTTAGGGAGGCGATACGCTTTCACGCAGATTGATGGATGGTTGACCAGTTCAGTCTTCTAATACAGAGGGATGTTCTAGTAGTTTTACTTTTGATAGCGATGTCAGTTCCGTAGTATATTTCCTCTGGATAGAAAGACATGTTAACTTGCTTTTGATGTACTTTTATATATTTCATTCTTATGTTGTACTTGAAACCGTGACTCTGAGAAGTCACTAGCATTAATATGATGTAATTTTCGTTTGATTTAGCAACTATTTCCATTTAAGTTGTCATATACATATGATGCCATGATCGTTTGATAGATATTTATGAGGTGCATATATGCCTGTAAAAGATTTCACCTTCGAGGTGCAAATCACAGAAAACTAGACTAAGAAAAATGAGGAAACCCTAACAGAATTTTTATAAATTTATACTTTCAGAAAAATGCCACCAAGGAGAAACACAAGAACTCACCCTACCGAGTCCGCCACTCATGGTAGTAACCAACACAGGGAAGAAGAACGCCGTCACCCAGAACCGGAGGATGAGGGAGATGAGTACAATGAGTTTGAAGATGAGGATTATGAGGAAGAAGAAGAGGACCCTATGGAAAAGTTTATGCGCCTGATGAGGCAAAATCTGGAACGCCAGCCGCGACCCCAGCCACCACCCCGCGGTCCCAACAATGCAATAGCCAATGCCTTTAAGGCATTTAAATCAATTAAACCCCCAGAATTCCAGGGGACAGCAGACCCCGTTGAGGCCAGGGCTTGGTTGAAGGAGATGGAAAAGACCTTTGAGATTATGGGCACTGAGGAAGCCCAGAAAACTATTTTTCCTACATACTTGCTTAAGGGAGAGGCCAACTATTGGTGGGAGGCCAAGAAAAATGTGGAACCAGCTGGAGTGGTTACATGGGACAGATTCACAGAGTTATTCTTGGAAAAGTACTTTCCAAGGTTTATGGAGACCCAGATGGAACTCAAGTTCCTAGAGCTTAAACAAGACAATATGACTGTAGCTGAATATGAGGCTAGGTTCACTGAGCTATCAAGGTTCGTTCCAGATTATGTGAACACTGAAATTAAGAGGACAAGGAGGTTTCAACAAGGATTGAAACAGTGGATCCAGAACCATGTCGCGGTGTTAGAAATTACAGATTATGCCACTCTAGTACAAAAGGCGTCAATTGTGGAGGCAGGAAGTGAGCAGTCTCAGAAGAACAAGATCATGAAGAAAAGAAAGTTTGAAAGTCGAAGTAGTGGTGCTGCAAGTGGGATTTTCTCCAGCAAGTTTGTTAGAGGAACAGTGACCCAGCCAGCCAAAAGCATAGGGTTTAACAGAGCAGAAAGCAAGAGTGTTGGCCAAGGAGGTGGGTCAACCAGGGCACCCATATCAGGACAGTCGCGCCCTCCCCTACCTAATTGTAAGACTTGTGGGAAGAAACATTCAGGAGTATGTCTCCAGGGTACGATGACGTGTTTCAAGTGTGGACAGACCGGACACTATTCCAACAATTGCCCCCAGAGGAACTCAATCATGAAATGTTTCCAGTGTGGAGGTACGGACCACTGGAAGAAAGACTGCCCTAAACTGAAACCGACAGGATCAAGGATGAGCGGTACTGCATCCAATCGACCACCCACCGCTAGAACTTTCAACATGACAGTGCAAGATGCAGTGAGGGATGAGGATGTCATCGCAGGTACCCTCTCCCTTAACACCTTGAGTGCAAATACTTTGTTTGATTCTGGAGCTACTAAGTCTTTTATATCACAAGATTTTGCATGCAAACTAAACTTGAAACCAGAAATGTTAAAGGAACGACTAATGGTAGAAATAGCTAACCATGAAGTGGTTCCTGTGAGCCAGATATACCCTAACTGCGATATAGTAATAGGAGGTCACCACTTTCAGGCAGACCTAATTCCGTTTAAGTTAGGCGGATTCGATGTCATTTTAGGGATGGATTGGTTGGCAAGTAATGGTGCCCAGATTGATTGCAAGAGCAAGAAAGTTAGGATAAAGGTGTCAGGAAAGAAAGAGGTCATATTCAAAGGACAGCGACAGACTCAAAAATTCTTGACTGTTGCTCAAGCGAAAAAGTTAGTACGAAAGGGCAGCGAGGCCTACTTAGCTTATGTATTAGACACGAAGCAAAGAAACCCTGAACTGAAGGACATTCCAGTTGTCAGGAAATTTGAAGATGTGTTTCCAGAAGACCTTCCTGGGTTACCACCCGATAGGGAAATCGAGTTTGCGATAGAATTAGCACCAGGAACCGCACCAGTTTCTAAAGCCCCCTATCGATTGGCCCCCGTTGAGATGAAAGAACTGGCCACTCAGTTGCAAGAACTGTTGGATAAGGGCATGATAAGACCAAGTGTGTCCCCATGGGGTGCCCCAGTGTTGTTTGTAAAGAAAAAGGATGGTAGTATGAGGCTATGTATAGACTACAGAGAGTTGAATAAGTTAGCCATTAAGAACAAGTACCCCTTGCCTAGGATTGACGACCTTTTTGACCAACTCAAGGGAGCAGTTCACTTTTCGAAGATAGACCTGAGAACGGGGTACCATCAGTTAAAGATCAAACCGGAAGATATACCCAAGACTGCTTTTCGCACTAGGTACGGCCATTATGAGTTTCTAGTGATGTCCTTTGGACTGAGTAACGCCCCCGCGACATTCATGGACTTGATGAACCGAGTATTCAAACAATACCTAGACAAGTGTGTCATAGTTTTCATTGACGATATTTTGATTTATTCAAAGACTGAGGAAGAACATGCGGAACACTTGAGGATAGTCCTAGGAATCCTGAGGGAAGAAAAGTTGTATGCCAAATTCTCTAAATGCGAATTTTGGTTGAGGGAGGTACAATTCTTAGGTCATGTGGTTAGTAGTGAAGGAGTACTAGTTGACCCTGCCAAAATAGAGGCAATATCAAAATGGGAAAGACCGACCACCCCGACCGAAGTAAGAAGTTTCGTGGGACTAGCCGGGTATTAAGGAGGTTTGTGCAAGACTTTGCCAAACTGGCAGCCCCATTGACCCGACTCACCAGAAAGACTGAAAAGTTTGTATGGAATGAGAAATGTGACGAGAGCTTTCAAGAGCTAAAGAAAAGATTAATGACCGCCCCAATGCTAGCACTGCCAGATGATAAGGGGGACTTTGTGATCTATAGTGATGCATCGCATAAAGGACTAGGTTGCGTGCTCATGCAGCACGGTAAGGTGATTGCATATGCTTCCCGACAGTTAAAGGAGTATGAAGTAAGATACCCTACCCATGATTTAGAGCTAGCCGCGATAGTCTTCGCATTAAAGATATGGTGGCATTACCTATATGGAGAAAAGTGTGAAATTTACACAGATCATAAAAGCCTCAAGTACATCTTTACCCAGAAATAATTGAATATGAGACAGAGAAGATGGCTAGAGTTAATCAAGGATTACGATTGTGAGATTCGTTATCATCCAGGAAAGGCCAATGTGGTGGCCGATGCGCTTAGCAGGAAGGAAAGGCTCAAGATGATGACTTCAGCAGAAGAATTAATAAAGGAAATGGAGAAGCTAGAAATCGAAGTTAAGACATTGAGAAGTAGCCAAGAAGTGTTAATGGGAATTCAGATCCAGCCTCCATTATTGGAAAAGATTCGAATATGCCAAGAGCAAAAGATGGAAGAGGAAAAGAACTCGGAGGAAGAGATATTGATCGGGGAGGAAATTAAGTGCGAAAGAGATGCAGGAGGAATCATGAGATATGCAACGAGAATTTGGGTCCCAAATGTTCAGGAACTAAAGGATGAAATCCTATATGAAGGACATAACTCAAGGTACTCTGTGCACCCAGGTACCACGAAGATGTATAGGGATTTGAAAGAATACTATTGGTGGCCCAACATGAAGAAGGATGTGACAGAATGGGTCAATAGATGTTTGACCTACCAACGGGTAAAGGCAGAACACCAACGACCGAGTGGACTACTGCAACCCCTAGAGATTCCAGAATGGAAGTGGGAGCACCTAGCCATGGATTTTGTAGTAGGACTCCCAAGGACCAAGACTAACCACGATGCGATATGGGTAATCGTCGATAGGTTGACTAAGTCCGCCCACTTTCTCCCAATTAATGAGAGGTACACGGTCGATAGATTAGTAGACATCTATATAAGGGAAATTGTGGTACGACATGGAGTTCCCGTGACCATTGTATCCGACAGAGACCCGAGGTTTAACTCCAGGTTCTGGAGGAGCTTTCAAGACTGTGTGGGAACCAAGCTAAATATGAGTACTGCATACCACCCCCAGACTGACGGACAAAGTGAAAGAACAATTCAGACCTTAGAGGACATGCTGAGGGTGTGTGTTATGGATTTCAAGGGAAGTTGGGAAGAGCACTTACCATTGATTGAGTTTGCTTATAACAACAGTTATCACTCGAGTATCGGAATGCCCCCATATGAAGCCCTCTATGGCCGGAAATGTCGTTCTCCCTTATGTTGGGAAGAAGTTGGTGAGAGGAAGATATTAGGACCTGAACTGATACAACAGACAAGAGATGTGATAGTTCTAATCAGGGGAAGATTGGTAGCAGCCCAAGATAGACAATGTAAGTATGCCGACTTAGCTCGGAAGGATAGAGAATATGAAGTAGGAGATATGGTGCTGCTAAAGGTATCTCCCTGGAAAGGACTGATGAGGTTTGGGAAGAAAGGGAAGTTGAGTCCGAGATACATCGGACCTTTCGAGATATTAAGGCGGATTGGACAAGTGGCTTACGAGTTAGCCTTACCTCCAAGTCTGCAGCAAGTACATAACGTTTTCCATGTGTCTATGCTGAGGAAGTACAATCGCAATGCGAAACATATAGTGGAACATGAGCATGTAGATTTACAGCCAGATTTGTCCTACGTCGAGCGACCGGTGGAAATCATAGACCGGAAAGAGCAAGTACTCAGAAACAAGACCATCAGCTTGGTAAGAGTTTTGTGGACTAATCACAATGTCGAGGAATCAACCTGGGAATTGGAAAGCGCCATGCAAGAGAAGTACCCCCATCTGTTCTAGAAATGATTCCGGGACGGAATCCTTTTAAGGAGGGAAGGTTGTAAGAACCCAGGTTTTTGTAATATTTCTAAAATGATCATAAATGGTGATTGGTGGAGGTTATGTAAAGTTTTAAGATCATATTATATGAATGAAGAAGTATTATACTTTTATGGATAAAGTATCGTTGTACCAAGAAGAAAGGGAATGTAGAAACTGTCAAATTACGTAGATTTTCACTTTTATTAAATATTGGTATAAATATGGGATATTGAGGTTAAGAAAATCTTTAAGCTAAGTTAAATACCAAGGCAAGGAATTATGTAATTTATTAGAAGAATTTCAAAGGCAAATGTTCAAGAACGAGGAAAGAAATTTCTACGCGACGAAACGCTTTTACAAGAAAATCTCTAAACTTGCATATGGAATTAAATGGTAAGCATTGGTTGATTAATAGGTGAGTAATATACCTGCAATTTACCATGTAATAGCCATGCAAGCCATGCAAGGCAAGGAGCATTGGATGCTAATCAAATAAGTCAAGTAGTGATTATTTAAACCAAGCATTGTATACCACTTTTGGGACAAATTGCCAATTACCTTTCTTTGGCAAAATTACTTTGGAGATTACCTTGGGTAATTGATAAGTGCTGAAGTATGATTGATATACATCAATTATACATATCATTTTATCAATTACATAAGAAAAGATAGCAAAAGCTCTCCCCCTCCATTTTCTCTATTTTCGGCCAAAAACAGAGCAGCCACTTCAAACTGCCATAACTCCCTCATTTCTTAATGAAATTTTGTGTTCTATAACTTTTTGGAAAGGTATTGAGATGCTCTACAACTCCTCTTTAGAATCCTCGTCCAGAAAATCAAGGTAAGACCCTCGTTTTTCCAGTTCTTTCAAGAGTGGTAATGCTGACTACGAAAATTTTTAAACTTGGTTGTTTAGGTTTTGAAGATTAAAGGTTGTTAAAGCTATCTAAGGTGTTTTTAAGAAAAGTCAATCTTGGTTAAGGTTGTTAAGACTCCAAGGAAGGTAAAACACTCACACCCACCTTAAAACTTTATGAGCTATAAGTTGATTTGAAAGGTTGATGCGAGTATGTACATGTTTAAGGGGATTGTGATGTTTTAAGCTTTATAAGTATGGGTAAAGTTTTGGATAGTGATAAATGGATGTTACCACTGGTCTTATAGATTCTTGATGATGTTTATATGATCTTGATGGTGTATGGTTGAATTAAGTGGTTAGATGGAGTTCATGGAATTTGGAAATGTTCGGTTTATAGTCGTTATAATGTCGAAATTTCATTAGATCATTTGAGCAGTTAATACCGAATTCAACAAATGTTTTCTTGGTAAGTTTTTGACAATAAACCAGTAGGACTTGTTTTGTAGTTTGTTTTGACACCAATATCATGTGATTACGATTTACGGTTTATGAGATATGCTCGTTTTATTGAAACCGGTTAAAACGGACGAATCGTTAAGATGGACTGACTTTACCAAGTCAAACGAGCCCTTTAAAAATGGTCTGTGATTATGAAATTTTTACAGGGGGTAACTTAGTCAGTTGTTAAATCCCTGTAAAAATTTGAAGACAAAAGGCTTAATTTTCGATTTTATAGAAATGTTTAAGTCAAGAATGCGCATGAGAAACCACTGAAGAAAGAAGCTATATTTAGAGCAATAATTGAGCTAGCAAAAAGATGTAGTTAATTATGAAATTTGGATGAAAAATCCTCTGGACAGTTAAGAAGAAGTGAGAAAAAGAATTTCATGAAAAAGTTTATTTTTCAATTTTATAGAATTTTTCGAATCATAGTTGCGCAAGTGAAAAACCCTTTTAGGGGACGAATTAAGACGAACTTTAGTTTCGTTGAAAATGACCTTTAACGAAAGTCGTTATGAGACCAATAATTATCCAAAAGTGGTTAAAGGATATCATGGACTTATAATAAGCCAAACGTGTAATAAGGATGTATCATTACGAAGTTGTGTCTTTACGTGAATAGTCGATTTGACGGGATCGTTTAACGAATTAACCGAACCGTATTGATTATTATAGATCATCACACTAGAGACAGGGCCCAGACTATTCCGACATTATCAGGCAAGTTTTCGAAACTTGTACTTCAGGTATTTTCAAACTGTTGTTGTTGTGATATAACTGTTATGAACTGTTTTAAAATTATTTTTGCGAATCAGCATGAAATATATGGTTTATTTATGTTGATTTATAAACCTGTTTAGAAAGTACGTATGCATGAATACATATATACATGTATGCGATGATGTGTTAAAAGTTCCAAGTAGGGTATGATAACACCCTTTCTTAGTAGGGGAGTCGGAGATATTTCGTCCGGATAAGGACATAAAAACCCGGAAGTCTCCGGAGATGATATATGACTTATATTTAGTTTTAAAAATAATCCAATAAATATAAATTGGATATTTTCGGATTAAAAATTCCTTTGATGATATTAATAAATATTATTTGAATATTTATTAATAAGTTGAATATGATTTTCAATTGAGGATTATGAGTAAATATTTATTTAATAAATATTATTTAAATATTTATTGAATATTCTAAGCTGATTATTTATTTAATAAATATTATTTGAATATTTATTAAATATTCCAGGATGATTTACAAATCATATTATTTATTTCAAAATTATTTAAAACTTTAAAAAAATTATTTTAAATATTTTCTGATCGTCGAAAAAGTATTTAAAAATGGATCGGGTTCCCATTTCTTCACTGACTATAGCTTCATTCATCGAAAAGTATCGCTACCTCGCTCAAACTTATCAAAACTTGGGAACCCAAGGTTTTGGGAGCTAGTATTAATTATTTTCTCCCTTCGCTACCAATAAGAAATGCACCCTACCTAGTAAGGAGGGGCTCAGGTTTGACTAAACACTCAAAAACTCCGACCAACTCCAAAATTCTGTTTGATGATGCGATTCTTAGTAATCAAAATCCGTTGACTAAAGTCAACCCACACATCAGAGTTACTTCCTCAATTACTCATGGAAGTAAAGTTGTAATGATTATCAAACCAGTTGTCAAGCTTTGTGCTTGGGGGAAACTGAATTAAATTCTGTTCCTACGATGCATAGAATTCTCTCAGGGATTGGAGGAAGAGGGGACATCGCCTTCGGGCGTAGTCCAAATATTAAGGCCCATATGCGGTCAGGATGCGACCCGATAAGGGAACGTCGTCCTTCTACTAGTAGAGAAGCAGAGGCATGATATATTGACTGATCACCAGATATCGTGGAAGAGGCTCTAGCATAATCCCATTCTTCCAATTGGAATTGTACTGTAACACTGTAATGAAAGCCTAGATGCTCAATTACCGATAGTGTTAACAGAATGATGAACTATTCAAAGTACCTCAGAAATTCTTCGTTATATTTCTGGATAAAGAATGAAAAATGTTTAATGATGGTACAATATCAGTATACAATATGGCATATGGTTTATGTTAACAAAAGTACTTTGAAAACTATTATTATATGGCTGAGCTGTATTGCTCACTCTTACTTTTCTTTCATATATACCACCACACAACAACAGATACTCATGGGAAGAACAAGGCAGACCCTCCGCAAAAGTGTGCTAACCGGCCAGCAGTTTAGGAGACTGTTTACGAGGCAGGTACCAGGGCAGCACCCAGTAGCATTACCACAGGTGAGCAGACTAAGTTGGATAGGTTTACAGCTTAGGTTGGTTAGATTTATTTACAAGCATGACTTGTGTAAGTTTCTGAAAACCAAACCTCCTTTTGGACGCAAGTGCCACCTTAGATGGTAATTCCTTTTTAAGTTGAACTTTTGAGATTATGACAATTTGGGTTTGTAATAACTATTTCAAGATGGTTGTAATAACTTAGTAATATTTTAATTTCGTCTCTGAGCCTATAATCTGTAAATGTTTAGTGTGATTGAGGGATCACAACATACTAAAATGAAGATTAAGAATAATGAATATTAAAATGGGAATTAAGGATAGAGTGACAGCCTGGATCTCCGACCCCGGATCTAGGGGTGTTACATTTGGTGCAGGCACAAGTTCCCATACTTTGTTTCTTTTAAATTGATTCAGCTCCTCTTGCATAGCAATAATCCAATCTGGATCCAACAGTGCATCATCAAGTTTCTTAGGCTCAATCTGAGATAGAAAGCAACCATAGAGACACTCATTTTGAGTTGCTCTCCTATTTCTCACTCCTGCATTTGGATCTCCAATGATTTGATCTGCAGTGTGTGATCTATCCCATTTCCTTGAGTGCTCAGTTTGATTTCTTAACCTTGATGTTGCTTCATCATCCAAATCATGATCATCTTCATTTCCTCCCCCTGTGAAGTTGCTACTATTCACAGGTATGTCTTGGATGCTAGTCTCTTCACTGTTAATTGGAACAAATTCTTCTCTTGCATCATCATTCACTTGAGTTTGTTGAACTTGAGTTTCAACTTCAATTTCAATCTCTTCATCAGAATCATCTAGATTTTCAAACTTTAATGGATCTCTATCTTCATCATTGGCTTCTTCTAATCTAGGTAGTTTGCTGTCATCAAATGTCACATCTGTGCTTTCCATAACTTTCTTTTGATAGATGACATAAACCTTGTATGCAATTCTCCCCATAGAATATCCAAGAAAAATTCCTTCAAATGCCTTTGCATCAAACTTCCCAACCTATTCTGAATTGCCTTTCAACACAAAGCATTTGCTTCGAAAAGTATGAACATACTTTAGAGTAAGCTTCTTTCCAGTCATCAAATTGTAAGGTGTCTTTCCAGTGTTTTTGTTGATGAGGGTTCTGTTCTGAATGTAGCATGCAGTGCTCACAGCCTCAACCCAAAAACATGCAGGCATCTTTGCATCAAGCAACATTATTCTAGCAGCCTCAATTAGAGTTCTGTTCTTTCTCTCAACTACTCCATTTTGTTGTGGAGTTCTTGGAGCTGAGAACTGTTGAGAGATGCCATTCTCTTTGCAAAATGCTTCAAGGCATTTCTGAACTCTGTTCCATTATCACTTCTCAATGCAATCACACTTGCATTGTTGACTTTTGCTTCCTTATCAACTTTCTTTATGTGCTCAATGATTACTTGTGGAGCCTCATCCTTTGATGCTAGAAATTCCACCCATGTATACCTTGTGTAGTCATCAACCATCACTAGGGCATACTTCTTTCTTGAGAGTGACATAATATTGACAGGCCCAAACAAATCCATATGAATTAATTGCAGGGGCTTGGTGATTAATGTCACTGTCTTTGACTTGTGGCTTGACCTTTTCATCTTTCCTTTTTGACAAGCCTCACACACTCCTTCTTGACAAAATTCAAGTATGGGCATGCCTCTCACTAACTCTCTTTTGACCAGAGAATTAATGGCCTTGAAGTTCAGGTGTGATAACTTCTTGTGCCATAGCCAACAATCTTCATTTGATGCTTTTGAGTAGAAGCAACAAACTTTGTCCTTGTTTGCAGAGTCCATATTGGCTACAAAAAGGCTTCCTTTCCTTACTCCAGATAGAGCAAAATCACCAGTCTTCTTGTGAGTGATCAAACATTCATCTTTGTCAAAATTTACCTTGAATCCTCTATCAGTAAACTGACCAACACTTAGCAGATTATGCTTGAGTCCCTTGACTAGTGCTACATCTTCAATGATGACATTACCAACTTTTAACTTGCCATATCCCAATGTGTTACCCATGCTGTCATCTCCAAAAGCAACCATTGGGCCAGCCTTCTCCTCATATTGTGATAGCAGGGCCATATCACCAGTCATGTGATTTGAGCATCCATTGTCCAAAATCCACATGACCTTCTTTTCACTTTCTTTGCCCTGCAAACACAAAGGTATTACTTCTCACTAGTACAGAAAGGTCTTTTAGCGTCGGTCAAAACAGGCATTAGGCATCGGTTATTGGGCGTAGTAGATGTAGGCGACACTATAGGTCTATCCTATAGCGTCGGTCAAAATGCCGTTGCCAATACTTATTTTGTGTCGGCACTTGAACCAACGCATATTGATGTTAACCGACGCATTTGGATGCTCAATAGCGTCAGTTTATAGAATGCCGACGCATATAATGCCCTCCATAAGTGTCGGTTGTCCGTATAACCGACGCATTTGGACCTCCAATAGCATCGGTTTTATAGAATTCCAACGCATAAAGTGTACAGACCAAAAGCAACGGTGGTAAACTGTCGACGTAATTGACTTGGTAACTGGCGTCGGTCACCTGAAAACCGACACCTAAAGTTATTTTTAAAAAAAAAAATATTTTTTTCGTTTTAGTGATATTCGATTGACCTGCTTTTCACACACATTCCATATTATCCATCAACAAACACCCAAAACAGAACAACGTATAAAAATTGATCGGAAACTTGATTCAATTAAATTTAAAAGATTTAGCTTACACTTGGAAGAAAAAGTACATTAAATTCCACACACTTCCAAAAATTCTTTCTAGTTCTTTTCCTTACGAAATTAAATAATTACATGAAATATCGTCCACGCTCAACAACTGTTGTACCAGGTATGGTGAGCTGTCCAAATCCAAATACCTGTATTAGACCAAAACATGGCAATTATTTTAATTATTTTTATGTTAAAACTCAAGAAAATTCAAAAATTCACAAGAATATAAGGAAATACTTTGCAGACAACAAATGCCTATTAAATGAACAATGAAGGATAATTGACAAAGGACTTTGTAGCCAGTTTGGGAAAACAATATTTTATAATAGAGCTACAGGGTGACTATGGCCTTGGGGACCAATATACTTTACCACACACAGCGGTTCAGTATGCTAGTATCATGCTCCAAATGATTGCAACAGCACAATCTTTGAGAAACTAGATGATTAAGGGTTCTACAATGGCATAAAAATTTCAGTTGTGTTAACTATTTTGTTGATGATCAAGTGGTGTTATACATTTAAATAAACCAGCATTTAGACTTTATGGTTCAGTGGATTGAGTCTGGTCAATGGAGTACCAAACAACACATAAAAATATGAACCTTTGTTAGCAAAATATAGATAACATATGCAGTAGAGAGTTTCAGGTGTGAACATGATAATTTTCCTTACTATTTATCCATCTGATTGTTAAGGTATGTCTAGCTCTGTATTTTAATTACGGACAAATGGACAAATGCATCATCTCTAAAAAAAATATGCTAATATAATTTCTTTAGATATATGTCTGAACTCTGAACACATATCCATGCATCAGCTAGTTGGGAAACGGAAAGTGTTGAGATAGAATTTGCACACAACCCCAATGGCCCATTCTAACAAAACAAAGCAAAGCATAGTCCCTGAGGTTTGGTTCTTTGACCCCAGGGCATCACTAGCTGGTTGCATACCCGAAAAATTTCTTTTTTCTAGATTCTCTAAGTACTCCAGAAAAGGTTCTCTACTATTTCCTCTTATCGATATTGGAAAAGAGCATGTAAAATAGCATGTAAAATTGACTATCGTACCTGATTATAAACATTCCACAGTAAAAAATTTTGCCCAAAGCTCTCGAACCTCGTTGATCTCCTTTTGGGTATAGCTTCTCGAACCCAGACCCTTCCAAACATAAAAGATAACATATTTAAAAAAGATTACAAGTTCAATATTTGTAAAATATTATTTAAGTTGTTTCTCTTACCACTTTCCAATCAATATCGAGATTTTTTTGAGAAAGCATGATAATGTCATGCATGTACCTCATAACAAAATAACCACACTCCGTACCTCCTTCTTGTTGAGGACACTATAAGAAGATTTATTTAATACAAATAACAAATGAGCAAAAAAAAATAAATATAAAAACAAAGTAAGTCATACCTGAACCTCAGTATGACACCAAAGAAAATCTTTTCTATTATTCCTCAATCCACCTTGAGGTACATACAATTTAAATGCCCTGTGAAATAAGTATATGCCATCACATTTCTTTTACTAAATTAGGATATATGTCTATTACATACGTGTAAATTGAATTCAAATATAACTTACGTTCGTGCAGGTGTTGTCAAGCGTATTTTCCTTTCTTTTTTCAATGGATCAAACACGTAAATAATACTTTCACAGAGACAGAAAAGGAGCAACATCCAATGGTTGCTACAATGATATAGACATATATCGGTACATGTTGGATTATAAATGCAATACAATTACTAAAAAAATTATTTTGTTCTTACTCTTGGAGGTAAGGTGCTAGAATAAAACGCCTCTCCTTATTAGCAACCAAGAAATCTGTCAAGTACTCAGTAGCTTCCTGTTGACGTTGATAGTCACGGATATGCGGTATTGCCAATCTAGATGGCAACATGAATATGAACGTTTCATCCTTCAATTGATTGCATAATGTGATAGCGTACCTTCAACAAATATTCATCGCAATAAAAATGTGTGTTGATAGATTTTAAAGTAAATTAAGGAAAAAAGACTTAGTCTTACTTCACAAAAATTTCCAAATGGGTAAGCTTAAACAACTCATTTTCAAAAACTCATTGACATCGTTATGCCTGATGTATATCGGATCTTCTCCTTTTCCTTCAAACTGAAAGACCTCATCTTTTTTACTAGAGGGCCTTTTCTTAAGTAAGAAACGCAAAGATCGACAATGCTCACTTGAATTTATGTCATCACCTACTATAAGGGTTTTCTTCATAGGAGTCACTGAACCTTTGCTTTCGACCTTTTTTAGCTTCTGAACAATTCTTTTGGGGCTCATCTCATGGTCCTTTTCCTTCTCTGATGATATAGGATCCTAATCAAAGATAGTTATAGCCATGACATATTGCAATCAAAATGATAAACAAATTACTTTGACAAATGAACCTCACAAGATATACCTGCCCTAACATCACAAGGTCCTTCGGCCATTGAACAAAGCTACCTGCTGCATTTCCTACCGTCTCATGTTCCTCACATGTCGCAGGAAGTGGAGTAAGTTGATATTCAGGTACAATGTCATCAACTGATACTCTGACATTGTGAGACGCAATCAGATTATTATGAATCAGATTATCCCCTTGACTATTTGATGGGAAAACTGTCCCTCTTGCCACAATAACTTTTCCTTTCTCCAGATGTATCACACAAAGACGACAAAGTTTTGGATTCTGCATCATAAATTAAAAACATTAATATATTTGTTATTTTTACAAAAAATGCATTACGAATAAAGTTAATATAGCAAGAGAGGACTGGTTTACCTGATACTAATCAGAATATGACCTGAAATTGCCACCGTTTTAAGTTTTAACTAATAGTTGCCAAAATGGACAGTGGTTGCGTAAAGTTAATATAACAGAGCAGAAATATGCAGAAATTATATTAGTTTTTCTCTATTCTATTTTTCTGTTACATGGTAGAAATAATATTTCTTGTAAATCTGCATATTTCTAAAATAGTTAAAGATCCTACCAAGCAGAGTGACTTCTATGTGACAGAGTTAAATAACGTATTAAACTGGATAATAAGCAACTAAACTAGATAATAAGTAACTAAATATTAAACTGACATATGTTAAAAATAGCTCTGGCATTATTCTCCTACAGGAAGTAGGATGAGTTTATAGTATTGCTGATGAAAAAAATAAGCTACAATTCACCGTGCAGATTACAAGGAAAACAGAGCAGAAATAGTAAAATACTATGCAGGAATGTGTAGCAGTGCAGAACAGAAGATCATCATTAGGCAGAGGGAACCAAATTATTTGTACTAGGGGATATACGCACACAAACAATCATTACTCTGAGCTTCTAATATTCTATAAACTTATTCCTATTAAAGTAAATTAATGAGCTCTAACAAAACTTCCTGGGTCACGTTTGATGATCAATCCATTGCCCTTCATCATGATCATTACGTGCATAATTTGCATCTACATTGTCATCCCTAACAGTGGTAGGTAGACCAATTGAGAAAGGGGGATTTTCATTAAATTGATTATACTCTTCCTCATCTTCAACATTATCAATTCCAATAATGCGTTGCTTGCCTTGAAGAACAATGGACCACCTAGAATCAGCGGGATCTCGAATATAGAAAACTTGTTTAACTTGTGTAGTGAAGATAAAAGGGTCATCTTCAAAACCAAACCGACTAAAGTCTACCAAAGTGAAACCTGACTCATTCACCCGAACACCACGCTTCATATCGAACCATTTACATTTAAAGAGAGCAACTTTGAAATATTTGTAGTCAAGCTCCCAAATTTCTTCAATCACCCCATAGTATGACTTCTTTATGTCTCGTGATGAGACGGAATTACCTTTTTCAAATTCTGTTGAAGAAGCTTCTACGAAAACTAAGCTATTCTGCACAGTGCTCTTGTTGTCTTGAGATTGTGTATAGAAAGTATACCCATTAACATCATATCCTTGGTAAGATATCACTGGCATGTCAGGGCCATATGCTAACCATTTCAGCGTACTGGAAACGGTGGAATGACTTTCTGAATATTGAGACATCACTCGATTTCTAAACCATTTAACAAATGATTGATTGTGTTCATTTGTTACCCACTTGCCACTTTTAGAAGGATGCATTTGTCGAATCTCTTTAATGTGCTCTTGCAAGTAAGGATTAACATCTGTCATGTGTTGCAATACAAAGAGATGTGCTCTATCAAGCATTCCAACACTAGGAGAGATAAATTTACGTCCCAATGTACCCTGACCTTCAAGTCTTCCATCATGACGAGATCTTGGAATTCCAATTGGATTGGCAGATACTAAATACTCAGTGCAAAATTCAATGGTCTCCTCAACCGAATACCCTTCAACTATGCTAGCTTCAGGCAAACGTCTATTTCTCACATATGCTTTTAAGATACACAAGAATCGCTCGAAAGGATACATTTTCCGCACATATAAAGGACCACAAATTTTAATTTCTCTCACAAGATGAATCACTAAATGCACCATGATGTCAAAGAATGACTCTAGGAAATACATTTCAAATTCACAAAGTGTAACAATAATATCAGCTTGTAATTTATCCAATGTCATGGGATCAATGACCTTACTGCATATAGCATTAAAGAAAAAACATAATTTCATGATAACCAATCTCACATCCTTCGGCAATATGCCTCGAATTGCAACCGGAAGTAAATGTTGCATTAAAACGTGACAGTCATGTGATTTCATACCGACCAGCTTCAAATCTTTCAATGAGACAATAATTTTCGGGTTTAAGGAATATCCAGATGGAACTTTCACACTAGATAAACACTCACAAAAGCTGATTTTCTCTTTTCTAGACAGAGTATAACAAGCCGGAGGTAGATATGCACGTTTACTGGATTGTTGCGGTGCTAATTCTGTTCGTACACCCATCTCTTGCACGTCTAATCTGGCATTCATCCCATCCTTTGTCTTACCAGGTATATTCAACAATGTACCAACAATGCTTTCACAAACATTTTTTTCAATATGCATAAAATCAAGACAATGTCTAACTTGAAAGTGTTCCCAGTATGGAAGATCCCAAAATATAGATTTCTTCTTCCAAATACTATTCGGACTTGGTTTTCTATACAACTTTCCAAGTACCACATTAATATCTTTAACTCGTTCAAAAACCTCCTTCCCAGTTAAAGGTAAACGAGCCACTCGAGTCTCGATAGTCCCATCGAAAGACCTTTTCCTTTTACGATAAGGGTGAGCACGGGGAAGAAATGTACGATGACCCATATACACATTTTTTTTTGCAATTCTTTAAACGAATGTCAATCGTAGCATCTTCACAAATTGGACATGCTCTAGCTCCTTTGATAGTGTACCCTGAAAGGTTTCCATAGCCAGGAAAATCACTTATGGTGCAAAAAATCATGGCACGCAAAGTGAAATCTGTTTGGCTGTATGCATCGTGTATCCTCTCACCTTGATTCCACAATAACAATAGATCTTCAATAAGTGGTTGCAGATAAACATCTATGTTATTGCTGGGTTCTTTAGGATCGGGGATGAGCAACGTCAACATGATATATTTACGCTTCATGCATAACCAAGGAGGCAAGTTATAAATTGTTAGAAGAACCGGCCAAGTGCTATGTTGAGAGCTTAGAGTGCGATATGGATTCATGCCATCCGCACAAAGTCCAAGTCGTAGATTTCTGACTTCTGCACCAAATTCCGGGAACTTTTCGTCAATGGTTCTCCACTGTGGAGAATCACCGGGGTGTCTGAGCATCCCATCTGGTTTTCTCCCTTTCACATGCCACCTCATAAGCTTTGCATCATTGACATTTGCAAAGAAGTGTTTGAATCATTCCACTATGGGTAAATACCGTAACACCTTGACAGGAGGCATTTTCTTGTCATCAGTAGAAGAATTATTTCCCTCCCGCTTGTACCTAGAGGCTCCGCACTTGGGACATGTGTGTAGATGTTCATGCTCATTGCGAAACAACAACACAATCATTGGGACATGCATGTATTTTCTTTACGCTCATACCCATAGGACACAATATCTTCTTCGCCCCATAGGTGGAAGTGGGAAGCTCGTTATTCGGAGGAAGTATGTCTGCTAAAAGTTTTAGCATTTCAGTGAAACTCTTGTCACTCCACCCGTTCTTTACTTTAAGTTTACATAACATCAAGGTTGTTGATAACCTAGTAAACTGATTGTTGTACCCTGGATAGAGAAGTTTTTTGGAATCGTCAACCAAGTTAGAAACTTTGGTTGGTGCATTAGAATATCTTCAACATCTTGAATCATCTCATCGAGCCTATCATTTTCTGCATCATCTTCTTCATTTACAGGCATACCATCTCCATTACTTCTATAATTCCCATCAGATGTCTTTGTATTTTCAAAATGTATACCTTCGCCATGCCAAATCCACTTGGTGTAATCAGCCATGAAACCACGACGAAACAGATGGTCACGCACTGTCGTATCACTAGGATACTTTTTTAAATTATAACAATCACGACATGGACATGTGATTCTGTCTTCTTTTCCCTCTTCCCTTCTTTTCTTCTCTATATTTTTCTTCGCACAATCAATGAACTCGTCAACTCCATCAACATAGTCTTGTGTTGCACGTGATATTTTGTACATCCATGTATAACGATCCATGTTATATTTCTACAGAATATATGAAAGAGAAGTTCGATAATGGTTAAGGCAATATACAATAGCTTTATTTCACTAAGTTATTTACTCACATTTTAGTTTCATTTAAATATCGGTGTGCTAAACATATGTAGTATTTTAGCCATGTCTAAATTCAGTTCCATTTCAAAATAGAATCATATTTATCAAACAAAAAAATGTTATCCAATGGATTGGATAGTCAGTTTATGTCCAACGGGTCTACCAGTTATTTGTTGCAAAATGGACTAAACAGTCAGTTATCCAACAGTGCAAGCACCATCAGTAACCACAGTTCAAGTCACAATAGATTGAGTTATTTAGAATTGACAACAAGAAACGGGAATAGAATTAAAGAATCTGATTATCGAAATGATACTGAGGGGGTTGAACAAGACGAGCCTGGAGTTTACATTACTCTTACCTCCTTACCTTGAGGCATTAAAGATCTTAAGCGTGTTCGCTTCGGGTAATGTTGTTATCCTTGGAATGTTGGAATTTATCTTTATCGAGTCTTTTGAATACTCACTATTTCTGAATCTGTTTCCTGTTCAACAAAATCTCTTGTATTTGCTTCAATCAAAAAAATTTCATAGAATTTTTTTTTTTTGCTAAATAATTTCATAGAAATTTTTCTAGCATGTTTTGCCTTCTTGGATTGGTAGTAGCCAACTAATCATCTTGTCTCATAAGTTAAAACATATTTTGACTTGTTTCCTACTAGGGTTATATTACTTGGTGCTTTCTGTCTCTAGTCGTCTAGTAAGTTAGAGTTGCTGGTACTAATAGCATCTAATCATGTTGTAAGACTTCCATACATGCGAGCAAAGCATTGATTAATTAAGTTCAGTAGTTTTGCCTTTTGATATAGCCGATATTTTTCTTTTGCTAATTTGATATAGCCAATATTGTTGTTACTGGAATGAATAGGTTCACTGTTGGTTTTTGGGGGTGTGAGCTGTCTAAACTCTAAAGTCCATCTCCTCCTGCCTCTTGTTCCGTTTAACTTTTGCATTTTCAGTTGAATAATATGTATGATTTTACATGAGAATTTTAATCAAGTCATCAAATCTCTGCATGCAGTCGGAAGCAAAAATCTCTATATGCTAATCCCTCTCTAAAAGATAAATAATCTGAATTACATATCTTTTATAATTGTGTTGAACTAAGAACACATATCCAACAAAGAAAAGAAAACAAAACATGCAACAAATATAGAAATCATAACAACACGGCCATACATACATACATACCACCAATATCATCAATCGTAAATTGATATAGAGAACCGAGATAAGGGCAATCAATTACCTCAGATAATTAAACCAAGAGATGCACAATCGAACCTACAGAAGTGGAATCACACCGGAGAATTCAATATGCAGCGTAATGAATGTAAGAGTGGAGAAAGTAAATCGATTAGGTAGTTGTATTAATGAGTAGAGATTAGTGAGAGTAGCATCCCGCCATTGAGGAATTGGGGGAAAGAGGGAATTGGGGGGGGGGGGAATGGAATTGGGGAAAGAGGAAGAGCGGGAGAGTTGGTAGACGTCCTGGTCCTGGGTACAATGTTCTAGTGATTAAAAATTAAAATTAATTTTATTATAAAATGATTTATATTTAGCAATTAATATTATATATAAAATTTCAATTTTTTTAAAAATTTACTTAGATAAAAGTGTAATTTTTTTAATAATATAATTTACATAATGAAACATGATCTAGATATAATTTTATCATAAATTATGGTTCAAGATATATAAGTAGGAATGAATACATATAATTTATTTGTGTAATAAAAATAATTAAATTTAAATTTTTATAAAATATTATTTGATTTGTATAAATCTTATTGGAATATTATTATCAGTTTTTGTTCATAAATATCCAAGTTCAGAAATTTTTTGTAAAAATACTTTGAAAAAAATATATTTTACGAAAATACCAACTTATTTGCAAAAATACGATCTGCAATCAAATCAATTCTTTACAACCACATGCAAGTATGCAACTTGTTGCACAATCATACATATAATTAGAAGCATTTGGCTGCATCTTGTTGATTTGGTTGTAAATCATATATTTACAAATATTTGGTATTTTTGTGTATATTTTTTTTGAAAGATCTATTTTTACAAATATTTTGAGAAATGATAAAATTTCAAAAAAAAATTAGAAAAAGTGATATTTTTGTTAAATATTCTATTATTATTCATCAATTTAATATTTTTTAATACAATGGTGTAAAATGGGGTATTTAATAATAGAATTTCAATTTAAATGAGGATCGATAACTTCAATCTTGCAAAAAAATAAGTGATGTATTGATTTAGTGGGTGTTTGGGTATCTTAAAATGAGTAGTTTATGGCTTAAAAGCATAAATGTTATATAAGTGATAAGTAGATTAGATCTTCGGGGTGTTTGGCGGAACTTTTTTCCAGAATAAGTCAACTTATTTTAAAATAAAGTTATAGATTCCTAACTTTTTTTTGAAAAAAGTAAACTTTTTTTTGCAACTTATAGAATCTCAAACATACATTAAATACTTATATAAAAAAAGTTATCAAAATATGAAATTTTTACTCGAAAATAAGTCCATAAGGACTTATTTTATTTTTTCCCAAACAGGTCCCTTATAAGTCAGTAGAGTGTTTGAAACTTATAAATCAGTAGAGTGTTTGGTAAATCAGAACCTATAAGTTAACTTTTTTTTATTATTTTCAAAATATTTGTTTTTTAATATATATCAATGGATATAAATGGATAAATCTCGATGAGTGGAGAAATTTGATATGTACATATCAATTTTCATATGAACGGATCAAAAGATATATGGTTTTGAAGATTTGAAGGATATTATATATTGTGTGTATCGAGAAATAAGAATAAGTTGAAAATAATATTTACAATTTTTTTTTTATTTTTCAAATTATTATATATATTTGTTAAACAATATTATATATATAATTATCGAATTGTTCGTGTTCGGTTCGGTTCGGTTCGGTATAAGTTAAAAAGTCAAAATTTATATTCTTGATTGCATGAAATTACTTTTGATTGAATTCGGTTACTTATAAAAAAAATTTTGAAAAAATTTGTCTTACCAAGTTTTTGAAAAATTTGTTGAAAAAACAATTGAAAACTTTACAAAAAAAAATTGTAAAAAAAGGGTCAATTAAAAATGTAAATTTAAGAAAAAAAATTTGTTTATAAAAGGTACTTAAAAGCACATTTTGCTGATCGTGTGTGTGTCTATGCGATATGTGATGTGTGTGATTGTTAAGGGCAAAAATGTATGTTTAAAAAGTACACTTAAAAATGGTACTTATAAGCACATTTTTATTATTTATATATTGATGCAAATGGTCTATTATTGTTTTAATATTTAGAAAAAAGTTGAGAAAGACTATCAACAAAATCATTAGTGGCGTAGTGGAAATGTTGTTGGCCTATATCCCACAGGTAGTAGGATCGATACCCGGCTCTCGTTCGTTTTTTACACAATTTACACTACCGTATTATTTAGCAGGTTTTAAGTCCAACTAGAGCCAAGTAATTAGAAAAACAAATAAGAATGTATGTATAGGATGTAAAAGAAGGTTGAAATTTTACAATAATAAAATTGTAAAAAAAAGGTTGAAAAATAGTGTTGAAAAAAAAAAAGCCAAAAAATTTAAAATAAAAAAAATGTAAAGGGGTACTTTAGGTGTCGGTTGAGTAAAGGCGACACTAAAAGTGCACACTAAAGCGTCGGTTGTTTAATGACCGACACTAAAGGGGTACTTTAGGCGTCGGTTCTACAAGACCGACACTAAAGAGGGACTTTAGGTGTCGGTTGAGTAAAGGTGACACTAAAAAGTGCACACTAAAGCGTTGGTTGTTTAATGACCGACATTAAAGGCGTACTTTAGGCGTCGGTTCTTCAAAACCGACACTAAAGAGGGACTTTAGGTGTCGGTTGAGTAAACGCCGTCACTAAATAGTGCAATCTAATGCGTCGGTTGTGTAATGACCGACACTAAAGGTCTACTTTAGGCATCGACACTTAAAAGTCGACGCATATAAATGTTATAGGCGTCGGTTAATTCACTAAACCGACGCAAAAAGTCCAACAGAAATGACAAAAAGCATCGGTTAAACTAACAACCGACGCATAAAGTATGTATATGCCACGGTTCTCTATAGAACCGATGCCAAAAGTGCGACGCTATAAGCACTTTTTGTACTAGTGTCTTCTTTGGTACCCAAACAAGCTTGGGTCCATTTGGCTTAGAAACAGTTTTATCATAAACAACATGCTTATCAACTTTCTTGGTGTTAGTCTTCTTGTCACTGTTAGAAGTCTTAGAACCTGAGGTTTCAGACTTAGGTGACAGAGGTACCTTCCTAGCTCTAGGAGGACTTGAAGACTTTGACCTTGTGTAGTGTGTGTGAGAGTTGTGACTGATACAACCATCAATGAATTGCCTTCTCAGATTGAAACAACTAGTCATGACATTCATATTGCATGGCATACAGTCAAATTTATCACAGAATGGAGCATCTCTATGTCTTAAAGGCACAGAACAGTCATAGAAAGGTTTGAGCACACTACCAACAGGTTTCTTGCATGCATGAGTTAAATGATTGGTACTGAAACAATTTTGACAAGTTTTTCTAGGGGCATTAGGCATATAAGCATAATTATTATCTTTGTTAATCCCTAGTTTGCCATTTCTGTTCTGTTTCTTCTTATTAGCCACTTTCTTTTCAGATTCATTTATCCCAGCTGATACAAACTTAACAAACTTCTCAGGTCTAGACTTACCATCTACTGGCTCCTTGGTTTTTTACTTGACACTCTCACTCTCAGAGGATGCTGGTTGTTCACTAGACTGTGCCTCATCCTCATCATTCAACATTTGCTTAATGAGTAAGGCATCCTCATCAATTTCAAATGTTGGTTCTTTAAAAATTGGAGACTCAGTCTTTTTCAAAATATGAGGCACTTCATCCTGAATAACTATGTCATCTCCAATGACAGCATAGCCTTTCCTCTGTTTAAGAGTGCCATAGTCAAGTCCAATGGCAGCCTTGGGTTTAGCTTGATTTTTCTCATGGTAGGACTGCAGTAGACTAGAGGAGTTCTTAAATGCTTTCAGTTTGAATTCATTCTCAGCTAGTTCATCCCTAAGAGCCTTCTCAACCTGACTAGCACATAGAACCTTATTCTGCAAATAATCAACTTCTTTCTTAAGGTTATCTACATGCATAGAATTTAGCTCAAGTTCCTCATTCTTCTTGTTTAACAATTCATTCTTAGCAGACAGTTTGGAAATCTCTTCATTAGCAGCAGTCATACTAGTATGAATATTAAACATTTCAACAGATAGTTGTTCAACCATGCATTTATATTCAGAAACAGACATATCTATGGTAGTGAGAGATGGTACCTGAGAGTCAGATGGAGATTGTTCATCCTTGGAATTAGCCATCAAGGTATAGTTGCAGAATTCTTGCTCCTCTCCATCACTATCAGAGTCATCCCAACACTTCCCTTCAGCTATGTAGGCCTTACCTTGTGTTTGCTTTTTCAGAAGGGCCTCATACTTAGCTTCAAGCTCTAGAAACTCCTTATCCTTCTTTTTAGGCTTCTTGCATTCACTGGCAAAATGCCCTAGGTCATTGCATCTATAACATCTTACAGATGACCTATCCACATGGCTGGTTTTGAATTTATTCTTGTTTGCTTTCACAGGTGCCTTGCTCTTGTTGAATGAATGGCTTTGGGGTCGAGGTTTAAAGGGTTGGTTCCTCTTGAATCTGATGTTTGGAAACTTTCTGGCCATGAAAGCATATGATGTGTTTTCCATGCCATCTAGCTCTTCAAGAGTATAGAACATTTTCCTTCCTTTTCCTCAACAGATTCAGTCACCTCTCCTTCATTTTCTTCATCATCTACTATCTCTTCTATCCTCAGCTGACTTTTAGATGCTTCTAGGTCTTGAATAGATTTGTTGACAATCAAGGCACATGATGTGTTTATCATTTTGCCTTGGTTGGCTTGGATAGCCCTCTTCTGAAGCAACTCAAGCTCATGAGTTTTTAAAACCCCATAGAGCACATCATATGTTACTTTGTTCAAACCTCTTTCTCTTAGAGAAATGACCCTTTGCTCTAGATGGTTTGGAGAAGACAGTAGAAACTTCATGTTCAGCTCCTTGGTGCTGTATACCTTTCCATTCATCTGTAGCTCAGTCACTAGCTTGTGAAACCTTTCAAACATATCAGTAATACTTTCTTTGGACTGAGCCATGAAAGCTTCATACTATGTGACCAGTATCTGTTCCTTGTTTTCTCTAACTTCCTCTATTCCTTCACATAATACCTCAATATGATCCCACATCTATTTTACTATTTTGCATGAGGATATGTTGGCAAATATTGACATCACCATTGAATCTATGATCAGCAGCATGAGATGACTATCAAGGGCAACCATCTCCTTTTCTGTATCTGTCCACTTAGATGGTTCTTTAGGCACATAAGATCTTGGAAAGGTTATAGTTCCAACAGTCTTTTCAGAAATTTCTTGTTGTGGAACAAAGGGACCATTCTTGAGTATCTCAGGATATAGAGGATTAGCAGCTTTGATGAACAACTGCATCTTGATCTTCCAGAGGTTGTAGTTCTCTTTGTCAAACTTAGGGACCTTCACCGTTCCTGTAGTCTTTGGTGTATTCATGATCGTTTTCTGTTTTTGAATAAACAGCCTGCTCTGATACCACTTGTTGAGTATAGAACACAAGAAAGAATACAGAGGGGGGTGAATGGATTCTTGAACTTTTCTTTGTTCTTGAATCAGTGTAGCACAATATGTGTTTGTGTGTGTAGATTTGTAAATGCGGATTAAGAACAACACAAGACACAATATCACTTTAATCTAATATTTTATTAGATAAAGATTTTGCTACAATCTGTGAATACAAATGTTAGTATTCTCAGCTTCGTTTTTCTCAGAGAGATGTTTTCTTTTGTGTATATGAAAAAAAAAACTCTGCTTCTAAGGAAGTGAGGCTGTATCCTTATAGAACATGAATAAAACCTACTTACTACAAATAAGGTAGCTAAACAACTTTACTTTCTAGTGTGTCTATCCTTTTTGAGTAAGCATCTAAACGGCTACAGGTTTGACTTTGCAAAGCTCTGTTCAGATCCACTTCTTTAGCTCTTTGTCTCTTGTACATCTCTCCAAGCTTCTTTGTAGGCTTTTCCAAAGTACATTACAGATTGTGGTCCATAAAGTGCTTTAGCTTGTTGCAGGTTTCTGACTTGTACAATTCTTCAGTATTTTGTCTCCAAGATTGTATTCGAGAAGTAACTCTGTTGGTGATTCGAGAACTAGAATTGGCTTGATCGATAACTCTGAGTTCTCGAATACTGTTAAACTGACATATCGAATAACTTCTCGAATAAGTCTTTTCTCCAGGAATCCTTGAGATATCGAATAGAGCATTTTAATTATCGAATCCCTGAGATATAGAATAGCTTCTTTAGTCCTTGAGATATCGAATAGAGCATTGACTTGCTGACTCTTAGAGAACTCGAATGATGCTTTGACTTGTTGACTCCATGAGTTCTCGAATAGAGTATTTAGACATGTCGAATCTCTGAGTTCTCGAATAAGGCTTTGACTAGTTGACCTTCAGAGATATCGAACAGTGTCTTTTGAGATATCGAATATCTGACTTCTCGAATGCTAAACTTCTCGAATATAACAAACATACTTCTCGAATTGGTACTTAGGCAAATTCTTCATTTCTTCAAATCCCAACTGTGATTATTTGACAGTCTTTATCTCCTTGCTTGAGGCATGAACCTTGGAACTTCTTTCAAGCATTATTCTTGACTTTATAAGTACAGTTACACAACTAGGATTTGATGCCTATTACAAGTACAAAACAAATAGAAACTCTACAACTAGAGGTTCCCTCAGTTAAGAGGTCATGTAGGTAATGCATAGCATTACACATATTTAGGCTAGTTATTATATGAGTACAGGCATGTCTCTGTGACTAACAAAGTCTCATAAATTCTACATATTTATTAGGCTTGAGTTACAGTCCTTTTTACAGAAAATCAGGCATGACCTTTTCGTAAATAGAACTTTCCTTGTGTCACAGCACCTCAACAACAAACCCAAACAAATCACTAATAAATTCCAATTTCCACAGATCTTGCAAATCTACTTTACAATCCAAGTACGATTTATCACTAAAAATCGACTACTTTAAAAACTTAAACTCCAACAATATTACTCCAATAATCCACAAATTCCCGAATTAATCACGGACATCTAACTTTAATTACTCGACAAAATTCCAAATAAATCTCCATAATTTTACAACCATAATATTTGACGAGTTCTCGAAATATAACTCTGAAAATAATAATATTCCTCGAAACGCATCTTCAAAAATAACAAAATTAAAACACCCACTTACGATGTAAAATCACGCACACCATTACCAGACCATGGAGCTTCTCTGGCGACTACCACCGCTGTCAATTTTTTTTTATTTTTTTTTCGCGAACCTTTGCCATTTCCACGACCACGCGTCACCTCCCTCTTCTCCCATTTTTCTCTCCTACCTCCTTCCATCTCTCTGACATCTCTCCAGGTAAATCTCTCCTTCTATCTTCCGTAATGCTTCCTCTAAAATATCTCTGCATCTCTCCTAACATCAAGCAATCTCTCGAGCCTTTTCTCTCCCTCTCTTTCTTTCTCTCTCTCTCCATCTCTTCTCTCCTCTCTTCTCTCCTGCACAAACCCAACTCCACTGCTGGTCTTCCGACCGCGCGCACACAGCCCACACATACACAAACCCACGCCACATCACACCCATGGCACATACACACACACATGTACAGACGCCAACACACACATATATTACAATCCTCCTCTCCTTCCCCACTTCTCTCTTTAATTTCAAAAACCCCCAATTTCTTTTCCAAATCCCTAATTTCTTTCCCCTTTTTTTGTTTCTCTCTCCCCGTTATTCTTTTTCTTCTTAAGTCGTGTGTTTGTTTTGTTGTCTACATGGGCTTGGCCCAATAACATTTTATATAACTACTTAACAATTTAATCTAAGCTCAATTAAAACACTACTTATACATTTTATCTCCTTTTTATTCCCCTCATAATTGTTTTATTAAAACAATTATCTCCCAAATTCCAAAATAATTATAATCTTTAACTTAATAAAGTAAAGTCATCAAATATCCAAAATCTCGTATTTTAAAAATAATTACGAGTCCACTTGTAAATTTCCCGAAAATAAATCCTAAAAATCATTCACTGTCAAACAATTAATATTTGACATAATAATTTAATCCTTAAGCAATAAAAGAACTTATTCCTCAAAATCCACAATTTATCGTCTCGGTCTCTAAATTCTTTATTATCTCCAAAACAGTTCAAAATTTAACCACAATAAATCTTATCCATAATAAAGTAATAAAATTTAATATCTTCGGAAACGGGATGTTACACAATAGACTGCTCCTTTCAAACTCTTTGAACGGCCTAGCGAACGGCTTGCGAAACGGCCGTACGAGACAGAATCTTCAAGATAATACATTAAAAACCATCCGGCATCGCGAGCTTGCATCTTCTAACTACCCTCTTGAATCATCTTTGCTTCTAAGCCCACAATAAGCCATCTTTTCAACAATTAAGCATGAGGCACTGAAAGATAAAAAATAGAATTAATATCAATAAAACTACATTCGGAACTAACAAAAATGCAAGAGAATGAGAGACAAAACGTGTATAAAATACACGTTATCAATAAGATATATAATTTAAAGACAATTCATATTTGATTGACAATTATAATCATACACCAACATCAATCACAAAATCCTCCATTAACATCATAAATTTTTTTCAACATTTTCTTCAACTTATGTGAAAATATTCAAGTTATGGTATGAATACTATGTATTAGATTAAATGTTCAACAACAGAATATTCAAATACAAGTAAGTTCACTTGACAACTTTAGAATATAATTCATGTGCTTGGCTTCAAAATTCGGATGCATAACGTTTGAGTTCAGTTGCAGAACATTAAAAATATGGTATAAATATAATATGATATAATAATGTTCAGCAGCAAAATATTGTTAAAAAAGTGAGTTCAGTTGTAGAATTTTGTAAAAAAAATAAGTTCAGTTATAAAACTTTTAAACTCATGTGCACAATTTTGAAATTCAGTAGCAAAATATCGTATTTTTACTACAAAACAAAATAGGTTATGTAGTAGAACCCTATTATTTCGGGGATTATTTTTTCGTAAAATAACTTTAATAAAATAAATTAAAATTTTTGAAGAAAAAAGATTGAAAAAATCAGCCAAAAGTTATTTGAGATAGAAAATATTAATTAAAATAAAAGATTTTAATAAATGAGTCATTAATTAAATTTTCTTATTTCAATTAATTGAACTAATAGTGTAGTTTTTATTTCCAACAATATCCTTACAAAATTTTTTTAAAAATGTAATGAATCTAGATAGTTGATTTAGAAGTAATCCAATGACTAATTTCTTCAGTTTGCTTATAGTATTTGGTTCTCTCTTGATCCAGACCCTATAAATATTATTGATAATTAAATTATGATCAACAGAAACATGAGTTTTTTAAAAATATTAGTATCAAAGCAAGTAAATGTCATTAAATTATTTAATCAAAATAATATGTTAAATAGTTTTATTTAAAAAAATTAGAAATTTAAGATAATTGATCACGATCTGTGCTTCGCACAGGTTATCGGCAAGTTAATGATATTGGATCCGCCTATATGCACAAAAAATCCACTAATAAAATAATCATCTCATAAAAGTGTCATGAAAGTAAGTGACTAATGTGTGCTCTTGAATATGGAAATATCCAATTGTAAATAAAGGGATCATCATTAGCGTAAATTATTTTGTGATGAACATACTATGAACTGTATTATAATTTATACGTACTGTCTGGTTATTTGTTTGTACAGGCAATGGCTTATTGGCTTTAGGGCTATAGCTAGTTAGTGATTTTTGGATCTCTGCAAAATGGCTGCAACGTTCAAGTAGAAGCTGAAACATTTATAAGAACAAGTTCAATGCAATGCTAAAATATGTGATATCCATCCATTATATCTACTAGCTTATAGCCCGTGCAAAGCACGAGTTACTTTTTTTTTATTAAATTTACTTATAGTGTAGTTACATAACATTTCACCTTTATACATAACAACTTCTAGTATTAAATCTAAATTAATATGTTGTTGGCTGAAATCGAATCTTCAACCTTTCTATGTAGCATCTTTTAATATTGATTTTAAATTAAAATGTTGTTAACGGCATTCAAACGTTAGACCTCTGTATGTAACAATTTTAATAATAACTTTTAGTATTGCATTCAACGATCATCATCTATTTGAGCTACCGATCTAACAGTTGTGAATGAAAGAGATAACCAAAACCAAATTACAAAATATATCCCATTTTGCTTATTATATTATACTATAATATAGATAATATAGATTTTGTAAACAAATTTAAGTTGTTTTTTTGACTTTTTTGTTACATCTTATTTTTAACTGATTCTTTTCAGTATTAACGTAAATTATATGCACATATGAAGTACAGAAGACAAACATGAATTTTTGTTTTGAACGGAACTATTTACTAGTCAAAGTCATGTCTGATTTAGATTGTTTCCCGAAAATTGGGGCGTAATAGTTTTCTATAGAAGAGATGAGGGATGCTTCGTGCTTATGTACTCGCAATTTTTTTCAATGTTATCTTGTAAATTAAACTTTTGACGTGTACTAATATCAAAATTAATATATGATTAATGATGTTCTAATATTAAATTTAATAGATAATTAATGAGTTTTGAAAAGTGAATTTTATTATATGTTTTATTTTGGATTGTTTCCCGAACACTACAAGAAATTTGGTTTTTACCTACCAATAACTTACCTACTATTAGATATTAGTAAGTAAAAATCACTTTTTACTTACTATTAGCCATATGTGTAAACCATAGTTATAAACATCAAAAGTTCTACGGTAATTATACAAAAGTTCATCAGCCTGGACCCACGGTAATTCATTTGACACTTTAGTTTCTATGTTATTTTTTATTGAATAGAAAGTATGTAATTTACGAATTGTTTTTTAAATAAAATAAATTTATTTATAAGAAATTATATATATTCTCTTGTATGATAAATTTCAACCATTGAAAAATTGCCATATGTCAATTATATAGGCCTCCATGTGCCACCCTTTGAAGGTGCCACATGTCACATTTTTGAAGCACCACTTGGCACGATTTGTAATGCACCACATGGCACAACATTAATGTTCCAAGTGGCATGACAATGAGGCGCCACGTATCCATGCAATCAGATGACACGTCGACATGCCACGTAAGCCAATGACATGTCATCTGATGAATTTTATTATTGTGGGGTCCACAAATTTTATTACCTACCAATATATAGATGTGTAGGTAATGAGTCTTTCTCCACCAACTTTTACCTACCAATCTTGACTAATGCTGTATTGGTATGAAATTCTCTATACTTACCAATAACAAAGTTTTACCTACATTTACAATTGGTAGGTAAAAACCGAATTTCTTGTAGTGGAAAGCCAAGGCGTAGTAATTTTCTATAGAAGAGATGAGGGCTGCTTCGTGCTTATGTATTCGTAATTTTTCAATACGATCTTGTAAACTAGATTTTTGACGTGTACTAATATCAAATTTAATAGATGATTAATGAGTTTCTAATATTAAATTTAATAGATGATTAATGAGTTTTGAAAATTAAATTTTATAATATGTTTTATTAGTAAATTTAGAGTTATAAATATTCAGTTTAATTATGTTGAAAAGTGAATTTTATCATATGTTTTATTAGTATATTTAGAGTTACAAATATTAAATTTAATTATGTTGTTAGTGAGAGTCGAACCCTTGACCTATGGTAGTACTCGCTTATTATCCTTCTTACTCTTATTATATAATAAGATATAATTAGCTTATAACTCGTGCAACGCATGGCTCTTTTTCTAATATTTATTATAATTTTTTTTAATATTTATTTGTTATTAGTTTACATATCAAATTGTTGTTATGAATTGATATATATATATATATATATATAAGATTTTACACGTTCAATTTATTATGTGTTTTATCTTGAATTCTTAAAACTTGATTTGGATGATTTTACAGCCTATGTTAAATTAACAAAATAATCTTTAATTTAGTGATGATTTAACAATTTTCTCCAATTAAAACTACCAATGAATAAAAAATAGATGAAATTGACAATTTTTTATATTGAAAATTGTATTCTATTTAGGAAATCTACTTATATTTTGTTTTGATTATCAAAATAACCTTCTTATTACTTGAAGATAGTTGTACTAACAACAAAATACAGTTTTAATAATAAGTGTAGGAGAGATTTTATCCAAAACTTTGGTAGTTGGTAGTCTGGTCCTCAGTACGATAAAATAAATAAGAACTGTTAGATCTTAAAATAAATAGATAAAAAACGTTGGATCTAGCATAAAAAATATTTTATATTTTAACATGTAAATTAAAAAGTGTATTTACATTGAAATACAAAAAAGTGCTTGTCAATGATTTAAATCATATATAATTAGGTTTTCTATTGAAAAGGATTATTAATGTAGGTATTCTACACTAAATATGATTAATGTAAAAATTCGTAATTATATTTTCTTTTGAGATTCTGAGTGTTTTCATTTGGATATTAATTGTTAAATCATCACTAAATTAAAGATAATTTTATGAGTTTCGCGTGGATTGTAAAATCATCCAAATTTGACCTCTATATCTCAAGATAGAGCCTAAATAGTAAATATGAACCTTTTTTTAATATTAATAAATAAATAAATAAAATTCAGTTCTAATACAATCTTTTATATCCTTTTCAAATTATAACTTCTTTTTAAAATTCAGTTCTAATATAACTTTTTTATTTATATCCTTTTTAGATTATAATTTTCTTTTTAATATGATATAGTCTTGATCGTCTATTTTTAAAAATATTATATTCGACGGTTGAGATTATTTTGGCGGTACAGTGACCAAACCAAAATTATGGATAAAATCCCTCTTACGCTTATTATATAAAGTCTTTCAAGCCTATTTAGTGAATTATATGTATACCATTTACTTTATTAAAATATAAAAAATATGTTTTCTTTGGGAATTGAACTCATGACCTTCAAGATACAAGTGCTTTATATTCACATACACGACTACTACATCACATAAATTTTTTGGTTCCTTTCTGAAAATCATCGATCACATGTACATAAAAAGCTGCTTTCTATAATTTTTTAATATTTTTTGAGATTTACATAAGTTAGATTGACTTCAAGACCTTCAAGATATAAGTGGCTTATGTTTACAAACACAACCACTACACCATATCAATTTTTTGTTACCTTTTTAAAATCATCGATCCATGTAAAAAAACCCGCTTCCGATATGTTTTTCTTGGGTATTGAACTCATGACATTCAAGATACAAGTGGCTTATGTTCACATATACAACCACAACACCACATCAATTTTTTGGTACCTTTTTGAAAATCATCGATCACATGTACATAAGAACCCGCTTCCTATAATTTTTTAATATTTTTTTGAAAGTTACTTAAGTTAAATTGAACTCATGAGATTCAAGATACAAGCGTCTTATGTTCACATACACAACCACTAGACCACTTCAATTTTTTTGGTACCTTTTCGAAAATAATCGATCACATGTAAAAAAGACCAGCTTCCTATAATTCTTTACTATTTTTTGAGATTAACTTAAGTTAAAATTATCAAAATTTCAACCTTTTCAAAAATTTATAAATTTGTTATGAATTTTTATGTTATTTAGTAAATCTCTAAACTACTCACTTTATACATATCATTTTAATGATATGTAATATTATATAATAATATGTAATGTTATTTAACACAAAATGACCACTACGTATCAATACTATTATATTAAAATCGAAACATTAAAAGTTTAGATAGTTTGGTTTTCTGTACGGTTATCCTAATTATTAAAATAAATAATAATATAATATAATTAATGGTAGTAATTGATTGTCTTTTTCACATTTACTTTTAGTTGAAGATATTATCTTTTATAAATACCTAAAAAATCAGTTGTATATCTTCCAATCATTAATATTTCTTTTTAATTAAAACACGTTATCTTTTAATTTAAAAATATTCTTGCAATCAAGCTATTTATTCCAACTATTAATAAAATATATTAAACATAGGTAAATCAATTTTCATTAATCAAATAAATACAAATCTTGATACATTAGTTTGACAATACTATGTTAATCCAATTTGTTGATAAATGTTTGATAAGTTATTATTAAAATTAAAAAAATATATGATGTTGACACAAAGACATTCAAAATATATGTATAAGATTATTATAAGAGAGATATGCCAATTAAAGATTTTTATACTTAATTAGCTCATAATCATAATAATGATAATTTTATAAGAATATGTGTATGTAAAATTATCATGGTTAAAATGCAGGTTGTGCATTACACGACTATCATGCTATCACAATAATTTCACTCTTAACTATCACAATAACTACAAAAGAAAATTATTGTCGAAAAAAAAAATGTTCTGAAATTAGAATGATAGCTTTATGAAATTATAATACAATAATATTTTTATCTATATTATGAATATGCCATAAAAACAAGATATGCAATCATGTGGTACACAATACAACATGAGTTTATCTACCATCGAATTAGGACATATAATACAGAATATACAGAAACACGACATCATTTTTTCGATCTTATTAAGAGAATTGAATTTATGACCTCTAAATACCAATGTAGTTAAATTCACAATCACTGAATAAATTATATCTTTTTTAGTTTTTGTTTATATCATATTTTATATTAAATTTATTTAATATGTGATTATTGGGGTTTGATGCCTTTACCTAAAATTGTTCTATACAAAAATTGCTATTGTGAAAAATTAATGTTTTTTCCTAAAGCAGTTTTATTTTATAGAGAAAATGTTGTTGAGAAATTGCTTTTAGATTTGCTAAGCTGTTTTGAACCAAATTTTCTTAAAAAAAACATGTTGTTGCTGCCATAATACATCTCCTACCACATATGTAATGATCCACCTATCTCCTCTTGATGGTATACTATTCCTAATGGAAACAAAAATAATATATCATTATTGTGATAATCTTTTAAAAATTACTACTAGAAAATAGATTAAATAACACATTATTGTTGCAATAGTACTTGACCGATAATGAGCACTCTTATGTATCATTATTTTCGGTCATTCTTCTGCATTTAACAAATACTGTTACAAATATGATACTTAGGTTTGTCCTGAGAAATTAAAGTTCCAAGTGTATTTGAATTTTGTAAGGTCAGAATGGTAAAAACGGAACTGAAGAAAGTTAAGAAATATTTTCGGGACTGAAATGAATTTTGATTATATATAGTAGTACCATTGACATTAAAAATAAAAAGTTCATAACCCAGTTGCCATCAGAAATAAGTACTGCTACTCTTGCATTAACTTTTAACATCAGACAAAGCAAGGCACACATTTTAAATTTCAACTAAGCATGTTTAGAACTACAGTAGTTAACTTGTCTTAAAGAGTCCTTTGAAACCAAAATCTATAACTTTAGATAGAAAGGCAGGTACCATTTAATTAGACACATTTATATACTTGCCTCATCTACATCATCTGTGACTCTGTCATTTGAAATGGAGTTGCTATCCTGAATTGGATTCACTGAATCATCTCCAAACTCTTCTTTGTACATTTCTTCAATCATTGGCTTCCATAGTCGAACTCGGGCATTTATAAACCAATTCGAAACCTTAAAATGACGACAAAATTAGAATAAATTGTGTGCATGTTGATATGAAATAAAGAGAAGATTAAAATTCAGAAGAAAGGTTAAAAAACAAAGTACTTGGTTTTTAGACAAGCCCGTTTGTGATGCCAATCCAAGCTTTTCCGAGTCATTCGGATATCTTCGAAAAAGAAAAAAAGAATTAGTAACCATGGAACAAGACAGGACCATAGAGCATTGCCATTAAGCTATTAACGAATTATCATCCTATACAAGACACATTTAATAAAACTTACGGATGGAGAAAGTGTTCGAAAAGCCATGAGCGAAGGATTGTAACTGAATTCTCAGGCAATCCTCTGATAGGCCTCCAAGTTTGTCGTGTGTTATGAATCATTCCTAGCTGTTGAAGCGACACACGATTTTCTTGATCAATCAAGCTAAGTTGTGACAAACCCATGTTGATTCTTGGCAGATGTTTTCTTCTTGCAACACTTATTTGATATACGATGGCATCTTTTAAGCTACAAAAATGTCTTGACATTGCTTGAAGTGCAAGAGCAGTGTAAGACTTGCCTGCTCCTGATCCAGCTATCAATTCAAATGAAGAAACCACCTCTTCCAGATGGTGATAATACTGCTCAAATCTTCTCTCAACCTAAAAATATAAACAAGAAAAAAATATGAAACAAGCAAAGCAAAATAAAGAAATAATGTTACTGTTTTATCAGGGTTACCTCCTCCAACAAAGATATGAGCTTTGATAGTTTAGCTTCAAGTTCTTTTTTCTCCAAGGATAATACACTGTTGAACAACTCTGATCTTAGTTCTGAACAGAGTCCTACAGACCCTTTCTTATCAGTTGGAGATAATTTTCTGATATTTTTTTCATTGTTCAAGTAGACTGATTTTTCACCAACACTAACTACTTCTTCAAGAAGGGCCTGAGCTGGTTTTATATAGCTTGAATCCCCTAGAGAAATCATATAAGATTCTGATCCATAGAAGTTGGAAGATAATTGATATTGTGATGCTGAAGAGGAAGGATAACTGCTATCCGATATCGAATACTCAGGATTACATGAGTAAATGGGATTCATGAGATCTGAAGTTAAGGGTCTTTGCATCCAGGAGCCTAGAGAAAGTGATAACTTTTGCGTTGGAACACCGGTTTTATTTGATGTTTCAACAAGATTAGGCAACTGTCTAGTTTGGTTTAACTCTGTCGGATGAACTTGAAGGAGGTCAATTGATCTAGACATTCTTTCTCCAAGAGTATGATTAATGTTAGGCAAAGAGTGATGATATGCATTGCCTCTTAAATCAGCTGCAAAAGCATTTAAGCTTTGGTTTTCATATTGGTTTTGATTTGAGCTGGAGTGTTCTAGATTAAGAAATTGGTGAAGAGTGTTTGATGTTGGGGGTGAATCTTGGTTACCCATGAGTTATGGTAGTGGGAGAGAATTTTGTTGTTAAATATAGGCTTGAAAACTATGAAGTGGTAGCAACTCTGTTACTACTATATATGATTTGCTGAGTTTTAGAGAGTGGAGGACAATCAACAAAATGGAACTCGGTAAAGCAACTCGTTGGATACAATAAGATTTTCGAGTGCTTAAGCAGATAAAGACAAGCAACTAACAAGATATGATATGAGTGAACTCCCTACGCTTGATAGTAGTTCATTTGCAGAACAAAGCAAAGATTCCCTCTCTCTCTCTCTCTGTCTCTCGCACACACGGGGAGAATCCCACATGATGTATATAGACACGTAAATATACACACTCAGGACAGATAGCAGATATATTACAGATATTTAGCTCAAGGTCGACCTAGCTACATGTTTTAGGGTGCAGCTGGAGCTGTAAACCTAGAGACATAGACCCCTGCAAAATCTACAAAGCAAACGAAAAGAAAAATAAATAGTCAAGTGCAAATGTTGAAAATGACAAAGAGGTGGTCCTTTCTTCCCTGACTACTAAAAAAAACAACCAAAATCATCAAGCTTTCAGCTTTAATGCCAATTCTTACATTTCGTTGGGACACTAAAAAGTTCTCAGCAAACTCCTCAGCCTCCACTTCTTCCTCTCTCTCCTGTATATATAAAGGCTATCGTTCAAATAGAAACCAATCTTAGAATAGAAACTAGAAACTAACCTTCACAAAAAATGTCTTAAATTAATTTACCAACGTTCAGCAAAAAAAAAAACTGTTCACAGCATGAATAGTTTTTTTTTTTTTTTGGCTGGATAGAGGGTAAATTATTATGCGTTTTTGTATTGGGGTATCCTTAGTTTGGTCATTAGATTAGCTTGAAATGTTTAATTTGGGTTTGGTTTCTAATTTCTATTCTAAACTAATTTCACAAGACCCTATATATACATGCCCTTGTGACTCTATGACCCTAGAAAGAACCCAAAATTAGATTGTTCTGCTGATTTGGATTCTGTCATCTGAATAAAAAAGAAAGAGAAAAAGTGGGCTGTCTTTTGCACACTCCCAGTTTTAAGATTGTCTGCTGCTTGTGAATCCTGTTAGCATAGAGGAATATCTTAACTTTACCTGTCACATGTTGCTATCACACAATTAAAGGATGTTGATAGGACACTCAATAACAAATTATACTAAAAACAACATAATATTACAGTACTATACTATAACGTGTTACTGTAGTTTGTGTAGTGTGTGTCCATGAGCACAAGCTACGAATGCTACTAATTTTATGACGTTCAATATCAGTTAAAAACGTTCACTAATGTAGCACTTCACCAAACTCCAGCATATAGTTTAAGCATGCTGGTGAGCTTTAACTGTTTTTGGTTTTCTGGAGACTGAAAGATTTGAATTTAGTGAACCATAGATTTGATGTAGTGATGAGATCAATCATCTATACTGATTTCAAGATTGGTTTGTAAATTGAAATACCGGAGTAATGATTACTAGCTTAATGTGTTGTTTTACCTCCTCTCTCCAGTAAACTTTCTTGTGATTAAAGTTGCTGCACCAACTGACCACTAGAAATCTGTACCATATCAATGTCTCTGTTTTACCCGTACCCTATATCAATTTCACCTATATTCTTCCCCTCTTTCCATTCACTATTCACATTATTGAATCCATGAAATGCTTTTTAGTTGGTTGCGTAGAAATATATTAATAAATAGTACATGTTCAATGAACTCCAGAGACCGTAACCAGCATTCTGAGCACCAATGGTTTCTTGAGCACATATAACAAGAAGCAAAAGTGAATAGTACATCATCGTAAATATATGTCTTACATCAGGGAAATGCTGCATAAAAGCTTTAATAATTGACATAAGATTTTGTTTCTTTTTAGAAAGGGAATCAATGTACCAGCAAATATAGTTGCTCTAATGACAAAAGAGTTGATACATCAGTGTCACATTTCTACAGAATTTGTACACTTGTTCAATATATACCACAAAAAATGTTTCATTCATATCTTTACATTAGGCAAACTAAATAGGGTCTTTTTCTAATATGTCCCATTTTACAAGATAAATTATAATTGTATCCCATGTTTATTTATAATTATAAATATATCCCAAATTATGATAATGTCCCATTTTTTAGTATAATCATGATTAATTCATTAACTACACATTATCAAAAGACATTTTTATCCTTTATTTGCTACAATTGATTTCTTACGGTGACAAATTAGTTTGTCTGTGATTAGTCCTCTGATGAATCATATGATTACAGGCCATATACAATGCAAATTAAATATCACGATACACGGTATAAACAACCGATACAACCGCGGTTAAGTCTCAAACATGTAGTTCATTGAGCAAAGAAACCAATTAAATTAATTCACTGAATGTATTATGCATGTATCAGCTGACTCTTGATTCTCCAAGAAATATGAGAAGTGTGAAAGTGTCTCAAAAACTAGTGCGCTGTTGTCTTCTATCTTTTACTACTCCCCTAATCTGCATGACAATAAGTGGTAGAAGAAGAATCACCAGATGTTGCTATAAGAAGACCTTGGCCATATGTGTATTAAGGATATTTCTTATCAACTGGCTGCATGTCGCAAATACAGGATGGAGATGAAGAACAGTGCCCCTGCGGGGCCGATGTGGTGGCAGCAGTGGGGGTAAGAGAGAAGAAGAAGGATGGATGTTTTATTATTATGGGTATTATGATCGTAATATACATATAATATATCTATAATTATATGTATATGAGAGCAATTCCAAGAGATCCTTTATATGACCTTCTAACTCAAATTATAAGGGATTGTGTTTAAAATTGTGCTCCAATAGGCTCTTAACTTTTCCTTAAAAAGTTAAGAGCATCATGTCATCCCTTATCTTTAAGGGCTCCCTTATTTCACTTTTATCAATAAAATATTATTTTCCCTCCTCTTTCCAATTGTTTCCCTCTTTTTTTGTTCTTGCTTCCTTCCTTTTATTTATTATTTAATAATTATAAGGATCAATATAAGGAAGTTTGTTGGAGTTGTCATACCTTATAATATCCTAAATCACTAAAAGCCTAATATTTTATAATATTTATAAGGAAAACACAAGGAGACTGTTGAAGTTGCTCTGAGTTAACTTTAACTATAGGACATAATTACAATTATTCAATAAAAAAGAACATATTCTTAATTGATCTTTAGAAATGAGACATATCAAACTAATACCCTTAATACTTATTGCTTGCTACACATATGCAAAATTTGAACCTCTCTTCTAAACTTATCACTATAGCAAGTGTCATATTATCCCACCTTTGAAAAGATTGTACCTAGTGCACAAGGTTCTAGCATTTTCTAAAAAGATCTCAATGTACGAAACCTTGCAACATTACTCTTATTCTTCGTGCTAACCTTGCAACCTTACCCTTATTCTTCGTGCTAACCACTTCTAATGTACACAAATTTAAAGAAATCAGACCATGGTTCATCTTATCAAATGCCACAATTAACATTTGGGGGCTGCCAGACTTAAAATATTTTAACCAAATTATAGTCACGGTTTGCCAAGCCATGTGAAGCTAATCTTTAGTATTAGCATTGCAATGCAAAATTTGATGTTTGATTGCCAATTGTGAAATCACCATAAGAAGAGAGATCATATGGGGTAGCAATTGCGTTTAGACTCCCATCACTTGTTTGGTTGGATGTGATAAACTTTTGTGGACATATGTAATGTTCATCTGCACCGGACCAATTGTCACCATGCAAACTTGTCACCTCACTGTCAATAGCACCATCTCCCTGAGGACGATTCTTGAAATCTAGTCTTGTTGTTGACCCTTTCATATTTAGATTGTAGCTGGGATCAGCCTTTGAGACGTTAAATTGCCTCATATGGTCATCATAAGTAGCTCCGGACATTACACTTTCCTTCACCTCCTCCCTCTTGTCTGCCTCTAAATCTCCGAACTCCTCTTTGTACATATCTTCGACCATCGGTTTCCAAAGACGCACTCGAGCATTTATAAACCAGTTTGCGACCTGCCCAAACAAAAAAAAGTCTTGATGAGTAATTAGTAGTAACTAGAAGTGATTAAAAGAACTCTTTTTAGACTTGCATGTCTGCTATTTGATAAAACCGCAATTTGATATCAGTGTCTGCCTGTCTGGTTGTATTTTTCCCTAACAATTTCATGCTTTGAACTCTAAGTTATGACTAATTAATTCTAACTGAGTGAAATGTTGATTATGTATTGCTTACTGTAAAAGCATGTGAATAGAAAATCATTAAATATACCTGGCTTCTAGAGAGACCTGCCTTTCTCGCAAGCATGGACTTCTCTGAATCTTTTGGATAACTGATAAACATCAAAGTCAGATATGAGGAGTTCTTTATTGTTTGTTATATAAGGTGTTTGCTATGTAGTGCAACTCTATATATATATATATATATATATATATATATATATATATATATATATATATATATATAGGGTCCTACTCTACTACAAACTAAAATTAACTACAAACTACAAACTAAACACTAATTTAATATTTCATGCTAATCTAATGATCAAACTAGGGGTACCCCAATACAAAAAGTGTTTAAAATAATTGGCTCCATTCAACAAAAAAAAAAAAATCACTGTTCACGTGATGACGTGGCAGTGGATTTCACTGGTTAACGGTGCTTCGCACCTTCTTGTACGGCGCTTCGCGCCTTTATCATTCTAAAGTTGTAAGGAATGGCAATCAATGGTAAAGCCAATAGACGATTGACGGGTGTGTCGAGGGCCTGCGGCCCTCATGACTACTTAACTCATCCGTTTACTGTCTTAAATGCTTCGGATTTCCACGACAAGTTTTTTTTTTTTTTTTTTTTTTTAGTGGATAGAGCCAAGTATTTTAAACATTTTTTGTGAAGGTACCCTTGGCGGGAATCTTAGAATAAATGAAATATAATTAATCTAGTGTTAGTTTGTAGTTTGTATTTAAGGATTGGTTTGTATTTGAGCAAAAGCCTATATATATAAGCTAAATATGGTGACGAAAAGTAGTTACTCGGAAACTTACGGATTTAGAAAATGCTCAAACAGCCAAGCACGAAGGACTGAAACAGAGCTTTCGGGCAATCCTTTTTGTGGTCTCCATGAATGTCGCATGATACCAAGCTGCTGGAAGGTCCTTTGTTCCCTAATTTGCTTATCAACATAGCTGAGACGAGGCAATAACGAACTATTTGGTGCATCATCCTGCTCCCCTAAGTTTTGACGGCAAACTTGGATCTGCCTGGTAATTGCATCACGCAAGCATCGAAATTGGCAAGATATTGTTTGGCGTGCTAGTGATGTGTATCGTTTAGCAGCCCCACCTCCCGCTATCATCTGAAATGATGTTTCTACAATCCTCATCTGATGGTAATACTGTTTATATCTTGTATCAACCTACAAACATAATAACGTTACAGAACATACTTGAAAAGGACATGCAGATAGAATATGCACACAGAACACTGATACACCTACCTAGAGGAAGAAGCTTAAGTAAAAACTACAAATAACACTTTGTACCATGATGCATGATTCTAAAATAAGATTTATACATATAAAGATTTCATGCTGAGGCATAAGAATTACCTCCTTTAATAAGGACAATAGTTTCGTCAGCTTGCTATCTTGTTCCAGCAGTTCTGCATTCGAAAGTGCAATGGAGGATTTCGTAGCAGACTCGTGAATGCTAGAAGATATTGCATTCACTGATCGAAGCCCAGGGTCACACTTAATATCTGAGATACTCCCTTCACATCTGCCAACCTGACTAAGATATTTTAACTTTGGTTGCTTTACAGCTTCATAAACATTCACTACTTCATCAAGTAATTGTTGTGCCCCCTTGAGATAATTAGAGTTTAAAAATGCAAACTGTGATCCTTCAAATGAATTCTGATCAAATTGCGTTTGTCTAAAGCTATCAAAGTTGTTGAAATTCCCAAAGCTCGTTATATCTTCCGTGTTTCCAGTTATACCAAATGATAAAAACTCGCTAGTGTTTGATTCTTCATTCGGAGATCCTAGCTTCCTTGAATCTTGAATTAGGAAATTTATTAGTTGCAAGGGATCTGAATTTCCAAGCTGGTACTGAACTGAAGGCAACTGTCTTGAAGACGATAATTCTGCACCAAGGCTAAGAGATAATCTTTGCTCATGTGGATCTTCGCTATCTTTTGATGTTCTTGAAAGACTATGCTGCTTAGTAAGCCTAATATTTGGTACCCTCTCTGACATATGTAGCTGTTGAGATAATGATGAAGGACTCACACGGTCATCCATTAGTGGAAAGAACACACCCCTCTCGGTGCCCCCAACATAAGGGATTTCATCACAACTTTTTGGAGATAGAGAACTTCCGGACTTTAGCTTTGGGCATGAGTCATCAGTAGAAGTTTGGTTCAAATAGAACAAGTTATCAGGAAAGCAAGATAATTCATTATAAGAATCAAGCTTTTGAATAGGCACATAAGGAGCTGTCAAGACATGGCTTTCTTGGTTGCTTGAATCAGGATAATATGTATCCATTCTTTTCCTGTACATGAAAATTATACACTTCTTATTATATTGCGAGTTAGTAATATACAACGGTAATAGGATTCATATATGGAGAAAAAAGTCCGATGTTGAGTTTCAGTAGTCCCTTGCGTTGTTACATAATCCCAAGTATTTATGTACTTAAAATGACCTTGGTTTTTAGCAAAGATACACCACCCTAGTAGCTTGAGGGAAAATAGACAAATCAAAACTTAATGAGTAGAAATGGATTTTGTGTTCCAGTGAACATGATTTTGGACGAAACTATGCGCTAAACAACATAAGCTTCGAAAAAACAGAACAAAACAAGAAAAACATGAGACCTTGTGGTGTTCGAACATCAAAAGCACTTGCTTGTCTTTTCAAGTTTAGGTACTCCGTATTATAAACAACGGCGATATGTAGACAACACCAGAGGTCATTGATGATACAACATGCAACATATAACACAATAACACTAAGATGCTTCAATATAAAGAAACAGAACACTATAAATATGAGAAAAAAATTACCTAATCCCCTAGAACACAATATTACAAAAGTATGAAGCCGATGAAGCCGACACAAACGGCAGACTGGAAAAATTGCAGTATATTTTGAAACACACATCATAAAACCTACCAGTAAATACTGAAAACTCAAGAAATTAAGGAAACTGGCAAAAGTAAAGAAGTGAGGATACCTGGTAGTATTTACAAGAAACTGAAAGAGGTGCTGCAGAGTATGTGTCTGCAGACAATGGGCTGAGAAGGTGCTGAAAGCATAACACAATGTCCTCAGTTAAACAGTTCTTCCTAAAAGGGAGACAAGAGAAATGGCCAATAAATTCAAATAAATAAGACTATTTATCATTCAACAATGACAATGATAAAAACGATATAATATGAAGAATAATAATAAAATAAACATGATTGCCCAAAAACTTGAAATTCTTGATTAAAAAATGTTAATATTTTTGTCAAAGATCCCACCTTTCTCACGTGTGGACAAAAGAAGAAGCCATAGAGTTGCCCACAAGGCTAATTAAAAAACTAAAATGATACTCCCTCCCTCTCAAATAATTTTTTCTGTTTACTTTGGACATCTTTGCTAACAAACTTTGGATTGTTAATATTTTTAATTTTATATTATTATTAATTATAAAAATTTAATTGTATTGAAGTACTAACAAATACGAATCCAACAAGATCACTCATGAGTATATTTGATCTTACAAATTAGGTGTAAATTAATAATTTATCTCATGTAACGAACAAAACCGACATTCTAAATGAGCAAAGTTTTATGAGATAGAGAGAGTAGTAATATTCATAAATGTTTTTTTTAAATAAAAACAAATATATTATAGTTGGTGTTACTGTTCATGTTAATAGTGTTTGCTTCAAGGGTGAGGGAGGTTTTCAGACCACTAACCACCAGTTGGTAGACCTAAATCCTCCTCCCCCTTAAACCTTCATCTAAAGCATTGTTGTAGTTGTGTGTATAATTTTACAAATTAATTGTATAAAATATAACAAGATATATAACAAATGAAAGCAAGCTACCTAGAGCTTTGTCTGTTTTTTTCTATAAAGAATTAAATTTAATGTTTGGATTTTTTGAAGGAGTTGGTGAAGGAGTGGCAAACTGGTACGCTACAGACGTGGCCTAATAGTTTTTTTAATTGCTGCCAAACTTATTCCATTGGCGGCATTTCTCAAGTCTTGATATCGCGTAAATGTAGGGATTATACATTAGTCACGCACAAACTTCTTTTTCATTTTTTTTCTTTTAAAAAATGCTAAGAAATTAAAAAAAAAATTCAAAAATTTTCCCAAATGCCACATGTTTTCTTACCATTCATATAAATCCCCGATTAAAACTCTTCATTTTGTTAATTCAACATCTACCACATTATTTTGGAAATATTTTTAAAAAGTTTTTTTGGTTTCCTAGTATTATGCATCTTTGCTTTACATGAAAGTTAAATATCTCTTTTAAAAAAACAAAATAGTTCAAATGGATGGCACTTGTTTAAGAAAATGCTCAGACTACCCCATATCGTAATTCATCTGGTAATTTGTATGTACTTCAAATTTTGGTTTGTTGGATAGTTTGGGCCAACACCCTACTAACAGGCTAACAGGCTATAGCCATTAGAAACTGAAACTAGATCAATTACAAATTCACAAAGCGTTGCTTAGGTCTTTTACAATCCACTTCCGGCCCAAGATTTCACAGAATTTAGCTAACGATTAAATTTGTAATCCAAAGCTACACTTTGATCTAGGACCAGAAAGTAGCCATCGAATTTTGCACAATATTTTACCTATCTACGCAGAGTGCTCTGCCGAACTAATAGCTGAAATAGATTTCCAAGCTGCTGTAGAGTTCCAGTCAGTCTACACAAAACACTTAACTCCTCTTTCAGAGCTATGTGGAAATTTCTGCATGGTCTTGAGAACAAAAGGACCGACATTCAAAAGAAGGTGCAAAATTCTGAATGTGCGCTTGTCCCAGATGCGACACGTCTAGTTATGTGATTTCTAAACACGACCAAATGACATTAAAAGATGGTTAAGGTGACTTCCTAGTTAATTAAGCAGAAAAAACACAAGAGAAAACATAACATGAAAAGAAGATGCCTAGTCAGCCGCTCACATGTTGACAGTATATAGCCACACTTACAGAGCGTCATCACAATGTATCGTCTTCTGCCTCAACTTGCTTCCCAAACTTTCTCAGTGCAAGTGAATATATTGTTTTTCGCCTTGTCGATGTTCCAGCAGCTACCACTTTGACAGCCTGATGACAACAAAATTTCACAATCAGCACAAAGCAGGCTTATAGTCTTATGGGTCGGGAAAGACTTGCACAGAGACCAAATTTGTTTCTCACGAAAATTATAACTCTATAAAAATGAGATTCAGCTTCCTTTATTGGACAAGCTGGTATAACATTTTATATGATATTTTCATTTCAAACAACAAATCATTGATATTTGATAGCAAGCCACAACTAGATCTTATCAAGCCAAAATACAGAACTGAAACAAACTTAACAATTGCAGGCTATTAAAACAGGTAATGTAATACAAAACTATGAACTATCACGCACCACTTATTCTACCACCAAACTCTAAAAATATATGATAATAGATCTATGAACTACATGCATGCCATGTATCAAGCAACAACAAAGTATAAAACAACCAATCCATACACTTACAAATTTGAACAATGAAAGACAAAATGAAGCAAATAATACCTCGGAAAGACTGTGGCCGTTGGATATCAATTCTCCAAGTTCATTTTCTAGCTTAGATTCTGATGGAGTTTCATCAATGCATATCGCCTTTCCTTCAATCAAGAATGTTATCTCCCCCTTTGGCGTGCGAGTCGAGAACACTTTTTTTGCATCACCTAGGGTGCCACGCCAGAACTAATGAGAAATTATCATTTGGTTAGTGAATCAAGTGACTCAATCATCATTACATAATATGTATGTTAGTAAAGTAACGAATGCACCTCTTCGTGTATCTTAGTAAGCTCCCGAGCCATGACACATTTCCTGAAGCGAATCCAGATTTAGTCATAATTATACATTTTGTCAAGAGAAGAATTATGTGTTAAGATCTATAGGGACGTCCTCATACTTTGTGCAATTACACCAGATTTTAAATTATTAGTAATAGATATGATACAGATATATACCTCGAGTCCCCAAATACTGAAGAAGTCTCTTCAAGAAATTGGCAAAGCTTGTGTGGAGGGACAAAGAATATCTGGGTAGTTGCTTCATTAGAAGAAACTGACAACCTCTCCTTTCTTGTTCCTGCATGCTTAGGAAGAAATCCAACTGCATATATGCTGAATCATAGCAAATGCAATTCCAAGCTGTTTACACTATCAAAATTGTACGGTTCAAGTAAGCAAGTTACCAAATGTGAACTCATTGGTTGGCAATCCAGAGGCTGAAACAGCAGCTACTAAAGCAGACGGACCAGGAATGGGCGTAACAAGTATGTTTTTTTCCGTACATAACTTGGCCTGCATTAAGATTACAAATGTAAAAGAAGGCTTGTAACTGGGTGCAGTAAAAAGTACAATCACCTACTCCATTTAGCTATTGAGTTCATTAAAGCAAACCTATCTGCTATACATGAAGAGTTATACTATTTAACGATTGATCCTCACAGAAAGGATGTGAACCTATATGGCTATATATAAGCTAATAAACCAATTGATAACCTATTCTGGGTTGTGAAAAGAGCAAAACAACTAAGTTTAATGATTGATCCTGATAGAGAATATGTGAACCTATATATAAGCTAATGAACCAATTGATAACCTACTCTGGGTTGCGAAGAGAGCTAAAACAAAGGAACGATGTTAAGCAAAAAAATAGTTCTAGTATCGGTCTTAGCCATACAAATGTACCCAATTAACTTATACGTAATAAAGAAAGAAGCGGAATTAAGGGTTCCGTAAAGATAAGCTTCCTTACCAAATCCATTCCAGGATCACTAATGCCAGGTGTTCCAGCATCACTGATCAAAGCGACAATTTCACCTTCTTGCAACCTCTTCAACACAGCTTGTTCCCTTTGTAACTCATTAAATTTGTGATAACTCAGCTGAAATTCTAAAGCTTACAATTAAACATACAGTAAATAAAAAAAATCAAATCTATTACAACAGTTTACAAAAGGAAGCAAAATATGACATACAAGGGGAGTTTTGATATCGTAATGTTGAAGCAACCTTCCTGAATGCCTTGTATCTTCAGAAAGTATTACATCAGCTGATTTTAAGACCCTCAGAGCACTACCATAAATACAACCATCCAATTAGCAAAAAAACGATCAAAAACAAAACCTGTGAGCATTGCATATCTGACACTACCCTTAAGTTGATTCAATTATCGACAATCTCATAGACAATCCAAAAACAACACAACATGGACCAACTAATCCAATTACTACTACTCATTTATTAAAATTGTATTCCTTAAAAGTTACTAACTCTAGTCACATTTCAATAGGCATTAAAACAACACATTTACAAACACAAACACAACCCGAAACTCGAAACTGACACCCCTCACCAAACTACTACACTGATAACCTCCCAGAAGCAAAAAAGATACGATTTTTCTATAATAAAACAACAGTAAAACACATTAAGCAGCAGTAATTGGCACTAACCGAAGAGTGATATCTTCAAGATTACCAATAGGGGTTCCAACAAGATACAAACCAGGCTTCAAAATTCCCTAAAAAATCAACAACCCATATCACAAAATCAACATAATATACTATAACCATTATAAAAATAATTAAAAAACAAGAGGGTAAATAAAAAGTTTACCTTTTTAGAAGGGGGCTGTTGTTCTTGAAGAGAAATGGGTTGTTTAGGGTTTTGAGAAGTGGAACAGAAAAATGAGAGAGTATTCATACGAAAAAGGGTGGGGATTGAAGTTAGTTTTGGAGTGAAGAAGATGATTTTTTGAGGTATAGTACAAGAAGAAGAACGCATAAGGGCTTTACTCGACATAGCAACAACTGAAGCTGCCATTCAACTAAACCCCCGGCGGTGAATTTATCTCCAGTTCTCCACCCTTTGCATTGCTTTCTTATATGGCTTTAATCCGATTTTAATATTTAAAGAAATTAGATATGATTTTTAATCCTAATCACTTTCTTTTGGGTTTCTACAGCATTAAATTAATATAAAAAGTAATTTATATAATCGATGTAAAATTCATTTTTAATTATATTTTGATATCAAATTTAATTGTACCTTTATTTTAATTTCACCCTTGTATTCCTAATTTTCCTAGAATTTTGTATTATCATCTAATAAAATATAAAAAATTATTGGAATTCTACAATAATTGTAATTCTATAATTATACCTCTACTGAATTGCACATAAATATATGTGTTCTATTTTTTAGAAATTCTTAAAATATTTTAAATTAAATATTAGATGATTTTAATTACTTTTTAAAAAAATGTAAAAGGACATTGCACTTGGTTGTTTGTTTGTCGTAAATTATATTTTTGCAAATAATTTAAGAAAATAGTAAAACTGCAAATAAATAAATAAAAGTAATATTATGGTAATTTTTAAATTAACAACTAATTTAAATAAAAAAAACTAATATATGCACATTGGAATCGAGAACAAACTACCTTAGACATTCTCAATTCCAAGTTATTCTTATATGGGATGGGGACAATCTGGTGTCAATTTTAATAAAGGATGTGCAACTATAAATAAGGGTGTGTGCGTATTAACTTTTTAAATAAATTTTTTGAATCCCTACTTTGCACGAGTTATTATCCAATATTATTATTTAAAGTATACCCGATCAAATTAAATGTAATCGATCAAGGTACATTACAAATAATAATCGATTAAAATATTTAATATCACTAAATTAACAAATTCCAATCCCACATAATATTGTAATAATTTTTAGTACTCAATTTATATCCCAGCATTACTTCTAGGAAAGTAGCCACAACTGAAACTTTTGTTTATCACAGTAAGTCTGTAAGACTGTAACGATTGACAATGTATCTAACATGTTACACACACTTTGTAGAAACAACACTGGGGTCACAGTCATCTCACTTTCACAACGTTTCAGCACACAAACTGGGCTCTTATTTATTTTGGATTTAAAGGATTTTTGTAAATTTTAAAAAATTAGGATTATTCGATTAAAATGTTAGAAAGCTTCAAAGGTCACATATTTGGATAATGAGATTTTGGTTGCGATATTCATAGTGTCAGTGTATGTGTCTAAAAACTTTTTATATTGGATTGAAATTTGAGGAGGAAAAGTGAACTTTTTTATTATTTTCATTATTTATTATGTACACGAAAGACAAATTATGTTACAAAGATGAACGCAAGTCCATAAATGAAATTTCGAGTGTGCAAAAGTGTTAGATTATTAATATAAGATCTCGGTAAGACCTTCCTAGTGACTGGTTACAATGAAATCGTATACTAGTTTGGCTCTTAAATTAACCAATCCTTAAAAGTGTTGTTGTTACACTAACAAAAGCATAACTTAAATATGGTTCGATCACCATATTGTATGACCAGAGAAGCCATAGAGGCAGCCTACTAACTTAAAAGAAAATTAGAAATATGAGAGTCTGCCTACATATATATAGCTTATATGGCTTCCCAGGAAACAGAGAAATCTGAGGAACAAACTTTCTTCTTTTATCTTGCCTAGGAATGAGTTCTTAGAAAGGTTTGAATATAATCACAAATTTACGGTTACACTTTATCATCATGAAACCACCACCTAGTCTCTTTTGGAGATCTACCATTCCTACAATTCTTCACGTAGCGATCGTTGTCAGCTGGCCGTTGCTGCAAATAATAAAGAGCATAAAGTTTAGTATATATGTTTTACTACACGAGTCCAATATTGCAAAAGTATTTTAGGGTAGGTAGAAACATCTAATCTGGTCAAATTCAAACCAAACCTTCTCTGTGGAGCTTGACAACATGGAGAGTATGCTAATGCAGACAGAACTTACTGTCATTGCTGGAGACCACGAATCATACACTATATCTGTGTTAGGAGTTGTCCCACATCGATTGTGGGAGGGGTAGATTGCTAGTTAATAAGCAGCTAGATTAACTCCATTAGTATGAGGCCTTTTGGGATGTGCCCAAAAACAAATCCGTGCGGGCTCGGCCCAAAGCGAACAATATCATACTAATGTGGAGTTAAGGCTCGCTTAGCAAGCCCAACAAGTGGTATCAGAGCTTCAGGTTATAACGGTCCATAACGATCTCAATGGGTTCCAGAATGGATCCAGGAAGAGGCAGATGGGCTAACCCGGATTGGGCTTAAGGGGGAGCAGGTGGGCCTTCCAGTATGGGCCTAGGGGGAGCCATGGGCCTAGGGGGAGCCAGATGGCTTGTCCCACATCGATTGTGGGAGGGGCAGATTGCTAGTTAATAAGCAGCTAGATTAACTCCATTAGTATGAGGCCTTTTGGGATGTGCCCAAAAACAAATCCGTGCGGCCCAAAGCGGACAATATCATACTAATGTGGAGTTAAGGCTCGCTTAGCAAGCCCAACAATCTGTACGGAAAAGAATCAGTCAAGTACAGTGGCAGCATAATTTGGTTCAACTCAAGTACTCGGCTAATTGAATACTAAAAGAACTAATCTTAAACATTACAAAGGAGTTCTCCCTTTCCTCGTGCATCACAGCACCAAGAATAATAGCAATTACAGAAGGTAAAACTTTGTCAATCTATAGCGGCAAACCATAGTTGCTAGATGATCCTAATACATGTACATGTATACTTGCATTTTAGGTTAGTATTTACAATATATCAGTTAAATACTTCAATATGAGTGTCTGTGTGGTCACGCCTTCTGAAACTTCATCTCTAATCTACTATGTGTGATGAAAGATAATATGCTTATGTTTCTCACATCTATCAGTCTGATATTTCCTAGTATCAGAGGTATGGCTCCAGTAAGAATTATCTAGCACATGAAGATCAAAGACTTGTAATCTCTCTACATACTATAAGCCCCAAAATGCTTTAATTAGAAATAACCATGATGCTCCACTTTAAATTTAATTCAAGCACTGTCCATGTCACCCAAAAATGAAATTTTTTCAAGAAATACCTTCAGAAAACAAGAATTCCACCACTTTGACGTCACCAATATAGTTTCTTTAAACATTCAAAAACAATCATGTTTATAAGTAAGAAATGATAAGTAAAAAACGTAGAACTTTCAGGAACATTTTTTAGAAGCTTGTTGCACGTGCCAACACATATACGATTGTTAAGAATGGTCGACGACATACTCTTACTTGTGCTCGTTTTCACGTGCCACTTGTTCAACGATCTTTGGTGCTCTCTCGTGCTTCTTATGATTTTATTAACTTGACGGAGTCGAGTTCTTTTTAGTGGAGGAGGATTGATGCAGGACAACGGGTCAAAAAGTCCAAAGAAAGTATTTGGGAACAGTATAGGAGGCTTTGGAAGCCCATTTGATTAGGTTTTATTGGTTATAATTTAATTAGGATAATGTTCTCTTATTATATTAGAGTTTTATTTGTATTAGCAAAGTACTTTAGGTTATTATATATAGGACTATTGGCTTGTAATCTTTTCAGAGAACATTATTATTGATAATGTTTTGACGTTGTTTTAAAGTTCTCTTGCGAGAGATTTCTTCCAGAAACCCTAATACCCAATAATCTTCCCCCTTCTACCTTAAAATGTATGTACTAAGAATACTCAAAAGCCAAAAAGAAAAAACAACCTTCCAACTTCAGTAAACTATACAGGCAATGAAAATTCAAGCCAATTACATAGAAAGTATGATCATGTGCACAACTCACAAGTTAAAAAAGTTTATGCTTAAACTGAAGGGTGTTTTTTAATGCAACAGATGTTATTTGAATCAGCATGTTTTTATCACGTTTTACTAGAAAAGGTGCTTAAGAAGCCATCAAGCATAAACACTGATGCATCATGCAATATTATGTAAAACATATGGAAAAGCATTCACCATATATATCGCGCAAAATGGGCTAATTGCATAAGTTTGCCTGCACTTCACAGCAAGGCATTATAATACTTAAGATGCTCAGTATACACATCAAGCAAAGAATTTAGAATTAGCCACAGGGCTAACTTGGCCAAAATATTTCACATACATAACCACTGAAATAAAATATGATAATACAGAGTAGAGAAACGAACCTAAACAGATGTGACCATTGCTATATATGTGAGGATGAAGTGGAGCCGGAGGGATAAAAACAACCTGTCCAAATTTAACATAAAAGCCATTAGATACATCCTCAGTAGTCAGTACTCTAGAATATGGAAGTTAAAAAAGGCTCATATTAACATGTCAGATTGCAATCTAGTGCAATTCTACTTTAATCATATTTAACTGCGCATTACAAAAATTATTACACTTGTAATTCTGGAATTCCATATAATTGTCCAGTGGTCTGTGTCTGGTTTCCCCAATATTAGTCAACGAATGTCCATACACAAATATTTATTTCACTTTGAACAACATCAATAATTACACGATTCACAAGTGAACGACTTAGCAAGAGTATTGATATTCTAGTTCAAGCCTGAAGTCACCTTTTTAGTCAACATGACTAAAGTTATGATATAGGTCTCGATTCTTTTCTGTTAAGTAACCAACTCATCTAAAATCTTAAGGTGTTAGAGGAGGCCTTATATGGATCTTATATTATACTCTAACACTCCCCCTCACTCGAAAGCACAAGAGTGGATCACGGGCGCTCATCTTTGGAGCATAACTTGCCTGCGTGTCCATATTAAATATTGAGAATATTGGGAGTCGCAGAGAGTCGAACATGGGACCTATGTTAAGTAACCAACTCATCTAAAACCTTAAAAACCTTAAGGTGTTAGAGGAAGACCTTATATGGATCTTATATTATATTCTAACACTTTCAGTAAGTGATAATATAAAAATAAACTCCCTCGTAATCAAAGATAGGCGTATCTGGAGAAGTGATCCACTGGAACGAACAAAATTGTCTGATTCCTTAAGCTGTTAGTGCTAATGCCCAAGTTTAATTTAAAGAACTATCTTATAAGTTTAGCTAGTCAGTAAACGGCTTAGACTAACTAAACTTGTAGTACCATCTTGAAGACTTGAACACTATAAACAATATCAACTACCATAAAAATATTGCAGAGCACACACATAATTAGAATTAAATTTTCAGTCTTTTCCATCTCCTAGAAATTTCAATAAGATTATATGATATTTGCATATACAAATTACGAAAACCAATAAAACTTAGACAATAAAGGAAAAAATTGAAACCTGTGGAGCTTCCATGGGATAATGCTCAGGAAAATCAACTTGAAGCTGATAGGTTTCATTAGAATACAAAGTCCCCGGTGCACCAGTCACTTCAATTACCCATCTTTATATCAAAACGCATTACAACAAGATTAAATAAATTAAATACAACTGATCAAGTAGTTAAGAGCAAATAATAATCATACGAGTAAAAGGAAAAATAAATAAAGAAAGAAAGAACCTTTGGAGATTATCAGTAACTTTGTGTTTGAAGCCAACAGGTGGATTAACTTGCCATTCTGCTAGCTCCTTCTGTAACCTATTGCAAGCGATCTTGCTCAAGGCCTGTTTATAATCAAACTGTTTAAATGTAAGTATAGAAATCAGGGCAATAACAGTTGTACAGTATTTTTATCATACGAAGAGGTAATCTCATCTCAGAAACATTATTCTCGTAAATCATTACCTTTCGAGTAGAAGCAGAAGGGCTGGTCATGGTTTTTTAACATATAGAATTACAGATATATTATTATACATGGTCACGGTTCGTGAATCGCCGGTTCCGGTTCGTGAAAATCTTGAACCGGAATCTAAACCTTAACAGGATATAAACCGGCGATTCCGGTTTAGACGGTTCAGGTTCAGGGTTTGACCCGGTTCAAGACCCGGTTCCGGTTCCGGTTTGAACCTTATATATACATTATACTTGATACCCGGTATTGTAATGCTAAGTAATTTTTTAAAATTTGTAAGATGCAAACCGTTTTAAAATTTCAAGGATAATAGTTTCACTTTTATTAAGTGGTACTTTCACGTAAATTAATTGAATGTTAAATTCATTGGTACTTTTTTTTATTAAAACATTGGTAAATATATTACAATAAATTTTAAATGTTTTACAAGAATACAACAAACAATAAAATATATTACAATAAAATTTTACATAGCCAGTCATTACTAACGGTTAACCACCGGTTCGAACCGCCGGTTCACCGGTTTCAATACACACAAATCTGAACCTGAACTTTTAAAATAAATAAACCGGCGGTTTAGGGCCGGTTCCGGTTCGGGCCGATTTTGACCGGTTTTGACCCGGTCCGGTTTTCCGTTTCCGGTTCCGGTTCCGGTTTGGCCATGTATATATATTATTATAGATAGACAGGGGAGACAGGGAGACCGGGGATATTAGTTTTGTTGCAACTGTTGACTATTGTTACCTTTTTCTAGAAATGACCAGGGTGCACGTGCACGAGGACGAGTACACTATCAAACAACCAAATGAAAATAATGTTGAAACAAAAAATTATGAAATTTATTTTTAAATATTTTTAAATATTTTTAAAATTATATAATTAAATAAAATAGAGTATAATAATTTATTATGGATATAATTTAACTTTGTTATTTTTTAATAAAATTATTAGTAATAATAATAGTTATTTAATAAATGATATGTATTGATTATAACTAATAATATAAAATTTTAATGTAAATTTGTTGTTGCCGGGATTCGAATCTTGGATCTTTAGAAGAGCGATTTAAATATAGAATATTCCTTATTATTAGATCTAACGGCTATTATCTATTTACTAAATATCTAACGATCACTATTCTTTTAGATGGTTGAACCAAGTTGAACCAAACAACCAAATTATACCCATGTTTGTTTATTATATAATAGTATAGATAACATTGAATAATATTTATTATATTATAAAATATTATCTAAATTGTTTACTTAATATGGTATCAGAACCTCGAGTGAAAATTTGGTTTAGGAGGAGTATGAAATCAGAGTGCCTTAATCTTCTTTTATTTAATTCATTATCTTTTGTTTAGTTGCTTATTGTCTATTTAATTAATCGATATAAAATGTATCGTAATATTTGTTATAATATAAGATACTATTGAGATTTTTAGCGAATTTTATATCTTAAAATTTTAGATAAATTGGTAACTTGACAATAATAAAACTATATCTACAGGTGAGAAAAATAAAATCGAAAATCAGAAATCGAGCCAAAAACTGAAACACCGCATCGAAAAAAAGTAATCGAAAAAATCGTAAAAAAATCGTAACCGAACCGAAATATCGATTAGGTTTCAATTCCGATATTGACTTTGAAATCGAACTAAAAAACCAAACCAAAAATATGTATATATATATATATATATATATATATATATTATTTTAATAACTTTTATTTTAGTTATATATTTATATAATATACATAATGGAGTATATACTTATCTTTCTATAATAGTAATTTACAATATTTTTTTGTTTAGGGTAAATTCAACAGTGATCCAAAAATTCAAATTTGGGGCAGATTATCCCAAATTTTTCTCCAACAGTGATCCAAATATTGATCCAAATTTGGATCGATCACCACTATTCACTGATTTGGATCAGTTGATTTATAATTAAAATAATAATTTTGGTATTTATATATTTTTTAGTTTATTAGATTCAAAATTCATTTATGACTTTTTAATTATTTATTTAATAATAGTACGTAATTAATAAATTTAATGTGTTTTTCGTTAACTAAGAACACAATTTTAATATTATTTACATATATTAAAAATTTATATCTTTAATTTAATAAATTTATTAGATATAATATAAATAGTTAATAACGATTAAACATTAAATTTAAGAATATATTGTTTGATATAATATTTATATCTATACTATTATATAAAAGCCGAAACATTAAAAGTTTTGGTACCTGTTTTTTGGTACTAAGTGAATTTACTTATTTACCCTTCATTATAAGGAAAAATATATATATGATATCTATACTATTAAAACTCCTAAAATAAATAATAACATAATATAATTAATGGTAAGTAGTCGATTGCGTTTTTTCACATTTACTTTTAATTGAACGTATTACTTTTATAAATACCTACTATCTTAAAATCATTAATATATACCCGAAAATATCACATCATATATTTATGATATCTTTAATATTAAAACTCCTAAAATAAACAATAACATAATATAATTAATGGTAAGTAATCGATTGCCTTTTTTCACATTTACTTTTAATTGAACATATTACCTTTTATAAAAACCTACTAATCTTAAAATCATTAATATATACCCGAAAATATCACATCATATTTTTCAATTATTAATAAAATATATTAAAAATCTGTATACGTTGTACAATATTGTGGCTGAAGTGTTAAACCTTTTAATTGGCAAAGCAAGATCAACAGGAATGGTTAGGGGATTTTCTTTGAAAGAAGATTCTGTTCAGTTGACTCACCTCCAGTTCGCAGATGACACCTTGATTTTCTTAGAAGGTTCTTTAGAATATTTAAAGGTCATCAAACGTGTTCTTCAGTGTTTCCAGCTGCTTAAAGATTAACTTCTCAAAAAGTAGTTTGTTTACTTGTGGAAAAAACAGAGATCTAGTGGATTCAGGAGCAAAACTGTTGGGATGCAAGGTAGGTGTCTGGCCTCTCTATATCTTGGAGCTCCATTAGGTACTTCAATAAGGAGAAAAAAATTTTGGAACCCTCTCATCAAGAAGTTTGAAAGTAAACTAGCAAATTGGAGATGTTCTTCCCTAAATAAGGCTGGTAGACTTGTTTTGCTAAAATCCACAATAGACAGTTTACCAGTCTATTGGTTTAACATCTTCAAGGTTCCTAAGGGAGTTTGTGCAGAGATTGAAAAGATTAGAAGAAATTTCTTTTGGGGTCACTCGGAGGGAAATAAAAAAATGCATTATCTCAGGTGGAAAAAGATTACTCAGCCAAAAAAATTGGGAGGTCTTGGACTTTCAAATATTAATATGAAAAATTCTTCTTTATTAGGAAAATGGCATTGGAAGTGGCATAAGGAGAGAGATAATCTTTGGAACAAATGGGTAAGAGCAAAGTACGATTGTTCAAAAGGAGACACAATGGATAAGATTCTCAAAACAAATAAAGTCTCAGAATGCATTCAAGGTATAGTGGAGGTTGCAGGTAATTCAAGTTTGAAAAGAGAACTAGATAGGAACAAGTTCTTGTGGAAAATTAAGGATGGTGAAACAACACTTTTCTGGGAAGACAACTGGTATACGAAAGGACCACTAATGGATCTCTTTCCAAAATTATACAACATTTCAAATCTTAAACATGTCAATGTTAGACTTTTCAAGGATTTGGTGGAATGTTATCCTATAAAGGGGAAGGTTTTTTGGAGTAGAATCCTTAGAGCCTGGGAGTTGGAACTGGTAGAAAAGTTAATGAATATCCTTCATCATGTACAGCTTAAGGATGGGATAGATAGGTTGATTTGGACTCTAGTGAATGAGGAGTTTTCATCAGCTAGGAGTTATGCCTTAATGGATAAGGATATAGTAGAATCTCAGGTTGGTTGGAGGTCTATGTGGAAATTCAAAATCCCACCAAAGGTTAGTATTTTTCTCTGGAATTATTTTCACAATATTCTACCAACTTGTGGTTTCTTATCATCCAGAATTAGTACTTGCTCTCATATTTCAAGAATCTGTAAATGGTGTAATAATGAAGAAGAATCTCAGTCTCACATTTTCTGGAAATGTGAATTAGCAAGGTGGGCCTGGGATTTTGTTTCAGACTGGTGGAGTGTTAGGAAACAAGAATGTTTTGATGTTTTCTCTGATCCGTTTTCCTACAATCCAAGTGTTAGATCTGCATGGCAAATAACTTGGGCTGCAACATTATGGACAATTTGGCTATGTAGAAATCAGGCTGTTTTTAAGGGTTTGAAAACAAAAAAGTCGGAGTTTCTGTTTCTGATAGTGCATAGATCTCAAATGTGGTGTCAAGCAGTCAGTCTGATTGATAAGTCTCATATGTGGAACTCAAATCCATCAGGGCTAGTTCTTAAAACTAGTCTTCTGAATAAAGAGCTTTTGATGAGTAAGTAGGTAACATTAACTGGTTTCATAGATGGAGCTTGGAAGATGGAAAATAATTCAGTGATTCGAGCAGGTATAGGAGGATATGTCAAGGATTCTGAGGGGAATCTAGTTTTGATCTTTTCTGGTCCAGTGATAGCTAATACAGCTTTCCTATGTGAATGTGAAGCCTTTTTGTTTGTTATCAGAAAATTAGCATCTAGCAAATGGAGCAATTGCAGTAGTATAATATACTCTGATTCGGCAGAATTGATTAAAAGAATTCAGAAATCTAGAGTAAGTTTAGACCATCATTTTGACAAGGATGTTGAGAAGTTCCTAGTTAACTCGAGGTTAATGTTCAAGAAGGTGGATAGAGTGCTGAATCAAGAGGCTGACAATCTAGCAAAACAAGGTCTACTGAGAAATAAAATGCTTTTTGCTTGGTGCTAAGGGGTAAAATAGGGTGAGAGTGTGATCAAGACTTTGTATGTTGTTGGGTCATTCAAATAAGCAAAAGCAGAGTTTTGACTAGAGTGTGGGTTTTTTGTATATTGCTAAGCCCACCTCGTTCAGGCCCAAACAGATAATGTGAAGCGTCAATGTATTAACTCAGCAGCGACATGGAGTAACTGACCGCCTAGGGGATCTGTGCAGACAATTTTGGGAATTTAAGTTTTATAGAGCCATGCAATGCCATCAATATACACCCTTTATAGAGACCCTTTTACCTCTCTTTTTAATATCTTTTTACTATACCAAATATTATCAAACTTCTCAAGCAAAGCATGGCTATGTTGAATGTCAATCCGGGCTGGGAAATGCCTCGCAGAGGTGTGGTTAAAGTTAACGTGCATGGGCGTTTTGAAAATCAAAGACTTCAGAATGGAAACATCTCTGGAATTGGAGTGGTTGTTCGCGATAGTAGGGGCACAATCATTAGGATGCTAGCTGGTTCTCTGGGAATCGAAAATCGAAGGAGTAATGAACTGCATGCTTTTATGGAAGGTTTGAAGCTGATCTTTGACGATGATTATCCTAAAGCTATTCTTGAAACAGACCATGCTGCAGCCTACTGGGAGTGGAAGGACTCCATTGATGTACGGGCTAATCCAGCTAATGCCTTCATTATCCAGCAACTGAATACTAGGAAAGCTGATAAGAACTTCAACATTGAGATCCGTCTCACGGATTCTACTGATAATGCTTTGGCTGCTTATCTGGCACAACATGGTGCAGCTAATTGGAAGCAGATGGTGGTCATTGAAAGGTCATTTGGGCGTCTGTTTGAGATATGGAGTCTAGACATGGGATTAGGAAGGATTGGTCCTGAGTTTCATAGGATTCATGAGGAAGAAGTGAATGTGCAAGCCATGGTAGCAGAAGCCGAGAATCCTCCTAATCGGGTTGAGCATTTGGAGATCCCGGAAGGGTTTGTTAACATTGAGGAAGAACTTCATGCTGGAAACGTCTTCGTAGGTATGGAAAATTGGTAGTCTCTTACAGTTGCAGTTGAAGTTCTATGTTCTGGGCATGTTTCTGGGCATGTTCTGTATTTTCTTTATTATCATCTCATTGTCTGTGTTGAACTGGTTTGTCTGTGTTGATCTGGTTGGGCTTCGTAGTAGTAGTTCTATATTGTAGTGCTTGGGTTATTCTGATTGGGCCATATGTGGGCTGTGGTGGTATTACCTTGGTTGTTGTTGGACTCGTTTTATTTGGGCTCAGTCCTTTAATATATTTCCCTGCTTTTCAAAAAAAAAAAAAAAACATCAATCGTATCATACCGTACAATCATTAATATTTTCATTCAAATTAAAACACGTTAACTTTTTAATTTAAAACTAATATTATAATCATTAATATATACCCAAAAATACTACATCATATTTTTCAATTACATTAAAAGTTTTGGTACCTGTTTTTTTGTACTAATTAAATTTACTTATTTACCCTTCATTATAAAAAATATATATATGATATCTACTATTAAAACTCTTAAAATAAATAATAACATAATATAATTAGTGGTAAGTAGTCGATTGTTTTTTTTCACAATTACTTTTAATTGAACATATTACCTTTTATAAACACATATTAATCTTAAAATCATTAATATATACCCGAAAATATAACATCATAAATATATATATATATATATATATATAAATATATATATATATATATATATACTAGCTTATAACCCGTGCGAAACACAGGTTTTTTTTGATAGGTTATAAAATTTATTTAATACTATAATTATGTTTTTATATAATCCTTATTTTTAATAATTTTTTAATTTTAATTTAATATAAATTTATATAATGATATGCATGGTTTGAAATTTATTTTGTAAAATTCTAAATTAAAAATGTCGTTGACGGGACTTTGAATTTTTAGTAAATTAATTTAATCATATAATATATCTTATTATTAGATCTAACGATTCTTATTTATTACTAAAAATAATGATTTGAATATATAGTGAGATATTTTTGGGTGTATATTAGTTATCGCAAGATTAATTTTACATTAAAAAGTAATATGTTTTAATTACAAAAATTACTATTAAAAATAATTACGGAAAGATATGGTGTGATATTTTGGATATATATTAATTATTGTAATATTAGTTTTAAATTAAATGGTAAAGTGTTTCAATTAGAAGTAAAATCTTTAGAAAAAATGGGTAATTGAGTTGTTGGAGCAGAAAAAAGAGTCCAAGTAGAAGCTCAATATGGATGAAGGAATTTTAATCGGAATATAATTACGTTAACATAATAATTAGCTTTTTGAGTTGTTTTTGTAATTTAATTATTTATTTTAATAATAGGATAACCAAACCGAAAACCAAAACTTTCAATGTTTCAGCTTTAATATAATAGTACTAGCTTATAACCCGTGCGAAGCACGGGTTTCTTTTGATAGGTTATAAAATTTATTTAACATTATAATTATGTTTTTATATAATCCTTATTTTTAATAATTTTTTAATTTTAATTTAATATAAATTTATATAATGAAATGCATGGTTTAAAATTTATTATTTTTCAATTATTAATAAAATATATTAAAAATCTGTATACGTTGTTTATAAAAACATCAATCGTATCATACCTTACAATCATTAAAATTTCCTTTCAAATTAAAACACGTTAACTTTTTAATTTAAAACTAATCTTACAATCATTAATATATACCCGAAAATATTACATCATATCTTTCAATTATTAATAAAATATATTAAAATATTTATACGTTGTTTGTAATAAGGAAACATTAGTATAATCCGTAAACATGAATATATTAATCTATACTATTATATAAAAGCCGAAACATTTAAAGTTTGGTTGGTCGGTCGGTCGGTTGGTCGGTACAGTACCTGTTGATTTTACTTATTAACCCTTACTCAATTACAGATAAAATTTATCCTACTAACTAATCAATTTTCCTTTTCAGGTTAAACATATTATCTTTTCTATTTTTCAATAATTAAATAATTTCCTTTTTAGGTAAAATATAATATTTTTTATATTTTATCTAACTAAAATTTTTCCTTTATTAATCAATTTCCTTTTTCAGTTTAAACATATTACCATTTCTATTTTTGAATAACTAAATAATTTCCTATTTCAGGCAAAATACAATATCTTTTACATTTTATCTAACTAAAATTTCTCCTTTTTTAAAAATAATACGAGAAATTTTGTTTAATAAAATAACATAATTATATTATAATTACTATTAACTAATCAATTACCCTTTTCAGCCAAAACACGTTACCTTTTCTCTAACTAAAGTCTCTCTTTTTCCAATTATAACATGGACGGTTACTTTTTTTAGCCAAAACACGTTACCTTTTTTCTTTTCTCTTACTAAAACCTATCTTTTTCCAATTATATAACGGGTGTTTCTATTTAATAAAAATAAATAATAATATTATAATATTAATAATTAACCGATTACCTTTTCAGCTAAAATGTATCATCTTTTCTATTTTTTCTAATTAAATTCCCTTTTTTTAGAAATATCACGGGCAACATTAATTTCTCATTTTCTAAACACTATGAGCAATTTTATTTAGTAAAATAACATAATTAAATTATAATTACAATAAAATAATAAATTACATTTTTCACATAAATCATGTCATCTTTTTAATTTTCATGTTAACATTCTATTTTCTCTAACTAAAACCTCTATTTTTCAATTATATCACGGGCGGTTCTATTTAATATAATAAACTAAAAATATTATAGTATTATTAATTAACCGATTACCTTTTTCAGCTAAAATGTATCATCCTTTCCTATATTTTTTTAACTAAAATCCCTCTTTTAATAAAAATATCACGGACAATATTAATTTCTCATTTTCTAAAAATATTACGAGCAATTGTATTTAGTAAAATAACGTAATTAAATTATAATTTCTATAACTAATCAATTGTCCTTTTCACCTAGAACATGTTACCTTTTTAATTTTATCTAACTAAATCATCTCTTTTTCTAATCATATTACGGGCATTCTATTTAATGAAATAAAATAATAATTTTATAATTAATAATAATTAACCGATTATCTTTTTCAACTAAAACCTATCATCTTTTCTATATTTTCTAACTAAAATCCCTCATTTTCTAAAAAAATCACGGATAACATTTATATAATTATTATCAAATCATTTCATATAAAAATTTAAGACTCCAAAATCATGTATTAAAAAAATTTATTCAAATTAATGAAAAAAATTCACATAATATTAAAAAAAAATCCGTGCATGGTACGGATTTTAAGCTAGTAATATATAAATAGTAATTTGGGTCAAAATTTGGATCACGCTATTGAAATTGATCAAAAATTTAAATTAATTAATAATTTGAAATTGAAATTTTGAATCAAAACTATCGAAGATAGCCTTAAACCTTTTGGCTATGGTGTATGTTTTTCATTTATCTTGTTGTTTAGAAAAGCAGAGCTGTTTCCATGACTAACCAGCAAGGTGGTATAGGATGTTGTCAATTAATACCTTAAATAATCACATGGAGATATAAGTCTTGTTTGGCTTATTTTATTTTTCAGAAATAAGTAATTTGTTCTGAAAAAAATTAGAAAATATGTATTTTTTTTAAAAATAACTAACTTATTTTTGTAAGAAAATGAATTTTAATTCTCAAAACATATTTTTTTCTAAAAAAATATATATTTATATATACGAACTTTTCTCAAAATAAATAACTTATAAATAGTATATAAGGAGAGCCAAACCTAACCATACTCACTGAACATATGTAATTTGAACAAGAATTTGAGAACAAGTTTCTAAATATGCCATTCGTTTTAATGTTTGACATAATGCCAGGTATGCTTTTTTTTTTTTTTTTTTTTTGTCAGTTATGTCCAAGTCTATACTATTATATAAATTCTGAAACATTGAAAGTTTTGGTACCTGTTTTTTGGTACTGAGTGAATTTACTTATTTACCCTTCATTATAAAGAAGCATAAATATACCTAAAATAAATAATAACATAATATAATTAATGGTAATAAGTCGATATAATACCTTTCATAAACACCTAAAAACATCAATCATATCATATCTTTCCATCATTAATATTTTCTTTCCAATTAAAACACGTTATAATTAATGATAATTAGACGATTAAGAGAATAAAATTAATGCTAATTAATCGATTGCCTTTTTCACATTAATATAATAAAATTAATGGTAATTAGTCGATTGCCTTTTCACATTTACTTTTAGTTAAATATGTTACCTTTTATAAAAACCTAAAAACATCAATCATGTCATATATTTCGATCATTAATATTTTCTTTCAATTAAAACACATTACCTTTTTAATTAAAAACAAATCTAAATTAATGGTAATTAATCGATTACCTTTTTCACATTTACTTTTAGTTAAACATATTACCTTTTATAAACACCTAAAAACATCAACGTATCATATATTTCGATAATTAATATTTCCTTTATAATTAAAACACGTTACCCATTTAATTTACAACAAATCTTACAATCATTGATATATACCCGAAAATATCACATCATATTTCTCAATTATTAATAAAATATATTAAAAATTGTATACATCTATACTATTATATAATAGCCGAAACATTAAAAGTTTTGGTACCTGTTTTTTGGTACTTAGTGAATTTACTTATTTACCCTTCATTAAAAAGAAAAATATATTCGATATCTATACTATTAAAACACCTAAAATAAATAATAACATAATATAATTAATGGTAATTAGTTGATTGTCTTTTTCACATTAACTTTGAGTTGAAGATATTACCTTTCAAAAACAATCAAAAACATTTATTTTTAGTTGAAGATAATACATTTTAATTATAAATACCTAAAAACATCAATCATATCATATCTTCCTATCACTAATATTTCCTTCCAAATTAAAACACGTTACTTTTTTGATTTAATACTAATCTTATCACACCATATTTTTCAATTATTAATAAACTATATTAAAAATCCATATACGTTATTTATAATAAGGAAATATTAGTATAATTCGTAAACATGAGTATATTAAATTATATGAAATTAAATTAAAAATTTATTAAAAATAATGATTATATAAAAACATAATTGTAATATTAAATAAAATTCATAACATAATAAAAGAAGCACCGTATCAATAATCTATACTATTATATAATAGCTGAAACATATTTACTTTTAGTTGAAGATATTACCTTTTATAAACACCTAAAAACATCAATCGTATCATATTTTCCCATCATTAATATTTCTTTTCGCATTAAAACATGTTACCTTTTTGATTTAAAATTAATATTATCACACCATATTTTTCAATTATTAATAAAATATATTAAAAGTCCATATACATTATATTTAATAAGGAAACATTAGTATAATTCGTAAACATGAGTATATTAAATTATATTAAATTAAAATTAAAAATTTATTAAAAATAATGATTATATAAAAACATAATTGTAATATTAAATAAAATTTATGACATAATAAAAGAAACACCATATCAATAATCTATACTATTATATAATAGCTGAAACATTAAAATTGTGGTACATGTTTTTTGGTATCTGTTTTTTGGTACTTCATGAATTTATTTATTTACCCTTCATTATAAAAAAATATATATATGATATCTATAAGAACACCTAAAATAAATAATAACATAATATAATTAATGGTAATTAGTCGATTGCATTTTTCACATTTACTTTTAGTTTAAGATATTACCTTTTATAACACCTAAAAACATCAATCGTATCATATCTTCCTATCATTAATATTTTCTTTCGAATTAAAACACGTTACCCTTTTGATTTAAAATAAATTATAACATAATATAATTAATGGTAATTAGTCGACTATTTTTTTCACATTTACTTTTAGTCGAAGATATTACCTATTATAAACAGCTAAAAACATCAATCGTATCATATCTTCCTATTATTAATATTTTTTTCGAATTAAAACACGTCACTTTTTTGATTTAAAACTAATTTTATCACACCATATTTTTCAATTATTAATAAAATATATTAAAAATCCATATACGTTATTTATAATAAGGAAACGTTAGTATAATTCGTAAACATGAGTATATTAAATTATATTAACTAAAAATTAAAAAATTATTAAAAATAATATTATGTAAAAACATAATTGTAATATTAAATAAAATTTATATAACATAATAAAATAAACACCATATCAATAAATTTTCTTTATTACATGTTAGGAATATGTTGTACTTGATGATAACTTCACAATCAATCAAATTGTTTAAGGTTTTGTAGCTGTCAACGGATGAGGATTTATAACTCTATCCGTTGACAGGTAGCTCATCAACGGATGAGGTTTTGTAGCACACTGCAGTATCTCTATGTTATCAGTTGATAGTGTTTTTATCCACAGTCATGTTGACTATCAACGGATAGGCAGAATAGGGTAGCCAATTGTAAATAAGCTATGCTATGTAATTCTGTCTAAGTGAAAGTGTATCAACGGATGAAGACTAAACTCTATCAACGGATACAACTCAAATCCACTCTATCAACGGATACAGCTCAAGTCCCAACATCAACGGATACTGCTCTATACATCATCAACGGATGTCAGTGTACATCATCAACGGATAATCATTGACACTGATTTCTATGATTAGCTGGAGATTAGCAGTTGATAAGGACATGTTTGACTGACAGATCACATGAGTTGAAAGTAGATACAAAAAGCAGTATGGCAGCCATACTTTGGAAACACAGAAGAAAGAAGCATTCCATTTACACTATGAATACAAGAAAGGTGCAGGAGACATGTCTGAACACAAGGACAACCTTTCGGCTACATGTGTATTTGGAGTGTAGTAACAAGTCAACTAGAATTAGATTAGTATTATCTTATTCCAGTAGTACTTGTAAAACTTGGGATATATAACCAAGTGTAGCAACTCTTTGTAAGTTAAGAAAACAGACATATTTGCTTAGGGTTTCTTGAATATCTTTAGAAGCAAAGAGTTGTAAAACGGCAGCTGTGTACATTTTGTATCACAGAGTTTTCTTCAAATAAAAGCTTCAGGTGGTGCATATTAACCACCTAATTTTATATGTGTTTGTGTTTAAATCTTACATTGCAATTATCTCTTCATAAGTTTCTGAAGTTCTTATCAGAAATTTATAAATATCAAGAATTGTATTCAACCCCCCCTTCTACAATTATACAAGTGTGTAATCTGGGAATAACAATTGGTATCAAAGCAAGCTTCTAACATATTTGAAGTTTAAAGATCAACACACTTCCAACATGTCTAAGAAGGATTATGGAGTGAAGATTCCAGTTCTTGATAGAGAAAATTACTTTCACTGGAAAGTAAAAATGCGTCTACATCTCTCGTCTATTGATGAGGGTTTTGTGGATTGCATTGACAAGGGTCCTCACGTTCCAATGAAGACGGCAACAAGAGTTGGCCTGGCTGATGATGTGCCTGACACTTTCATTCCCAAACCTGTTTCTGAGTGGAGTCTTGAAGATATTGCAGAAGTCCACAAAGACAAAAAGGCCATGAATATTCTGTTCAATGGTCTAGAAACAGACATGGTTGACAATGTTATTAACTGCACTACCGCCAAGGAAGTATGGGACATTGTTCAAACCCTGTGTGAAGGAACAGAACAGGTAAGGGAAAACAAGATGCAACTACTAATCCAACAGTATGAACATTTTCACTTTAAGAGTGGAGAAACATTGAATGATACATTTAGTAGATTTCAAAAGCTACTAAATGTTTTGAAACTGTATGGAAGAGTCTATCAAGTTAAAGACTCTAATCTCAAATTTCTGAGATCACTGCCCAAGGAATGGAAGCCAATGACTGTTTCTCTAAGAAACACTCAAGAGTACAAGACATTTACTCTTGAAAGGCTCTATGGAACTTTAAAGACCTATGAGCTGGAAATGGAGCAGGATGAAGAGATTGAGAAGTCTCAAAAGAAAAGTGGGTCAGTTGCACTCGTTGCCAATTTGGAGCAAAAGGAGGAAAGGACAGAAACTGCTAGTTCTACACCAAACAGGGAGGTTTGTAAAGGTAGAGCAGAATCAAGCAGGAGCAAGGAAAAGGTGTATGAGGAATTGAATGCCCTTCAGCAGGATGAATTGGATGAGATAGATGAGCACTTAGCTTTTCTATCTAGGAGATTCTCTAAGCTGAAATTCAAGAGAAACTCTGGGATGGCCAAGCCATTTAACAAGGATTTTTTCACAAACAACTATGTGGATAAATCCAAAATTAAATGCTACAATTGTGGGATTGCTGGTCATATGATAAGTGAATGCAGGAAACCTAGATCTGAGAACAAGGGAAAGCCAACCGAGGTTGTTGACTATAAGAAGAAATATTTTGATCTTCTCAGGCAGAAAGGAAAGGCATTCTTGACCCAAGAGTATGACTGGGCTGTTGATGACAATCATTCTGATGATGATGCTGAGTTAGTCAACCTTGCTTTAATGGCTGATTCTGGAGAGCAGGAAGCAAGTTCAGCTAGCAATCAGGTATTTTCTACTAATCTCTCTGAGCTCACTAAAGAGGAATGCAATAGTGTTATAGATGAAATGTCTACTGAACTATATCACTTAAGTGTTACTCTTAAATCACTTACTAAAGAGAACAATAGAATTAAAGAGTCTAATCTGTTTTTAAGTGATAGAAATGCTGCTCTAGAATCTCAATTTCTAGAATTTGAGAAAATGAGAGTTGATTGCAATAATGCTAAAAGTGAACTTGAAGCTGTGTTAAAAAGAGAACTGATTTTAAAAGACCAGCTTGAAAAAGAACAAGGGATAATTGCTAAATTTCAAAGTTGTAGGAATATTTCTCAAAACATAATAGAAGTTCAGGGAATAGAATCATTTGTGAAGGATACCTGGACTCAAAGGAAAAAGGAGCTAGAACCTGGCCTTGAGGATCTAGAGACTATTTGTGAATCAACGGATAGTGATCATCCGTTGACAGATGAACCGTCAACGGATGAGAGGTATCCGTCGACTAACAAAAAGTCTGTTAGTAAGAAGGAACTTAGGAAACTGGACATCAAGTATGGTCCAGTAAACAAGAATTTTGTTAGTGGTGAGTGCAGCAAAACCAAATCCAGTGGGAAGGCTAAGACAGGTGATTTACACAACAAAAAGGCTGTTGGTAAATCAGACAATGATAAGGTAGAAATTGAGGGCAAAAAGAAAAAGAACAGAAATGGTAAGGTAGGCATCAACAAGAAAAACAATTACTCTCCTGACAAGTTTGCTCCTAGGAAAACTTGTAGTAATTGTAATAGTGTCAATCATTTATCTTCTAATTGCAAGATTGTTAACAAGGCTCCTGTTCATGTACCTCAACCAATGCCATGTATGCCTGCAATGCCTGTTATGCCTGGTTTGTATCAAAATGCTAGTTTTTCAAATCCATATGTGAACATGCCATATGTGTCTAATCCATACTTTCAATCTATGAATGTACCACAAATGTCATGGAACCTACCTAACATGAATAATATGTATGCCAATTTTCCACACATGCATGCATCCAATATTCATGCAAATGAGCATTTGTCAAACCCCATTACTCAAGCATCTACACCTAAGATGAAGAATGCTAAGAGTGCAAAGTCAAAGGCTAACAAGAAAGGACCCAAGGAAGCTTGGGTACCAAAATCAACTTGATTTGTTTTTGAAATGTGTGCAGGGAAACAGAAGGAATCTATGGTACCTAGACAGTGGATGTTCTAGGCACATGACAGGAGATTCAACCCTGCTCACAGAGTTCAAGGAAGGAGCTGGCCCTAGAATTACCTTTGGAGATGACAGCAAAGGATATACTAAGGGATATGGCCTGATTTCAAAAGACAATGTCATCATTGAAGAAGTGGCTTTAGTTGAAGGTTTAAAGCACAATTTGCTGAGTATCAGTCAGATTTGTGACAAAGACTATGAAGTAAAGTTCACAAATGAAGCCTGTGTTGTTTCTGCCAAGGAAGACAACAATGTGGTATTGACAGGCTTTAGAAAAGGAAATGTTTACATAGCTGACTTCAATTCAGCATGCTCAGAGTCCATTACTTGTCTCTTCAGCAAAGCAAGTAAGGATGAGAGTTGGCTATGGCATAAGAAGCTGTCACATTTGAATTTTAAAGTTATGAATGATTTGGTAAGAAAGGATCTTGCTAGAGGAATCCCTCATTTGGAGTTTGTCAAAGATGGGCTATGTGATGCCTGCCAATTAGGGAAACAAAAGAAATCATCTTTCAAAAGCAAGACAGAGTCATCCATTGTTAAGCCTCTTCAATTGCTGCATATGGATTTATTTGGTCCAGTAAATGTCATGTCCATTTCAAAGAAGAAATACTGTCTGGTGATTGTAGATGATTTTTCTAAGTTCACATGGACTTTCTCCCTGCACTCCAAGGATTGTGCAAGTGAAATCATTATCAATCACCTCAGAATGCTAAACAATGGTTCTGAAGACAGAGTACAAAGGATCAGGAGTGACAATGGTACTGAATTCAAGAATTCCACAATAAAGATTTTCTGTGAAGAGAATGGAATTGTCCATGAGTTTTCTGCTGCCAGAACACCTCAACAAAATGGGGTTGTTGAAAGGAAAAACAGAACTCTCATTGAAGCAGCTAGAACAATGTTAAGTGAATCAAGATTACCAACATATTTCTGGGCTGAAGCTGTCAACACTGCATGCTTTACTCAGAATATTTCCTTGGTCAATCAAGCTAGAGGAATGACTCCTTATCAGTTATTAACCAACAAGAAACCAACTTTAGCTTTTCTACATGTCTTTGGATGTAAGTGTTTTGTGCTAAGGAATCATGGAGATAATTTAGGCAAATTTGAAGCAAAGGCAGATGAAGCTATTTTCGTTGGATATGCAGCAGGGAAAGCCTACAAGGTCTACAATCTAAGAACCAACATTGTTATGGAATCTGTACATGTTGTGTTTGATGATCAAAAGATTCTAGGCCTAAATGATGAAGGCTACCATGAAAAGTTGGAATTTGAGAATGAAGGTGAAGGAAGAATGTACTATGATGATGATGAGGAGAATGAAGATCATGACCACAGAAATCCACCTAGAGCTGTTATACCAACTAGAAGTGATGCTTACACTGAAAATGAAGCATCCGTTGACAGTCATTCTGCAACATCCGTTGACACTATTAGAGATGCATCCGTTGACAGAAATTCTCAAGCATCCGTCGACAGGCAAAATGATGCATCCATTGACAGTCAACTTCATAACTCAGCAAGGACAACAAACTCAGGGGGAGTTTCTCATGGTCAAAGTTCAATGCTAAATCAACATGATCATTGAAATGAAGCAACCTCATCAAGATCAAATCTTCCACCTGCAAGAAAATGGACTAGAAATCATCCATTTGAGTTAATCATTGGTGAATCAAATTCAAGAGTCCAAACTAGAAGGGCCACTCAAGCGGAATGTCTATACAGTAGCTTCCTGTCTCAAGAGGAACCTAAGAAAGTGGAAGATACCCTTCTAGATCCAGATTGGGTGTTAGCAATGCAAGAAGAGCTAAACCAATTTGAAAGAAATAAAGTATGGAAACTTGTGCCCAAACCTGATGATAGAAGTGTCATAGGTACTAAATGGGTTCTCAAGAATAAGACAGATGAAAATGGCATAATTGTGAGGAATAAAGCTAGATTAGTGGCAAAGGGCTATTCTCAAGAAGAAGGAATAGATTTTGATGAAACTTTTGCTCCAGTAGCAAGACTTGAGGCAATAAGAATCTTTCTAGCCTATGCAGCACATGCCAATTTCAAAGTCTATCAGATGGATGTCAAAAGTGCCTTTCTAAATGGGGAACTGGAAGAAGAGGTCTATGTCCATCAACCTCCTGGTTTTGAGGATCCAGAATTTCCAGAATATGTATATCTTCTCATGAAAGCACTTTATGGTTTGAAGCAAGCACCAAGAGCCTGGTATGACACTTTATCTCAATTTCTTTTGGAGAACCACTTCACTAGAGGTACAGTAGATACAACCTTATTTCATAGGGATATTAATGGCTCTTCAATTCTTGTTCAAATCTATGTAGATGATATTATTTTTGGGTCTACAGATGAGAAGCTTTGCAAAAAGTTTGCCAAACTTATGCAAAGTAGGTATGAAATGAGTATGATGGGTGAATTAACTTACTTTCTTGGCCTACAAGTAAAGCAAGTTAATGAGGGCATTTTCATAAGTCAAACAAAATATATTTATGATCTCTTAAAGAAATTTGACTTAATGGATTGTACATCTGCTAAAACACCTATGGCCACTGCAACTAAGCTTGAGTTGAATACTAAGGAAAAGTCTGTGGACATCTCAAGTTATAGAGGCATGGTAGGTTCACTTTTATACCTAACAGCTAGTAGACCTGATATAATGTTTTCTACTTGTCTTTGTGCTAGATTTCAAGCTGATCCTAGAGAGTCTCACTTAATATCTATTAAAAGAATTTTCAGGTATCTCAAGAGAACACCAAACCTTGGCATTTGGTACCCAAGAGAATCTGGTTTTGATCTAACTGGCTATTCAGATGCAGATTATGCAGGTTGCAGAGTTGATAGGAAAAGTACTACAGGTTCCTGTCAATTTCTAGGAAACAGGCTTGTGTCATGGTTCAGTAAGAAACAAAACTCAGTCTCCACTTCTACAGCTGAAGCTGAGTACATTGCGGCTGGAAGCTGTTGTGCACAGATTCTATGGATGAGAAACCAACTCATTGACTATGGTCTAAAAGTTGAGAAGATTCCAATTTTCTGTGACAACACAAGTGCTATTGCCATCACAGGGAATCCAGTGCAACATTCGAGAACCAAGCACATTGACATCAAATACCACTTCATTAGAGAACATGTGATGAATGGTACAGTAGAAATGCACTTTGTGCCAAGTGAAATGCAGCTTGCAGATATCTTCACCAAGCCTCTTGATGAATCCACATTCACAAGATTGGTAGGTGAGCTAGGTATGCTTAACTTGTCATAATTTCTAGTGATATTTGATTTCAATAAATTGGAGCTGGAAATGTGTTTTGATTTACTTGAAAGTTAAAACTTTCAGAAAAATTTTCTGCAGAAATTTTGCCTAAGGCAAAATTAGCTTATCAACGGATATCCTTTTATTCGTTGATAGTATAAACACATTACTAGATTTTTGCATGTCAACGGGTAACAGACTATCCACGTCATCAACGGATAAACTGTATCTCAACCGTTCATTCTATATCCGTTGATATACATATTTTTTTTAACCGTTGGTAACTGTGTATATCTAATCATGGCTGTACTTATTCTCTTTTTATTTATTATCTGACAGTTACTTTTGACCAATGGAGTAATTACTTTTAATTATTTCATTTTTAATTCTTGAAAAATATAAAAGGCGAACTTGTACTCTCACATCTCACTTTTATTCATTTTCAAGCATATCAAAAGTTAACTGCATCTTCTTCCCTAAAACTCTCTGTAACCAAAGTTCAAACACTTCAATGGCGCCTATTGTTAAGATGATGTCCTCCACTGGGTTTACCTATGAGAAGAACAATTTCGCGGCCTTTGTTGACACAGTGAATGCTCCAGAAGCTTACCACACTTTGATGAGTTTCGTGAAGAAATGCAAGCTGTCATATGCTATGACGGCTACCACTCCCTTAATCCACGAGGTAATTGAAGAAATGTGGACATCTGCTGAGTACAATGGCACAGACGGTACAATTGCTTTTTCTTTAAAGGGTAAAAACTATGTGGTTAATTCTGATGTAATAACTGCTTGTTTAAAATTGCCTGAGAATAACTGTCTGAAAGTACCTACTGATGCTGAAATTGTTGCCATGCTTAATTCTATTAATTATGCCCTTAGTACTGAAAACTTAGGGAAAATTGCTAGAAAAGGAATGGTTAAAGAATGGAGCTACTTCTGTGATGCCTTCATTAAAACTTTTTCAGGAAAAATTAGTAATTTTGATGTTGTTACCCAGTCCATGCTAACAATGATGTGTATGCTTTTAAATGATAAATTCTATAATTTTGGCACATTAGTTATGTATGAGATAGCTGCAAAGTTGGGTAAAAAGGAAACTAGGAGCAAGAATATCTACTTTGCTAGATTTTTAATGCTCTTAGCACTGCATGTGTCTGAGACTAAGCTATCCATTGCTAACCCGGATAGCAAGTTCCAATGTTTTGTTCAGGAGAAGAGAGTTTTAAGTGACCTGATTCGAATGAACCTCAATGCAGGAGTACAGTTGGTATATCTACCAATTGTTCAGGTAACTATCTCTAACTCTGAAACCCCTATCTCCAACCCCCAAATTTCTTTGCCTTCTAGTGTCACAATGGAGTCTGTAGTTGTGACCAAACAGGCTCCTACCAAAGTGACCAAATCCAGAGTTCCAAAACCACATTCTAAAAAGCAAACCTCAAGTGTCTCTCAAAAGACACCTGTTGTAAAAACTACCAAACCTCTTGAGGGGAGTGTGAAGGTGGTAGTGAGTGGTGAGGGACAGGGTGAACATCAAAGAAGCCCTAAGGATAAGGAAGGAGAGATGAGTGCAACCACCATTTCAGTCTCTCAAAAGACTGCTAATGTAACTACAGGCCAAATTCTAGTTACACTCTCCCAAAAGAGTGTGACTACTGAATCAAGTTCCCCACAAGGAACACTGCACAAGAGGGTTAGGGACACCTATAGCCCAATCCCAAAAACCTATGGAAGAAGAGTGAAATCTAAAACCACAGGGGAATCACAGGGTGCACACACTGTACAGGAAACTGTACCTTCTCAAACTCAGTTTGATGTGGCTTCAATAAATGTGGAGTCACAGCCCCTTGATCTTAATCTTCAAATCGATACACATTACAATCCACCATCACCAACTCCTTCTCTAGATGTGGATATGATATCTACATCAATTCCTGATTCTCCATCTTTAAGATTCTTGGAGAAGCCCCACTCTATAATTGGTGGTCATCATCTTTTAGATGATTTGTTGGACCATCAATCTTCCCTTCCAGAATTCTCAACACAGACTGTGGCCTCAAACTTAAAATCAATCTCCACAGATTCAGTATTGGTTTTCTCTTCAACGGATATAATTATTCCTTCCTCAACGGATATCCTTCATCCGTTGACAAGTGTTTCTCCATCAACGGATGCGTCTCTATCTAGCCATCCGTTGACAGCTATAACTACTTCATCAACGGATATTCCTTATCCGTTGATAACTCACTCTACCACTGCTATATCTGACATTCCAGTGTCAAGTGTAGAGGAGTTCTCAGTAGTTGAAACACTTTTAGGTTTGAGGGAAGGGAGTGAGAGGCTGCCTTGTGAGCAGGCAAAAGGAGAGATAAATAATGAGAGGCTGGCCATTTCTTCCGGTCAGGCAAAAGGAGAGTTTGAGAGTACCACCTTAGTAGGTGAAGGTGAGGGTGTGAGAGGTGTGAGCCAAGGGGAGCCCTTGATGCAAGAAAAGAGAGATGAGGGGAGAGAAGGGACTACAGGAGAGATAAGGATGGAAGAAGCAGCCATTGCTAGTGAGTCAATGGGGATTGAGGATGCATCCAAGGAAATGGAATTTCAAAGAGAATATCAGTCCATGATTGACTCCATTTCTTTGGATGCTGAAACCTTTACTCACCCTGTTCCTGCCTATCAAATTCTGGCACAACAGGGCAATGTGGAAGCAGAGGAGGCAATGCACCTAGTGCACACCTCACAATCTCTACTTAGAGCTAAGGAATCTATAGCAGCTCTGCCAACCACTGCTGAGAGTGATGAATTTGACAATTCTGAAGATGAAGATAGCCAGAGCTCTGAAGATGAAGGTGGTAGCAGTATTCATGATTTTGCATTTGCTCAAAACTACACCTATCATCAACTTGATATGGAAATCATAAGGCAATATAAATCTGCCCTGGCTGAGCACCCAGAAGCAGATCCACAGAGAAAGGTTGTTCTTCAACAGGCAATTGACTCCCTAAAGTTACAAAAGATGCAAATGGTGATTCAGAGATCCAATTTAGAGGAGGTCAAACAAGAAATCAAGGATGTGAAGATCTCTGTGGATTCCAAGCTAGAGCAACTAGCTCCTACAGCCACTCAGAGGGTGTTGCAACAAAGGTTTCTCAAAGAAGACAACCTGGCTAAATCTGTGCAACTTCTCACTTCAAGAGTGGAAAAGATGGAATCCCAGATGGAGCAATTTCTTCAACATCAGAAACTGCAAACCCAACTGCTAGAAAGGTTAGTTACAGCCCCAACTTCTAGTCAAACCCTTGATGCTAACAAAAAGGGGGAGAAAGTGGAAGAGGCTGTGGCAACTACAAGTCAAATCTTAATTTCTGAAAGAAGGGAAGCAGCAAGTGAGGGGGAGCAGCAGCCTACCATAGTGGTCAATCCACAAGAATTCATTGTCACAGCTTCCCCCAGCAAATCCAAACCTCTATCTGAAGAGTTTGATCTTTCAAACTTGACAGAAGAAGAAAAGCTAGCCAAAATTGAAGCTCTCCAAAAGATGAAAGAAGAAAACTATGAAAGGATAATGAGGACAGAAAGATTGATCAATCAATCTATTGCATTAAATCTGTTCTCTAGCCAAACCTCAGCTCCAACAATATCTACAACAATTCTGAAGGTGCTCACTCCAGCAATTGTGGCTCCTACATTCTTTGATGCTGAGCCTTCTCATGTTAAGGAATTTGAACCCTACATCAAATCAAGACCCTTCTCACCACCAAAAGCAAATGGGAAGAACAAGTTACAACTGGACTTTCCATTTCCCAAGGATGATGAAGAGAAGTTGATGGGTAAGGCAATCAAGGAATTCAAGGAGAAGACTAACAGTTGTGTAAGAGAATGGATGGCTGTAATCATAAGGAATGGAAAAGTTCTAAACATATCCAACAGCCATCCTAGATTTGTTGAAGCCAAGAGAGAAGAGACTTCAAGGCTGCTAAGAGAATCTCAACCAAGCACTGAATATCTATATGAAAACTCAGATGAGAAGCAAGCAAGGCTGGCTCAAGAGTTATTGGATGAGGTAGAGGATGAATTGAGGGAACCTGAGGAAGTCCCCAAATTCAAAAAGAAAGGGAAATCAGTCCCCAAATCCAAGAGATTAAAATCACATGCAAGGAGGCCTGTCTCTCCAGAAACTGAAAACAAAGAGACAGTTGGTTCATCACAACCTATTGATGTGAAAGTATTCAACCCAGATGTAAATTTCCATGGTGAGCCTATAGTACCTAAAGAGGAACCAATGAATCTTGACTCCATTGAGGTTCCTTCATTCTTGCTGAAGCCTCAACAGAAGCCTACACAGAAGAAAAGGAAACCAAGGAAGCAACCTTCAAAGGAACCAATTCAAGTTGCTAGGGTACCTGCAATTGTCAAGCAGCCAATCTTGGAAAACAAGGATGATTTTATCTATCAGGCAGATATTGAAGAATACTCTGACATGAATCTTTATCTGGATGAATTGTCAGAAGTAAGAGGAATTGACAAATATAAACATTTGCCTGAAAGATTGGTCTTTGTATACAAGGGAGGAACGGAAAGGACATGGCCACTACAAAGGGTTCTTGGAGAAAATTATCATACCTTAACCAAAGTGTTCTCTGCAATCAAGAGATACACAGGGTTCTCCAAGATAGCAAAAGGGGAGATACTGGACAAAATAGAACAAATAAGGAGGGATTGGAACTCACCATCAAGTCTACCAAGGAAAATGAAGATCCCATACAATGGACAGAAAATCCACATTCAACCCTTCTGGATGATGGAGTTCAGGGATGAAGATGGTAACAGGAGATTCTTCAGGTTAGAAGACCAACTACCAAAGGCTAGTTCTCAATACCTGAGATGGCTACAACAGAAGCTAAATCCAAAGGTAGATGAAGAAGATGCCTTCTATAGGCAACTCCAAATACAGATTGAGTCCAACTCTGCCAAGGAAGGAAAATCAAGGGTGATGCCAACAAGAGGAAAGAAACAGTCCTAATCTGCTCAGTCTAGAGGAGCACTTCTCTGTAAATTTCTCAAACTTTCAGTTTTTAATTATTGTAGCTTAATACAATTTATGTATTGTTCTTTATATATCTTTAGGAATGTTTTGTTATCATCAAGGTCCTGAATTTATGCTTTATTGCCATCAAGTATAAATTGGGGGAGATTGTTAGGAATATGTTGTACTTGATGATAACTTCACAATCAATCAAATTGTTTAAGGTTTTGTAGCTGTCAACGGATGAGGATTTATAACTCTATCCGTTGACAGGTAGCTCATCAACGGATGAGGTTTTGTAGCACACTGCAGTATCTCTATGTTATCAGTTGATAGTGTTTTTATCCACAGTCATGTTGACTATCAACGGATAGGCAGAATAGGGTAGCCAATTGTAAATAAGCTATGCTATGTAATTCTGTCTAAGTGAAAGTGTATCAACGGATGAAGACTAAACTCTATCAACGGATACAACTCAAATCCACTCTATCAACGGATACAGCTCAAGTCCCAACATCAACGGATACTGCTCTATACATCATCAACGGATGTCAGTGTACATCATCAACGGATAATCATTGACACTGATTTCTATGATTAGCTGGAGATTAGCAGTTGATAAGGACATGTTTGACTGACAGATCACATGAGTTGAAAGTAGATACAAAAAGCAGTATGGCAGCCATACTTTGGAAACACAGAAGAAAGAAGCATTCCATTTACACTATGAATACAAGAAAGGTGCAGGAGACATGTCTGAACACAAGGACAACCTTTCGGCTACATGTGTATTTGGAGTGTAGTAGCAAGTCAACTAGAATTAGATTAGTATTATCTTATTCCAGTAGTACTTGTAAAACTTGGGATATATAACCAAGTGTAGCAACTCTTTGTAAGTTAAGAAAACAGACATATTTGCTTAGGGTTTCTTGAATATCTTTAGAAGCAAAGAGTTGTAAAACGACAGCTGTGTACATTTTGTATCACAGAGTTTTTTTCAAATAAAAGCTTCAGGTGGTGCATATTAACCACCTGATTTTATATGTGTTTGTGTTTAAATCTTACATTGCAATTATCTCTTCATAAGTTTCTGAAGTTCTTATCAGAAATTTATAAATATCAAGAATTGTATTCAACCCCCCCTTCTACAATTATACAAGTGTGTAATCTGGGAATAACATTACATAATAAAATTTATTATAATTTTATAATTTTATATCTTCGAATCAATAATATTTTTTTCTAATTTAAACGCGTTAACTTTTAATTTAAAATATAATCTTGCAATAATTAATATATATCCAAAAATATCACACCATATCTTCCAATCACTAACAAAATATAATAGAAATTCGTATACCACGAATAATGACCGTTAGATTTTTAGTAAAAAATCAGAACCTTTAGATCTAATAATTAGATATATTATATGATTAAATTAATTTACTAAAATTTCAAGGTTCGAATTCTACCAACGACATATTTATTTTAAAACTTTATAATATAAGTTTTAAACCATGAATATCATTAATTAAATTTATATTAACTAATTAAAATTAAAATAAAATATTTTAAATAATGATTATATAAAAATATAATTGTAACATAAAATAAAATTTATTATATATCAAAAGAAATCCGTGCATCACACGGGTTATAAGCTAGTATGCTATATTCCTTAAACCATCATTTTCCTGATCTTAACATATTCTGCAACTTTTGTCATTAGTAATACTAGTTTAAAGCTCGTGCATTTCTTTTAATATTATATGATTTTTTTTATTAATTTGAATTAATTTTTTTTAATTTTGGAGGCTTAAATTTTTAAATGAGATGATTTGGTAATAATCATATAAACGTTATCCATGATAATTCTAGGAAATGAGGAATTTTATTTAAAAAAATATTGAAAAGATGATAAATTTTAGTTGAAAAAGGTAATCGATTAATTATAAGTAATTATAAAATTATTATTTAATTTTAACAAATAGAATGCCTGTGATTTAATTGGAAAAAGAGAGATCTTAGTTAGAAAAAATTAAAAAGGAAACATATTTTAGGTGAAAAAGGTAATTGATTAGTTTATAGTAATTACAATTTAATTATGTTATTTTACTAAATAAAAATGCTCATAATGTTTTTAGAAAATGAGAAATTAATGTTGCCCGTGATATTTTTAGAAAAATAGGGATTTTAGTTAGAACATATAGAAAAGATTATACGTTTCAGCTGAAAAGGTTAATTGGATAATTATTAATATTGTGATATTGTTATTTTATTTTATTAAATAGAACCACCCGTGATCTAATTGAAAAAAAAAAGATTTTAGTTAGAGAAAATAAAAAAGGTAATGTGAAAATTAAATAGGTGACATGTTTTAGGTGAAAAGGTAATTGATTAGTTTATAATAATTATAATTTAAGTTATGTTATTTCACTAAATTAAATTGATCGTAGTGTCTTTAGAAAGTGAGAAATTAATGTTGTCCGTGATATTTCTAGAAAAAAGGAATTTTAATTATGAAATATGGAAAAGATGATACATTTTAACTGAAAAAAGTAATCGGTAATTATTAGTATTATAATATTACTATTTTATTTTATTAAATAGAACCACTCGTGATATAATTGGAAAAAGAGATATTTTAGTTACAGAAAAGAGAAAAGGTAACGTATTTTGGTTGAAAAGGGTAACTGATTAGTTAATAGTAATTATAATTATAATATAATTATGTTATTTTATTAAACAAAATTGCTTGTAGTGTTTTTAAGAAAGGAGAAATTTTAGTTAGTTAAAATATAAAAGAAAGAGTATTTACCAAAAATACTAGGTTTAAAATTTCTATTTGCAAAAATACCATCTCTTTTGTTTAATTGCATATTTACTATCTTATACTTTCTTAATTTCAATTTTACTACACTAAGTTTCAAAATTGCAAAAATACTAACCCTCACCCCTCCGCCCTTCTTTCCCAGCCGACTTCAACAGACTTCAACACTTTTTTTTTAAGGTGGGGTGCTATTTTGATGGATTTGAGTTGCAACTGAATGCAACCACATTCAACCGAATGCAGCCACTTTTTTTTTTTTTTTTAAGGTGGGGTGCTATTTTGATGGATTTGAGTTGCAACTGAATGCAACCACATGCAACTTTTTATTTTAACGTGGGATGATTTTGGTGGATTTGGGTTGTAAGGCCCCGAAAGGGGTCATATTCAACTGAATGCAACCACATTCAATTGAATGCAACCACATGCAACTTTTTTTTTGAAGATGGGTGATTTTGGTGGATTTGGGTTGCAAGGCCCCGCCAGGGGCCATATTCAACTGAATGCAACTGAAAAATGAAAATTTCATTCATTTGCATGTGGTTGCAGTCAAAAATTTAGTTGCATGTGGTTGCATTGAGTTGCATAAGAAAGTTTCATTTTTCAGTTGTCATTTTCGACATCTTTTTTGATCTATATATATATATATATGTATATATATATGAGTTGCACTCCATAACAAACAGCTTATATAACAAACAATAAAGAACACCTCATATCTAATCTAATATAAGAGTTCCGTCATGGCACCCAATACAAAAAGTTGTTATTTTTTTACCCTCTATCCATCCAGCAAAAAAAAAATTAAAAAATAAAAAATAAAAAAAATTACTGTTCATGATGATGTCACTGCTGACATCAGCATGATGTCATCATGAACAGTAAATTTTTTTATTTTTTTATTTTTTTTGCTTAATAGATAGAGGGTAAAAAAATAACAACTTTTTGTATTGGGTGCCCCTGGCTGGGCCATTGGATCTATTAGATCTAAGGTGTTCTTTATTGTTTGTTATATAAGGGTGTTCTGTATGGAGCAATGGCATATATATATATATATATATATATATATATAGTTCAAAACAGGGGTCGAAAATGACAATTGAAAAATGGAACTTGAAATCAGAAATTTAGTTGCATGTGGTTGCATTCAGTTGCATAAGAAAGTTGCATTTTTCAGTTGTCATTTTCGACCACTTTTTTGAACTATATATATATATATATAGTTCAAAAAAGAGGTCGAAAATGACAATTGAAAAATGGAACTTGAAATCAGAAATTTAGTTGCATGTGATTGCATTCAGTAGAATGTGGTTGCATTCAGTTGAATATGCCCCTGCGGGGCCTTGCAACCCAAATCCACCAAAACAGCACCCCACCTAAAAAAAAAATAAAGTCAAAGCTGGGCAGGGGGGAAGTGGTGCCCTAATTTCTAGTATTTTTGCAATTTAGAAACTTAGTTTAGTAAAATTGCAAATAGCTATTCTTAACAAAAGTAAATGTGCAAAAAATTACTTTTCCCTATTTATTTATGAAAAAAACCCAAGAAAGATATTGTGTTTTACCTGAAAAAGGAAATTAATTAGTTAGTGAAAAATAGGAAAGGTAATATGTTTAACCTGAAAAGAAAATTGACTAGTTAGTAAGAGGGATTTTATATGTAATTAAGTAAGGTAAATAAGTAAAATCAATAGGTACCATACCAACCAAACTTTTAATGTTTCGGCTTTTATATAATAGTATAGATGTAGTATAGATTTAAGTAAGGATAATTAAGTAAAAAAATTAAGTTTGAAAATGAGATATTTTTGTTAGAAAATATAAAAAAGATATTACCTTTTAGTTGAAAAAGGTAATTAGCTAGTTAAAGCGAATAATTATTAGTTTATTTCATTTATTAGAACGACTATATTTTTGGAAAGAAAAAATTTTAGTTAGAAAAGTTAGAAAAGTTAATAGCTAAAAAAGGTAATTGGTTAGTTATTATGTAGGAGAAAATGCGATATAAAGATAGAAAATAAATTACCTTTTAGCTGGAAAAGATAATTGGTTAGTTATTATTTAGAAGAAAATGAGATATTTTAGTTAAAAAATACAGAAAAGATAATATCTTTTAGCTGAAAAAGTTAATAGTTAGTTATTAGTAATTATAATATATTAGTTATTTCATTAATTAGAAGTTAGAACGATCATGTTTTTGGAAAAAAATAGATTTTAGTTAGAAAAGGTAATTGTTGAAAAAGGTAGTTGGTTAGTTATTATTTAGGGGAAGTATTGGGAGAGTTGCGTGTGATATTTTGAGAAAAAATTGTGTTTTGTTTTTTAATAAGTAAGTAAAATAATTAATAGTAATAAAGTAAAACAATTAAATAAGGTATGAACTGTGAAAAGATAATTGGTTAGTTATTATTTAGAAGAAAATGAGATATTTTAGTTACAAAATATAGAAAAGATATTACCATTTGGCTGGAAAAGATAATCAGTTAGTTATAATTAATTATAATATATTAGTTATTTCATTAATTACAACGATCATGTTTTTGGAAAGAATAGATTTTAGTTAGAAAATGTAATAGCTGAAAAAGGTGGTTTGTTAGTTATTATTTAGGGGAAGTATCGTGTGATATTTTGAGAAAATATTGTGTTTTGTTTTGTAATAAGTATGTAAAATAATTAATGGTAATAAAGTAAAACAATTAATTAAGGTAAGTACTGTACCGTACCAAAATTTTTAATGTTTCGTCTTTTTTAATATAGTATAGATTATTACAAATGTCACGATGAAATTTATAAATTTACTAGCTTATAACCCGTGCGATGCACGGATTTTTTTCGATATGTAATAAATTTTATTTTATGTTACAATAATATTTTTATATAATCACTATTTACAATATTTTATTTTAAATTTTAATTTAAATAATTTAATATTAATTTATTTAATGATATGCATGGTTTAAAACTTATATTATAAAATTTTAAAATAAATATGTCGTTGATGGAATTCGAATCTTGAAATTTTAGTAAATTAATTTAATCGTATAACATATTTAATCATTAGATCTAACGGTTCTGACTTTTTAATAAAAATCTAACGGTCATTATTCGTAGTATACGGATTTTTATTATATTTTTTTATTGATTAGAAGATAAGGCATGATATTTTTGGGTCTATATTAATTATTGCAACGTTATGTTTTAAATTAAAACTTAACATATTTTAATTAGAAAAGAAATATTATTGATTGAAAGATAAGATATTTTAGGTGTTTATAAAAAGAAATATCATCAATTAAAAGTAAATATTTTTTAATTAAAAAAAGCAATTGACTTATTATCATTAATTATATTATTTTATTATTTATTTTAATAAATAGGATGACCGTGCCGAAAACCGAACCGACAAACTTTCAATGCTCGTGCGATGCACGCATTCATTTTATTAAGTTATAAATTTTATTTAATATTACAATTATGTTTTTATATAATTATTATTTTAAATATAATTTTAATTTTAATTTAATATAATTTAATATACTCATTTTTACGGATTATACTAATGTTCCTTATTAGAAACATCGTATAAAGATTTTTAATATATTTTATTAATAATTGAAAAATTAAAACTTAACGTGTTTTAATTAGAAAAGAAATATTATTGATTGGAAGATATGATATTTTATATGTTTATAAAAAGTAATATCATCAATTAAAAGTAAACATTTTTTAATTAAAAAAGCAATTAAATAATTATCATTAGTTATATTATTTTATTATTTATTTTAATAAATAGTGTAATAATCGCGAATTTCTCGAATAAATTTTTCTACTCGATATTTAATTTTATTTAAGAGCGATGCACTAGGATATTTTAATTAGCTCATTTTTGTAAAATTTTGAAATTTTATATATTCATATGTACGTAAATATTATACTATATTTATTTAATTATATTTACTTCGTATTTATTAAAATTAGGAAAATAGGATTTTAGTTTTAGGTCGAATTTATTTTAGGAAACGAAATTAGAGTATCGTTTAATTAGCCAGCAGGGGGGGAGACGAGCTCTTTTCACCAAACATTGCACTAAATATAAACATGATCATTATTTTTTTCAGCATTTATTTTTGTCTCCAATGCTTTAATTTTTTTAATTATCCACTTACAACTTATGATTATGTTTTATGGAGCACTAAATTTGTCCCCTATGTTGTATCTTTTTAAATGTTATAAACATAAAACCCAGTCTTTTATTTATACAAACAGATAACACACATTGAGACCACCATTTACTACTCCTATTAATTCTACAAACTCTCGACTACATACCTAAACACAAAACAGAGCAGGTAGTTATACATATTTTTTTTCTTTTCTTTCCTTTCCTGTTAAACTCTTCTCTCTTTTTTTTTTCTATGGTACCGATTGGTACTATTTTGTTTTGGGTTGTAAATCGGATTAAGGGGAGGGGGAAATTTGTTGGGTTGTGATGTATGTTGGTTGAGAGAGATTGAGGAGAGAGATAGATGTGAGGGAGAGATTAAGCGTGACAGAGAGAGATTGTTGGATTTGTTGTGGCGTTGTCGGAATCGGGGGCGGCGGAGCCCCGGTGGTTGCTACGGGAAGGCAGGAGAGGGAGGTGGAATGAGAGATTTAGGGAGTTAAAGAGAGGGGAAAGAGAAGGAGAGGCGGTGGTTGATGTTGTTGTGTCGATTGAGGGGCTGGTCGGAGAACCACCACCGATTGGTGGTGGTGGTGGTGTGTTTGAAGAGAGTGGCGAGAGATTGTAGGAGAGAGGGCAGGCGAGAGGTTGAGAGAGAGAGAGAGAGAGAGAGGGGAAGGAGGGAGAGAGATGCGGGAGAGAGACGCAGGGGAGGGGGAGGTGCACGGTGATGGTGGTGCAGGTGGGGCCCACGCCACTGTTGCAGTGAAAATAATATTAAAATAATAACGTATTGATAAATTATTGACCGTATGTTTTATTTGGGATTTATAAATAATAATAATAAAAGGGTTTTAATTGATTAATTTGGAATATTTTAAAGTTAGATTATTATTTAAAACAGTTAATTAAATCAATAAAAATATTCTATGACTATTTACCATAATTTGGAGATTTATTGACTTATTGATAAAAGAGAAAATAATTATGAATAAATAGAGTTAAATATGATTTTAATTTTAGAAAGCTGATAATTAATATTTCTGGATTATTTTAATTAATCGGATCGGACCAGATTATTTAGAGGCTTAAATCGGATTATTATTAAATTAATTACGAGATTAAAAATGGAAGAAAAATTAGTTAGTGAGATTAATAATAATAATTATGGATTTAAATTGAATAAAAATGGATTGTTGAATTATTTTATTTTGAGAATAAATAGAGATTAATATTAATTAAATTAGAGAATTTTAGAGACTTGTAGATGATTCAAAGAGCTAAATTATTTTTGGAAAGTGCGATTTAAATAGCTAATTAATTGTTAGCGAATACTTAGAAATGATTAGAGCCCTTTTTAAATGATAATTTTCTTGTAATTAAATAAAGTGGGATTTACGAATATTAAAAATAGTATATATTTTCTAGATTTGATTCCCGAGTCTGAAGATAGAGTTATTTATCCGGGAATTATTTTTCGTTATTTATTGTAGAGATTTTCGAGAGATATTATTATTTAATATTTAGATCCTATATTAGCGGTTTAAAATATTTTATTCTGACGAATCGCTCACGTATTTCTGGTTGCCATTTTTAGAGAATAATCCCCGAGTCGTAGACCGAAGCCAAGTTCACGGGCAGAGTATAAAATTTTATCTGCATTCATTTGCACTTCGAGATCGAGGCAAGTTCCTTCCTACCCTAACTCTTAGAGACTTGTATTTCTGTTCGTATTATTTCATTCGTTAATTATTTTCGAGCTATCAATTATGAGATTTATCTGTTGCTCCTTATGATACAATTATTTCTTTTGAGCATTATCCCTCGTTAAATATTATGATACTATTAATTAAGTTTACTTGCAAATTACACTCCCTATAAGCGTAGAAATAAATTCGTTGCTATCGGGTCGATCTCATTAAATCGAGACGACTATTATATTGATTCAGTGATACTAATCTCATTTGTTCGAGATAGTTAAATTCATTCTTCTCAGTGGAATTTATTGTACAAATTCAACAATAATTTATTGATTATCTTTTAGTTGATTCCCCGTTCGAATCAATCGATAAGAGTTATAAAATTATAATTGTTAGAGTTGTTACATGTTGATCAAGTGGAAAATATTCTATTCAACGATTGATCAATTTTGAGTATTATAATCATTCGAGTGGTACTATTTGTTCGGTACGACTCAAAATATTTCATGTTAAGACTATTCTCATTATTTCAAGACAGTTGTTTTTATTGTCAAGGTTTGGAATTTATTCGTGTCAACCAATAAAATATTACTATTGAGAGTTTACATCGGTCCATTGTTCGGATTGGTGGTAAAATTGAGTCAGACTGGCAGTCCGCCAGATTATTAAATATTGTCCTGGAAGAATTATCTCAAGTTATCTGTTCACCAAATATTCGGGAATTCTGTATTTTACTGGTCAATTTTGGGAAAGAGGCCCATTATAGAGAAAGAGAGACTTGTGTACCGTTATGCGGACACGAGATTATTTAGGCACTATGTTGCCAGGGTTGAATTAATAACCCACTATGATGCTAGCATTCATACATATATATTATATTGTTGATATCGTATTGTAGCCGTGATCAGGCGAAGTGCGGTGTCATTGGAGGACGGTATTCTCGGTCAGTTAGTTGATCGCCGCACCGAGATACCGAGAGGTGGAAGACCAGTTTATTCTTAAATCATGAGTTATCAGAGTTATATCAAATGAGTCTTTCGAGTATTCTGTTTCGAGATGAGTATTGAGTCTTTCGAGTATGCTATTTCGAGATGGGTTTGAGCTAATTTAGATTGTGATATCCGATATTAAAATTTTGAGTTTTTCTTTCGGTAGACCTTATTATATTTATATACCGAGCAAGAAGAGAACTTGCTAAGCACTATAGTTGCTCATTCTTGCTTTACAACATTTTATTCAGCTGCCAAGATGGAAAGAGGCGAGACGTCCAGCCAAGGATACAGAGGAAAGGGAAAAGCTTAAGGCTATGCTGACAAGAACAAGAATATCCAGTTGGAACCTTTATTTTTCTACTTTTGTGAACTTATGTAAGATATTATCCCAAGATGTAATATGTCGTATTGTAATATTATGTGAGAACGATCTTGGATCTGCGGAGTGGGACACTTATTCTCCGTTGTAATAAATATTTTGGTTTATTATTGCGTTATCGTGTGCTGCAGGATATTGAGACAATGTGACGACCCGGGTCCCCGGTCAGGGTGGATTTAGTGGCGTTACAGTTTTGGTATCAGAGCCTTAGTTATATTTTAGGAATCGTATGAGCCTAGAATTATAACATGACGTGAGAATTTAAGGGGTATAATACGACGTTGAGATTTTGGCACTTAGTGCCTTACACCTTTAGCTATATCTATATACGTATCTAGTCGATTAGAACCTGTTTCTGAGCGAAACTATTTACTTTTGTAGATGTCTTCATCAGGATCTACTTGTTTTTTACCTATGCGAGACAGATCTCCTACACCCTACCCTTACGGACCACTAGATCCCAGCTCAGGTTCAGATAGTGACCCATCTGAGGAGTATATGCTGATCGTCAGTGACTCGGAGGACTCTTCTATTCGGATTCTTACACCTTCTCCTCCACACATGATAGACTTGGTAGATTCTCCTGACCAGGTCATTGAGGTAGCTGATTCTCCTATGCCTGCGATCGACCTAGAGGCTCCTACTCCTGAGACTACACTTATTTACACTTCTGAGATGTTCAGAGTTGAGACCCCAGTGCCCGAGATTACTGATCCAGTCGATGAGAGCCAGCTTTCACCCGTCCACACTGAGGTGGTGCCTAGCTCAGCCGTTCCAGTTTCCAGAGTTGCTACACCTACTAGGGCTACAGCTTTCTCAGATTTTGTTACTGCTCCTATCCCGATTTTTACTTCGGCTCCGACAGTCCCTACTATACTTGATTACATGTTCCCACGTATCGGTGACACTCCTGTTTGTGATATTGTTTCCCAATGTTACCCCGATATAGATGACAACTTCTTTTCAGAAACTACGACTTAAAATGAGTTTAACCAGAATTCGAGAACCAAAGATTAATAACGATTGAATTTTAGAACTTATAAGGTTTTCCCGAGAACCGCCATTTAAACTGAGATAGATCTTTACAAGTATCTGAAACCTTTTTATAACTAGGAATAAGAGTAATCGTTTATAAGAGACCAGAGAAAATCACGATTTTGAGTATGATTTATTTTGAGAAACCAGGAATTTGACCGAGTAATTATTTATGAATGCCTATCATAACTATGCCAGCAATGGTGTCTTTTGACTGCATATCGGTGATATAACATACCATATTGTTTTCGCTCTTATAGAAAAAGATGCCACCTAAAAGAGGAAGACCCCCAAAGAATCTTCGTCCTCAAGCTGAAGCGAACCCAGAGAATGAGGTTCCACCTCGGAACCCAGTCCAGAATCCAAACCCGGAACCAGAGCCCGCTCAGAATCCCAACCCGATGAACCTACTTATGAACTTTCTTCTTCAACATGCTCAGAACCCTCAACCTCAACAGAACCAACATCCAGTAGGAGGAATTCCACCTCCAGCTCAACTGACTCAAGCTACAGTGAGTTTCAAATCATTCAAATCTTTGAATCCACCTGAGTTTAAAGGTACCACTAACCCAGTGGAGGCTAGAATCTGGTTACGAGAGATAGAAAAGACTTTTGAGAGGAGTGGAAGAAGATAAAAAGACAGTATTTGCAGCGTATATGTTAAAAGGTGAAGCTAACTACTGGTGGGAAGCGAAGAGAGCTATGGAGGGTAATGCGGTTATACCGTGGGCCAGATTTACAACATTGTTCCTAGAAAGGTATTTCCCCAAGTATCTGGAGAACCAGATGGAGATTAAGTTTTTAGAACTCAAGCAAGGAACGATGACAGTTGCAGACTACGAGGCCAAGTTTACAGAACTCTCGAGGTTTGTACCCTATCATGTAGACACTGAAGAGAAGAGAGCAAAGCATTTCCAACAAGGATTGAAGCCTTGGATACAGAATCGAGTTGCAGTGTTCGAGATCACCAATTATGCAACCTTAGTTCAGAAAGCGGCTATAGTGGAAAGTGGAAGTGAACTGTACCCGAAGGATTGAAATAAGAGGAAGTTTCAGAACAGCGGAAGTAACTTTGTGAGAAGGACTGATAATCGAAGCGACAAGAAACCATTTGTGAAGAGGGAGAATAGAAGCACTGATACGAGAAGGTTTGGAAATCATGACACCAGAGGAAGCAACCAGAGGTTCCAACAGCCACAGACAGTTAGTGTGATGCAAGGAAGGCCACCGTTACCAGAATGTAAGACATGTGGGAAGAAACACCCTGGACCCTGTCATCAAGCGAGCGTGAATTGTTATAACTGTAGACAAAAGGGTCATTATGCTTCTAGTTGCAAGGATAAATCTGTCACCTGTTTCAACTGTGGAAGAAAAGGTCACGTGTCCCGAGACTGTCGATAGCCTGCGAAGGAAAATCCAGTGCCTCGACTCACAGCACCTCCCAACAACAAGCCGACAGCAAGAACCTTCAACATGACTGTACGAGATGCCGTCGATGACAGCGATGTGATAGCTGGTACGCTTCTAGTAAACTCTGAGGATGCGTGTGTTCTAATTGATTCTGGAGCTACCAAATATTTTATTTCTGAAAACTTCATGAATAAGTTGAATCTTGAGTCTGTGCCCTTAGAGGGAATTCTGAACATAGAAGTAGCTAATCAAGAAGTCATACCAGTAAACCGATTGTGTTCGAATTGGTCTATAGAGATACATGGGCAACGTTTTGACACAGACCTCATTCCTTTTAAGTTAAGGGAATTTGACGTAATCCTAGGGATGGATTAGTTATCACATTATGATGCTCAAATAAATTGTCGTCGTAAGAGGGTCAGTTTAGGTGGACCTAATGGTATAAGAATTCCGTTTCGCGGACGGAAACCGACTAAGGATTTCCTGTCAATGATTCAAGCTAAAAGATTATTCGGCAAGGATGTCGAGCATACCTGGCTCATGTGATAGATACCGAGAAGCATATCCCTACGATCGACGAGATCCCTGCAGTTAATCAGTTTAGAGATGTTTTTCCTGACGAGCTGCCTGGGATTCCACCAGATCAAGAGATAGAATTCACAATCGACCTAGCACCAGGAACCGCACCAATCTCAAAGGTGCCGTACAGAATGGCACCAGTGGAAATGAAGGAATTGGCAACACAACTGCAAGAATTACTAGAAAAAGGTGTGATCAGACCAAGTGTATCCCCGTGGGGAGCCCCAGTATTGTTCGTAAAGAAGAAGGACGGATCCATGCGACTATGTATTGATTACCGTGAACTGAACAAGATGACTATCAAGAACAGATACCCTCTTCCCAGGATCGACAATTTGTTTGACCAATTAAATGGAGCTACGTATTTTTCAAAGATCTACTTGAGGTCCGGATATCATCAACTAAAGATCAAGCCTGAGGATATTCCTAAGACTGCCTTTAGGACTCGGTATAACCATTACGAGTTCCTAGTCATGTCTTTTGGATTGACGAATGTGCCAGCTGCTTTCATGGATTTAATGAATCATGTGTTCAAGAGATACTTTGATAAGTTCGTGATTGTATTTATTGATGACATCTTGATATACTCGAAGTCTCCTGAGGAACATACTGAACACCTCTGTTTGGTTCTGGAAACGCTGAGAAAGGAAAAGTTATATGCAAAATTTTCGAAGTGTGAATTCTGGCTGAAAGAAGTTCAATTTTTAGGACACATTGTGAGCGGCGAAGGGATTTTTGTAGACCCCGCAAAGATAGAAGCCGTAGCAGATTGGGAGAGACCCAAGACTCCAATAGAGGTTAGAAGTTTCCTTGGATTGGCCGGATACTATCGTAGATTCGTGAAGGATTTCTCAAAGATAGTTACGCCACTGACTCGACTTACCAGAAAGAGTGAAAAATTCGAGTGGACCCCTAAATGCGAAGACAGCTTTCAAGAATTGAAGAAGAGATTGACTACTGCCCTAGTATTGACTTTACCCGATAAGAAAGGCGATTTCGTGATTTTCAGCGATGCTTCTCACAAGGGTTTATGATGTGTTCTGATGCAACACGGAAAAGTAATAGCTTACGCCTCTCGACAACTGAAGGAATATGAGTCCTGTTACCCTACTCACGATTTGGAACTTGCTGCTATTGTTTTTGCCCTCAAGATTTGGAGACATTACCTTTATGGAGAGAAATGCGATATTTACACGGATCACCAGAGCTTAAAGTATATATTCACGCAGAAGGAATTAAACATGAGACAGAGAAGATGGTTAGAAGTGATCAAAGAATATGATTGCTCGATAAACTACCACCCAGGGAAGGCTAACGTTGTAGCTGATGCTTTAAGTAGAAAGGAAAGACTCAACCTGTTGACAACCTCAGAAGAATTGGTCCGAGAATTTGAGAGAATGGAATTAGAGGTCAAGGTCCCAGTCCAAAACAATGAAAGAGTTTACAACATTCAGTTTCAACCAGAGTTACTCGAGAAGATTCGCCGTTGTCAGGAACAAGTAATGGAAGAAAGAAGATCAGAGTTGACCGGAGAAGAATTTCTAAGTTCAAAAGATGATAAGGGAATTAAGCGATTTGCATCGAAAATATGGATTCCTAATGTTACAGAATTGAAGGAAGAAATTATGAGCGAAGCGCATAACTCGAGATATTCCATTCACCCAGGGAGCACAAAAATGTATCAAGACATCAAGTTGAATTATTGGTGGCCTAACATGAAGAGAGAGATTGCAGAATGGGTAAGCAAGTGTTTGACATGTCAGAAAGTGAAGGCAGAACATCAACGACCTAGTGGACTTTTACAACCCTTAGAGATACCCGAGTGGAAATGGGAACATATTACCATGGATTTTGTCGTAGGATTGCCCCGAACTAGAGCTAGCCATGACGCGATTTGGGTTATTGTCGACCGACTCACTAAGTCTGCGCATTTCCTACCAATTAGTGATAAGTACCCAGTTGAAAGATTGGTGAACATATACCTAAAGGAAATTGTGGTTCGGCATGGAGTGCCCGTTTCAATTGTATCTGATAGAGATGCCCGTTTTACTTCTCAATTTTGGAAGAGTTTTCAAGAATGTCTTGGCACGAAGTTAAATCTGAGCACTGCGTATCATCCACAGACCGACGGACAAAGTGAGAGGACAATTCAAACAGTTGAGGATATGTTAAGAGCCTGTGCACTTGATTTCAAAGGAATTTGGGATGATCATTTGCCCTTAATTGAGTTTGCTTACAACAATAGTTACCACTCCAGCATATGTATGGCACCATATGAAGCATTGTACGGGAGGAAGTGTAGATCACCTCTATACTGGGATGAAGTAGGAGAAAGAAAAATACTAGGACCAGAACTACTACAATAAACTAAGCAAGCGGCCGAAGTTATTCGAAAAAGGTTAGTTGCAGCCCAGGATCGACAGAAGAAGAATGCAAATCAAAAGAGAAAAGACAAAGCATCTGAAGTGGGAGATAAAGTGATGCTAAAAGTTTCACCTTGGAAGGGAGTAATGAGATTCGGGAAGAAAGTCAAGTTGAGCCCCAGATATATAGGACCTTTTGAGATTCTCAAAAAGATAGGACCACTAGCTTATCAGTTGGCCCTACCTCCAGACCTTCAACATATCCATGATGTGTTTCATATTTCTGCGTTAAGAGAATACCATCCTGATTTCAAACATGCTATAACCTACGAACCAGTGGAAATACGTCCTGATTTGACATACGAAGAAAAGCCAGTACAAATCCTAGATCACAAAGTGCAAGAGTTAAGAACTAAGAAAGTAAATTTGGTAAAGGTACTTTGGAGAAACCACCAAGTTGAAGAAGCCACGTGGGAATTAGGAAGCGAAATGCGGAATAAATATCCTGATTTGTTTAGTGCGTAATTTTGATTCCGAGGACGGAATCCTATAAGGGGGGAAGACTGTAATAATCGCGAATTTCTCGAATAAATTTTTCTACTCGATATTTAATTTTATTTAAGAGCGATGCACTAGGATATTTTAATTAGCGTATTTTTGTCAAATTTTGAAATTTTACATATTCATATGTACGTAAATATTATACTATATCTATTTAATTATATTTACTTCATATTTATTAAAATTAGGAAAATAAGATTTTAGTTTTAGGTCGAATTTATTTTAGGAATCGAAATTAGAGTATCGTTTAATTAGCCAACAGGGGGGGAGACGAGCTCTTTTCACCAAACATTGCACTAAATATAAACATGATCATTATTTTTTATTTTATTTTTTTCAGCATTTATTTTTGTCTCCCATGTTTTAATTTTTTTAATTACCCACTTACAACTTATGATTATGTTTTATGGAGCACTAAATTTGTCCCCTATGTTGTGTCTTTTTAAATGTTATAAACATAAAACCCAGTCTTTTATTTATACAAACAGATAAGACACATTGAGACCACCATTTACTACTCCTATTAATTCTAAAAACTCTCGACTACATACCTAAACACAAAACAGAGCAGGTAGTTATACATTTTTTTCTTTTCTTTTCTTTCCTTTCCTGTTAAACTCTTCTCTCTTTTTCTTTTTTTTTTCTATGGTACCGATTGGTACTATTTTGTTTTGGTTTGTAAATCGGATTAAGGGGAGGGGGAAATTTGTTGGGTTGTGATTTATGTTGGTTGAGAGAGATTGAGGAGAGAGATAGATGTGAGGGAGAGATTAAGCGAGACAGAGAGAGATTGTTGGATTTGTTGTGGCGTTGTCGGAATCGGGGGCGGCGGAGCCCCGGTGGTTGCTACGGGAAGGCAGGAGGGGGAGGTGGAATGAGAGATTTAGGGAGTTAAAGAGAGGGGAAAGAGAAGGAGAGGCGGTGGTTGATGTTGTTGTGTCGATTGAGGGGTTGGTCGGAGAACCACCACCGATTGGTGGTGGTGGTTGTGTGTTTGAAGAGAGTGGCGAGAGATTGTAGGAGAGAGGGCAGGCGAGAGGTTGAGAGAGAGAGAGAGGAAGGAGGGAGAGAGATGCGGAAGAGAGACGCAGGGGAGGGGGAGGTGCACGGTGGTGGTGCTGCAGGTGGGGCCCACGCCACTGTTGCAGTGAAAATAATATTAAAATAATAACGTATTAATAAATTATTGACCGTATGTTTTATTGTGGATTTATAAATAATAATAATAAAAGGGGTTTAATTGATTAATTTGGAATATTTTAAAGTTAGATTATTATTTAAAACAGTTAATTAAATCAATAAAAATATTCTGTGACTATTTACCATAATTTGGAGATTTATTGACGTATTGATAAAAGAGAGAATAATTATGAATAAATAGAGTTAAATATGATTTTAATTTTAGAAAGCTGATAATTAATATTTTCGGATTATTTTAATTAATCGGATCGGACCAGATTATTTAGAGGCTTAAATCGGATTATTATTAAATTAATTACGAGATTAAAAATGGAAGAAAAATTAGTTACTGAGATTAATAATAATAATTATGGAGTTAAATTGAATAAAAATGGATTGTTGAATTATTTTATTTTGAGAATAAATAGAGATTAATATTAATTAAATTAGAGAATTTTAGAGACTTGTAGATGATTCATAAGAGCTAAATTATTTTTGGAAAGTGCGATTTAAATAGCTAATTAATTGTTAGCGAATACTTAGAAATGATTAGAGCCCTTTTTAAATGATAATTTTCTTGTAATTAAATAAAGTGGGATTTACGAATATTAAAAATAGTATATATTTTCTAGATTTGATTCCCGAGTCCGAAGATAGAGTTATTTATCCGGGAATTATTTTCCGTTATTTATTGTAGAGATTTTCGAGAGATATTATTATTTAATATTTAGATCCTATATTAGCGGTTTAGAATATTTTATTCTGACGAATCGCTCACGTATTTCTGGTTGCCATTTTTAGAGAATAATCCCCGAGCCGTAGACCGAAGCCAAGTTCACGGGTAGAGTATAAAATTTTATCTGCATTCATTTGCACTTCGAGATCGAGGCAAGTTCCTTCCTGCCCTAACTCTTAGAGACTTGTATTTCTGTTCGTATTATTTCATTCGTTAATTATTTTCGAGCTATCAATTATGAGATTTATCTGTTGCTCCTTATGATACAATTATTTCTTTTGAGCATTATCCCTCGTTAAATATTACGGTAATATTAATTAAGTTTACTTGCGAATTACACTCCCTATAAGTGTAGAAATAAATTCGTTGCTATCGGGTCGATTTCATTAAATCGAGACGACTATTATGTTGATTCAGTGAAACTAATCTCATTTGTTCGAGATAGTTAAATTCATTCTTCTCAGTGGAATTTATTGTACAAATTCAACAATAATTTATTGATTATCTTTTAATTGATTCCTCGTACGAATCAATCGATAAGAGTTATAAAATTATAAATGTTAGAGTTGTTACGTGTTGATCAAGTGAAAAATATTCTATTCAACGATTCATCAATTTTGAGTATTATAATCATTCGAGTGGTACTATTTGTTCGGTACGACTCAAAATATTTCATGTTAAGACTATACTCAATATTTCGAGACAGTTGTTTTTATTGTCAAGGTTTGGCATTTTATTCGTGTCAACCAATAAAATATTACTATTGAGAGTTTACATCGGTCCATTGTTAGGATTGGTGGTAAAATTGAGTCAGACTGGCAGTCCGCCAGATTATTAAATATTTTCCTGGAAGAATTATCTCAAGTTATCTGTTCACCAAATATTCTGGAATTTTGTATTCTACTGGTCAATTTTGGGAAAGAGGCCCATTATAGAGAAAGAGAGACTTGTGTACCGTTATGCGGACACGAGATTATTTAGGCACTATGTTGCCAGGGTTGAATTAATAACCCACTATGATGCTAGCATTCATACATATATATTATATTGTTGATATCGTATTGTAGCCGTGATCTGGCGAAGTGCGGTGTCATTGGAGGACGGTATTCTCGGTCGGTTAGTTGATCGCCCCACCGAGATACCGAGAGGTGGAACACCAGTTTATTCTTAAATCATGAGTTATCAGAGTTATATCAAATGAGTCTTTCGAGTATTCTGTTTCGAGATGAGTATTGAGTCTTTCGAGTATGCTATTTCGAGATGGGTTTGAGCAAATTTAGATTGTGATATCCGATATTAAAATTTTGAGATTTTCTTTCGGTAAACCTTATTATATTTATATACCGAGCAAGAAGAGAACTTGCTGAGCACTATAGTTGCTCATTCTTGCTTTACAAAATTTTATTCAGCTGTCAAGATGGAAAGAGGCGAGACGTCCAGCCAAGGATACAGAGGAAAGGGAAAAGCTTAAGGCTATGCTGACAAAAACTAGAATATCCAGTTGGAACCTTTATTTTTCTACTTTTGTGAACTTATGTAAGATATTATCCTAAGATGTAATATGTCGTATTGTAATATTATGTGAGACCGATCTTTGATCTGCGGAGTGGGACACTTATGCTCCGTTGTAATAAATATTTTGGTTTATTATTGCGTTATCGTGTGCTGCAAGATATTGAGACAATGTGACGACCCGGGTCCCCGGTCAGGGTGGATTTGGGGGCGTTACAAAAAGGATTAACGTGTCGAAAACCGAACCTACAAACTTTCAATGCTCGGTGTGATGCACGGATTTCTTTTAATACGTTATAAATTTTATTTAATATTACAATTATGTTTTTATATAATCATTATTTTTAATTTTTTTTAATTTAATTTAATATACTCATGTTTACAAATTATACTATTGTTTCCTTATTATAAACAAAGTATACAGATTTTTAATATATTTTATTAGTAATTGAAAATTTTAACTCAAAAAGGTAACGTGTTTTAATTCGAAAGAAACAATATTAATGATTGGAAGATATGATACGATTGATGTTTTTAGGTGTTTATTAAAGGTAATATCTTCAACTAAAAATAAATGTGAAAAAGGCAATCAACTAATTATCATTAATTATATTAGGTTATTATTTATTTTAGGAAGATTAGTTTTATTATATATTTTAATAAATAGGATGACCGTGCCGAAAACCGAATCGACAAACTTTCAATGATCCGAATTTCTTTTATTATGTTATAAATTTTATTCAATATTACAATTATGTTTTTATATAATCATTATTTTTAATATTTTTTTTAATTTTAATTTATTATAATTTAATAGACCCATGTTTACGAATTATACTAATGTTTCCTTATTAGAAACAACGTATACAGATTTTTAATATATTTTATTAATAATTGAAAAATTAAAACTTAACTTGTTTTAATTAGAAAAGAAATATTATTGATTGAAAGATATGATATTTTAGGTGTTTATAAAAAGTAATATCATCATATAAAAGTAAACATTTTTTAATTAAAAAAAGCAATTGGTTAATTATCATTAATTATATTATTTTATTATTTGTTATAATAAATAGGATAACCGTACCGAAAACCGAACCGACAAACTTTCAATGCTCGTGCGATGCACGAATTTCTTTTATTACGCTATAAATTTTATTTAATATTACAATTATGTTTTTATATAATCATTATTTTTAATATTTTTAAATTTTAATTTAATATAATTTAATATACCCATGTTTACGGATTATACCCATGTTTTCTTATTAGAAACAACGTATACAGATTTTTAATATATTTTATTAATAATTGAAAAATATGGTATGATATTTTCGAGTATATATTAATGATTATAAGATTAGTTTTAAATCAAAAAGGTAACGTGTTTTAATTCTGAAGAAAATATGAATGATTGGAAGATATGATACGATTGATGTTTTTAGGTGTTTATTAAAGGTAATATCTTCAACTAAAAGTAAATGTGAAAAAGGCAATCGACTAATTACCATTAATTATATTATGTTATTATTTATTTTAGGAATATTAGTTTTAAATAAAAAAGGTAACATCTTTTAATTCGAAAGAAAATATTAATGATTGGAAGTTTTAATTCGAAAGAAAATATTAATGATTGGAAGATATGATACGATTGATGTTTTTAGGTGTTCATTTAAGGTAATATCTTCAACTAAAAGTAAATGCGAAAAAGTCAGTCGACTAATTATCATTAATTATATTATGTTATTATTTATTTTAGGTATTTTAATATATATTTTTTCTTTATAATGAAGGGTAAATAAGTAAATTCATGAAGTACCAAAAAATAGGTACCAAAACTTTTTATGTTTCGGCTTTTATATAGTGAAAAAATTAAAACGTAACATGTTTTAATTAGAAAAGAAATATTATTGATTGAAGATATGATATTTTAGGTGTTTATAAAAAGTAATATCATTAAATAAAAGTAAACATTTTTTTAATTAAAAAAACAATTGGCTAATTATCATTAATTATATTATTTTTTTTTAATAAATAGGATGACCGTGCCGAAAACCGAATCGACAAACTTTCAATGCTCGTGCGATCCACGGATTTCTTTTATTATGTTATAAATTATTTAATATTATAATTTTGTTTTTATATAATCATTATTTTTAATATTAATTTAGTATAATTTAATATACCCATGTTTACGGATTATACTAATATTTCCTTATTAGAAACAACGTATACAGATTTTTAATATATTTTATTAATAATTGAAAAATATGGTATGATATTTTCGGGTATATATTAATGATTATAAGATTAGTTTTAAATCAAAAGGTAACGTGTTTTAATTCTAAAGAAAATATTAATGATTGGAAGAAATGATACGATTGATGTTTTTAGGTGTTTATTAAAGGTAATATCTTCAACTAAAAGTAAATGTGAAAAAAGCAATCGACTAATTACCAATAATTATATTATGTTATTATTTATTTTAGGAAGATTAGTTTTAAATCAAAAAGGTAACGTGTTTTAATTCGAAAGAAAATATTAATGATTGGAAGTTTTAATTCGAAAGAAAATATTAATGATTGGAAGATATGATACGATTAATGTCTTTAGGTGTATATTAAAGGTAATATCTTCAACTAAAAGTAAATCTGAAAAATGCAATCGACTAATTAGCATTAATTATATTATGTTATTATTTATTTTAGGTGTTTTAATATATATTTTTCTTTGTAATGATGGGTAAATAAGTAAATTCACGAAGTACCAAAAAATCGGTACCAAAAAAAATGTACCAAAACTTTTAATGTTTCGGCTTTTATATAATACTAGCTTAAAACCCGTGCGATGCACGGATTTCTTTTAATATTATATTATTTTTGTTATTAATTTGAATTACTTTTTTTTGAAATATGAATTTTGGAGGCTTAAATTTTTAAATGAGATGACTGATAATAATTATATAAATGTTATCCGTGATATTTTTAGGAAAAGTGGAATTTTAGTTAGAAAATATTGTAAAGATGACATTTTAGTTGAAAAAGTTATTCGGTTAATTATAAGTACTTATAAAATTATTATTTAAATGTATTAAATAGAATGTCGTGATTTAACTGGAAAAAGAGAGGTCTTAGTTAGAGAAAATTAAAATGAAAATATGTTTTAGGTGAAAAAGGTAATTGATTAGTTTATGGTAATTATAATTCAGTAATGTTATTTTACTAAATAAAATTGCTCGTAATGTTTTAAGAAAAGGAAACATTAATGTTGTCCGTGATATTTTTAGAAAAAGAGTGATTTTAGTTAAAAAGAAATGTAGAAAAGATGATATATTTTAGATAAAAAACTTAATCAATTAATTATTAATATTATTTTATTGTTATTTTATTTTATTAAATAGAACTGCCCGTGATATAATTGAAAAAAGACATATTTTAGTTAGAAAAAATAGAAAATGTAATGTGAAAATTAGAAAAGTGACATATTTTAGGTGAAAAAGGTCATTGATTAGTCTATAGTAATTATAATTTTATTTATGTTATTTGTGAAAAAGGTCTTTGTCTATTACTCTGTTCTTGAATGGTTGATGGTATTAGATTAAAATTTTTGTATCAAGACAAGTGATGATGCATGTAAATTACTCTTAACATAATTGTACTTGCACCAAAAAAAATTATTCTAGAGAAAATTTTAGACCTCGTTAACTAGGTGCTATCCAACTCCGTGTCTGCTAATAAACTAATGTTTAGTTTGTGAATATTTTCTTACGTGATATGGTTATACTTTTATCTTTTGTGGTTATCAATTTATTTATGTGTAATAATCTAATAAAAATGTTATAATCCTTAGAAAAATATATGAGACCGAGGAGTAACAATTCCCGTGCCTAGTTTCAGAAAAAGAAAAAATCTTAATACCTACTCGATATGAAAGAGAAGAATAATTCAATTTAAAAAATATATATAATACATTAAAATTTGGATTTTTTTCATAAATATATATAAAAAAGTAAATTTTTGCAATTTTACTTTTATTAATAAAAGATATTTACAATTTTACTAACCTAAGTTTCAAAATTGCAAAAATACTACCTTTTAGGGCAACCCTCCTTCCCCTGCCCAGCTGCCCAGCAGCCTGCCCGCCTAATTCAACCACATTCGACACTTTTCTTTTTTTTTTTTTTTTAAGGAGGGATTCTATTTTGGTTTGGGTTGCATGGCCCCGTAGGGGCAACCACATTCAACCGAATGCAACCACATGCAACTAAATTTCTGATTTTAACTTCCATTTTTCAGTTGTCATTTTCGACCTCTTTTTTGAACTATATATATATATATATATATTTAGTTGCTGATTTCAACTTCCATTTTTCAGTTGTCATTTTCAACTGAAAAATGGAACTTGAACTCAGAAATTTAGTTGAATGTGGTTTCATTTAGTTGAATGTTGCCCCTGGCGGGGCCTTGCAACCCAAATTCACCAAAATCTCCCCACCTTAAAAAAAAGTTGCCCCTGGTGGGGCCATGCAACCCAAATCCACCAAAATCTCCCCACCTTAAAAAAAAAGTTGAATGTGGTTGAATGTGGTTGCATGTGGTTGAATGTGGTTGCATTCAGTTGCAACCAAAATATCACCCCACCTTAAAAAAAATCGATGAACAGTACCTGCCACGTGGCAGTCATGTGGCAGTGTCACGTGGCAGGTACTGTTCATCGACGATTATTGTTCATCCGAATTATTTTTTAAGAAAAAAAGAAAAAAGGGTTGGAAAAGGAAAGATAGTATTTTTGCAATTAAGAAACTTAAGATAGTAAATATGCAATGAATTAAAGAAGATGGTATTTTTGCAAAAAGAAACTTGAAACCTAGTATTTTTGGTAAATACCTTTAAAATTTTAGTTCATAAATTAACTTATACTTATATATAATAGTCAATATATCATGTAGTAATTTTTTTAAAAAAATTTACTTTATTAAAAAAAATCAACTTTAATCGATTAATACCGATTTTTGAACATTTCAACCGAATAATTCCGTCTTATCCATTTTTTTTTAAAAAATGGCCTTTAACCCGATTTTTATTTAATCGAGAGAGGAACCGTCTGCATACTAATTAATCGGTGAGATAATGCACAGAATGGACCAAATCCAAGATGCATGGCCCTCACCTACCCCAAAAACACGTTAATGCGTTTACCGTATTCTGTTTTTCAAAAAAAAAAAAAGGTAATGCGCATGTTCGTGTTGCGTATTAGCACTTGATACGCATGTTCATATAGCGTAATTGCCCTGATGCTGAATATGAAACAGCGTATCAACCCCTTGACGCGTTAAACGAAACTGCGTATCACCAGATTTCCTACACAAAACTGCGTATCAGTGGGGTATCTAGGGCCAAAAATCTGAAATGGGATAGGGAAGGCCATGATGTATGGAAATGGGGCATTTTGGGCACTCACCCTTAATCGGTTAATCGACTCCCTTTTTAAACACTGAACAAAAGTAAAGTTTTAGTTTCTGAAATCTATACTATTATATAATAACCGAAATATTAAAAGTTTTGGTACCTGTTTTTTGGTACTTCGTGAATTTACTTATTTACCCTTCAGTATAAAGAAAAAAACTTACGATATCTATACTATTAAAACACCTAAAACAAATAATATAATAAATAATAATATAATATAATTAAGGATAATTAGTCGATTGCCTTTTTCACATTTACTTTTAGTTGAATATATTACCTTTTATAAACACCTACAAACATAAAGCGTATCATATCTTCTAATCATTAATATTTGTTTTCGAATTAAAATACGTTACCTTTTTGATTTAAAGCTAACCTTACAATCATTAATATATATCCAAAAATAGCACATCATATTTTTTAATTATTAATAAAATATACTAAAAATTTGTATACGTTATTTATTATAAGGAAACATTAGTATAATTCGTACATAAGAGTATATTAAATTATATTAAATCTATACTATATTATAATAGCTTAAACATTGAAAGTTTGGTCGGTCGGTCGGTCGGTCGGTATGGTACTTTATATTTTTTACTTAATTATCCTTACTTAATTATTCTTGACTTAATATCTTTTATTTGGAACATATTTATTTTGTAGTTACGGGCAATTCTATTTTACAAAAAAAATAACAATATTATAATTATTAATAACTAACTAATTAGCTTTTCCAGCGACTAACACATTACCTTTTATAACTTTTCTAACTACCCTTCTCACCTATAACACATTACCTTTTCTAACTTTTCTAACTAAAATCCCTCATTTTCAAAAAATATCACGGGTTATTCTATTTTATGAAATAAATTAATAATATTGTATAACTAACTAATTACCTTTTTCAACTTAAATATTTTATCTAAAATATCATCTTTTCTAAAAATATCATCTTTTCTAAAAATGCCATCCGCAATTTATATATATATATTTTAATTATCTAAAATATCATCTTTTCTAAAAATGCCATCCGCAACTTATATATATAAATATTTTAATGAAGTCATATTAGTTAAAAATTTTAAGTATACAAAATTCATATCTTAAAATTTTCAAACATAAATTAAATAAAAATTATACAAGCCTACAAAATTTATATCATAAATTTTTTAGTGACAAATTAAATAAAAATTATATTATATTAAAAAAAATCATGCATCGCACGGGTTCTAAATGTTACAATATTTTAAACATAATATTAAAATAAATTTTATATTATATTATTATACTATCTATATAATCTATACTATTATATAATAGCCGAAACATTAAAAGTTTGGTCGGCCGGTACCAGTTGATTTTACTTATTTACCCTTACTTAATTATTGATAAAATCCATCCTACTAAGTACTAACTGTTATGTAAATATTATGAATGACTCTTAGCTTTTCATTTGCTTCAACCGTTTGTTTCCCAAACTCCAAACTTTTGGCCTTTCACTATCTTGTAACTCATGATTGGATAGGCTATATAAAGCCATGTATGTACTTTGTTTATGGATATTGTTGTTGGAGGAATTTCGTAACAATACGAAATTGGAGGTTTGCTGGAATAATAGAGCAATTTATATGAATGTGACTGTTTTTAGGGATTTATGGTTTTTGAAAAAGAGGGGCTGGACTTGGTAGTGTCTCGATTTGTCTCGTGTATCAGATCTCATCCTCTTACCAAGATGCCTACGTACCTATGTTTATATAGGATCAAGCCCACGTAGTTATGTGCAATTGTGTTTATCCCTGAGAGACTTTAGGAATAAACTTCGTTAATGTGGTAATTACTGATTTTATCTGATTTAATCTTGGCGTTGTGATATCTTCCTGATTTGAATAATATCGTTTGGAGATATATTTCGTAATTGATTGATTGAGATTGATTCTTTCCTCGTTTCAGAGAGAGGATAAAACTTAGCGATTAAGAAATAATTATTAATCTGAATTAATAATTAGTAATATTAGAAATTTGGGAAATTATTAGACATGCCAAAAATATGGCATAACAACTAGCCCCCAGTTCTTCAGTGCAGCTTGCTGCAGTGGAGAACTAAAAATTCTTCAAGCTTCCAAATTTCTTCACTCGCTGAAAAAACTGAAAATAGATGATTAGAAAAATATTTAGAGCACCACTGTGCTTGTTAGGCATATGCGGATGCAAGTGTGATAGCATGCGATAACCAATATAAGATATATTTTTGCCAAGGTTTTAAAATGTGCGAGCATAAATAATTAATTTTGAAATCCTTTGCGATCCTTGTTGTCTAGTTAGGACCTTGGCACTTGTATATATTCCTAATTGGCATACACGCTTTTCAAGTGTCTGATGCAACCACATAAGGATGTGTCTGACGGGGTCTTCACTGAGACATGTAGATGTAATTCTAGCGAACCTCGCACGCATCCCTTCTTGGGCTGGCTGTGCTGAGGTTTCCTGGCGAACCATGCACGCGTTCCTTGTTGGGCTAGAGGTGCTATGAAGTCTTAAAGATAATATGCATAGGGATGCCTTTCCACTCATGCGACCTTGAGCTCAAGATCTGGTCATGGACCTTCAATAATAATCCAGAGGGTGCTGCACTTTACTCAAGCGTGTAGCATTGCAGAATTTATAACTTGTCCAGGCTACCCTACTTGGCAATTTAGTTCGCAAGTTTGTAATTTTTTTTGACATATATGTACTATCGCGACGATATATGAAAAGTATTTTACAAATCCATATGCAATAATAAATATGTTCTTTTAAGAGTGTCGCGATATTTATTTTCTTCTAAAATAATGCTCCTTTCGTAAGAAAATCTTTTTCAAAATTATGCGTCTCACATATATAATTTTTTCTTCAAAGCATGCAGCTCGTACGGGATTGTAAAATATCCGTAAATCATCAATATAATATCCACAATTCATCAACATAAATATCTCGTACGATATTTTCCAATTCGTAATAATTTTACAAACATTAAAATTATCTATTGTTCGCACGAATTTTAAAATAATTAATATTTTTTCTTGAAAAATATTTAAAAAACATGAATTTATGCATGACATGACATAATAATATAATAATTTGCAGGAATTTAAAAAATAAATCGAAAACTTATCTCTGGATATTTGAGTCGAAAATGTTGTTGGAGGAATTTCGTAACAACACGAAATTGGAGGTTTGCTGGAATAATAGAGCAATTTATATGAATGTGACTGTTTTTAGGGATTTAGGGTTTATGAAAAAAGAGGGGCTGGACTTGGCAGGTGTCTCAATTTGTCTCGTGTATCAGATCTCATCCTCTTACAAGATGCCTACGTACATATGTTTATATAGGATCAAGCCCACGTAGTTATGTGCAATTTTGTTTATCCCTGAGAGACTTTAGGAATAAACTTCGTTAATGTGGTAATTACTGATTTTATCTAATTTAATCTTGGCGTTGTGATATATTCCTGATTTGAAGAATATCGTTTGGAGATATATTCCATAATTGATTGATTGAGATTGATTCTTTCCTCGTTTCAGAGAGAGGATAAAACTTAGCGATTAAGAAAGAATTATTAATCTGAATTAATAATTAGTAATATTAGAAATTTGGGAAATTATTAGACATGCCAAAAATATGGCATAACAGATATGTATAATAAGATGATCCTACTCATCTCTATTGCTTAGCTCTCTCAAGTTTACTTCTATATTATATATTATTATATAACACGTTATTAGCACGAATCGTTTTTCCGCTTTATGTTGGTGTACTTTATATTCAAGAGGATCATGGTTTGTTAAATTTCGATGGGTTAATCGATGAGCACTTATTTCGCTACGAAGATTGAGTTGTTCTTTCGATATTAGAGGTTCATATCAATACTCTATTCAAAGATTTTTCTTGAAGTAAGGAATCTTGAACTTAAAATAATTGATCATCAAATTGTAAGATTTTAAGGTACACCTCTATTCATCATTCTTTTCATTTTATAGTACTATACAAAATGTATATCTTTGAGTTATGCTAGTTTTGCATTTCTCCTAAAAGTATACTAAATTTGTTTTACACCAGAATCGAGAGGTCTTAGATACTTATGAAAAGTCCCTTGATTTTCTACAGCTTTAATTGGTTAGTGTGTTTAATATTCTACATGTAAGTTCGTGAATTCTTCAACATGCATACATTGATGGTATGATTTCGGAAGTAGGTACTCTAAACTAATTTTCATCTAGTTAAGTGATAATTCCATTGATTAACCTTAATATGCTTGTGTCTCTATATATTTGTTATAAACATATTAAATTGTCCCTCCTCAATATGATTAATATTTTTCCCATGCCAATGTTTTATTTCCAGTGATCATGTCTTATATATACAATAGTGCCAATGTTATATTTCCAGTGGTCATGTCTTATATATACTTTTGAATAACTTTTGGTGGATAACCATAGAGTTTTATTATGTCACTCCCAAATACGTGTAGATTTCATTTAAATTATGATGATTCATTTCTTTTCTTCTTGAAAATATATTCTTAATTTTTTATGTATCAAGTATGATGATTGTCACTTGTGTTCTCTTATTCTTAAAATACATTGTTTTATATTTGACAAATAGGATATAAGTCAAATTTAGATTGTATAAGTGATCAGTTTAATTCAAAATGAATCCAAAAATCATTAGTTATTAGTGACTCTCTAATCCAAAAATCGTACCTGGTCAGTAGATAGTAAGTCATCCTATTTTCCAAACAAATTTTTTTTTTTGAGTCATATGTGACCTTTTAATCCAAAGTCGCCTCCCTCAAGTCAATGCCTACTTTAATATGAGTTTGAATTGTACTAAGTTTAATTACCATAATAAGCAAAAATGTACAAACGGATTAGAGGTAGTTAATATTTGTATGAGTGAGACAAAAGTTTTCTATACTTCTTATCTAGGTAAATTATGTGCGACCTTATATCTAGTTATTGTCAATGAATTCACGATTAATATATGTTAAAAAGGTCCTTACATATCTATATGTTATGCCCAAAATTCGGTTTGGGTATTCTAAAACGGATTCGGGTCAGATACGGGTTCAATTTGGAGATTTTCAGGATAAATTAGGGTTTTGATAAAGATTTGCAGAAGAAGGACGCGCCCTCACCTCCCGTACGTGGAGGGCGCGCCCTGAGAGACAAAAATGCAGTCAAAAAGGATGTTTGTTAGCTTTACAAGAAATTAGGCCGCGCCCTCTCCTTCCCTACAAGGAGGGCGCGCCCTTAGTGATAAAATTATGTTGAAGATTTCTACTAAAGCTGGTTTTCCAAGAGTTGTTGAAGAATTCCCTCCTGTCGTATCTCAGGAGGGGGATGTCCGTCGCAGAAGGCCTCCAGGGGTATGCATGGATATAAGGACCCTTCTTAAACACTAAGGGCACGCCCTAAGGTGGAAAGATGGGAGCTCTGTTCCTGTACTCAATGGGCGCGCTCTCATTGAGGAACTTTGGAGTAATCCTGCACTTTGCACCCAAAAGCTCTGGATCACCTGTCCTGCTATATGGTGGGTGCTTCTCATTCGGGGGACAGGGATGCGCTCTGCACTTGGGGTAAACCATGGCTATACCTGCATCCTTGAAATCAAGAAATAGCTTGTAGTGGATAGGACTAGTCCTCGACGGGGGAAGTTTCCTTATCCGTGAATTCTTGAGATCTTGGATGAGCCTTGGGCCTTTGTGGTTAGGCCTCATAGTAGAACATTCCGGAAGCTGGACCGACAATCCAAGCCCAATTGGGTTTCTTGCTCTCCAAGAACTACGTGGGCTTGATCCTCTATAAATATAGAGGTACGTAGGCAAATTGAGGGGAATGAAAGCGAAGAGCTCTACGAGCCACCAACAAGAACCCTCTCAATCTCAGCCCCCAATTCATCACCGCCACCACACTCCGGCGACTATCTGGCGAAGAACCACCGTCATAGATCTTGATTCCGGCGATAGACCTCAAACTTTGTTGTTACCAAATTCCTCCGTCAACAAATTGGCGCTAGAAGGAGGGGCTGCTGATCAAGATCATAATCCAAGGAGGATGGATTTCTCACCACGATGAAGGTTCTTATGAAGCGACAAGCAAGATCTAAGGAATAGCCCTCGATTGGGTTGCAGATCTGCAGCAACGGAGAAGATCCAAGGATGGCGATTTCTGGCAGGGGGTCGAACAAGATCCAAAGGCAATTGTGATGTCAAAGATGGTTCTAGAACTAGTTTTCAGGCTGTTGCTGCAAAAAGATGGTTCCGGTTATGCTCAAAAGCGGTGATTTCCGATCAGCAGCTTTGAACTAGGTTTTTCAAGGGGAGATTCTGAATATGATTCAAATAAGGATTTTACAAGATCTCGTCCTCATCATTAGGACGCACCCTCACTAATAGGATGCATCCTCAAGAAATCTCAGGGCGCGCCCTAAGGGTGGTATCCAAGGTTCAGATGATTTCCAACAAGTTCTGTGAGAATTCAATGACTAAACACGCCCTCATCTCCAGGATGCCTCCTCCAGGTTACGATTCATGGTTTGAAAGATATGGTCTCAGGTATGTTTAAATTGATGATGGGTCATCGATCTTGGAGTTAAATATATGAAAATTCGTATGTATTGTGCTGCACGCGCTACCTACACTGTTTGGGTCATATCTTGAGTTCTAGAAGTCTGATTTGGACGATTTTACAGCCCACGCGAAGCTTATTAAATTCTTGTTAACCCAAAGGTGTTACAATCTGAAGAATTTGGCTGGAATCAGTCCGAAACTGGAGAGAAAAGACAACTACGAATTTTTAATAAAGAATTCTACTTGGTTTAGGAAACCTATTGGTAATTGGTTTAGGATGAAATCCACATCCTATTCTGAGAAGAAGGTTATGGTGAAAGCTAGCACAAGAGAAAGTTGGGATGCAAACACATGAAGATGAAGTCTTACGTATATGAGACACAATTATCAGGAGTTGCATCTTTATCTCAAGGGGCGCCTACCAGTATTCTACTTTCAAGTGGAGAAACACATGAAGCTGCATATTCATCTTTCATCATCTCTGACAGGGCATGCTCACAGGAAGGAGGTTACGTCAATAGAAGCCTCAAAGATTTTCTAAAAAGGTGCAGCATCTCTTATCAAGGGCGCACTGCCAAGGCGTGCCACAGGGCGCACCCATGGAAGATGATATAGAAGAGAAAGTTGCAAATGGTGGGTTTTTCTAATTCAAGCAGAGCATGCCTCAGAAGATTATTAAGAAGCACGCCTTCCCCTGATTGGGCGCGCCTCCAGGTAATATCCAACCTCTATATTATTTTGCTTTATATATTTATTGCATGTATAAAGTTACAGGGATTTACCTGATGAGAAGGCCTCCAGGGGTTTGCCTGGTGAGAAGGCCTACAGGGGCTCGCCTGGTAAGAAGGCCTACAGGGCTTTACCTGGTGAGAAGGCCTACAGGGGTTTGCCTGGTGAGAAGGCCTACATGGGTTTGTCTAGCCAGAAGAAAGAGGAACACTTGGAATCGAGGCCCCGTGGTCCACAGCGCGTGCCCCCTGATTACAGGTCGAGGCCCCTTGGACATGAGCGAGCCCTTCCTCAAGGTCGTGATCCATAGTGCGCGCCCCCTGATTATAGGTCGAGGCCCCTTGGACACGAGAGAGCCCTGCTTTGAGAATTCGTTGGAAGATAATGAAGCCAAAGAAGTAGGAATGACATTGTTTGGCTTAATCACCAAGTGAGGAATAGTCCTTGACCTATTGCTAGGGGCGCGCCCTCTGGAGAGAGAGGCCCTACGACTGTTCTCTTGATTTCTCATAATACATCTAGTAGAAGATAGGGTGAGAATCCTCAATCCCAGGGAAATGCTCTACATCAGGACTCAGCTTTAAGGAAATTCATAACTTTAGGAAAACCCTCCAACATAGGACACGCCCTCAAGGAACTCTCCCTCAGATGACCTTTCCGATTAGGACGCTCCCTCAAGGAAAAAAGCAAATGCTCAGGCAAACTCCAATATCTACGAGGGTAATTTATTGCTTGGACTCCAGAAGGAAAGAAGTTGTTGAGTTGCGGCCCCACGAACCATAGAGTGTGCCCCCTGATCATTAGGTTGAGGCCCCAAGGTCGTGAGCGAGCCCCTCTATGAATAAACAATACTTTGCTATAGAGGATGACCTGAATGATAGGCATCAGGGCGCGCCTTAACTTATCAACCTCATGTTGTGGCTTCGTCTGCAAGTATGAATGCAACGATCCATGGCATATCTTTTGATTGAAGAAAATTGTATTGATGTGCGGCCCCATGAATCTTAGAGTGCGTCCCCTGATAGGCAGTGAAAGGCATATGATGTAGCCTATTTGTATTTCGAGGATACAACTCAACTTAAACAAGATTGTAATAGTAAATAGTATATAGACTGTCACAAGGAATCTCAGATTGTATTATCTGTCAGAAGAAAAAGATCAAGGTCAATCTACAGACTTGAGGAATTACTACATTTAAAGAAGTTCAGACATCTGATCAAGCCTCAGTGAAGTATTCGTTAAAGAAGTGGATTCATTTAAAGTGACAGAGATTTCAACAGTGACAGAGACAGTACAGAAGAATTAATGGAGAGAGAAGAAAAAGAAAAGAAAAGGAACCAGATTTTAAAGTCAATATATGAAGAACAGTCATTGCGGTTAGTCACTCATGAACCAGACAGTACATCGAGTGTCAACATTAAACAGTGGTTGTTTATCATTGACTTCAGTGGTTCAAGCTGTCAAGACTGGTATGTTGAGAGAAGAAATAAACCACATCTTAGAGTCAAAAATAAAGAAAAGCCGTTGGAGTTAGTCGCTCATGAACCAGACCGTGCATCGAGCGTCAACAAAAATTCGGTGGTAATTCTTTATTACTTTCAGTGGTTCAAGCTATCATGACTGGTATGGGAAGAAATCATTGTGCAAGCAACAGAGGTACTAAATTAATTAACCACAATGGTTTTGCAATCAAGACTGGCTAAGGAATAATCTTTGTGGAGGATTAGATATCAAAATATGGAAGATCACAAGGGTTATGCTATCAAGGAGGTATATTAATTTTATATTAATTAATTAAGTCATTTGAATTATTTATTTGATAAATTAAGTCTATCCGAATTAATTTATTCAGTAAATTATTTAAAAGATTAATTAAGTTAGAATTAATATAATTATGTTGTCAAGGAGGTATATTAATTTTCTCTTAATTATTTAAGTCATTTGATTTATTTATTTGATAAATTAATTCTAATGGAATTAATTTATTCAATAAATTAATTAAAAGATTAATTAAGTTGGAATTAATATAATTATAAAAAGACTTCATATTAATTGTCTTTTAATTAAATTAAATTAGTTGGCTATTTTATTTTATAAATTAATTCGATCAGAATTAATTTATTCTTTAAATTAATCAATTAATTAATTAAATCATAATTAATATGAAAAAGAAATAGTTATTTAAATGATTTTTATAAATCATTTGATTAATTATAAGCTGAAAAATATGATAATATAACTATCAAATGATAGTTATACCGATAGTCATATTTAGTTCAAAGTGTGACAGTCATATTTAGTTCAAAGTGTGACAGTCATATTTAGTTCAAAGTGTGACAGTCATATTTAGTTCAAAGTGTGACAGTCATATTCAGTTCAAAAGAAGACAGTCATATTCAGTTCAAAAGAAGACAGTCATATTCAGTTCAAAAGAAGACAGTCATATTCAGTTCAAAAGAAGACAGTCATATTCAGTTCAAAAGGTGACAGTCATATTCAGTTCAAACTGGATAGTCATATTTCATTCAAGAGGACAGGCTGGATAGTTATACCGATAGTTATATTGGACTGGATAGTTATACCGAAAGTTATATTGGACTGGATAGTCATATCGAAAGTTATATTTAAAGAGACAGTCATATTACATTCATTCGATAGTCATACCGAATGTCATATTAGTGTTAACTTATTGTTATATCAGTTAAAACAAAGCAATATGACTATGGCTGTGTTATATAAGGCAGCAGGATGCAGAAGGAAATCAATCAGTCGATCATAACAGAAGAAAAACACACAGCAACCTCCATCTTTCTCTCTCAAGCTCAAGAACACACCAAGAACAAGTTAATTTATGAAAAATCAAGTTCATCTTCTTTGTATTATTTTATCCGGTGGAACTTGATTATTTGTGATTCTTGTACTACTAGCGAATTAAGTTTCCTAGTTCCAATCTTGATTTTTATTAACTAAATTAGAAAAGTTCATGTTGAATTTTCTAAATTAGTTTTTATCAACTTGATTAATTTCTGTACTGAAATTGTAACACCCATCAAGTTAATATATTGTTATATTCAACTTGAAATTTGTTTCAATTTATTCCGCTCAAATTTGTTTAAAATAAAATATTATTTGAAGAACAAATTTCGATAAATTGGTATAGATTGTATCCAACCCCCCCTTCTACAATCTTATTGGACCTAACAATTGGTATCAGAGCCTATTGATTGATACACAAATCAAGATCCTATTTTTATTCAGTCAAAAATCCATTTCGAATTTTTAACTCACTTAAAAATTCATCATGTCTTCAAAAATTGGAACTGTTAAGATACCCATATTTGACAAGGAGAATTATGAACTATGGAAAAAGAAAATGATCCTTTTTCTACAAGTGGTCAATCCTAAATATTTGGGAATATTGAAAACCGGGCCAATAGTTCCTATGATTACTGAAGAGGAAATAATCGTGGAAGGAGTTGTTGTAGTTCCTGCAAGGACATATCCAAAGGACATTAGTGTTTATACAAATGATGACAAAGTGGATATTGCCCTTGATCTTAATGTACAATTAATTTTGGTGGAATCCCTAGATGCGATCATGTGCAACCATGTTGTTAACTGTAAAGATGCCAAGCATATCTGGGACACCATTATAACAATAAACGAGGGAACTAAGAAAGTCAGGGAAAATAGATTGGAAGCTAAGATTGTTCAACCTTACAGCTCTGAAGAGGAAGTGATTGTAGCAGAGTATGGGAAGACAGCTACAAGTCAGGGTTGTAGAGAATTTTATTCATCAGAGGAGCTGGAACAGTTGGAGGATCAATCAATGGCACTGGTTGTAAGACAGTTTAATCGTTTCAGATTTAGAAGAAATCCTAATTTCAGACTCAGGTCTACTGAGAACAGATTCCAGCAAGGAGGTTCATCCTCAAGTAGCACAAGGATTGGCTACGAGACTGGAATGGTAGACAGAAGCAAGATCAGGTGCTTCAACTGTAATGAAATGGGACATTTTGCAACTGAGTGTCATCGACCTGAACAAGATGCAAGGAGAGAGTATGCATCTGGTATGAAGAACACAGACACGGCCTATGTGGTACAAGGCAAAAGCTGGGATGACACAGACAGTGAAGATGAAGAAGTTGGAAACTTTGCACTGGTGGCAAATGCTGAATCATCAACTTATTACACCACACCGTTAACTCTTACTGATGTTGAGTTAATTCATAGTTTACGTAATTGCTTGACTAATGCACAAAAAGGATACGATAGAATAAGTCTTGTTAACACTAAACTTGAAAATGAAGTGTTAGATTTAAAACAGGTGCAGATTAATCAAGATAAGAATATAGAAGAAATAGCTAGACTTAACTACAGAGATAAGTCGCTAGGAGAATACATGGTAAAACAAGTTGATAGGATTGCTGAACAAGACATCAGGATTAAAGAACTTGAAACACAGATTAGAGCTTGTTATAATTCTGTCAAAGTTTCCAAAGAGTTTTTTAACAAACAATCTGTAGAACGAACAACAGGTATAGGGTATGGCTACAATGAAGCTATTGGATCATTGGGCATAAATTCCCCTAACCCTGTTAGTGCTAAAGAAAGGGGAATACCACATGTACTCAAGAATGTTAAAGAACCTCTATTTAAAAAATCTGATGCTGGACCACCAGATATTCTTTCTATAGTTATCCAGGAAGAAATGAGAAATGAAGATAGTGCAAATGGCACAGTCTTTGTTAAGGATAAATGTGTTATGGATAAATCTGTTAAGAACGCTAATCCAAAGAATGTTTCATCTAAGAAAGATGTCACAGTCTTTGTTAAGGCTAAATCTGTTGAGGACACTAATCCAGAAAATGTTTCATCCAAGAAAGATGTACCTAAAGTGCCAGTCAAGGTTGTTGAAACAGCTAGTTCTTCTAAGACTGGATTAGGAGGTAATAAATTGAAGCAAAACAATAACATGTCTAACATGAGTAACATGCCTATCATTGATTCTAATCATAAAGCATGTGGTGTTGTCAACTGTATGTCTTGTGCTTTTAATGTGATGTCTGCTTACTTTAATAGTAATCATGCATGTGATAATAAGACTGCTCCTAGACAACATATGAACATAAATAAAAATGTTAGATCAAAGACTGCTAGTCCTCCTCATGTTAGGAGAGAGACATTTGTACCAAAGCCTAAACAAAGTTTTACTAAGGCTGTTTACAAGGTCAAATGTCCAGTCAGTGAAACAAATGTTATTGCTGCTAAAAAGACATGGATACCCAAGATGAAATCAAAGATTGTCAAAGCTGTTTATAGGGTTAATTGTCCAGTCCCCTTGAAAAATGTTGTTATGAAGATTAAGAATGTTGTCTTGCCTGACAAAGGCCAATACTTCAAGTATTCCGGACCCAATCAAATTTGGGTCCCAAAAAGGGTTTAACCGTTTTGGCATTGCAGGGTGTGTAACAGGTACATAGTGTTATGTGGATTCTGGACAGTTGATGTTCAAGGCATATGACCGAAGATAGAGCCCTGCTATCAAAAGTGGTGACGGTATCTGGCCAAGTGGTTTATCCCTTGGAGACAACAGCAAGGGTATGACCTAGGGTCAAGGCTATTCAATAGCTAAGGAATGTTGTCAGTAATAAAGCATCTTTTACAAGATGAAGAGCCTACTGTTCGAGGATTAAGGAAAGAGAACTTATCTGTAGCTGACATGGAATCTCAGTCAAAGGTGAAGTCAACAAGGTCAAATCTAAAGCTTCATCAGACAGGAGTTCAGCTATGACATAAGGAGCTCTCTCACCTGAATGTCATATCAAGAGATTCTTTCCTGGAAATCGAATCAGTAAAGGAGACTACCTCATCTGGAATTAAAGTAAAATAAAATTATGAGGCATGTCATAAAGAGAAGTCAAAGAAGCATCACATAGAAGTTTTACATCAATGAAAAATATACCTTAGTGATGATGACTGATGACTTCTCTCAAGAAACAAGTTGTTGTTCAGACAATCTGAAGACAAGACACCACTGATGGTGATTGATCACATCTAGAAGAGTGTCAGGAAGCAAAACTGACTGTGACAACTTGGAGACCAGATTACAGGACCTATCAATTAGTGTTCTGGATGATTCTGCATCTTCAAGAGTATTAATGCTGAAGCAGCCAATAGTTTGCTACTGACATGATTAAACCCTGATCAGTAAGAAATATAGGAAGACCCCACAAGTTATGAAGAAAATTGTTTTGCAATGATAAATGAAAGTGAGCATCCTAGCAATCTGCTAATGCTCAATAGGATAATTTCCTTGGTTACTTGGTGGAGTCAATAGCCTACAGGGTGATTGTTATTAATCAACAGAAGGTGATTGAAAGTCTTAGTGATGTTCATCGACTTCTAGCTCCCAGCTGTCAATGGTAATGATGATTCAGATCCAAGCAATGTCAACATTGAGAATCTTCATGTAAACCCAGCAACAGCTTAGGGGGAGCAAAAGAAGGATCATCTGGTCAACTCAACACCACACTGAAAATCAAAGGACACTATGAGAACATGTCTGCCAAGACAAAGAGTGTTGACTCAATTAACTCTTTGTTCTAGTTCTTAGTGTTTCTAATGGTGGAAGTAAAAGACTAACAGAGCTTCAAGTACTAATGATTATTTCTTTAGTCTTCTTTTAGAAGAAACTAAGAAACCTACAAAAGCTCTGAAAGATCCAGGTTGAGTGATTGCAATGCAAGATGATCTCAATCAGTACAAAAGGCAGATTGAAGGGAAGCTGGTATCTAGACCAAACAACAAGGCTGTATTTGGTACAAGGATAACCAGAAGTCTACCTGGATGATGTCAAGGCATTGTTATGAGGGACAAAGCCAAACTGGATGCTAGGTTACAATTTGATCAAACAGTATATTTGACAAGAAGCACCAGTGACAAGACTTGAGGATATCAGGCACCTGCTGCACATTCAAGATTATAATGGACATCTAGACCTACTGAATCTGGATGCTAGAGGAATGTGAACAAGTGCACTCCTGGTTGGTGAGATAATTGAAGATCTCTACAGGTTAGTATAAACTAGTATCATCACTCAAGCAAGCATGGAAGACATGGTATGACACCCTAACTATAATTTAATATTCGGTATCAATCTTTAACAATTGGTATCTTTTAATAATTGGTGTCATATTCATAGAACTCTCTACATATTTAGGCACAAACATAAATGATATATATGTGCAATGATATCTTGATTATATTATATGTTGGTCTACTAGCTATAAATTGATATCAAGATATTTGCTGTTTTGATGTTGGTAAAGTTGAAATTCTTTTGATTTGCTTTAGTAAGCCAAAAGAATGATGACAATAAAAGTTAGTCAAGGATCTTTTGTTTCTATTCAGAAGATTCTAGACCTGTTAAGACTACCTACCAAACTGTAGCTGGCTTTTGACCTGTTAGTTTGGATCTAACAAGTTGGTAATCAAAAATCTTAAGATGGACCCGGATCTGAGGAAATGGTACTCTAGAGATATTTGACCCAACAAGTTCAGGATCTACTAATTAGGACCTAATCAGGCTATAGAGGAATCATCAGCTCATTATCTTATTCAATTTTTAATAAATCACTTACACACATATTTTATTCTCAATAGGAAAATGTGCAAGGCTCCAAGTGGAACCTTGAGAATCTATTCTTGTAGTTATTACACTTGATTTTCAGATGTCTTAAGTTGGACCCAAATCTACGGAGATGGTACCCTAGAGACATCAGTTCTGACATGTTTTGCTACATAGAGACAGATCAAATGAGTTGTACGAAAGCAGGAGAACACAAGGAAATAACTTCATCTCCAACAACTCTGTGGAACACTCAAGGACTAAGCAACTTGCATAAGGTATCAATTCTTTTGAGAGCATATCTTTAATTAAGAACAACTTGCAGACACGTTTGCTGAATCACTTGATGAAATTAATTTTTCAAGATTGGTTTGTGAACTTGGGATTTTATTAATGCTATATGATTGTAAATCCCATATGTTAAGAAATTCTTAAGTAAGCTCACAAGTATTCAATTGTCTATATTGAAAGGACATGTGAACCTATTTACATCCAGACCTCACACTGAAAATTATCTGTTGAATGATTGCCATGTGTATAATTGCAATATATTTTAGTGGTGATTATTTAAGGATAATTTAAATATTTAAATGCTAAAATCTAACTCATAAAGATTTAGTATTTAATTATTTAATTATTTATTTTGATTTATATGGGTTACGGACTTGAAGCAATTCAATTTAGTATTTGCTCTGTACCTTATATTTATTAAAATAAATAATCAACATAACTAATTTGGACCTAATCTGTATTGGTCTTCAATTAGTTGTGAGATGTTAATTCTAGTGAATTTTATCAATGCTCCATTTTCAGAAATTCACTATAATTAATATCATGGTTCTAACAATTGGTTGTATTGAAATTTTGACTTATATCAGTTAATGATATTTAGTTAGAATTCTATTTACTAATTAATTGTGAGATGTATTGGTATGTGTGAAATTACTTAGAACTCCTCTAAGTAATCATTGTTATATCCTTTACAATTCACTTTATACATGGTATAAAAATTCTCTAAGTAGAACTATGGATAATGAAATATCTAAAGTTACCATAGTTCAATTACTTTGAATAATTTTTATGCTTATTTGCAAGCTTCAAATCACTTTGATAATAAATGTTTTATACTATGGATCAAGGTGTATTGGACTTAGAATATTATTTCTAAGATTGCAAACAAGACAGCCTTGGTAATCAAGTTTTAGTTTTATAACCAAGATTGTCTACAAACAAACAGTTGTTAGGAGTTAACAATTGTTGTTATCGAGGAGTTGTCTTGAAGTCATAAGTTTAAAATGTTAATGATGATAATTATCCAAGTGATAGTGGTAGAAACAATTTTGTTATTGGCAATACCAATGTCACTGGAAAATAATCATCAAGTCATTCTCGCAATAACTCGAGGAAAGTAAACAAAGGATTCACTAGTTAAACACAACATCACAATGAAGAACAAGGCGATTCATCAAGATCCAACCTTCTCAAACAGTCTGTTTGGAATAAAGCTGATCATAGGTGATCCAGATGTTGGAGTAAGAACAAAAAGGGCCTCTCAGAATCAAGGTATAGAATCTAAGGAATCTGAGAAAGCAATTGTGAATCTGGAACAACAAGAAACGTGGAAGTTGGTGCCAAGGGTTGAGCGCCAAGTAACTGGTATGACATTCTTTTCGAATTCTATCTTGTCATCTTTCTATAAGAATTGTCATAATCATTCTAATGCGTTAATCCATGTTTCTTTATTTTAGAATAATAATTTTCTCTAAAAATATTTTTCTTTAATTCTCTAGTTAGAATTTTTGAGGAAGCTATTTTTGTTGAAAATTTTATTATTTTAAAATTGCTGCCATATTTATGATAGTTTATTAAATCATATTTTCTCTCTAAATAATCTTCTAGTAGAAAGTTGTTTTGTCAGAAAATATATGGATTTGCTAACCTATTATAAATACTCTTGTATATACTTAATGTTTTTGTACATGTATTGTAATTTTTAAATGTTAATCTTATTTAACATGTTTTGTAGTGTTTGTCTTTTTATTATAGTCGTATGTTCGTTTATAGTTTAAAGTTTGTAAATTATTAAGTTATGTTTAGTTTTACTATTTTTATTTGTTTCTATACTAATTCGAATTTGAATTTTTCTTTTCTTATAGTTTTTATTTTGTATAATTATTATATATATTATTTCCTATTTTTGTATATTCTTTTTCATGTGTATATAAATAGTTTGTATAGTTTTTACAGTTTAGTCGCTATACTTTCAAAACTAACAAACATGTCCCTGTACTTGGTTCTTTTGTTGTTCTTCTTATTAACACACACAAAATATGCAGTTTAAGTATAAATCTTTGTTTTGTGATTGCTGTTAACAGATCTTCGTGTTAAGGACTTAACAATTGACCAATGTTGGTATCAAATTGGTATGTGTCTATACAATTGGTTAGGAACTAATGTTTTATTTTCAGGATCTAACAATTGGAAGACAAGACCTATCAAGTGCTAACAATTTCTAATAGCTGGTATCTATCTTACAAGACCTAAAACATGATAAAATAGTTTTGTTTGTATTGGTTTAAACATTAACATACATTGATTCGATTAATATTTATTAATTGGATTTTTGCCTATGTTCTTGTTTTGTAAAACCAGCTCAGGATCTTTATCTTCCCTAAATTCAAAATCTCTTTCTACAGTTGTGATTGCTTATATGTTCAACCTTTTGAAATCACAACTGTACATCATTTCTATTAAGATAAAATGCAATATTTTCTTAGAAAATTTTTCAAATGTTAAAAATGCATTCTATCTCTATGTTGCTCATATTCTGTGATGCAGGTTCATCTACATGGAATTTTGTATTCTCACATGTTTAGTCATAAGGTTGTAAACCCAACAACTTTTATCCCAGACTACAATCAAACTCAAACACATTCTATCTTACCCCCTAAATGGAAGTAACCTATCAGACTAGAGGTCACCAGGGAGTAACTGCACTTGATGCAGCAAACAAGGATGTGTGGGATATTCAGTTGGAGAGTCACTACCTTATACACTATCCAAAATATTTCATATGCACAAAGTGAGATTGCACACACCAAGGATGAATTGACGGAAACCTGTAATCCAACCATTTTACGGTTAGGATCATAAGTTAAAGGTTCTTTAATGAATCAAGAGTCTTCACAGACCTCAAGAGAAGGTATTGATCTTAAATGCAAAATTCAACAAGATCATTATCTAACTCCCCAGAGGGAACATCTCTGGATCCTGCGGGTAACGGATCCGACATAAGTGCGGATCGGCAACTTGTGAACTATGATTCAGATTTTACCTGATGAGTTTAACAAGGTGATGTCTTCACAGACATTAGAAGGGAATCTTGATCTCAATGCTAAATTTATAGATCATTGTTTACCTTCTCAGAATTCAAATCTGAAAACCCTAAAAGGGAAATTAGCAACTTGTAGATTATGACTCAGATTTGTCTGACGAGTCCAACGAGGATTTGGGATTTTCGAACTCCCATTGCACCACCAGTGACCTCTCTAGAAGGGGCTATGGTGATTTTTCCTTGCAGGTACACTAACGGATGTTGGAGCTATGAGTGATATGAGTGAAACACCAGTGAGCAAGAGTGTAAACACAGAGAGAAGTGAGACACTCAACACAAATGAGTGGAGAGAAGAGTGAAACACTTGTGAGGTACACTAAACACTATCACACACTCACAGTGAGGAAGAAAATGAAACTTCCTTTCTAACAAAGCTTTATCAATTGATTTCAATGTACTCTAACGATTGGTATAAATTGGTAACAATTTGGTATCAACTACTTTGTCAATTAGTTGAATGGAGGATTCCTCAACTAAGGGGGGAGATATATTGAAAAAGATATATTCAAGCTTAAAGCTTACCTTAGTAGGATATACTCAACTAAGGGGGAGAAGTATGGGGTACAAGTAAAAGAAGAGTGAGTTAGAAGGGGGAGCAGTAAAGACTGTGCTTAGAATGAGAAGCAAGTCTAGTAACTAAGGGGGAGCCTTAGATACTGTGCTTAGAATGAGAAGCAACTTTCAATTTTTTATGAAAGTGGAGATATAAGGAGAATTACATCACAATACTATTCTATTAGTCTTTCAATGTACTATGTATAAAGGCTAAGTGGAAGAGTAGTAAATTCACCAGAAGTTATAGAAATGGTATTGATTCACCATTGTCTATATAGTAGGAACAGCTATTTTTCTTTAGTGACAAAAGCTGTGTCAGAAATGGGAAGTGATTGTAAATCAAGAACTGCTGATAATCACCAATGTAAGATGTGAAGGATTATCAGGCAGAGATATGAAGAATCAGAAATGAAGATGAGTTATCTATTGAAGATCAGTTCAGTGCTAGAGGAACAATCATCTATCATTTCATCAACTGAAGATTCTGGAATTGTTAAATCTAAACCAGAGAAATTTTTTTTGTATTATTTACTTAATTCTTAAAAGTTTTATCTTTTTCTTGTTTAAGTGAGGTAGTTGAGTTATCCTCTAGGTATTTGGTGGTTATTGTCTAACAAACCTATAGGGGGAGATTGAAAGGCATATGATGTAGCCTATTTTTATTTCGAGGATACAACTCAACTTAAACAAGATTGTAATAGTAAATAGTATATAGACTGTCACAAGGAATCTCAGATTGTATTATCTGTCAGAAGAAAAAGATCAAGGTCAATCTACAGACTTGAGGAATTACTACATTGAAAGAAGTTCAGACATCTGATCAAGCCTCAGTGAAGTATTCGTTAAAGAAGTAGATTCATTTAAAGTGACAGAGATTTCAACAGTGACAGAGACAGTACAAAAGAATTAATGGAGAGAGAAGAAAAAGAAAAGAAAAGGAACCAGATTTTAAAGTCAATATATGAAGAACAGTCATTGCGGTTAGTCACTCATGAACAAGACAGTACATCGAGTGTCAACATTAAACAGTGGTTGTTTATCATTAACTTCAGTGGTTCAAGCTGTCAAGACTGGTATGTTGAGAGAAGAAATAAACCACAGCTTAGAGTCAAAAATAAAGAAAAGCCGTTGGAGTTAGTCGCTCATGAACCAGACCGTGCATCGAGCGTCAACAAAAATTCGGTGGTAATTCTTTATTACTTTCAGTGGTTCAAGCTATCATGACTGGTATGGGAAGAAATCATTGTGCAAGCAATAGAGGTACTAAATTAATTAACCACAATGGTTTTGCAATCAAGACTGGCTAAGGAATAATCTTTGTGGAGGATTAGATATCAAAATATGGAAGATCACAAGGGTTATGCTATCAAGGAGGTATATTAATTTTATCTTAATTAATTAAGTCATTTGAATTATTTATTTGATAAATTAATTCTATCCGAATTAATTTATTCAGTAAATTATTTAAAAGATTAATTAAGTTAGAATTAATATAATTATGCTGTCAAGGAGGTATATTAATTTTCTCTTAATTATTTAAGTCATTTGATTTATTTATTTGATAAATTAATTCTATTGGAATTAATTTATTCAATAAATTAATTAAAAGATTAATTAAGTTGGAATTAATATAATTATAAAAAGACTTCATATTAATTGTCTTTTAATTAAATTAAATTAGTTGGCTAATTTATTTTATAAATTAATTCAATCAGAATTAATTTATTCTTTAAATTAATCAATTAATTAATTAAATCAGAATTAATATGAAAAAGAAATAGTTATTCAAATGATTTTTATAAGCTGAAAAATATGATAATATAACTATCAAATGATAGTTATACCGATAGTCATATTTAGTTCAAAGTGTGACAGTCATATTTAGTTCAAAGTGTGACAGTCATATTTAGTTCAAAGTGTGACAGTCATATTTAGTTCAAAGTGTGACAGTCATATTCAGTTCAAAAGAAGACAGTCATATTCAGTTCAAAAGAAGACAGTCATATTCAGTTCAAAAGAAGACATTCATATTCAGTTCAAAAGGTGACAGTCATATTCAGTTCAAACTGGATAGTCATATTTCATTCAAGAGGACAGGCTGGATAGTTATACCGATAGTTATATTGGACTGGATAGTTATACCGAAAGTTATATTGGACTGGATAGTCATACCGAAAGTTATATTTAAAGAGACAGTCATATTACATTCATTCGATAGTCATACCGAATGTCATATTAGTGTTAACTGATTGTTATCTCAGTTAAAACAAAGCAATATGACTATGGCTGTGTTATATAAGGCAGCAGAATGCAGAAGGAAATCAATCAGTCGATCATAACAGAAGAAAAACACACAGCAGCCTCCATCTTTCTCTCTCAAGCTCAAGAACACACCAAGAACAAGTTAATTTCTGAAAAATCAAGTTCATCTTCTTTGTAATATTTTATCCGGTGGAACTTGATTATTTGTGATTCTTGTACTACTAGCGAATTAAGTTTCCTAGTTCCAATCTTGATTTTTATTAACTAAATTAGAAAAGTTCATGTCGAATTTTCTAAATTAGTTTTTATCAACTTGATTAATTTCTGTACTGAAATTGTAACACCCATCAAGTTAATATATTGTTATATTCAACTTGAAATTTGTTTCAATTTATTCCGCTCAAATTTGTTTAAAATAAAATATTATTTGAAGAACAAATTTCGATAAATTGGTATAGATTGTATTCAACCCCCCTTCTACAATCTTATTGGACCTAACAGGCAGGTTGAGGCCCAAAGGTCATGAGTGAGCCCCTCTACACAAGAATTACATTCATCCGGACTAGAAGAGACTTTTTCATCGCCCTCAGCAACTCCATCGACTATCTCTTAAAATTCCCTCTTGGGATGCCTCTTTAAGTGACGCTTCTTTAAGGAATGATATTCTGATGCTGGGGGGTAGTACTGATGCACCTCCCTAGCCTTACATATACATGTATTTCAGGACAATTTGTATGAACAGCGGAATACCCCCACAGGGATGCCTCTTCGTGAGATGCCCTTTATTGGATGCCTCTTAGTGAGATGCCTCTTTGAGAGATGTTATTCATAGGATGCCTCATTTGGAGATGCCCCTTCATGGGATGAGATTTGAAGTAGCCCGTGACTGGAGAATGCACTTTTTCTACCAGAAGTTGATTGAAGTAGTTAGACTATAAGGTAAATTAATTACCTCCTAGTCTAGGAGGGTAGTCCATGTACACTTTATGTACACTTTCCCTAGTCTTAGTTCAGTGAAATTTTCAACTTTTTCTAGAATGCAAGATTATGCCTGTAGGGCGCGCCCTGAAGGGTGAGTTTGAATAGTTCTCATACAATGGAGGACGCGCCCTCGGGTAGAAGATGCGATGCCGAACTTTTACTTGTAAGCATGCAAGCCTTCCCTCTTTTGAGGATGCGCCCTCCATCACCGCATCTCTTAGATTTGATGGATGCAGCCTCCCGAACTCTAAAGTCATCAATCCACTTGATAGTATCTTGATCAAATATGGATATGTCTCACAATCAAGGTGGAGGTTCTCATGAAGAAAATGGTTATGATTTTGAAGATAGCTTGGGGTAATCAAGCTCATCACGAAGCTTATATTCCGGAAGAGATCCGTGCTTCCCCACACCACCGTGGAAATCCGGCTATCGAGCGGACAGCCGCCCGTTCTTATCAGCAACATGGAGTTAATGGAGCAGTTATATCATATGGAAACTACCATAAATAACTTTGGGGCAAGATTGGATTCAGTGGAGCAAGAACAAGAAAGTGAGAGAAAATCTCGGAGTATTCCACGAAATCATCGTCGAACGGGGAAAGCTTTTCAAGTTGAGGAAAGCTCTCGAAGAGGTGAAGAAGTGCCGGAAAGGAGGTTTCAATTGGTGACTCATTGAAGGTTATATTATTCTAATCCCATTATTGAACATCCAAGTGAAGATAATTGTGATCGTAGGATGCCAGCTGTTCAGGAAAGGACGCCCCCTCACCCACATCGCTCAGGGCGCGCCCCCAGTGAGACTCAACGTGATGAAGAAAGACTTTACAAGCTTGAAGGAATGCTTAGTTATGACGATCTAAGGATAGTACTCCTTGAGCGATAGAAGAAAGAGAAGCACTTGGAATCGAGGCCCCGTGATCCACAACGCGCGCCCCCTGATAATAGGTCGCGACCCCTTGGACATGCGCGAGCCCTTCCTCGGAGTGATGATCCACAGCGCGTGCCCCCTGATCACAGGTCGAGGACCCTTGGACATGAGCAAGCTTCTCCTCAAGGTGATGCTGGAAGAAAAAGTAGCCGAGACCATGAAGATTGGAGGATGGAGAAGTATGAAGGAGAGAGGCGACTTTAGAATAAAGAAGGCGCACCCTCAGGAGATAGATCTCCTCGTATCACTCAAATTCCTTCAAGTACTTGTAGTGAAGTGAGGTCGATGGTGCGCCCTCCCTCTAAAGTAAAGCATCAAGGAGGTTCTAAGGGGAATCCATGACCTTAGGGGAATCCACGACCTCAGAGGAATCCACAGATTGAAGGAAATTCACAAGCTTAAGGTCAAAAGGAACAAACTCAGACTCAAGAGGTAATTCTCACACAACTTCATGCCGGAGTTCCAGGAAATGCTCAAACGACAGCTCAACCTCCACCCTTGGGGGATACTCAAACAACTGTACCACCAAATGTTCAAAATATTCCAGGTTGGGCATTTTTAATGTCATCGACTTGAAGAGGTTTGTTTCTCGCTTGGATGGAGGAAGGATATCTGCTACGGCACAAACTCCTTCTCCATTTTCAATAGAGGTTAGAGAGGCACAGCTCCCTACATGATATAGATCTATGACAAATGATCTACGTTTTCATGAAAATGCAGACCCTGTGGAATTTTTATGATGTTTTGACATTGAGATGGATGTTTACCAAGTAACTGACTTGACTAGATGTCGTCTGTTGGCAACAACTTTCAATGAGAATGCTTAGCAATGGTTTCAAAAGCTTGGATCTGGAGTGATTAGCTATTGGGAGACGATGATGACTTTGTTCTTAGCCAAGTTCCAAGCAGCAGTGAAGTATGCTCCTCCCATTACAACTCTGGTCAACATCAAGCAGAAAGAAGGAAAAAGTCTTCAATCTTACTTCAAAAGATTCAATACATAATCCACTTTGGTTAAAGGAACAACAACAAGACACTTAAGAGTTTCTTGATAGCTGGTTGCAAGTAGGGACGAATTTCTGGAAGCATCTTCAAGAAAGGGATCCAGCTATGTTTGTTGATATTTTTGCACAGGCTGAATCTTTTAAGATAGTGGAGCAATCCTTGACAGAAAATCGAAAGACAGAAGCTCGGGGAATGCCAAGGGGAAGATTACAAGTCCTGTATATCGTACCGGAATCGGCGCTAACAGAGTGAATGCAACTAGTGTTGGAAGAGAATGGGGAACTCCAGATACGTATTCTTATGATCGAAGGACAAATAATTACACTCCGTTGGCGGCTTCAATTGAGCATATCTTTGAGGTGAACAAGAATAAGAGACTCTTCAGAAAACCAGAGCCTCTATCTACTTGGCAAAACAAAGACAAAAAGGAGTATTACAAGTATCACGAGTCTACAGGGCACAACACTCACGAGTTGAAAAATGAAATTGAAGATCTGATCAAGGAAGGATACTTGACCGATTGGATTGTCAGAGAAGTCAAAAAGCATAAGAAGAATCCTTAGAAGAAGAATAGAAGGCGTGCCCTCCGTGATGAGGACAAAATTGAGGAGAAGAAATTTGTTAAGGAAGGAAGTATACACACTATCTTTGGAGGACATCACTTGGGGGTGATAGCAACAATGCTTTGGAGAGATATGCTTGAGAGGCAAGATATACATCTCACCGATATGAATAGCATGGAGTTAAGGCCACCTAAATTGTTCAAGGGGGAGTGTGCAGATATCATTTGTACTGAGGATGAGGCATGTGTTCTTCAGACTCGGGCAATGGAAGTTCGGGGAATATTCTGTATTACAATACCTACAAGAAGGTGTGGCTTCCGGACAAAGACATGGTAGCAGAGAATGCATAAATTTATGGTTTTTAGTAGAAGCTGTCAAAATGATGGGTGCAATTAGGTTACCATAACTCTTGGAGAAGGTTCTCTCCCAATAACTCAGATGATGGATTTTATGATTTTGGATATGGAATTATCACACAATGCTTTGGTAGAGCGCCCCTTGTTGAAGGAAATGAAGTTTGTGACCTCCATCTACCATCTTGCAATGAAATTCCCAACACCAATGGAGTGGGAACTGTGCGAGGATCCCAACATGATTCAAGGGATTGTTATCACAAAGCAATCAAAGGGTTTCAGAGGCAGCAAGGTGGAGGGCGCGCCCTCGGAGAAAGTAGCTCAGAGGGAGTCATGAGTATTGTCCCGGGTGAAGTCAACGTTCACTATCTTGTCCGAGAACCAGAAGAAGAAGCACCTCCTTACAGGGCGCGCCTTGAGGAGTTGCAAAGTGAAAATATCTGGTGATTTACAGGAGGGAATTCTGGAAGAAATTGAGGAAGATTCAGAAAATGTCATCTCCATTAATCTTAGAGGTGAGTTGGTTGAGGGTAGACGAATGTTGCTTGAAGGCTTGGTGCATACCCTTGTTGAGGAAGACTTCCCTCTAAAAGAGGACGCGCCCTCCAAGAATGAAGCACCGATTGAAGATCCTCGAAGCTTTGATTTTGATCTTGATCCGAAAACACCGCAGCCGGTTGAGAAGACTAGTTCTGCAGAGGACACAATTTCAATTATGGTGGATGAAAAGGATACAAGTAAGGTATTGAAAATCGGATCTCAGTTGAATTCCAAGTTGAGAGGAATGCTCACCAACTTTCTTTTGAATAACCTGGATGTTTTTGCTTGGAGTCATGCTGCCATGGTGGGAATTGATCCAAAAGTTATGTGCCATCATCTGAATATAGATCCCACCAAGAAAGGCATTCGCCAGAAACGTCGACCAGTAAATGGAGAGAGAGCTATAGCGTTGAAGGAAGAGGTGGACAAAGTATTAAATGTTGGCTTGATTAAAGAGTCTTACTACCAAAGTGGTTAGCTAACTCGGTTTTCGTTAAATGGGAAATGGAGGACTTGTGTAGATTTCATGGATTTGAACAAGGCTTGCCCTAAGGATAGTTTTCCTCTTCCTCAGTTGTTAGATATAACAGCAGGGCATGTTCTCTTGAGTTTCATGAACGCTTATGCGGGTTATAATTAGATTTCCATGTACGCGAGCACACTTCTTTCATCACAGATAGAGGATTATACCGCTACAGTGGAATGCCCTTTGGCTTGATTAATGCAGAAGGAACTTGAAAAGACCATGGAAGTGTATGTGGATGACAGCTGAAGGGGTCCGTACGCCTTAATATCATAAGGCGCGCCCTCTGAATATATATATATATATATATATATATATATATATATATATATATATATATATATATATATATTTATATATATTCAGAGGGCGCGCCTTATGATATATATATATATATATATATATATATATATATATATATATATATATATATATATATATATATATATATAGCTTTAGTGCGAGCCCTCTGAGAGGTTTACACTTGTGCATAATATCTCTTGTTTCTTACGCCGAGTTAGCTCATGTAAGCTTAGAGATGTCGTGCATTTGTGTTAATACTCTACAAAGAAGCCAAAAGTAGAGATGGATGCAAAAGCTTAGAGATGTGGATTGAAGAATTTAAGGACGCGCCCTCCACATAGAATGTTGAAGATAAGAAGAACGAGGACGCGCCCTAGAGAAGAAAAGCTACAAATTTTGGTGTTGTTTAAGATTGAAATTCCGTGCTTCATCTTTGATTTTACATGGAATTGGGGGTAGTTGTTATGCCCAAAATTCGGTTCGGGTATTCTAAAACGGATTCGGGTCAGATGCGGGTTCAATTTGGAGATTTTCAGGATAAATTAGGGTTTTGATAAAGATTTGCAGAAGAAGGACGCGCCCTCACCTCCCGTACATGGAGGGCGCTCCCTGAGAGACAAAAATGCAGTCAAAAAGGATGTTTGTTAGTTTTACAAGAAATTAGGCCGCGCCCTCTCCTTCCCTACAAGGAGGGCGCGCCTTTAGTGATAAAATTATGTTGAAGATTTCTACTAAAGCTGGTTTTCCAAGAGTTGTTGAAGAATTCCCTCCTGTCGTATCTCAGGAGGGGGATGTCCGTCGCAGAAGGCCTCCAGGGGTATGCCTGGATATAAGGACCCTTCTTAAACACTAAGGGCGCGCCCTAAGGTGGAAAGATGGGGACTTTCTGGTGTGTGCTTTAGGAGCTCTGTTCCTGTACTCAATGGGCGCGCTCTCATTAGGGAACTTTGGAGTAATCCTGCACTCTGCACCCAAAAGCTCTGGATCACCTGTCCTGCTATCTGGTGGGTGCTTCTCATTCGGGGGACAGGGATGCGCTCTGCACTTGGGGTAAACCATGGCTATACCTGCATCCTTGAAATCAAGAAATAGCTTGTAGCGGATAGGACTAGTCCTCGACGGGGGAAGTTTCCTTATCCGTGAAGTCTTGAGATCTTGGATGAGCCTTGGGCCTTTGTGGTTAGGCCTCGTAGTAGAACATTTCGGAAGCTGGACCGACAATCCAAGCCCAATTGGGTTTCTTGCTCTCCAAGAACTACGTGGGCTTGATCCTCTATAAATATAGAGGTACGTAGGCAAATTGAGGGGGATGGAAGCGAAGAGCTCTACGAGCCACCACCAAGAACCCTCTCAATCTCAGCCCCCAATTCATCACAGCCACCACACTCCGGTGACTTATCTGGCGAAGAACCACCATCATAGATCTTGATTCCGGCGACAGACCTCAAACTTTGTTGTTACCAAATTCCTCCGTCAACACTATATTTAATCATTGAATTTATGAGGACACCCAAAATTTTGAGATAGTCAAAATTTTATGTATTATGGTTTGAAAGAAATGACTTGTGCGCACACCTTATGTCATTTGTATCAAGTTGTCATGCTCAAATATTAGAGAGTATTACATATTATGCATGCTCGAAATAAAGTTATATTGTGAAATCTTCATATGATATTCGTGGTAAATGATATAATTTTAATATTAATGCGTGCCTTTTAAATTTATAGTTGATTTAAAATTAGCATTTGTAAATTTGATTATTTTTATGACTTCAGTTAATGATGTTGGCATTATCGACAACAACCATTTGATGTTGTTTTTTTAATAGAATGATGGTAGATGATTGCAACCAGAAGTTGCATGAAATAACAACAAGAAGTTGTCTCTATATAGTAAAATTCTTTTATTTTTCATCACACATTTTTTTATGTGTTTAATTTTTGAAGGATATTAATCATAATTTTTCATATATATGACACTGAGGGATGTCAATAGAGTAAAAGTAATGTGTTTAAACACCTTATTACATTTCAGAAAAATGATATATTAGTATAATATTCAGATTATGAGTTTATCCTAAATGATATAATATCCCTGAAGGATGGATCTATATAAAGAATAGTATGATGTTTATATATAATAGATTTTAATCGAATAAATAAATATTATACAGTATCCCACGGATACAGTATTATTGTAAAATCCCGTTAATTTTTTTTATTATTTTATTCAATTATTAGATATTAGATTTTAAGTCATTTTATTTAGATAATTATGTTAATTAGTAATTTTTAGAATTATTTTTGTGCAAGATATTTTGAAATAGGGATGACATTTATTATTAGAGGAAAGAAGTGTGAAAAGATATTATAAAATCAATATCATGTAATTTAAGATATTTATGTGAATCAGAATATTTTAATTTTAGACGTTACTTGGGAAGGTTGTAAAATTATTGGATCAATTTTTAGAATTACCTTGTTTAATTAGGGGTTGGTGCCTATATAAGAACCCATCTAGAATACAAGTAGGTCGTACAGAATTTCGTCCAAAAGGTACGTATATACTTTGTTTTACTTGATTTTAAGAATTCTGTATAAACATGTGCACGCTCTTCCATAACTGATTTTGTGAACTACATGAATCGTGTGTGTAATAATCCATTGTCTTTTCTGTTTGTATGATTTTGAACATATTTTATGCAATTATTTTACGTAATAAAGCATATTTTAGTGTAGCATGTATATGTGTGTCAAATTAAGTTTAGAAATTCCTGATTGAATTTGCAACCTTAAAATGATTATTAATTATGTTAATATATCATGTTGTTTTATGAATAAATACATGATTTCTTAATTTTATATTCTCGGGCATCAATTGTTTAAAAAAAAAGAAGAAGAATAAAATGACTGTATTATTATTTAATGGCTAAATTTTCAATATTAAGAGATGGTTTGTTGTTTGTAGCTATGCATACATGCTGTAATGTATTAATTAAGTGTACACTGAGTAGTTAAAATAGGTGGAGGACAGATGCATGTTTAAAAGGAAAAGGATAAAAGAATGGTGACCATTTTGCATTTTTTCATGTTAGCTGGACATGCCACGATTATGCAGTGATTGGGCTTAAGGCCCAATTTCTTTTCTTAAATGATTTGTTTAATTATTGTCTGGCCCTTTGTTTTATTTGATAATTTGTTTAATTTAGATTAATACAGTAAGCATGATTGTTATATGCATTTAACTGTTACATGATTTTAACGGGTATTTAATTACAATACATGTTTCGAACTTGTCTAATTAATAATTGATTGTTTTGCTGTGTATTATTTATTTTAGGATTTGTTCGTGCAATTATTTCGATATTTTGTGTCAACTTTGAGGTAAGTACTTTTTGACTTACTTTTAATTTTCAAAAAGTATATTTTGATTCTACAACTTTTGATTTTCGTATAAGATATAAGAAATTCTGTTTCGAACTTTATAAGATATAAGTATTTGATTTTAGAACTCAGTCTCTACGTTTCGAACCCGTTCATAATTTACGCTATAGTTCCGGAACTAGCCTTAGATACCCTTAGTAGGCGCACAAGTGTGCAATTTTAGATACCTATTAAGGGCGCGTAATTATTGAACTTTAGATGCCGGTCACTGGCAAAGTGTGGCGAAAGAATAAGAGTAAGAATAAGATGTCGGTCACTGGCAAAGTGTGGCCGTAGAGCAAGACTGTGGTATTTTTGATTTTTGTTCTGTTTCTATTTCTGCTTCTGTTTTAAATTATGTATTTTTAAAATATAAACTTTGGGTTGGATTTATTTTCGCAAAGGTTTTGCAAACTTATATTTGATTTTGAAAATTATTTTATTGAAACGCCTATTGATTTTTGAAAGTATTTGTTAGTCAATTTGTACTTGTTGAGCTGTGTAGCTCATTCATTTCTAATATTTCAGGTTTCAATCTTGGAAGCTTAATGAGAATAAGGATGTGAATTTTGTGAACTTTCGTGCTAGCTGTTAGATGCCTTTATTGGATTAGACTCTTTATATTATTAGAATAAAGATTGTTATTGAATATTGGATTTATGGAGCTGCGTCTCCGTTTTTATGACTTTGAATGATGAAGTTTGACCTCTGTGTTGACTTTAGTGGGATTTTGGTTTATCTGAATAAAGAATTCCTTTTATTTTAGTTTTTGATTTAGAATTAATATCCCCAAAATTCGGGATGTAACAGTTGGTATCAGAGCCCATGTTTTCCTTCGGAGTGTATTAGGTATGGGACTAGTACATTCCCTAGGATGCGATCCTATAGACTATCGTATAGGTTTTGTCCATTAAGTTAGTAAATTATTTGAATTTTAAAGCATTGTTTGTCTGATTATCTGATATGTTTGACTTTTGTACTTTTGATCATTTTGAAAGTTTATTGTTTTTAGAAACGATGGACGGAGAAGGCAACAATAATGGCAACAATAATGGCAATCAGGGTAACGATAATCAGAATGGCAACAACAATAATGGAGGAGGAAATGTAGTCGATCTGCTAGCTGAGACTCTGGTTACGCTCGTAAATCAACAACCCAGACAACATAATGTCGTCTCTCAGTTTAAGCGTTTGAACGCACCAACTTTCGATGGGGCGACTGATCCGGCTATAGTCGAGATGTGGATACAAGAGATGGAGAAAGCTTTCGGACTGTTAGGGAGCAATGAAGAACAGAAGGTCACTTTAGCTGTGTATCAACTGCAAGGAAGTGCTTACGACTGGTGGCTCATGGAACAAAGAAAGAATGAGGCTGCAACCACTGAGGGAGATCTTGAACCATACACATGGGCAAGGTTCAAGAAGGCATTGGAAGATAAGTACTTTCCGAGAACAACTCGTCTGCAAAAGGAGAGGGACTTTATTCAGCTCGAGTAGGGAGTAAAGTCCGTTGTGGAATACGAAGCAGAATTCGCAAAGCTTGCAAAGTATGCGCCGACATTAGTTGCTGACGAGGCTAGTCGAGCTAGAAGATTGGAAGAAGGACTGCGAAGTGACATTAGGAATTCTGTGGCATCTTTTAAACTTCAGACGTACGAGGCTGTGCTCAACAAGGCTTTGGTGACCGAGACGGGTCTGGCAGAATCAGAAAAGGCAACAGGCAACTGGAACAAGAAGAGGTTCGCTCCGACCGGTGGATTTTCGTCTCAAGGAGGACCCTTCAAGAAGCCACACGTGTACGATAATATCGGAGGACAGGGTGATCAAGAGAAGTGTTCGAGGTGCGGTAAGAATCATCCGGACAAGAACTGCCGATGGAATAGGGGTGCCTGTTTTCACTGCGGAGAAGTAGGACACAAGATTTTAGAGTGCCCACATAACCCACCACCAAGGAAGGAAGCTGAAAAGAAGATCGGCAATGGACATGTGTTTCAGCTCACTGGAAGTCGTACCAACTATTAAGGTATGATTTATTTTCTTCGTGATTTTATTTTATTATTATGAATTTGGGGACCAACTATTAAGGTATTATGAAATTGGATTGTTAAAATCATGAGTTGATATCTTGATCCTTATTGTTGGTTAATATATTAAATATTAGTAAAAATTTATGAACTTCCTCAAGTAGTATCCACTCCATTCCCTGAAGTGAATGTGATAGTATAAAGAAATTAAATTTCATAAACATTGTATGGTTATGATCTTCTAATATGAACTAATTTAATTGTATTCCTTAATATATGCATAAGAAATATTTTCTTATTAAAAATAAAGTTGACTTGTGTCAATAATATAAAACAAACATGAGCCATCCAAAGGGGGAGTACTGTATATACTGGATGTCTCGTTACATTTTTCTATATTAATGCTCCAGAAGAGCAGGTATATTATTATCTTGGTATTGAAAGAAAAAATATCTAATATTATTAGTTATACTCTCCCTTATGAAAGAGAATCGACTATGTAGTTCCGATATTTCATATTACATAGAAAAATCGTTGAGATATATATTAAAGTAAACCAGAAGTTTACTGATAACTTTATAGTTGGTATGGCTGGCTAAGCAATGCGGATTTAGAAAAAATATGAATATTAATTGAAATTTTATATGGAAGTTCATCGAAGAACTACAAGATTCTTCTCAAAATATATGTTATTCGTTTATAAGGCAAATTGATGCATGAACTATATGGTTACATGTCTAGTTGCTATATACTCACAACCCGAAGTTTGTGAGTCTGATTAATCAAATTATCAAGAATATGCATTTGTGAGTCTACTACTCAATCTCCCCGTCTTAAACAAATTTTTCGTCAGCTAGGATTGTTCCACCACAACACTAAAATTGATGATTAAATTGGGTATACATTATACATGATTGGTTATTAGTTTGGTACCATCTATGTGTATATGCTTATGACTCGGTCTAATGAGTTTGTTTTCCTAAAATTAGGGGGAGAAATTAAATAGCCGGTGATATATTAGTAAGAATGAATTATCATTGTCTCGTCTTGATCCTCATAGTAAAGAATATGAACTAGAAGTTCATAAGATAATTTATTTATATTTTTTTTAATTGTTGCCAGACATATAAATGCTGACCTGAAAGAATGGATGTATCACATATACCAGCTACATATGCTCCAAATAAATATTCCCAGAAGGACAACCTCAAGAAGTTAATGTGTCTAAAGAATGCCTGAAGTGTGATAGACCAGCAGGTTCCATAACAAAATTATATATCCGTAAATGTAAAATGGAGCAGTGATTGATGATGGCTAAATCGAATAGTGGATAACTTTTGAATGATCTTCAGAAGATATTTTAGACATACAAAATATGATGAAGGTACCTGAAAAATTGTGAGATTTCAAAATATCGTGTCATGTCCTGAATAAAATGGAACCATTAATCAAATCGACGTCGGCAATATGAAATTTAATACTTTGGGTTATGGATAATAACGAGGATCAGAAAATAATCTCTTTTGAATTTAGACAAGATTGGCCAAAGATATAAAAAAATGATTAAATCGAGGCAAAATCTCTTGCAAAGAGAAAAATATTTGGACCTCAAGTCCACACACCTGAAGTTGTGAATGTAGCACACTATAAGAAAATTTATCTCTTAAAAGTAGAGAAATATTTTTGGAATTGCAGTTTATACACCTAATGATGTCATGCCAATGGGATATGAGTAGATATATGTATGGAAATGAAAGAAATTATTAACGAAAGATAAGCTTACGTAGTTGTACAATGATCTTGTATTGATTACGACGAGATATTATCTTGTGGTGGATATAATTATATGATGTGTAAAGGTCTGGCAATATAAAATTGAGTATATGTACATTTTACATTACCCACTTGGCATAATCTTGGAAGAATATAAACTGCCGGAAGCAGTGAATTAAATTCTCGAGAACTAAACCTATCAAATTATAAATGGATATGGACCAAAAGTCCAACATTAAATTATTCCGAAATGAGATTTTTTTTAAGATTATAGGTGACAACTCATAAAATCTCTGGCCAGAGTGGATGGAAATTAGAATGTGTTTCTAATTGACATTCGAATGAGTTTCACCTCATAAACAAAATACATTGAGATTATTTGTTTGTTTTGTAAGTTGTGAAGTTTACCTATTATTTTAGAAATTTTATGAAGCAATACATATCTTGTGGGGGAAATATAACTTCTTCCGTGAAGGAAAATTAGTCACCACTATGAGGACTTCAAAAGAAAATTATTGATCCTGAAGTACCAACATATCATAATGCAGTAGTAAGATACTAATTTATCTTGCTAATTTTACATGTCCCGATATATTTAATCAATAAATTTACTAGAAGATTTTAAAGCATGTCCGATTTGAAGGAATGAGAATCTTAAAGGTACATAAAGAAAAAATTTAATCTCCACTAATCCAAGGGTTTAAATTGATTTTTCAGGTGCTAAGGGTTTACTCCGATTCTCATAATTTTGATCTGATACTAAATATGTACTACTATATGGTGGAGATGTTATTATTTTGGCATGAAATTAACAATTGCAGGTACTTCTTGAAATGATATTGTGATTCTAAAAATTTATGAAGATTGGTCGTATTGGAGATTCGATATAGCACAACAAGATGTGATTTATTATGGATTGAAGCTCTACAAACTTGATAATGTGCTGGCTACATAATTCAAAAGATTTATTGGCCAAGGTGTTGCGAATAACTACATTTGAGAAGTTTTTAACCTCATCAACTCAAATATGTTATACAATATTATCGTGAGAGGGAGACTACGCATGCTGCACTCTTTTTCCCTTATCCTTGATTTTTCCCACTGGGTTTTCCTGGTAAGGTTTTTAACGAGGCAGCATCACGTGCACATTATGAAATAAATGTTTTTGTTCCTTCGCTTGGTTTTTCTCCCAAAGGGTTTTTCTAGGAAGGCTATAGGAAGACATTCTTTCATTTGACGGACATCCAAGGGGGATTGCTATAAATTTCGAGATCTATCATGATATTAAAATGAGGGGGAGACATTAATCACTCCTTACTTTTCTTTATGTACAACACATGTACTCTTTTTTCCTTCACTAGGGTTTTTTTTCCCACGGAGTTTTTCCTAGTAAGGTTTTAATGAGGCATGATGTTTATGCGAGTCATTCAAGGGGGAGTATTATGTAAATATTATGAATGACTCTTAGCTTTTCATTTGCTTCAACCTTTTGTTTCCCAAACTCCAAACTTTTGGCCTTTCACTATCTTGTAACTCATGATTGGATAGGCTATATAAAGCCATGTATGTACTTTGTTTATGGATATGAATAATAAGATGATCCTACTCATCTCTATTGCTTAACTCTCCTAAGTTTACTTCTATATTATATATTATTATATAACACTAACTAATATATTTCCTTTTTCAAGTTAAACATATTACCTTTTCTATTTTTCAATAACTAAAAAAATTTCTTTTTCAAATAAAATACAATATATTTTATATTTTATCATAATAAAATTTCTCCTTTACTAATCAATTTTCTTTTTCAGGTTAAACATATTACCTTTTCTATTTTTCAATAACTAAATAATTTCCTTTTTCAAGTATAATACAATATATTTTATATTTTATCTAACTAAAATTTCTCCTTTTTCAAAAATACTACGAGTAGTTTTGTTTAATAAAATAACATAATTATATTATAATTACTATTAACTAATCAATTACCTTTTTCAGCCAAAACACGTTATTTTTTCTCTAACTAAAATCTCTCTTTTTTCAATTATATCATGGGTTTACCTTTTTCAGTCAAAACACGTTACCTTTTTTCTTTTCTCTAAGTAAAACCTCTCTTATTCCAATTATATCACGGGTGGTTCTATTTAATAAAAATAAACTAATAATATTATAATACTAATAATTAATCGATTACCTTTTCAGCTAAAACGTATCATCTTTTCTATTTTTTCTAGAAATATCACGACTAACATTAATTCATTATTTTCTAAAAACACTACGAGCAATTTTTTTAGTAAAATAAAATAATTAAATTATAATTACTATAAACTAATCAATTACCTTTTTCACCTAAAGCATGTTGTTGTGGAATAAAAACTAGGTTACGATTTGTAACTAATGCTAGGGTGGTTGAGCTTCGAGCTTTAATGGCTGTTCTTGTGTTCGTGGCTGAATCTGCCTTCACAAGATGCCTACGTACTCTGATGAATATCAAAGATCAAGCCAAAAACGTAGTTCTGAGATGAGGGGTCTGGCCCTTTAAATAGGCTGCAGGAGCCTTAGAATTATGGTAGGAGTCAGAGACTTGGTGGACAAGTCTTTGAGGAAGGTTCTAGATCTATTCCTTGTAGGAATCAGTTTCCATAATGAATTGGATGCCTTGGTGGCTAAGTCTGGCGGAAATAATATCCTTATCCAACTCTTATTGCTGAGCTATTTATTTCCCCCAATATTAATTACGAAATTAATATTATAATTGGGGTTTTGGGTCCATCTGGTGGGTCCCACGTTTGGACCATTCTTGGTCTAATTAATGCCACATTAAATGTGTCTTTAGGGCTTATTTTCAGCCCATATCATTTGCCCCCCAACTTCTAGGAAAACTGATCAGGCTTTCCTTGAAGTTTTACTTGTCTAACTCGAGACTCGGGTCAGGGTTTATCTTTGATATCGTTTTGATGTAAAGCGTGGAGCGACCGACGCGTTTACAACGATGTTAGATTATGTCAACAACATTGAACGGTGCTAGACGGCACTAAACGGCGATAAACAGCCCTAAATGACGTTTAAACAATGTTGAGCGACGCTAAACAGCGATAAACGGTGCTGAACGGCACTAAACGGTGCTAAACAGCCTTAAACGACGTTTAAACGATGTTAAACGACGCTAAACTGCGATAAACGGTGCTGAACGACACTAAACGGTGCTAAACAGCCTTAAACGACGTTTAAACGATGTTAAACGACGCTAAACGGCGATAAACGGTGCTGAACGGCACTAAACGGCGCTAAACGGTGCTAAACAGCCTTAAACGACGTTTAAACGATGTTAAACGATGCTAAACGGCGATAAACGATGCTGAACGGCACTAAACAGCACTAAACGGTGCTAAACAGCCTTAAACGACGTTTAAACGATGTTAAACGACACTAAACAGCGATAAACGGTGCTGAACGGCACTAAACGGTGCTAAACAGCCTTAAACGACGTTTAAATGATGTTAAACGATGCTAAACGGCGATAAACGGTGCTGAACGGCACTAAACGGCACTAAACGGTGCTAAACAGCCTTAAACGACGTTTAAACAATGTTAAACGACGCTAAACGGCGATAAACCGTGCTGAACGACACTAAACGGCACTAAACGGTGCTAAACAGCCTTAAACGACGTTTAAACGATGTTAAACGACGCTAAACGGCGATAAACGGTGCTGAACGGCACTAAACGGCACTAAACGGTGCACTGAAAACCATCCGAAAAAATCGAGATTTAGGTCCAGAAATTACCCGAAATCCGCTGAAAAATCGAGATTTAGGACCACGAACTAACCCGCGATCGGCCGGATCGAGGGCTAGCTCGTGGTCGGCTAGCACCTGGTCGGCCGAGAGGCCTCGAGCCAAGGTGGTCGGTTGGCACCTGGTCGGCCGAGAGGCCTTGATCCCAGGTGGTCGGCTGGCACCTGGTCGGCTGCGGGCTGGTCGGCCGTGGCTCCTTGGCGTGCCTTGGTCGGCCGGTTCGTGGTCTTCTAGCTCGTGGTCGGTCGAGGCTCCTCAAAACGCCGTAGTCGGTTACAAGGTGGTCGGCTGTGGCTTCTTCGGGTGTCATGGTCGGCCACTTCGTGGTCGGCTACGGCTCCTTGGAGTTTCGTGGTCGGCCACTTCGTGGTTAGCGAAGAAACCCGGACCTGAAAACCTATTCATGGAACTTGAGGATCAAGAACCTCGATCTTGACCTCCAATTTAGTGTCTTGGTCATCCATGACTTTCAAAGATCCAGAACCTCGATCTTGATCTTAAATTTTCAAGGATCTAGGTTCTAAAATCATCCGTGATCCTAAGGATCGAGAACCTCGATCTTGATCTTAGGTCGTCAGTTTGGTCATTCGTGCTTCTAACGGTATTACACCTTAATTCATGATTAGCACTACTAACCTTGTGTTTAAGACTAAACTCGTTGCTTATCTTCTTAAGTGCAGACATCCATGCAGCAAATATTTCAGCTATTTCTTTTCCGACAGATATGAATTATAACGATTCTTTCTGTATAACGCGGATAATTTCTGTCCTTTTTTCGTCTATAAACTATAGATGACCTGTAAACGCGAACCAAGCTGAGATTCAACCTGATGTACCAGGTCATGCATTTTCTATAAAAAAGGAGAAGTATCCTTCATTTCAATTCACTTCTTCATTTCCGAGCTCTCAAATTCTTAAGTTCTCTAGGTTCAAGTTGCAAGATCAAGTTCGACCAAGATCAGGTTTCAGATTCAAGATCAAGTTTCAGCTTCAATATCAAGATGTCGGAAGGTGATCAACCAATGGCTCCCCCTGTCTCCATGATGGAAGCTATGTCGAAGAGGAGTAAGATGAGGACCGCCAAAGGTAAAGAAAGAATCAAACCTCCTTCATATGTTGAACATAGATTTGAATCCTTGCTAGAACTTCTAAACATTATGAGGGAAGCATTTCCCAACTGTTCCAGCCTAGATTCTTTTAACAGTCCCAGTAAGTTGTCGGAACGAGATGTCAAAATGATAAGGGAGTCCTATCACTTTCCAAGTGCCATTAAGGTTCGTCTCCCAAATCCATCAGATAGAACATGCAACTGGCATCCTGAGAGGATCTGTGTTTACTGGGGTGCCTTAGATGCTGGGTTCAGATTCCCGGTTGACAATTTTGTCATTAGATTGCTGGCGGAGTATCAGATCCACCCCTGTCAGTTGTATCCCAATGCTTGGAGGTACATTTCTATTTTCTTAATAAGGTGTCGGGAACTGGGGATTCATCCGACAACCACAATGTTTCGAAGTATCTTCGGGGCCAGCAACTCTTCTGACTCCAAGAAAGGATGGGTTAGCATCAAGCACCGAGCCAAACTTCCACATATGGTGAATCCCTTCTCCTTTTCAGATTCACAGCATTTCTGGGAAAGGGAGTTTGTAGTTCTTGAGTGGAAATGTGGTGACTGGGGCAACTTCTTTGTGAAGAGATTTGGGTCCGTGGAGGATAGTTCACATTTCGTGTGTGACCTTACTGATTCAGAATTGTAGGATCGAGATAGGCTTCTTGCTGATGACGGCCGTACACACTATAAAACTTTTCTAAATGAAAAGAATCTTATTGGGGCTGGCCTTAGCTTTCTTTCCATTGAGGGTAACTTTCTTACTTGAGCTTATTATTAACTCTGTTTGTTCTTATCCCGATATCTTTCTCTTTGTATTTCAGCTGCTGAGGAGATTGATAATCGTCCCGAGAACCGGCCAACTGTTACCAAGAGGATGAAGAAGAGGGCTGAGGAGAAGCTGAGTCCAACTAAGCCTCATATCCCTAACTTCTTGGAGCGTTGTTCTCAAGGTGGTAAACGATCCCGAAACGCTGACGGGGATGTCAGGACCCCTTTCATACCTCCTTGGGGCATATGTGAACAAGACTCGGTCTTTGGGAGTCCCTATCTGGCCCTAGACTGGTCCAAGCTTTCAATCACTCCTCCTGACCAAGCAACACTGCATGCAGGCGACAAAATGGATGAGTCTCAGCTCATGGGCGCCCAAGCCTTGTATCAGGTATGAAATTCCCTCTGTTAAGTTTGATATTGTTATTGATTTCAACTTTGCATATTCCTCGTGGCTCACTCATTTCCTTGTTGCAGGCCAACGCTTATTTTCAAACTGTTTCGACCCAAGGCCGGGCCTTTAGGGATGAAAATGTTAGCTTGAGAAATGACTCAGCAAGGTTCAGGGAAGAGATTGACGATCTGCACTCCCAAGTTGTTCGTGCTGAAGCTAATGCCGCATCTACCCGTAAACAACTTGCTTCTCTAGCCAAAAAGAAGGCCTCTGATGCCGACAAGGTGATCCAGGCCTACCATAGGTCTGAAGATTTTCTTAAGCTCATTGATGATCATGATGATGAGATGCGTCCCTTCAACATGTATATTGGTTGGGATAAGGCCATTAACGCTATGAGTCATAGGCATCCATCTGTTGTCAACCCGACTGATTTTCCTTGCCCAAATTGGGGTGCCATCCCGGCTAACCTAGCTTCTGGTTCGGGAACTAAAGTTGTTCCTCAGGCATCAGGGTCCGGCTCCAAAGGCAGTCATCGATGCTCTGGATCCAACTCAAAGGGGGCTGTTCAAGTTGCTAGCCAAGACTCATCTTCTTCTGGCTCCCGTGGGAAGAAACCCCCACCTGCAAAGAAAGTTGGAGTAGTTCGCCAACCCATCCCTGGCAAGAGACTAATCCGGAACGAGGGCAGTTCTACTTCTGATTCATCTTCCGAGGAAAAAGGAGCTGAAGTTGCTAGAGTTCAGCCAATGGTGATTGCCGAGCCCAGTGATGACTCCGGTAAAGACTCAGAGGAGGAGAGTGGGGAAGAGGAGAGTGGCGAAGAGGAGTCTGGCGAAGAGGATTCTGGGGAGGAGTAGCTGAAGTTAGTTTGTGGCCTTGCATGGCCTTGTTAGCCGTATGTGGCTTTATTTGTCTAGATTTCAATCAAGGTCCTTCGGGACCAAACTTTTATCTGTCTTGTTGATATAACCTAACTTTTGGCCCTTTGGGGTCTTTATTTATGCATTTGTTTCCTCATTTGTTTGTTTACTTGTTTTCGGTACTTGGCCTTTCTAGACTCACACTCAACAGGTGCTTGGTACATAAACAAAATCACAGAATCATTGAAAGGAAACAAACTTTGCATTAATAATTTGAAATGGGTTCAACCCTTACATAACTTATTATTGTCCTACTCGGGGCGTTAAGCCCTGGAATGGTTTCATCGAACCTTATTTCTACTTCTCATAATAAATAGATAGAAAGCTGAATCCATGCAAGGATAGCTTATACATAATAAACTTTGAGGTTCAAGGCATGCCAAGTACGGGGCACCTCAACCCCGTCCAAGGTCTCCAACTTGTATGATCCTCGTCCCAACGTCTTCTTGACTCGATACGGCCCTTCCCAATTAGGGGCTAGCTTTCCCTTCTGGCCAACTCCAGAAGCCTCGATCTTCCTTAGAACCAGGTCGCCTTGTCGAAAGAACCTTTCCTTAACCTTGTGGTTGTAATAAAAGGATGCTTTCTTTTGATGCTCCACATTTCTAGCGTTTGCCTCATCCCTGACTTCGTCAATCAGGTCCAGGGCGAGTCTCATGCCCTCTTCGTTAGTTTCTGGTTCAAAGGCCTCAACTCGAGGTGACGCTTGCATGATCTCCAAAGGCACAACTGCCTCAGCTCCGTAAGCCAGCAGGAACGGGGTTGCTCCAGTGGTCACTTTACAAGTGCTACGGTATGCCCATAGTATGGGCAGCAACTCATCTACCCAAGTGTTTCTAGAGCGTTCGACCCTCTTCTTCAGTCCATCAAGGATAATTCGATTAGCTACCTCAGCTTGCCCATTGGCTTGTGGATGAGCCACTGAGGTAAAACGAAGCTCAATTGCATTCTCCTCACAATACTTCTTGAACTCTTCATTATTGAACTGTGTCCCATTGTCTATCACCAAAATTCGTGGGATTCCATACCTGCAAATTATATTCTCCCAAAAGAACTGGGCAACTTGTTTGGTGGTTATCTTGGCTAGAGGTTTAGCCTCAATCCACTTAGTAAAGTAATCAATGGCCACTATCAGAAACTTCCTTTGTGCTGAAGCTACGGGGAAGGGACCAAGTATATCCATTCCCCACATCGCGAATGGAATAGGGGAGATAACCAATGTTAACATCTCAGGCGGCTGCCTTACTATCGGAGCGTGCTTCTGGCATCGATCGCACCGCTTGACATACCTCTGTGCATCGGCCAACATCTCTGGCCAGTAGAATCCCAAACGAGTTATTTTGTGAGCTAGGGCTCTGCCCCCCAAGTGCTACCCACAAATACCTTCATGAACTTCTTCCAAAGCTTCCCTTGCCTCTTGGGGCCTCAAACATTTCAAGTACGGGATAACGAAAGACCTTTTGTAAAGGACGCCCTCGATCAAGGCATATCTCAATGCTCTCACTGACAGCTTTCGTGCCTCCAAGGCATTGTCAGGGAGCCATCGAGTTTCGAGGTGAGCTTTGATAGGATCTATCCAACAGCTTCCCACATCAATTGGTGCCACTAATTTCGAGTCGATAGTCGGGGCCTTCAAGACCTGGAAGTAAACACTCCCTGTATAGTTTTCTATCTCGGAAGAAGCGAACTTAGATAGGGCATCGGCCTTAACGTTCTCTTCTCTCGGAATGTGTTCTACATAGCACTCGTCAAACTGAGTCATGACAGCTTTCACAACTCGCAGATACTTTGCCATAGTTTCATCCTTGGCCTCAAATTCACCATTTACTTGAGAGACTACTAATCTTGAATCTCTATAAACTTTGAGATTCTTGACTCTCATGATTCTGTCCAAGCCTAAACCGGCTATCAAGGCCTCATACTCAGCTTCATTGTTGGTTGTCGGGAAATCCAACTTCAAAGCATATTCAACTGTGAACCCATCCGGGCTTTGCAATACTAAGCCTGCGCCACCAGATTTTGTTTTTGATGCTACATCAAAATAGAGCACCCAATATTCCTTCTGATCAGGTTCAAGTTCTTCATCTTTATCTTGCTTTTCAGGGGTTGTTATTATCTCCTGCCCCCCGACTTCTTGGTTGCTAATGGTGCATTCAACCACGAAGTCAGCCAATGCCTGAGCCTTAATGGCTGTTCGAGGCTTATACGTGATATCAAATTCTCCAAGTTCGATCGCCCACTTGATTAGCCTTCCACTAGCCTTCGGGCTATGAAATATGTTTCTCAACTGTTGGTCCGTCAGGACTTCAATCTTATGTGCCTGGAAGTACGAGCGTAACTTCCTCGAGGCTGTTATCAAAGCCAAGGCGAACTTCTCAATGGGAGAGTAATTCAACTCAGCCCCATGCAACACCTTGCTCACATAATAGATAGGTTTCTGGACCTTCTTCTCTTCTCGAATGAGAACGGCGCTCAACGCTTGCTCAGATACCGCCAGGTATAGATGAAGAGTCTCCCCGGGACTAGGTTTGGCCAGCAACGGGGCTTCAACCATGTACTTCTTTAGTTGTTCAAAGGCCTCTTGGCTCTCAGGGGTCCACTCAAAATTTTTCACCTTCTTCAATGCTTGAAAGAAAGGCAAGCATTTGTCACCAGACTTGGAGATGAATCTTCCTAAAGCCGCTACCCGGCCTGTCAACTTCTGCACATCTCTTATAGAGCGTGGCGGTTCCATGTCTAAGATCGCCTTGATCTTGTCAGGGTTGGCCTCTATGCCTCTCTTTGAAACCATCAGACCCAAAAATTTGCCTGATCCAACGCCAAACGCACACTTGGCTGGATTCAACATCATTTTGTGGTGCCTCAACACTTCGAATGCCTCTCTGAGGTGCTTAATGTGATTTGCCTTGAACAGGCTCTTGACTAGCATGTCATCAACATAGACCTCCATGGTTTTTCCAATCAGATGGGCGAATATCTTATTTACCAGTCGTTGGTAAGTAGCTCCTGCATTTTTTAGACCGAAAGCCATAACAAGATAGCAGAAAACACCAAAGTCAGTTATGAAAGATACCTTAGGGACGTCATCCTTGTGCATCTTAATCTGATTGTAGCCGCTGAACCCATCCATGAAGCTCAGCATCTCATGTCCAGTTGTGGCATCTATTAACATGTCCATCCTTGGTAAAGGGAAGCAATCCTTAGGGCATGCGTCATTCAAGTCGGTGAAGTCTATACACATCCTCCACTTACCGTTGGCTTTCTTGACCATCACAGGGTTAGCCAACCATTCTGGAAACTGAATCTCTTCAATAAACCCAGCTTCTAAGAGCTTTTCCACTTCTTGCTTTATGGCCTCTTGCCTTTCAGGTGCAAAGTTCCTCTTCTTCTGTTGTATTATCTTCCGATTAGGATCGACATTCAATCTGTGAGTTATGAGTTGGGGATCAATCCCTTGCATATCAGCTGCTGTCCAGGCAAACACATCACTATTTTCTTGCAAGAATGCTATTAACTTGCCCTTCAGGGGTTCCTTCAAAGAGGCTCCTATATAAGTCACCTTCTCAGGGTCGCCTAGCTCCAGAGGAATAGGTATTAAGTCCTCTCCTGGCTTTCATCGGTGTTCATCATCACCACGGACATCCATGTCTTCGATCAGAAGTACCTGCCCCCCGATTCCATCAGCCCTTAACGCGGATACATAACAACTTCTTGCCATCTTCTGATCACCTTTTTGTTCTCCAACGCCATTCCTGGTTGGAAACTTAATCTTCATGTGATATGTGGAGGCCACAGCCTTGAATGCATGAAGTCCAGTCCTTCCTAGGATCGCGTTATAAGTCGAGGATGCCTTGATCACAAGGAAATTCAGCATCTGAGTAGCCTCTTTAGGTTCCTGTCCAATTGTCATGGGTAACTAAATAGTCCCTTCAACCTTGGACTCAACTCCATTAAATCCGTAGATCGGCATGTTGGTGGGGGTCAACTGAGAATCGGTGTACCCCATTTTCACAAACACATCGTGAAACAAGATATCAACAGAAGCTCCATTGTCTATCAAGACTCGTTTCACCTCCGAGTTTCCATGTTGGTGGGGGAACTTTACCCCTTCGAGGTCTGAATCATCAAACCCAATAACTATTTCAGTCCTAGCACGTTTTGGGGCTTCTCCCACGATGTGCATTACTTCTCTAGCATACGCTTTTCGAGAGTTTCGAGTCATGCCGGCCGCTGTCGGGCCTCCCCAAATCATATTAACAACTGGCCCTCGGGGCTGTGGGTTACGATCACGATCACGATCGTTATCTCTTCTGTCATTGTCTCTCCTGTCATAGTCCCTTCTTTGGGTTCCACGATCATCATTCTTCGTGAACCTGCTTAGCTTTCCTTTTCGGATCAAGAACTCAATCTCATCTTTCAACTATCTACAACCATCCGTATCATGACCCACATCACGGTGGTACCTACAGTATTGATCCTTGTTTCTCTTCGTGGGATCACCCCTAAGTGGCTTCGGCCATCGGAAGTCTTTATCCTTCTCAATTTCTAGCAAGATCTGACTCCTAGGAGCGTTCAGTCTTGCATAATCAGAAAACCTCGGTCCCAAACCCTTCTTTGGTGGTGACTCGGAATCCTTGTTAGTCCGGGGATACTTGTCCCTAGCATCGTACTCTTGCTCTTGCTTTCGTTTCTTCAAGTCATTAGAACCCTTGCCATTGCCTCCTGCGGTTTCCTTCTTCATGTTGTCCTCAGCCTTGATATATTTGTCGGCCCTTCGTTGGAGCTCGGCCATATTTTCAGGAGGATGTTTTGCCAAAGACCTTTTAAAGAAGAGATCAGTGGTTCCGTGTTCCAGGGCTACCATGGCAACCTTATTTTCCAAATCAGTGATATTCAGCGTCTCCTTGGTGAATCGCTTGAGGTAATCCTCAAATTCTCGTTCTTCCCCTGCACCACATACATAAGGGATGCAGAACTTTTTTCATGAACTCTCCCACTAATGAACTGGCTGACAAAGGCGGCACTCAGCTCTTTGAATGAGCCAATTGAGTTTGCAGGTAAGCGGCTATACCACCTTTGAGCCATGCCAGACAAGGTTTGAGGGAACGCCCTACACTTTAAGGCGTCGCTCGCAGGCTGCAACAGCAGTGCATTTGAGAATGTCCTAACATGGTTTGCGGGGTCGCCCGTCCCATCATAGGCCTTAATCGTCGGCATCTTAAACTTCCTCGAGATGTGAGCATTCATTACCTCTCGGATCTCGGATCTGTAAGGCATGACCGCTCGGTCCAGGTTCCCTGTGTTGAGGGGGATAATTAGGCAGCCCATACATCGGGTTGGTATTCAAAGGGAGATCCGTAGTGTGGATCTGTACCCTCGGGGGTAGCGTACGATCAACGGTATCAAGAGGAGAAACCACCATCTGAAGAGGGTTAGTTTCTTGGTTTTGAGGGATAGTCACAGGTAAAGTTCCCTCAACATGGGGAATCGTCCCTGAGGGTTGAGAGGTTAGAGGTTGAATGACCGTCCCTGTTGATGAGGGTAATTGTCCTTCTTCAGCGGTGATGAGCGGATCAGAGGTGGCAGGTGGAGCAGAGCTAAGGGGTATGGCCTCAGTCGATGTTGTTCTTCGTGTTTGAACCATGGTTGATGTTGACTTCCCACAGACGGCGCCATGGTTAATGGTTGTTCTTGTGTTCGTGGCTGAATCTGCCTTCACAAGATGCCTACGTACTCTGATGAATATCAAAGATCAATCCAAAAACGTAGTTCTGAGATGAGGGGTCTGGCCCTTTAAATAGGCTGCAGGAGCCTTAGAATTATGGTAGGAGTCAGAGACTTGGTGGACAAGTCTTTGAGGAAGGTTCTAGATCTATTCCTTGTAGGAATCAGTTTCCATAATGAATTGGATGCCTTGGTGGCTAAGTCTGGCGGAAATAATATCCTTATCCAACTCTTATTGCTGAGCTGTTTATTTCCCCCAATATTAATTACGAAATTAATATTATAATTGGGGTTTTGGGTCCATCTGGTGGGCCCCACGTTTGGACCGTTCTTGGTCTAATTAATGCCACATTAAATGTGTCTTTAGGGCTTATTTTCAGCCCATATCACATGTCACCTTTTTAATTTTCACGTTACCTTTTCTATTTTCTCTAACTAAAAACTTTCTTTCTTCAATTATATAACGAGTGGTTCTATTCAATACAATAAATTAATAACGTTATAATACTAATAATTGACCGATTACCTTTTTCCGATAAAACATATCATTTTTTCTATATTTTCTAACTAAATTCCTTATTTTTCTAGAAATATCACGGATAACATTAATTTCTCCTTTTCTAAAAACATTACGAGCAATTTTATTTAGAAAAATAACATAAATAAATTATAATTACTATAAACTAATCAATCACCTTTTTCACTTAAAACATGTTACCTTTTAAATTTTCTCTAACTAAGTCCTCTCTTTTTCCAATTAAATCATGTGCATTCTATTTAATGAAATAAAATAATAATTTTATAATTAATTATAATTAATCAATTACCTTCTCAACTAAAACCTATCATCTTTTCTATATTTTTCTAACTTAAATCTCTCATTTTCTAGAAATATCGTGAATAACATTTATATAATTATTATCAAATCATCTCATTTAAAAATTTAAGCCTCCAAAATTCATGTTTTAAAAAAATTAATTCAATTTATTAAAAAATCATATAATATTAAAAAAAACCCGTGAATTGCACGGGTTTTAAGCTAGTTTTTCTTAAATTATATGGTTTTATATTTATCTTTTGTGGTTATCAATTTATTTATGTTTAATAATTGAATAAAAAGTTTTAATCCTTAGAAAATATATGAGACCGAGGAGTAACAATTCCCATGCCTACTTTCCAAAAAGAAAAAGAATTCTTGAGTGCGGGTTCGGATTCTTGAGCACATGCATAGCATATAATAAATTGAAAAAAAGAAACATTACTCCACCAGTCCATCCCTCCTTTTTATTTATTCTCATCCTGCACACTGCTCAGTTTATTCTACAACCCTCATTAGAAAAAAAAAAAAAAAAAAGAACATTTACCTTTTTCAATAAATTTATAACATGTCAAAATATTCGAAATTCTATTATCTACACATTTTTAGGGCCTCCATAGACCATATCAGGAAAAGCTGGATTCGTCACTCGGTCATTGTCAGATTGGGCCTAACGAAGCCTTATTATTATTATTTTTAATGTCTCGACATATATGATCTATGAAATCCGGTACTTGCTTCTTTTGAGTATTGTTAATAGAATTAAAATAAATTTACCATATCCTAATCATATTATGTTTGAGGAGGCTTTTTCATCAAAAAAATGTAAAAGATACCATTAAATTTTTGATATTGCTTTATCAATTTCATGTGAAATGTCTTTACACAATTAAATGAATTTTAGATATCTCTATCTTGTGAGATTCCTTTTTTCACTCTAAAAGAAATAATAATAACTGAGAGGAGAAACTACATATCAATAATAAGAAGCAATATTAAAATAATAATAACAATGATAATAATAATTCTAATAATATATTCGTAGCAGATATTTTTTGACAACCATCCCTAGCAGTTTCACTGGCTTGTTGGAACAAAATATGAAAAGGATTTCCACTAGCTAGTATGTATATAACTCTTTTGGGTTAGTAGGTCGAAGGGCCACGTTACATTGAGCCCGTGTAAGTTTTGAAATTGGGCTGAAATATACGGTGGCCCGTTGCCAAAATGTGTTTAGGATCGAACTCCATCTTGCGTTGATAAATCATGGGCCACTTATCTCCAAAATGATCCATCCATTGTTTCTGTGTGTTGTAATGAGGCAAGTATTGCTTGATCATGATCCCAGCATCATCACAAAATCTCAAGATCTGACGGTTCTGATCGCTTAAATATTCCAAAGTTTGTGTCTCCTCACCATTATCTAGTGCGGACCTAAGCAGTGCCACCAAGTAGAACACTTCTTCATCCGGTGTCACTACCGAACTTCTTTCGTCCCACCTACACACACAAATACATGAAATCGCTTTGATTAGTCATATGAACTACGCCATCCATATATGGATTTAAACAAGCGGATAGCAATAATTTATGGTTGTGTTGCCGTGTTTCCTAACAAGTACCCCCTTTTACTCCTAATATGGATAGTAATGGCGTGTTCTACTACTTCTTATCTAGAGAGGGGCGCTAATAAATTTGTAAAATATGCGGTGTATATGATGAGTATTAAGATCTCGAAAATTGATTTTGACTATAGTCGTACTTGAATTTGCGTAAGCAATATATATTTTTTATTAGGCAGATGCAACTAATTTTGTACAGTATAAAACTAAGAAAAAACAAAAGATAAACTGTACAAAACAGTTGTGTACTTGTTTTGTGTGTATGTGTGAAAGGAGGGAGAGCTGCGTTGCATGGCATGCATGGTAGCTAGGATACGATGGTATAATAGAGAATCAAAAGTGACCCACAAAAGGTGATGGGGCTGTAACGGCAATCTGTATTGGAAGTATACTCGTACCAAGGGTCCCATCTTCAAGATCTCCTGACATGAGAATCTTCCCATTTGGACCATCTCTTCCTACTAGTGGTACTATTCTCCCCCCTTGTTGCTTTCAGTCAACTTTTTCTCTTATAAATTTCTCTATTCAACATAGTGCTATCCTATGTGGACCAATAGCTGATATACCTATCATTTATTGGGATGCCACCTGTCACACCACGTCAACTACATGCTTGCCCCACTATGTTGTTGTACCAAGTAGACTAGGGTTTGACTTCTTTGGCCTTTTTTAATTATCATGCATCAAATGTTAACATTGGTCTTTCTATGTCTTTAGTGTAATTATTTTTTTATTAGTTAGCAAATTTTACTTAATCGAAATTTTTGATGCAGGATCCATTATTATTAATAAATGAATTAATCATAAATTGAGAACTAACTTCTTATTATGTACCTTTTGGACACACATTACAAAAACCAACTTTAAATTAACAAATGTTATCAGTTTTATTTTTTGTTGTTCCAATTTTGTCTCAGTATTCGATCTTCGCTTATTAAAAATTTAACAATAAAACAAACATTTATTTATAAGACATATGATCTAAATTATTCAAAAAAAAAAAAACTTAAAATAGATAAGTGGTTTAGAAGAGAGAGAGAGACTCACTTGTTTTTGTTCATAGGATAAATGAGAATAGGTCCACTAGTTTTGTTTCCCAAAATGCCCCTGAACACTCCTTTATCGAAGTCATCAATTCTTGATTTGGGTACAAATAAGTTGAGCCATGGATGTGGTACCTCCCACAAACCCTTGGACCGGAGTTTCAACTCGGCCTTGTGAACCCGGTCCAGAAAATCCACATATGGAAGGTCTGTTGTGAACTCTGTTGCTGGTATGTAGTCGAGTTTCTTTAGCAACTCCTCTACTTCCTGCATATCAATTGCCCAAGTTCAAGAATTTTACATATATTAATTCATTTTTATTCAACTTATTCTCAAAGTACAAAAAAGCAACTACATTACATGACCTTTTGTCAGTACGTCCTTGATATTAAAATTAAAGGATATATATACTATAATTTAATAGTAAGAAGAGCTAGCAAAACTGAATAATTCAGTTAAAATAATTAGGGTGGCCACTGCTACTGGACGGCGAAATTGTTTAATACTTAAATCAAACTCAGGAATATGATAAAGTTAGTTTCATAGATTTTAGAAGATCTTTATGCTTCTTTTGATGCTGTATATATATGATTTTTTAACGAATAATGCCATAAAATATTTGTATTTCTAGACCAAACACAATCAAAGAATCTAGGAGCAGCACCAGTAACATGAATGGCAACAATATGTACACACAAAATATTTAATTATGATATACAAACACTGATCGACAGCGATTCAAGTAGAATGTTTTTATGTACTACTTCTAGTTGTTCCTCTCATTTTTTTACATTTTATTTTAGAAATGTTTTTCTCAAATTTTTATATTTTAAAACTTATCCAAAACAATAAAATTTTATAATATAAAAAGTAATCATACCCATTATTTTCATTCACTATACTTACTTTATATATTAAATATTAATTGTTTTCAATATTTTACTCATTTCTTTCTTTTTTCTACTGTTTTACATTTAGTTTTAACATCAATACCAAACTCATTTATAAAAAAAATGTGAGGGATGGAAATTATTTCTTTTTTGGATTTGTAAAATTATGATACAGATGTATAGTGATTTATAGATTGTAGTACCCCACCCAAATGAAGTGAGAAACTACAAAGAGTTACTTGGCTAGAATTTCTTATATCGTGCTGTTTGGCTCACTTTATATTATGGACTTATGAACTTATTTTCGGGTAAAAATTTTATATTTTGATAATTTTTTATATATAAGTATTTAATGTATGTTTGAGATTCAATAAGTTGCAAAAATAAGATAAGTTGGAAAGTTAGGAATCTCTAGCTTTTTCTTAAAATAAGTTACTGAAAAAAAGTTAACCCAAACACCCCCATCTTATAAGTCAATCGTTCGGCTTTTCTTTATTACACCTACACTTAAATAGTGAGTGGTTAGGCTACGCCAACAATAATTAAAAGGAGTACATACATCATGGGAAGAAGGAAAAACCCTAGAGGATAAATATTAAAAAGGAAGGGGAAAAAAAAGGGTTAATCCAGCTTTCACACTTTCAGTTAGGCATTCACAATTAATCTAATAAAGAAATTATACTACTTTATAGACATGGCCGTTTGCATGCATGTAATAGTATATACAGAATGTAACTACATACGCTATTGTTATGTACGTATGTGGAATGTGTGGTACCTGGTCGATGGTATGGGCATTGGATTGGTGGTAATTTTTGGTAATTTCAAGGCAATACAAGACACCTCCATTGGCACCAACAACAGAAGAGATCTTAACAGGATTACTTGGTGAGAAAAATGAAGACCTCCAGTTGTTGATGAGACCTTCATCCACTATAACAAAACCCTCAACATAGTCGAATTTTTGTGCAGCTGGTTGGGAATGCAGTGATATTAGGTACTCCTGGTCTTGGGTGAAAAGAGAGAAATTCGAATATAGTACTCGGATCCACCTTACCTGTAAATAAGTACATGCAATAATACAAAATCCCATTAGAGATAGGAAAAGGGACCATGTTTCGAATAAAAGTTGTGTCAATATTACCAGCTTTTGAGGCGGCGTTTGTATGATGAGTTAAAAAGGGCCATCCCAATGGACCCAATCCTATGTCTTAGGTAATTAATTGCATTTATAAACACAACTAAATACATAAACTTACCCTTTGTGGGGCTGACTCAAGTGCAATTCTAGCTCTGGAGATGATCCCAAATTGGCCTAGGCCACCAAGAACAGCATGGAACAATTCTGAGTCCTGCGACTCTGAACATGTCCTCAGCTCTCCCTTTCCTGTTTGTCAGATTTCACTTTTTGAACGTCAGATTTCTCCCTTTCTTATACAAATTTTTATTACTTGATAAAATACAAAAAAAACAAATTAAAAAACCAAAACAACTAAATTTACATAAATGCATTATAGCATGAAACCTTTCGTGTATAATACATGTATGGACAACGTACCTGTAATAACATCGAGCTCGTACACGTTACTAATCTGAGGGCCGTGATTAAAAGCTTGTCCGCTAATCCCAGCATTCGACAAAGTACCACCCACGGATAGGTACAAATAATCAGTCCATGATTTCGGTGCGAGCCCATATCTTAGCGTGTGGTTGAGCACATCTATCCATAACTCTCCGCCCCATACATCTACATATCTCAACGACTCATGAACTCTCGGCTCAACCAGCTGCTTCGAGCCACTCATTTGAATCACAACGCCGTTTTTGGTCTGCGCCTGTCCATTTATCGAATGTCCGTGGCCTCTGGCCGAGACTGTGAAGCCGTGAGCTGATTCGTAAGCCGCCCGTATCAAATGGCTAATGTCGTCAGCTGATGTGGGATGAAAAATCGCTAACGGTTGGGCTCGATTTTGGCCTCCAAAATCGTGGGAAGCCGATTCGAGTTCGGTAGGGTTGAGGCTGAAGTGGTGGTGGCTGATGCCGATACCAAGAAGCTCACTAGGATTCAATGTTAATCCGAAGGTCACTATTAGGCGACAAATGGCAAAAATTAACAGAAGCTTAATAGCCATAATTTAAAATGTCTAGGTACGTTGGGAAATATTGTATGTTGAGGGAATTTATGAATGTGTACTAGTATTATATATAGAAGGGGGAAAGAGGTGAAGGATAAGAAAATTAGTGCGCACCAAACAGCCACTGAGGAATAAGGGGAACAAAATCTGGTGGCAGTAGCGTGGGGATCGAGAGATGTTGCTAACGTAAGCCGGATTATGCCCTCAAGATTTACTTACTGTAGGAACATGCACAGATTCTCTAAATATATGTGTACGTAAATATTTCGATATTTGACGATTCCTTGCTGCTTTAGCTCACGTTGAGTGTTTGTAAAGCAGAGGGGGTCATGTGGTGACACTGAGTCTGACTTATCTTTTTTTTATTTTTCTGTGTGCGTAGAAATTGTTGGGATTATGTGTGGCATACAAGATAGAGGTTCTGAATTTATAGGACAAGGTATGGGAGGGGAGTCAATTGAAGAATAAAGCTTCTACAGTTGAACGACATGGGAGATTAATTATGAGATTCACGTGACAGGGATTACTAAGCAGTCGGCCACTAATTCACCATCGGCCCTATCCGCTTAACAAACACCACATATTTTGTGTGTAATATCGTCATTATTGACTAGTGTAATAGGTCGATGTTATGTTTGTGTCTTGTGTTTTCGATTAGTTTGCAAATTTCTATCTATTATTGGCAGCTCCCGTCCTGTAAATTACTATGAAATTACATTATAAAACAATAATGTAATATACATAATTTACATTTCACATTAATATGTAAAGAATTACCATTCAAAATTCCTGGTTCGTTTTCAATGTGATGTTAGACTTTTAAGTGAAAATCATGACAGTGGATTGTTGAGTTAATTAGTTAAAGTGTGCATAAAGTGGCCCGAACACTTGGTTAACAAAAGAAAAGAAACGAAACCGCCCTAGACCACGGGTATTTGATTATATGTATATCATTTTCATTGTACATAGGTTAAAGTCGGGTAGGATCTGATCATATATGCAAAAGTAGTTGACATGCATATAATATGGGTTTGAAGGTGTCAAAAGAATGATGGTTTGCATGCATATTTAACAATTCCTGATAGCTAAGCTAGAAAAAAGGGGTTGAGTTGGCACAGTGGTTAAGTGCCCAATCCATGAACCGAGAGGTCATGGGTTCGACTCCTGCCGGGATTCAAAAAAAACCGGAAACAGCCTCTCTATCCCTTGGGTAAAGGCATGGCTGCGTACAACCTACCCCCTCAGACCCTGCTCATGCGGGATATACTGAGTACGTTGAGTTTTTATAGCTAAGCTAGAATTGAAAGACCTGTTACTGTATTAGGTATATATGATGAGTCAATTTTGCACAAAGGATGAAAAAATTAAATAGGTCAAGTAGTATATACGTAATACATGACTACATGTACATACACACATTCGGCTTAAATAAAATATATACTCCCTCCGTCTCATCCCTTCCCGTTTCATATGTCGGAACTATTTATAACAAGAGACAAATTACTAATTTACGTCTAATCTATAAAACCAAATATAGTCATGAGTGATTTTGTTGGATTCTTATTTATGAGTACTTTAATACAGTGAAGTTTTCATATTTAATACTAATACGAAATTAAAAATATTAACGATTAAAAGTGTGTATTGGCAAATATGTCGAGTCAAAATGGGAAGAGTTTTTTGAGACAGAGGCAGTAATATACACCGGGACGGGAGACTAGACAGTACTGTTCATTTTTTAATACTGATGGGGGCAGTATATGATGCAGGCAGTGTAAAGAAAACAAGGGTTTATACAAAGAAAGGAAAAGGACGACAGAAGAAAGGCTAACAATGGGATACGGAGGATCTGTGTGGGGACTCGTGCAGGATTAACATTCACGTGGGTGCAAACCCCTGACCATCTTTCTACTCTCTCTCAAAAGAACTTTTCCCATTTATCCTGGACATGTTTAATAACGCATACTTTTGATCGTTAATATTTTAATTTCGTATTAGTTAAAACTTCAATATATTAAAGTACTCATAAATACGAATCCAACAAGATCATTCATGACTATATTTGGTTTTATAGATTAGTCATAAATTAGTAATTTGTCTCATATTATGAACAATTTCGACATTTCAAATGAGAAGAGTTTTGAGAGACGGAGGAAGTTTTATTAATTCTTTTTAAATACTCCTTTAATCTTGCCTAATTGTTTTTTAAATACAGTCTGTCGAATGTATTTATACTTGACGTTAAGACCTATCGTCATAGTTGATATTCAAATATAGTTCCGGTCAACAGAATATCTTGATAGGTTTGGAAGACGATATAAATGCGCGTAAATTTTTAACTCAGTTAGGATACATAAAAATTCCTCGGGATCAGATTTTATTCGAACTTTAAAAAGCTTGGATTTTTGAAAATTGAACTGGATTGGGCTTTATAAAAAATCGGATCGAGTTGGACCGAGTTTCCTTTAGAATGTGAGGACCGTTCTAGGTCCACCGAACTGAATCAGATCGAACCAAACTTTTATTTGAACTTTTCAAATTTATATATTAATTATTTTAAAACTATTAAAAATATTACTTATTATAGATTTTATCTATAACAAATTGGATTTTTATCCATGAATTTTTTTTACATGTTAATATTTTTGAGATTATTAAAAATATTATATATTTTTAAATTTTATCTATAAAAAATCAGGCTTTTATTCGGACTTTTTATAAAACCCGGGCATTAACCCGGGGATTTTGGGTTTCAAACCGGGCTGGATTTGATAAAAAATAGAAGGATCGTATAAGGCCCGTGGACGGGGCCAAAACAGACCTAGCTTTTTTTAATCGAGTTTTCGATTTTTTTTAAATTTTTTTACGGATCAAATCGAACCGAATTTCGAACTTTGAGTTTTTTGAACATCTCTATCATCGGTAGCGGTATAATAAAAAACATGTTCCTCAAAAATTATAAAAATCACTACCTTAAGTTAAAGTTAGGCTGTTCTGCCAATTTATTCCTGATCAAGTTAATTTTTTATTTGAATATCCATAGCGTCCACGCTTTCTACGCTAAACATGGGTTCTTATTCCTATAGCTTGACATTTATCGTACATATATAGCTAACATACATGCCAACTTACAATTATAGTACGCATTTTTCTTTTGTACTTACAAATTATGTTAATTTGAGCAAATTTCTTTAATGCATCATTTATTTAAAGCGACTGGTTTTATATTAGTTATAATAAACGGAAATTCTTAACAGAAATCCGACTCCAAAAGGAGAAGATTCACGTTTACATACTAAAGATGCAAGCACGGTTCAATATAGATTACAACCAATACAAATTAACAATCGAAATTAACAAAATAACATAACATCATCTGGGTTGCTGGGTTGCAGCTAATCCATTTTCACGTCTTGGAACCAGCCTTCACTCCCCTGTCCAGGACATCATCAATCTTTATTCGGTGTCCAGCTGCAATCCCATCACATTCTGCATACTTGTAGCTAGTTCGCAATCTTTCACCTATAAGATAGTCCATTTCAGTCAACCCATTATGCAACAAGTTAATGTTTTCTCTTTTGGTAAATCAGAACTTATAAGTTAACTTTTTTTATTATTTTTAAAATATTTATTTTTTAATATATATCAATGGATATCAATGATAGATCTCAATGAGTAGAGAAATTTGATATATGCATATCAATTTTCTAATGAACGGATCAAAAAATATATGATTTTGAAGACTTAAAGAATATTATATATTACGTGTATTTCTATATATAATCCTTCTCACTGAAGTGTAAAAGGTAATAAACTGGTTATCAATATATTCCCAATGACATGATATGAATGATGTAGCATAAACAAAAATTTTAATCGATGATATTAATGTAAATACTTGTCAATCCATTTCATTAAATTATCAAAATCAAACAAGTGCATGACATTTGACAAGAATTTTAATACAAATTTGATATTTCTAATATTTGTTGAATGTAATTCATTTAATTAAGTGCACAACATTAATTTATTTATAATAATAGGAACAGCCTTCACCAGAAAGAATGGTCTTTGATCCAGTGACTTACTATAAGTTTATCACTAAAATCAATATGTTCTTTAAAATCTCAGTTTTATTATTTCTTTTCTCATAATCTGTCTTATGGAAAATGTAAATTTAAGATCTCTATTGAACTTAGTATAATATATTATTCTTCCTTCTTTAATGATGCAAAGGCTGTTGCAATTTGCAAATCAAAGGCTGCTGCAAATCCAAAAAGATCTACTATCACTAGCTAGATCGTATGTATGCTGGAGTATATGCTAACAAAAGTCATTTCCAGTGTCCCAAAAAATTCTACCAGGGGAAGTGTTACAATTTTAGACGTTAAGATTACGTCTTAATTCGCATTCTTTACTAACAGAAATATTTTTTCAGTTGCGTATGAAATTAGTTGATAATATTGATGTAATGTCAGACTGTATCACTGTAAAATGGAGACCTTTCAATTTTCCATTCTACTTTATTAAAGAAATTATAATACAATATTAGATAAAATTAGAACATTTCCCTAAATATAGAAAAAAGTTAGATAACTAAATACTCCCTCAGTCTCATAATGATCTTCTCATTTACAATGTCGGTCCTGTTCATAACATGAGACAAATTACTAATTTACGCATAATCTATAAAACCAAATATAGTCATGAGTGATCTTGTTGGATTCATATTTATGAGTACTTTAATACAGTGAAGTTTTTATATTTAATACTAATACGAAATTAAACATATTAACGATCAAAAGTGTGCGTTGGCAAACGTGTTTTTTAAAATGGGAAGAGTTTTTTGAGACGGAGGGAGTATGATATTAGAACTTCGATTAACGAAAATTCAAATTCGATTCTTACCCGTTTCTGACAAGTTACTAGATTTCCTAAAATCTTGATGTATTAGGGAAGTAGATTTTGTCAAGTTATCGGTTCTCCTAAAATTTCAAGTTGTTGAAAAATCGGGCTTATCAGGATCATATCAGATATTTTAATAACGTCTCCCACTCGAAAACTCATTATTTGGGTCAAAGACTGGATCACTATGTTGTTCGTACTTTTTTGGCCCTAACGTCCTGTTCGATATTTTCAAATATTATGTGGAGATGTTGTCCCTTTTTTGTCCCTAGTTCTGATACCATACCATGTCAAGTTACCACTTCTTCTAAAATCTGAAGTTGTTAGGCAAACGGACTTATCCCTGACCCCGGATCTGGAGCTGTTACAGAAATGATATCAGAGCGAGAGTTATATATCCCAAGAGATGATGCGACGTTATATAATAATAAATTCATTAAGATAATAAGAACTCTTGCCAAGTTCACCTAAAACCCTAATGGGAACTCTTAAGTCTCATAATATTAACTTAGCTCGTTATCGTATCGATTAGTAAAGCGACAGACCTTGAGGCTTACGAGCAGCAGCACGATGATGCTTATTTATATGCTGACGATCGGCTTGTAGATTCGAGAGAGTACCCTTCTGAGAACCCGGAGGAGGTTCCAGCTAAGAAGGAGAATCCTGTTAAGGATAAGGAGTTTACCCTTGAGGAAATGAGGGCCGTAGCCAGAGAGACTTTAAGAGTTAAGGTATAGTGCTCAGAGAAGTGAGCGTAAAGAACTGAGATATTATTGAGAGAACTAAAGATGCATATTGGATTCAAAGCCGGACTACCGGATGTAGTACCAGCAAGTAAGATGGATTGGAAGAATTACTTGAGATCTTATATGGGGGGTAGATAAGAATACTTAGAGACTTTCGGATTAATGAGAAAAGAGTTAGAATGATGCATGATTATCAAAGACATCGATATAGGACGGGGAGCAGAGTCTCCAGGAGCAGTTGAGATAGAGACAGCAAGTGCCATATCACTTGATAAATGGGGAAATGTTCATTCTTGAATGGATCCACTTAAAAAGTAAAGACATTGGGAAGTGATGGTATAATTGGATAAAAGGAAGTAGTAAGCGAGACGATGATCTCAGAACCTACAAGAGGAAAAGACCAGTGAGTCTATGATAAACTCATGATAAGACTACTGTCAGGGACTAAGTATAGGTTTATTTCAACTCAGTGAAATGATGAACCAGAAACATTAGATGCATGTGATTAAGAGGAATATTAAATTCTTTCTTTTCCTTGAATAGATTATAGTAGTTACATTAAATTTACTCCGACGCTGAATCATAAATGGATCAAGTAATACGATCAGTGGTTAAGAGGTAATGGAGAATGTTTTAAGATGAAACATGAAAGAGCAAGTGTATGCCAAGTTCTCGAAGTATGAATTCTGATAAAATGAAGTTCAGTTATTAGGACATGCGATCAATAGTGAGTAGTGTTGGCTGACCCCGCCGAGTTAAAGGCAGTTTCAATTGGGAAAGGCCAACCACACCAACAAAGGTGAGAAATTTCATAAGATTCACAAGGTAGTACCAAAGACTTGTTCAGGACTTTACAAAGATTGCAGTCCCGTAACCCGACTCATTTATAAGACTAAGAAGTTTGAATGAACAGGAAAATGTGAGAAAATCTTCCTGGAGCTAAAGAGGAAATTGGAGGCGACCCAGCGTTGGCGTTGCCTAATGGAAGAAGGAAGACTTTGTGATATATTATGATGCACCTCATATAGGTTTAGGTGGTGTGCTTATGCAGCACGACAGAATAATTGCGGATGCATTCGGACAGCACGGTTCACCAGACTCGGATGGCCTTGGTAGTGCCAATTTTGCGGAACGATTAACTCCGACGGTAGTGTTCCTTCTGAGACTAGTGGTTAGGAATACTGACATTTGGTAGTATCGACTATTAGGACGTATATGTATCAGGAAGATGTGGCATGTTTCAGTTTGAAACTTTTGATTTCCCTTCTATGGGATGTATATATTTGGTTCCTTTTCAGTGGTTAAACTTCCAACTTTATGTCAATCATCCCGTTATTATAACTGCTTACGATTCTACCTACTTGGATGTTCCTAGAATTGTTCTTCAAGTTTCAAAATTGATCTTCTTAGTGTTACCAGTGGGTGGATAGATTGACCAAAATTTCCCTGATTCTGGAAAGAAATTCAACAAATTTTGGCAAAACTTGTCTTTCTGATTATCAGAGGACGTCATTGAGGAGAGTGGAAACTGGAGCGAACCCTGTGGATTGGGTAAGGTAGCCGCTATATGGGTTGGTGGACAGACCCTGATTATTACAATTGATTGTAGAGATAAAATGATGAAGTGAGATTGGACGGTAAACGGGAAATGTATTTAAGGACCAAAACTGACTGAGAAATTCCGGGATTGACTTAAATGAAAAGGCTTTTATGCCAAAAGTGTTAAGCTTATGTAGCACGTGGGATTGAGAAGAGAAGTTGAAAAGATAAAAATAAAGGAAAGATGACCGGAGACGATACCGAGAAGTCGATTGAGACTCATATGGAGTAAATTTTGAAAACATAAGAAGGTATCGAAGAAGAGGGATGAACGAAGAGTGGCAATGCTCGAGTTGAATGACTATGTTACTCTGGTACCTAAGAATTGTTGTGTAAGGGAAAGCAGTGAACAAGTACAAAAAGAAGAAGTACGCGGGAAATAGCATATTGATAAGCGTAACCTGTCCCAGATAAATTATCTTCGCTATGAACGAAGGAGGCACTATGCCGACAATTGCTAGAAAAGTAATGCCATTAGTTAACCCTAAACTCAGATGCTGTAGCGCGGCCATTTGGGGCCATGTAACAAAGGATTATAAGGTGACTAAGATCAGCCCAGTCAGAACAAAGCGGGGCTGCTTCTAATCAAGTGCCGACTGCGAGGACTTTTGATATAAAGGTAACCCTAACGAGATTGTAGGCATCTTTCTACTTAACCCTTGGCGACCCATGTTTTGAATTGATTCAAGAATGGTTAGCTCCCTTGTGTGTATGGTGTTGCCGCAATGAAGTGATTCAGGTATATGATGTTAAATATAATTGATGTGTTTTAATCAGTGTTTAAGTGTTACAGAGAATTATCAGAGTTTAGCTGGAAGCGGTCAGAGTTTAGTGTAAACTCTGACAGATGGAAGCTCGACAGAGTTTGTCAAACTCTGTCTGGAGGCAGCGTCTACTGGTCAACAGTGATTGAAGATTTATTATGGAAGCGATATCTTTGAAGATTGGATAGCTGTCAAAGATATTGAGTTGACTAAGGAGACGAGTAGCAATCGTAATTGATATCAATTGTATAGCTAATTTATAGGAGTATCAATTATCGATTGTATAGCAGCTGTATATTTTATAAATACAGTTAGGTTAACCCTAGAAGGGTATCGTGCATCGAACTATCTTTATTGTAACCTAGCAGCTCTTTGTGATAGTTTACATCACGAAGAGGTTTTAATACCAGAAGATTTTAAAGTGCATAATCATCTTACTTGTTAAACTCTCATACGAATTTGATTATTAATTGTGTATTCGGCCTAACATATGATTGTCCAGATTATAAGTTAGAAATTGAGTTATGCTGATTGAGATACATGATGTTGGGATTTTATAAATACAAGGGATGTATTATGACTAAGGCAAATGATAAATGTAAGCTTACAAAAATGGTCATAGATCGTTCAGTAAGATGCAGAAATATTATCTGAATCTAGTATTCTTGAGGAAAGCAATAGGTACTGAGAGATTCATGTTGAACACGACCAAAATCTTCTAGAACATCCTTGCTACCATTACCAAGTTCTGTAAGAAGAGCAGATAGATATACGTTGTCTTTGGGAGGTCATGTAGACTGACGTCAATTTGAAAGATAAAGGTTAGCATTAAGCTACCTATAGATTATCAAGATGAGAATGATTGAAAAGAGAACCTTATTAAGGATATATGATTTGATTGTCAATTACAGGATGTAAGTATTTCTTGAAAATAGAATGGAGGATAGAATATCCATAGATTAAGATGAACCCTGGGGATGCATAAAGGATGGCATTACCCCTAATAAAGACATTGTGAATTCAAATGATATAAGTTGGATTGACCAAGACAACAATAACCTTTAAGGAGTTATTGGACGGAGTTTCGGAAAGTACATAGGCAGAATTGTTATAGGACTGATTAATGATACTTTGATATACCCTGTACCCAGAAAATATAGGAGGAATGATGAGGATGACCTAAGAAACCTTATAAGGAAAAAGGTAATATTATGAGTTTCAAAATGGAAGTTTGGTAGGGAATTTATGACATAATAATAATAATAATGCCAGATGAGGCATGTGTGAAATCATGAGGAGGTATGGATTGAACCAATGTAGGTTGAGATTATCCTAAAACAAGAAAGAACTAAGATAAGAAATATCCTAGGTATGATTCGGAGTAACTGTGATAAAGTTCATACGGAAAGGTGGAAGCAATAACTTATGGAAAAAGAATGATATATATTTTTCTCCTTCAGCAGAGTCTAAGGAAGCATCCTTTCGCCCAACGGTGATGGGAATGAGGTAGAAAAATTTGAGTTAGAATAGATCCAGGAAACATTGATTGCAAGAAATTATTGTTATCAGGAAAGGCCAATGAGGTGGCCGACACTTTAAGTATAGAGGAGTAATTACAAATGCTCATACCAAAGAAACAGAAGGATATAGAGATGAACCTTGAAGGTCATAATGTGGTGTAGGAATTTACATTTCCTCTGACAATTGTGCAAGAATCAACTATAAGAATAGTTTAAGTAAACTTCTGATTCCTGATATCATCTTAAGCATATTACCTACTTTAGAAGGTCCTATTTTGAGGTAAACCAGGACCATGATACAAAATGACTAAGTAAACCGTTAAACTTCCAGTCTCCTACTGAAGATATACGATAAATAATTTCATTAACTTGTCATAGTTGCAGTGGTTGAAGCTCTTCTGCAATTTTATCTGCTTCATTAATATCTACATCAAGTTAAGGAAGTATTCCTTATGGATAAGGAATAGTGATTATTTTGTCTCTCTAAAGAATTTTGATCTGACAATTATGAAAGCCGTATGATTAACTATTAAAGCACTACGTAAACAACAAACGATGGTGATTCAACAATGGACTACATTAATTCAGTGGTGATTCTTCTGAGAAATGAGGTGATAACGACCGTGGAGATGTCGGAATGGAAAACAGAAATAGATTCTACTGGACCTAAGTTAGAGAAATCGTCAAGGTTCATTTCGGATGGTTTAATTTTGGAATGACATGATGTCTGAAATAAATGATAATGCTATGATGGTTCATAAAGAGATTATAGTCGAAATAGAAACAAGATGACTGATGAAAGAAATGTAGAGTTGAGGATATAAAGGAAAGAAAGTTTGAGGAACAATAAGGGAGTTAGATATGCGGACTCCTGAGAAACCCCAGCAATGAAGCTAGAAAAGTATGAAATTGACATGGCAAAGGTTGTTGGTCACAACGGAAAGTTGAAATTGAAAGTATAAATAACATACAGATTAACTCCCTTTAAATTGGGAGAATTCGAGGAAATTTGGAACAGATTGATCAAGTAATAAGGAGACTCATGGATCGAAAAAGTGAGAATTTAGATGATTGAACAAAGGAAAGTTTGACCCCAAAAATGTGATGCTTATTGAGTAAATGTGACAGGATACCAATAAGGAGGTGCCAAGTACAAAGGATGTCTCAATAATGAGATGACGGTGGAGGTAAATAACAGAAGTGAATAAGAATCAGGTAATCAGAAGGATGTGATTGACAAAGAAAAGATTGGGAAAATAATTATGAAATGTGAAGCAAGGAATGTTATGAATGGATTAATGAATGGGTTTTCTAACGAACTCTCGGGGGAAAACCTGATAGTGTTAGTATTATGTATATGAAAGAGCTAGTTGGGTGGCGTGGAATGTCAGTGTCAATAATGTCAGGCGAGAAATCCAAGATTTAACCAAAGCGGTTGAAAGATTTTCCAAAAGTGAGTGTGCTAAGATTGAACACGAATATAGGTCCATAGAATGATGGACAGAGCAGCGAGGATATGTTAACACAAGAGATTACGATAAAATATTATTTAATATGATTACGATTATTTTCGTCTCTAATGAACCTCTATAGTTCAGAGATAATTCAAAGTATGATATCTTGCAATCATGAAAACTTTCTATAATTCTTTGAATTTCTTTTCTTTTCTTCTCCCTTATTCATCTTCTTTTTGAATTGAGAAGAACAACCCTTTAAGGAGGGGAGGTACTGCTACGTGACTATCTGTCTGTGTGATAGAAGTCTAAGTGGAATACCATTACTTGTTTAATTGCTTGTCAAGTACTAAAGGCTGGCCCCCTTCTGTACTAACTATGCAATATAACAAATGTTCGTTGATTATAATGATCTCTCAATAAATTCTTCGACTTCTATATATTGATCGAGATTGCAAAGATAACAACGATCAAGGAAAAGTATAGTATGAGTGAGGAAACCTCCGAATTCGTAGCACGATAGTGATACCCAAGTCACTGCAGATACCAATAAGGTAAATAGTATACGAAGGAGTAAGAGCATAACCCGGATAAGGTGGCGTACAAAAAGTAGCAAGGTGGTGGAAAGGATAGAGTGGGTATTGTAGCACTAGTAAGATGTGCTGAGAAAGGATTGGAAGGTTTAAGGATCAACCGGGGAACTGGAAAGCGAAATGACGAACAAGTACCCAATTGTTTCCTACCTGATTCCGGGACGAAATCCTTTTACGGAGGGGAGACTGTAAGAACCCAGATTTTTGGAGTAATTAAAACTTTTATTATGTATTGGGTAAGAATGAATAGTGATTACGACTACAATGTATCAGTGGGGTAAGTAATGAATGTTGAATGGATTTGGATTCAAATGTTTATATGCTATGAATGCTGCAATTGGTTGACAAGGTAGATAAGAATAATCTATCGTCAAGAAAGTAAGATATGGTATTCCAAGAAAGGAAATATTCTCATGTCATCCAAATCGATATCTAGTATAAGTCCAGTGATTCCGTAAAAGAGATAGGGAACACTCGGAGAAGCGCGAGAACATCTTTTTAAGTGCAAGGAATAAAAGAGAGAAAAAGTAATGAATAGTGTTTTTGGTGAAAATTGGAATATTATTAGACGACACTATATAGAAGTATTCATAATGGATTTCCAAGTTCGTATTGATGATCTATAGGAAAAATAAGTGTATGTAAACGATATCAGATTCAGAAAAATAGCACTTTTATTTTCTCCGAGATTTCCCTGGACACTGAAGGATTTAAGGATTTAATAAAGATATTTGAGGAATTTAAATTCAAGGATTATAAAAGAGGATTCAGAATGGTAGTATAAATGTCAAGAAGGTTTCCGGTAAAACCCTAACAAGAAATACTTGAGATATTCCTCCAAACGAGCAATGAAATTGAGCAATAACCGGACAAAGAAACAAGCAGAGAGCCAAGATGCATGCATGTGCAAGTGGATAGGATCAGGTAACCAAGTTAGTTACCAAGTAACTAGCATCATTAGCAACTAAACCAAACTAGTTACAAGATTACATCATCTACACCACTAAAACTCAACACATGGCTCAAGATGATGCATGGAATGACCTAATCACTTTATTAAAGTCACTTTATGCAAGATATTATCCAAAACATCACAATAATGCAAGATTAAAGGAAGAAACAAGCCAAGCAACTCCATTCTCTCCCATTATACCCCATTCGGTTATTTGCATTATTCCAAAGGAGAAATCAAGCTTCCAACCATTGTTAAATCTCAAGATTAATTAGGTGAGTTCTATAATTCATAACTAAGATGTCCTATGAATCTTAGCTTCAAATTCCATTCCATTCTTGAGTTATAAAATCATGAAGGTTGAGGATGAATAGTGATTTCAAGAACTAACTTTTGATTTCTTGATTTCTTTGGATGATCCAAGCTAGATCAAGCTTAGACAAGGACTATACAAGGTTCATTAAGGCTTATACACACTCCAAGGAAGGTATAACATTTGAAACCCTAGATCTTAGTTTGAGTTCTTATGATTATTGGATGAGTTTTCTGATGATTTAGTGATATTATGTATGTTTAAGGCATTAAAGCGATGATTGGGCTTTGATTTATGATTAAATGGTTTAGATGAACGGAAAGGAAGTGCTTGGCCTTAGTTCAATGTTAAATAACATGTATATGTGATTTGGAGTGGAAACCATATTTGTGGGAGGATTGTAATTTTGGAAATATCCAAAATTTCGTTAGACCTTAAAGAACCGTGCATAACAGTAGCTATTGGTCACTGATCTTGACAAGTATACGACCTACCCTTGTAAATCTCGAGTCATAGATCGTTTTGGCGCGAGAATCAAGACAAATGGACTTACGGTTTAAGAGATATGGCCGATTTAGTAAAAGTGGTTCGAAACCATAAGTGCGAGTTCATAACTGAAATTGAACCCCCTTAACATGAATAATTCAGTGACAAATCTTGATAATTAAATATTAGAGATCATAAGTAAGGTGTGGGAGAAGACCTCATGTCAAAAAGATCGTTTTTCGATTTTATAAAAATGTTCGAATCGAGGTTAAGTGCGAATGAACCCCTTTGAGGTACACTTGGTTATAACTTTGGAAAACCACTTAGAAAATGGACAATAAATCTCGAGGTATAATCTTTATTTGTAAACGACCGACCTTAGAACTTATACGACTTAAGTACCTACCAAGTGTAAGTGTAATGCCATGCCTTAATAACGAACAAGTGTCGGATCATAATGGTGTTAATAAGAGTACACTAAAGGGTGCATAACGAGTAACTTGAAAACATGTTTTAACCTAAGTAAAGCATCTACTTAGCATTTCAAAAGCGTTAATTGATTAATCTCGAATATTTTGATTATTTATAGATCACCAGACTGACCCAGGACACACTACTCCCACCAGATTACCAGGCAAGTTTCCAAACATTTTGGAACTGTTGTTGTGATAATATATATAATTTGATTGTTGTTATACATATGTCATAGCATGCATGCCTGCTTTCAAATTATTGTGATGCTTGTTTTATGACTTGATATTGACTTACAAGTTAGATGTGATATATTGGTTATAAGCCGAATATTGCTAAGACCCTTAGTGAATTGCATATGAATCTCATTTTTCAAGTATAGACCGGAAGTCAGTATTTCTGTATATATTGTGATTATTTTCTGAGGAAAATATTTAAATAAATATTTTTCCATTATTTCTTTAATGAATATTGTTGTGAATATTCATTTGAGTTTTATTTATTTAATGAATATTATTTGAATATTCATTTGAGCTTTAATTATTTAACAAATATTATTTTGAATATTCATTTAAGGTTGATTTATTTAATAGATATTATTTTGAATATTTATTCGAGGATTCATTTATTTAGTGAATATTTTTATATATTCATTCGAGGGTTATTTATGAGCAATATTTTATATTAAGAATATTCTTTAAATATTTATGATTTAATAAATATTCTTTGAATATTTATTTAATTCTTTTAACTATTTTTAAAAAAAATGATTTATTCAAATATTATCTTCGACCTTCAAATATTATGTAAAATATTTCTGAGTCTTATTATGATATTTTTATCAAGGGGAGGTTCCCAAAACTCTAATTTTCATTTAAATCTATCTTCCAAATTATAAGGGAACCTTACTTGAGAGCTGTTATTTATTTTGTTTGACTGTCCGGTCATAAATCTTTTGAAACTATTCTTTTCACTCGCAACTTTGTTGCTATTCATCAAATTGAGTCTTTGCATTACTTCCTCATCATTCGAGGGGTAAGATTGTTGGAACAAGTCGATATCCATTAACAAGCAACATCTTGGGAAATATTGGTGAATTTTCCTTTCCAACTAGATACGACTACTTTGTGGAGTCTTATCAACAAATCTTATACTTGGGGAAAGGGGGACGAACTTTACATTTCAGAGTCATGGATTTACTTGAACTAGAAGTATTTGTGTAATGTGTAAGAGGCTGTGGGACAGTCCATCCTGGAAATAGGGTCCGAGTGGTGCCGGTCCCGTCTAAGCCCAAAGATGGCTAGGGAGATCCGGCGTATGGTGGTGTCCATATGTTCTTCCTTCTACATGTAGAGAAACAAATTTTGAGATGCACGACCTGCGACTGATCATCATAAGGTGGTGTCATCTGGCGCGACATACTCCAGTATTAGTTCATCATCCAAATCTATTTATTTTCTGCAACATGAAGTATCACTCGTGTTGACAGGGTTTGAAAACTGTTCAGAACTAAAAGTACCTTTACTTACCTCGTAACTTCATCTTTTACGTTATACTAGCACTATGTTCGTTAATGCATGGCATATGGTTTCAAAGATATTTTCTTGAAATGTCATATATATTGTTAATCAGTTACATATTATTTTGGTGGGCTATTGCTCACCCTTGCTTTATTTATTATATCACAACAATAGCTAGATCTGATAGCACGCACAAGGCGCACCCAGCGCAAGCAAGTGACAGCCGTCAGAGGGTTACCCGCTAATGTCATAGCCGCCATTGCTGAGGTAGGAGCAGCCAGTAAGCTAGACTAGTAGCTTTTATGTATTAGACTTACTTATATGTATGACTTATGTTAATCAACGGCAAGAAACTATTAAACTTATTCTGTAATCATTTTGGGTTTGTAATAACTTATAACTTGTGTATCCTATGATTAGAGAATTATTTCGATTTCATCTCTGGGACTATAACTGGTTGTGTGATGTGATATTATTGCGGGGTCATAGCATGCAGTTTATTTATTTTGATTCAAGTGCAAGTATTATTTATGGAAAATGAGACCATAACGACCAGGTCCCTGACCCCGGATCTGGGGCTGTTACAATATGCGAAATTTTTATATCGAAAATAATTGTATATTTTATAGAAAACGTAAAAAAGTTAAATTGTAATAAAAAATAATTGAAACATTTTTACAGAAAATGTCTAATAAAAAAGAAGACTACATGGGGTTGTTATTAGTTGCAAATCGTTAAAATAAGTTGCATTTCGTTTTATCTAGGCCTACCAGGCTTTCATCCAGACTTTCTTGGTAGGATGAACAAGCATACTAATATTATTTATTAAAAAGTAATTATCTAAAATGGTTTTTATAAATTAATGGAAATAATCAAATCGTTGTATTTTAAAATAATTGAAACATTATTTTTATTTAGTACAGATTAACAATTTATTGGATAAAATGTTGTTGGTGTAGTGTATTTTATTATTGATTGAAAATTAAATTTATCAAACTTCACATTATTTGGATGTCTAGACTCGAGTATAGTTGTGGTATCATATGTGGTTTGGATCCCACTCACTCCGATCTTCCAAAATTAAATTTTCTAATTCCTATCACCACTTGTACAATCACACTAAGGAAACCTCTCTGCAGTCGAACTTGAGGTTTTTTTATTAACTTTTTCTTTTATATGCTCAAAGTTTAACATCTAACGTCGTCGTTTTGTTACGTGTTAATGTTATTTGCAGTACTTTTATGAATCGTAGCTATGAAGTCGATGACTCTGATGATTTTTCTCTGGTAACTTTTAAGCATATATTTTTATTTCTACAATTTTTTTTGTGTTTTATGTAAACAATTAAAGTTAGTGGTAACTAAACAGAGCACATAGCGGCACAAGTCTGTTAAGTTGTGTAATTATTTTGATAACTAACTTAAATAGTGGTGATATTCAATCAAATGTGGAATTGAATGTTAGGTTTAAGTAAAAATTTTGTGATGTTAAATCTATTGAAAAAGAATATGCATGAACACGGGAAATTAAGTTTGGGTTGGAATTTTGTTTATTTCCATTTAAAAGTGGTGATCAGTAGCTCCACTCATGATTAGAGATATTTAAAACTAGTTTTTTGTTTTATATTGTGACACTTCTGGAAGATAGATTAGCTATCGGTATCATGATCCGATATATTGTCGTGTACTGTTGTTTATATAATTATATGACTTCATATTTGCATCATGACTTGTAGCTTTACAATGCACAGACATCTTATATTCTAAAAAAATTTGTGGTATTAATTAATCAACGATTACAATCTTGCACTGACGTTTGAGAGTTTATCCATATTACATACATTTTTTTCATGATTTTTTCCCAGGTGGGATGGTGGTGTAGGATTTCCATGGATGGTAAATAAGATCCTTTTAGTCACATTATTATTATAAGTACAGAGCATGGAAGATATTTGGCAAGAATCTATAATCATAGGTAAGTAATTAGTAGTCAAACAATTTATCCATGGTGGCAATAGGTAGAATCTGTAGATAATGTATGCAAAATTTTAAACACTTTATATTATAGAATTCAGTGTAACCTTAGTAATATATTAAGTGTTACTTGCTAATATAGATTTCCTTTATAATCTTGGAATTGTGAAACAGTATTTAACCTACTTAATTTAAATAGTAGAGAGCAGTTTCCCTCAAGCATGTATTGGACAATATTGTTTGTGGTCCATTGTCTCTGGTTTGGCCCTTAATACATTTTTGACTACAATCTTGTGGGCATGAAATTACCAATATTAAATTTTGAGAATTTGTCATTAGTTAATACATTCTATTGTGTTAATTTTACACCTCTTGAATAAGATTCTAAAAACCTGTAATTTTGTTTATTTTATGTCATCTGTTGGTTATGGATGGATTGCAGGCAGCTTTCAGCATCCAAAGAGGGTACCACATTGTTTGAGATCTGTACAACAAGTGAAGTAGGTGAACACAAAGATCAGATACTTTTTCCTGTATGCAGAGCATGCTCTGATATTATGCATGACAATAAGGGGCTATTTGTTAAATCTGAACAACATTTTCTGAACAATTAAGATTCTGGATGGATAATAAATCTGAATGCTGAATAATTGGTATTGTTTGATAAATAATTTTTAAATTTTCTGAATGGTGATAGTTACCTACTTTTTCCTAATGTTAATAACATTAGTTTTTAATGCATTATATATGGCTAGATAATATAAATAACATATATTTTTAAATAAATTTAATAAAATTATATTTTTAGCATAATAAGATAATTTCGAAAAACTATACTTACAATTTAAAAAGTTCCGGAAGGAAAATATAATTTCTATATATATACTACAATTTTTTTAGTTGATTATATAGGCTTACGTATTTTCATATTGTGCAGTAAATAAACAAAATAAAGTTAAAATGATATATTTTATCCAAAATTAATGAAATAAGTGTAATATATTTGGGCTAAAAATGGTCAGCAAAATTAACAGTAGGAGCAAAGTTAATAGTAGGTGACTTGTAGGGTGAATAATAAGTATTTGAACAATCCAGACAGAAATTGAAGGTGTAGTCGTCCAGCGTTCGTCCAAAAAATTTGGCTTCATCCAGATTTTAAAAATAACACTCCAGCAACCTGAATAGCCATTCCATCCAAATTCTTCTGTTCAATTGTAAACAAATGACCCCTAAGTCTACTTTTACTTCATCCTTATTATATATATTTCTTGGTTGGATGAGTAGGTTCCCGATTCTAAGAACAAAAAGAAAGAATATGCTATAACGGACCTGTCTAAGGTACCACCAGAGAGCTGTCCAAACCTATGTGTTGTGGTTCGTGAAGATGTTGTCGCAAAATTAATTGCCACCGCCGGTGGTCTAACAAAATTGGCCAGAATTCCGGCATGCAATGTTCAACTTTTGGGTGCCACTAAAGAGAATTTAGCTTCTTCAAATTTCTGTGTAGGCCATATTGGGCACACGAAAATGTTCCAAAACACCCCCCTTCCCGCTCTAAAGCTGCGTGTCTGCCATTTAATCGCTAATAAATCCACCCTTGTTGCACGTGTGGATTCTAGCGGAGGATGTAAAAATGGAGGATATGGAAAGAAACTTAGTGAGGAGATGTATCGGAAGATTGAGAATCGGAGAGAGCCGTCTTCTGCAAAATGGCCTAAATTTGATGCAGGTTTGCCTAAATTTTATACTCTACCGTGCTTTCGTTTCTATGTTGCTAATACTTCTAGGATGATAGTTAATTTTACCGTTGCATATTGGATTTTGACTAATATACATTTAATTAAGTGTAATGCATAATTAGTATAGTTTTTTTTATTAGAATTTAATTTTGTTTGATGTATAAATCTTACTATAAACTAATAATTATTAATTTAATAATAATTTTGTATAAATTAGTTCTTTTTAATAGTTTTCTAACCATTAAAAAACTTTAACACAAAAAGTGACAATTCATGAATCAAATACAAATCTATTTTATTCTACATTTATTTCTACCATTAGGAATACAAGTAACAATGATATCATAGTGGGCTTACCATATCAAGGTGGACGATTTATTTTGATACGTAACCATTAAAATAAATTTAACACATTTCGTGGAAATAAAATCTAAACAAACTTAAAGTGTGTTCAAGTCCTTCACTAAACAAACAATAAACTCACAACATTGCATCCTATTATTCGCATACATTCGATTTCAAAATACTAGTTTACAGCCCGTACAATGCAGAGGTGCTTCTAACATACTTGCTTATAACCCGTGCAATGTATGGGTTCTTTTTTAATATCTATAATTATATTAATTTTTTAATATCTATATATTATTAATTTACATATCAAATTTTTGATAAAAAATTGATATATATAAGATTTTACATGTTCAATTTAATATTTGTGTTATATTTTGAATTCTTAAAATTTGATTTTGACCATTTTACTGTCCACGTGAAATTAACAAAATAATCTTTAATTTAGTGATGGTTTAAAAATTACTTTCCAATTAAAATTACGCAGAAAAAAAAAAGAAATTGACGTGATTTTTAAGTTGAAAATTTTATTCGATTTATGAAATCTACTTATATTTCGTTTTGATTATCAAAATACCCTTTTTATTATTTGAAGATAGTTATACTAATAACAAAATACAGTTTTAGTAATAAGCGTAAGAGTGATTTTGTCCAAAATTTTGGTAGTCGGTAATCTGGTATTCAGTACGACAAATAAATAAGAACCGTTAGATCATAAAATAAATAGATGAAAAATGTTGGATCTAACAAAAAAATTATTTTACTTTTTAACATGTAAACTAAAAAGTGTATTTATACTAAAAGACGAAAAAGTAAATTTCAATGATTTAAATCATATATAATTTGGTTTTCTACATTGGATAGGATTATCAATGTATGTCTTCTACACTGAATAGGATTAATGTAAAAATTCGTAATTAAATTTTTTTATTGAGACTTTGAGTATTTCCATTTCGATAATAATTGTTACATTATCCCTAAATTAAAGATAATTTTATAACCTTCACGTGGGTTGTAAAATCTTCCAAATCTGATTGCTAGATCTTAAAATAGAGCACAAATAGTAAATATAAACTTTTTTTATATTAATAAAAAATATATATATAATTCAATTGTATCCTTTTATAAATATATCCTTTTCATAGTATAATTTGTTTTCCCAAATTCAATTCTAATACAACCTTTTTTAATAATATCCTTTTTAGATTATAATTTTTTTTAATATGATATAATCTTGATCGTCTATTTTTAAAATGATTAGATCGACGATTGAGATTAATTTGGTAGTAAAATTATGGATAAGATCTCTCTTATGCTTATTATATATAAGGATATAATTATAATTAATTTTTAAAAAAACTATTTTATTTTCCTAATAGTTATTATAATTGTAATTTAATATATCTAATAATGTTTATTAGCTTTCACAATTAAATTAGTTTAAATAATTAATATTTGGATAAACTATAATTTATTTATGAGATTATAATGTTAATTATATATTATTAAAATAATTTATTTATGAGATTATAATGTTAATTATATATTATTAATGATAATAATAACTATTTAAAACTTAAAATTTAAAATTTAAATTTAAATTCGTTGTTGACGACTTGACGGAAGTCGAAACTTGTTCCTCTAATGCATTACTTTAAAAGAGAATATTCTTTAATAATAAATCTAACGGCTATTTATTAAAAATTTAACGATCATCATTCTTTTTATGGTTAAACATGTTAATGACGTGATATGAATGATGTAGCATAAGTAAAAAATTTAATCGATGATATTAATGACGTGATATGGTATTAAACTGGTTATCAATGTATTCCCAATGACGTGATATGAATGATGTAGCATAAATAAAAATTTTAATTGATGATATTAATATAAAGAGAAAACTGGGCCTGAGGTTATCCTCAGGGATCTCTCCTGAAGTTATAACATAAAGAGCCTATAAAATAATTGGTCCCGCAGGGGCATTTTTGTAAATATAAATTTTTTCTCAATAATTTATCTAAATATCCTTAAATTTGTATTGAAAATCTTTTAATCTCAGGTCATCCTCAGGCACATAAATCCCTTAATGTAAATACTTATCAATCCATTTCATTAAATTATCAAAATCAAACAAGTGCATGACATTTGACAAGAATTTTAATACAAATTTGATATTTCTAATATTTGTTGAATGTAATTCATTTAATTAAGTGCACAACATTAATTTATTTATAATAATAGGAACAGCCTTCACCAGAAAGAATGGTCTTTGATCCAGTGACTTATAAGTTTATCACTAAAATCTATATATTCTTTAAAATCTCAGTTTTATTATTTCTTTTCTCATAATCTGTCTTATGGAAAATGTAAATTTAAGATCTCTATTGAACTTAGTATAATATATTATTCTTCCTTCTTTAATGATGCAAAGGCTGTTGCAATTTGCAAATCAAAGGCTGCTGCAAATCCAAAAAGATCTACTATCACTAGCTAGATCGTATGTATGCTGGAGTATATGCTAACAAAAGTCATTTCCAGTGTCCCAAAAAATTCTACCAGGGGAAGTGTTACAATTTTAGACGTTAAGATTACGTCTTAATTCGCATTCTTTACTAACAGAAATATTTTTTCAGTTGCGTATGAAATTAGTTGATAATATTGATGTAATGTCAGACAGTATCACAGTAAAATGGAGACCTTTCATTTTTCCGTTCTACTTTATTAAAGAAATTATAATACAATATTAGATAAAATTGGAACATTTCACTAAATATAGAAAAAATTGATAACTAAATATGATATCAGAACTTCGATTAACGAAAATTTCAAATTCCATTCTTACCGGTTTCTGACAAGTTACTAGATTTCCTGAAATCTTAAGGTATTAAGAAAGTGGATTTTGTCAAGTTATCGATTCTCCTAAAATTCAAGTTGTTGAAAAATCGGGCTTATCAGGACCTTATCACATATTTTAACAGCATCCCTCACTCGAAAACCCATTATTTGGATCAAATAGTGGATCACTAGGTTGTTCGTTGTTCGTGCTTTTTTGGTCCTAGCGTCCGGTCCGATATTTTCAAATATTATGTGGAGATGTTGTCCCTTTTTTGTCCCTTAGTTGTGATACCATGTCAAGTTACCACTTCTTCTAAAATCTCAAGTTGTTAGGCAAGCGGACTTATCAGGATCATATCACATATTCAACAATTTTTAATATTTTCTTAATTTATTTTCAATATGAAAATAATTTTTTGTTTCAAAAATGAAATTACTAATCCACTTTTCGATGGAATATTAAAATATAATATATATATATATATATATATATATAGGGGGCTACTCCAATACAAACCTTCTTAAAATACAAACCTACAAACCAAGCATAATCTAATATTTCAAGCTAATCTAATGACCAAACTAGGGGTACCCCAATACAAAAAACGTTTAAAATACTCGGCTCTATCCAACAAAAAAATAAAAAAAATAAAAAATAAAAAATAAAATCACTGTTCACGTGATGACGTGACAGTGGATTTCACTGATTAACGGTGCTTCGCACCTTCTTGTACGGCGCTTCGCGCCTTTATCATTCTAAAGTTGTAAGGAATGGCAATCAATGGTAAAGGCAATAGACGATTGACGGGTGTGTCGAGAGCATTCGGCCCTCATGACTACCTAACTCATCCGTTTACTATCTTAAATGCTTCGCATTTCCATGGCAAGATTTTTTTTTATTATTATTTTTTTATTTTTTTTTGTTGGATAGAGCCAATTATTTTAAGCATTTTTTGTGAAGGTACCCTTGGCGGGAACCTTAGAATAGATGAAATATAATTAATTTAGTGTTGGTTTGTAGGTTTGTATTTTAAAAGTGGTTTGTATTTGAGCACTTGCCTATATATATATATATATATATATATATATATATATATATATATATATATATATATATGGTCTTGTTCTGATAGAAACTAACTTAGAATAGAAACTAGAAACTAAACCTAAATTAAATATTTCAAGCTAATCTAATGACCAAATTAGGGGTACTCCAACACAAAAAACGTTTAAAATTATTGTCTCTATTCAACAAAAATATAAAAAAATAAAAAAATTTAAAAAAAAAAGTACTTTTCACGTGATGACGTGGCACGTGAACAGTAACTTTTTTTAAAATTTTTTTTTTTTAAATTTTTGTTGAATAGAGCCAAGAATTTTAAACGTTTTTTGTGAAGGTGCCCCTAGCGGGGCCATTAAAATAAATGAAATATAATTTATTTAGTGTATGTTTCTAGTTTCTATTCTAAGGTTGGTTTCTATTTGAACGCTAGCCTATATATATATACTATTATATAAATTCCGAAACATTGAAAGTTTTGGTATCTATTTTTTGGTACTTAATGAATTTACTTATATACCCTTCATTATAAAGAAACATAAATATACCTAAAATAAATAATAACATAATATAATTAATGGTAATTAGTCGAGATAATACTTTTTAAAAACACCCAAAAACATCAATCGTATTATATTTTCCATCATTAATATTTTCTTTCCAATTAAAACACGTTATAATTAATGATAATTAGTCGATTAAGGTAATAAAATTAATGGTAATTAATCGATTGCCTTTTTCAAATTAATATAATAAAATTAATGGTAATTAGTGATTGCCTTTTTCACAATTACTTTTAGTTGAACATATTACCTTTTATAAACACTTAAAAACATCAATTTTATCATATCTTTCAATCATTAATATTTTTACGTTACCTTTTTAATTTACAACAAATCTTACCATCATTAATATATAAATGAAAATATCACATCATAATTCTCAATTATTAATAAAATATATTAAAAATCGTATACATTATTTATAATAATGAAACATGAATATAATCTGTAAACATGAGTATATTAAATTATATTAAATTATATTAAATAAAAATTTAAAAAATTATTAAAAATAATTATTATGCAAAAACATAATTATAATATTAAATAAAAATTATAATATAATACAAGAAACCCGTGCATTGCACGGGTTATAAGCTAGTATATATAAAATTCAAACTTAATTTTATATTCTAAGATTTTAGAAAAATATCTAGCCTAACTTAAAATTTTAGATTTTGAAAAAAAAAAAAAACTTAAAATTTTAGATTGTTGATGGGTTGTGTATATTGAACTTTAAAAAGGTGTTATAAAGTCAAAATACGGGTCACCGTGGATAACGAAATTTATTGAAGCACTCATTCGGATTGCGTTTGCAAGATATTCGATCACTTTTTTGTTGAGTTTATTTTATAATCTATACAATATTATAATATAATATGTGTAAGGGTTATAGTTTGTAATTTAGTTAACCACAATTTTTTATTATCCCTTATTTTTTGTTATCCCCATCCACAACCGTTACATTTTCAACTCAAATAAATCATGACCGTTATATACAGTAATACTAAAAGTAATTATATACAGAGGTTTAAGGTTCAGTTTCTGCCAACAATATATTAATTTATATTTAATACTAAAAATTATTATTTACAAAGAGGTAAGATTCGAATTATTCCAATAACATTTTAAATTAATATTTGTAATATTATATTATACTATAAATAAATTATAGAAAATTAAAAGTAATTCGTGCTTTGCACATAGACTATAAGCTAGTAGTAATAATAACTAAGCACTGAGAATAAAATCCAAGAAAAAGCGGTCACCAAATCTTATTAATTTAACTTCGTCTGTTCTTGAACTCAACTAGCTCGGTGATAATGACACTTTGGAAAATATTGTATTTGCCATTGATTTATACATTAATTGAATTAAGGATATTCATGTCTTTGATCATATTTTCTTCTTTCTTTTATTTTCCTGAGAAAAATTTGGGATATTTGATTCGTGCCAGGAAAATGGAAAGAAATTCAGAAAGAAAAGATAAAGAGAGAGGAAATGAATTATTATGAGTTATTTTTGTTAGGTTAGGGAACTATACATAATTCGAGATTCACAAACCACCAATGCAAAGCACACACAACCAATCGATTAGTTGACAAAATTCATCAAACATTACGCCATAGAAGGCCTTTGGCAACACCTCAAAAATGTTGCCAAAGGCCTAAAAACTGTTGCCGTAGCCTAAAAAATCTCTACGGCAATACTTTTCGGGTGTTAGCTTTTTCGATGTTGGCGTAGGGTGAACTGCAACACTTTTACCCCTACAGCAACATGCTAAAATGTGTTGCCATAGGATAGCAAATTGGCACTGACACGTGGCAAGACCCATGATACGTGGCAGGACATGTGGCTGGACCCCACTAACACGTGGCTGGACCCACTGACAGGTAGGGCCCACTGATAGGTGGCTGGACCAACTGACAGGTGGGGCCCACTGACACGTGGCTTGTCATATCTATTGCAACACTTTTTTTAGCTATTGCAACATTTTATGAACATATGCCAACACTAAATTAATCTAATACAACATTTTTTGAACATGGGTAACATTTTATCATAGCTATTGCAACACTTTTGTAATGGGAAATTAAAATACACAGCTGATAAGATACCAGCTTAAAATACACAGCTGATATGTACTTAAAACCTGTTTCCATTTCACAATCAACTCCAAAATAAGATACCAGATTCAGAGTTACATTATATCAGTCCAAAATGAAATAAACATCAACTTCCTAGTGAAGCAACCACATTGCAAATCTTATAAAGTATTTCACAAACATCGGAAACCAAAAGATGGCATAATCTACTACATAAATATCAACCTAAGAGCTAGCACCTTCTTCAACAGGCATGTCAAATTCTCTTGTACCTTTCGATTCACCTTTGATTCTACTTCTTCCTGGAGCTTTTTGTTCACCTTGACTTCCATTTCATGAACAAGATTTTGCTTTATTTGGGCTGTCAACTCCTGTACGTATGTGCTTGTCGGAGCATTGGTTGAAACTTGTGCACTGGTTAAAACCACGACACACTACACCATAAACAGCCTACTGCAACTTAAAATTTGTGTTGCGTCTACTTGTTGGCAGGAAAGAATGGCTTTGTTAAATTTCCATCTGATGTGCCTGTGATAGACTTAAACATGTGCTTGATAACTTAAACAGGTGCTTGATAACTGAATTCTTTAGAAGTTCTGACAATGTGAATCTCACCTGAACTCTCCAAAGGCTTCTGTAATTGCGTTAGTTTCTATCCCACCTATGCATGTCAAAAAAAGAAGATTATAGAAGATTCTGAATATTTATAAGAAACAACATTACAAAGCAACATAACAAACAATTTTCACTTGGTGTCAAAATCATGAACGGATGACTACATTAATACATGTAGTTTACGATCATTAATCATAAGATAAGTAAAACAATTCAATAAGTCGTTGAGATCTTATTTTTCACTTCAACAGGTTTTCAGATATTTACAAACCTGTGAAATTCTTTCATATTTACAAACCCAGGTAGATATCTTACATTGTTATTCTGGAAGGGAAAAAAAGAGAGCAAAGAAACAAGATAAATGAAAGTTAAACATGACAGAATCATAAGCAAAGTTAATAATCTCGATACAGAAATACTGAAATACTATACCTTGGACACAGTCCTTCCAATTGGATGGAGATGAAAAGAATCACAACCAACACATTGGTAAATGTATGAGAGCTTAAGAGGGTATTCTTCATTGCACTCGTTGAACTGTAAACAAAATAAATATACTAGTCAGTTTCTTGAGTAACCTATTGGCACACAGAAGCAAATTATACTTGTATATGACACATTACATTAAGATTATTTCACTATCTGTTAATCTGCAGAATGAAACATACAACGCCTTAATTCAAACAAAAAGTATCTGGTTGGTTCACTCCGATAAATCCATTCAATTTTAAGTAGTGAACCCTTAGTATAACAAGGACTATTAACACTTAACAGGAAATAGTTCATCAAATGCAAGACATGCCAAGTTCATACAAGCACGTGCTATTGAAACAAAATTCTGAGAGGAATACAGATATAAATATATTAAGAAGAAATATAGTTAAGTTACTTACGATCTACAAGATTTTCAAGTCCAGCCCCAGCCGACATTTTGTAAATATCACCGCAAGTCAATAGATGCTTAATGCTACTTAGCCTTCAGAGAAAGAGCAAAAACAAAAAGATCGCAGAAATATATAAGTTATGATACGCCAATCATGCCAAGAATTCAAAGCACTGATAATCTATCAATAAGTAAGGTTAAATCGTAATCAGTGTCATTAATATGGAACTACTCTAGTAAGGTTACTAGATGGTAGATAACAACAAATAAATTCTTAAGGTATTAAAACAGAAATGTGTAACTGTTAGGCCGAATACACACTTATAATCAACTAAGTATGAGAGAATAACAATAAATTCTTTAAAAGCTTTAAAAACTGTTTGAAATTAACTTCTCTCTCAGTGATGTAAAATATCACAGAGAGCTACTTAGGTTATAATGAAAGATATTGTATTACACGATCGATACCCTTCTAGGGTTAACCTAACTGTATTTATAAAATATACAGCTGCTATACAATCGATAATTGATACTCCTATAAATTAGCTATACAATTATTATCAATTACGATTGCTACACATCTTCTAAGTCAACTCAATCTCTTTAACAGCTATCCAATCTGTAAAGATATTGCTTCCATAATTATCTTCAATTAATCTTTAATCACCGTTGACTGAAGACGCGCTTCCTCCAGACAGATTTTAACTAAACTCTGTCGAGCTTCCATTGTCAGCGTATAGCAAACTATGTTCAGCTTCCAACTGTCAGAGTTTAACTAAACTCTGACTGCTTCCTGTTTCAAGTTAAACTTTGTTTTTCCCTGTAAAACTTAAACACTGATATTAACCATATCAATTATATTTAACAATCTCCCCTAACTTGTTCATTAGTAAAAATGCACAAGTTAACGATAATTGATGATGTCAAAACAATTTCATACAAACACAGTGTTTATTCAAATAAGCAGAGTTTAAACTTGACTTAACAAAAATCTACAGAAAAAAAGAAAAATTCTTACAGACTTTAATCTCTAATCTCCTCAAGATCTGGTGTTGTTCTGAGATAATCTATAAGCAATATTCTCTCTGCATTCTCAAGTTCAATCTTCATAGCTTCCTTGATCTCTCTCAACTGAGGATCACTCTCATCAGTTTGATAGATAGCAGATCTAAGATCATAGATTTTGTTCCTCCTCATCTCATTTCCCAGCCTGATAAATTTCACTTCCTCTGACTGTGATTTGAAGTCAAGTAATGTGATTCCCAGATCAGTCTTCAACTTTGTAGTACCCTTCTTCATTTCAATAAGATTTCCATTCCAGTGTCTGTACTTAGGAACATATCTGCTATTGCACTTCATCCCTCTGATTGCCAAATTCTGGAGCATTTTCTGTCTGAGCACATTTGCAACTGATTGATTCCTTTGACTATTCACCTTGAAAAGATACAGAACATATTCTTGTTCTTCCCAATATTTCAAGCCAATATCATTCTCACCAATTTTAAATACTGTCCCATCAGCCATGAAGTACAAGAGAAAATCCTTCTTTAAACTCTTCTGATAAACTAACTGTACTGATTCCAGTCTGTCCAAACTATCTTGAGTGACACCACGACCTGGAACAGCCAGTGAAGAAGGATCTCTGGGATCAGTATATTGCCTTCTGTCTTTGTGTGAACCTAGACCAGCCTTATTGTTTCCAGTCTTACCAGACAAAGCTCTTCCATCAGAAAAATCCATAGAAGCTCCAGATAATAGATTTGGATCATGAAGTGTTCCTTTACCAAAAACTGATTGCAACTGAGAAGATAGAGGTCTAGACACAACTTGTGTAGCAACAGAGGTTGTGTTTTCTTTCTTCTGTACAACATGTGTAGAAACAGAGGTTGTATCTTTCTTCTTTGAAACTTCTCCTTCAATGCCTTTCAACTTGAGTTTAGCTTCTGCTTCTGTTGATTTCTTTGATAAATGTGATCTTTGATCAACATCAACATTTTCCTTGATCACAATGCCTTTAAGAACAGGCCTAGGAGCTTTTTCTTTCTTCTTAAACTTTCTAGACTTTAAAGCTTTGAGATGTTGTTCTTGTAAACTCTTTTCTTCAGCTTTAATATCTTCGATAGTAGCTCATTCTTCATTTTCTTCAATAAACAATTTAGCAGCCAACTCCTCATCAGTCTGTGGATTAGAAGATAATAGCAAACTCTTGGTCTTTGAAGTACCTTGAGTATCAGTGTTTATCCCAGCAAAATGTGATTTAGAAGACCTGCTAGATTTCAGAGTTTGAAGTTCTTCAGTTTTGCCCCTGCCTTTATTACTTGCTCCTCCATCTCCAGCATTATCCTTTCTGATCAGAGTTTGAGATTGCTTGCATTTGTCTTTAGCAACTCTCTCCCCCTTTTTGACATCATCAGGCATGAGAATAGATGTGATTAACTCCAGGGAGGTAGCAATAGAATCAATCTTTAAAGACATGGCATTTTGATTTTCTTCAACTTTGCTCAGCCTGTGAGACAAAGTTTCTTGATTCTGAGAAAGATATTGAAATTTGTTCTTGTTATCAAGTTTAAGCATATCATCTCCTCTAACAATTTCACCCCGAACATCAGAAATTGCCTTTTGACAATGATCAAATCTAGAATTGAGAGTCTTCACTTGAACAACAGTAGCCTTGAGACAAGATAGAATCTCCGGATTTGTGATTGTTCTGGATGTTCTCTTGACAAATTCAGCTGCTCTAGCAGCAGGAAAGATGCAAGTTTCTTTATACCAATCATTTGAAAATTGTTCAAAATGTTCTTCTTCAGCATCTGCTTGATTTGAAGGGCCAGCAAAATCTTTAACTTTAGCATCAGTCTATACTGGTAAACTCTGAGAAGAGTTTGACTCGGTACTCCCTTCAGTTTCAATTGCAATTTCAGCTTCAACATGGTCAGTTGATTCAGGAATTGGAAGAGACTCATCAACAGTTTCTACAACAGTGTCTGCAATATTTTCAACATTCTCTGCAACAGGCTCTACAACATCCTCTGTAGGTTGGACAATAGGCTCAGAGTTTGTCTCCATGGGTGGTTGATCAATTTCCTCACCCTGTTCAACAGATTGATGAGCATCAGAGATTAACTCAGTGTGAGAAGCCACTGTTTCTTCATGTACCACAGTGGTTTGATGTACTGCATCAGTTTCTTCAGAGAATACAGCTGATGAAGAGATTGGAATGTCCATGTTCTCAGAGAATGGGAACAATGGCTCAAGAATTTCATCCATTACAGCATCAGTATCGCCATCTCTGTTTATCTCAACAGCAGGTATTTCCTTAGAAATATCCTCTGGAGCTTCAAAATTCAAATCTTCATCTGATTCTTCAAGAATTAGTCTTCTTCTCTTAACTGGAGGATTCACTTCTGCTCTCTCTTCTTCTGAGACAGAATCATCTAGTATAGATGGAGATTTAGGTTTGCAACATTTTTCGGACCAATTGCAATGATTTTTTATAGATTAATGCAACGTATTTTGAACCTATTGTAACATTTTTTTCAAAATTAAAATTGGTAGGAACATGCTAAAAATACAGTAAACCAGGCCATTTATAGCCACAATCCAAACATCATCAATATTTTATAAACTAGGGCAACTTAATGCCAAATATCCAACTACATATGTTTGTTCAAAGTCAAATAAAGTTACAATTCTTATACATCAAATTTCTCAACAATTATTATATTGGAAAACCAAAGTAAAGTTAAAAACTACATATGCCGATTGCTTTTTCCATATATTTGTGCTTGAATTTTGCAAATCAACAACGAGAAAATGTAAAGATGATGATCACTGTCCAAGATATCGAAACAGGCAAACATAAAGCCCACATGAGTGTCATCACTAGCCGACGCAACTACTGTGTGAGCAACTTCCATTTCTCTGTCATTTTCCAGATATCCAACACACTGAAAAAGATTGAGATGAAAGCACATAGAGTAAAGTAAACGTTAGCATTCAAAACAATGATGTAACATGTCATGTATGGGGTTCATCTGATACCTCATATCACATCTGTGCACCGAACTTTCTAGGATTTAGTTCTAAACACATTTAACTACATCAAAATAATATAAAGGCTTATAAAATCGTGTAATGAAAAGCATATAAAATCTACTATATATCAGATTATATATTTACTCAGTGATAAGTTTTAAATAGAAGAAGCACACTAGGAAAAGGAACGAAAAAAGATTTATGAAGACTGAACTTCAGCGGCCCGTATACCTGTTATCAGTTCCAGCAAAACCACCCTGATTTATGAAGACAAACCAGCAATGCACGATTTAAAGATCTGGGTGGAGGTTGAACTTCAATAAGACTATCCACTAACTCTTCTAGTCCTTCGTGCAGATAGGCCAGACTGATTATCCCTGCATTCATGAACAATGCCAGAAGCACTCCTGGCTGCATCAGTTGCATCTGCCACTGCAATTCCTATGTCTGCTCTTTTGAGTGCTGGTGCATCATTCACACCATCTCCAGTCATACCGCATATGTGTTTCATCTCCTGAAGCTTCTTCACAATTTCATATTTGTGCTCTACAAAAGCCAAATTTTTCTTAAATTTTGACCGTAATAGTGAGTAGTGACTATACACTTTGTGCATAAATTTCATCTATAAATTACAAGGAAAGACTCCTGCAAATCCATCAGCCTTCTCAGAATCTATAACCAATATATAGTTTATTAAGTTTAATGCCTTAATTTAAATTTAGACACATTATACATAACTAAAAATGTATAAAATCTATATAATATTTCAATAATACCTTTGTTTTAGGAGCTAAACCTGCCATGAGAGCAGCAGCAGCATTCCCTGCATCGTTTTCCTCTATAAAACTAATAGTTGAGTTGATAATGACAAAGGAAATCGGGTTGCCTATTACAGATTTCTATTTATTGTCACCCCCAAAAATTATGGATTACTTCTGACACTCGTCCTTGCTTTGGCCAGACGGATATGAATGCAGCACGGTATTGTCCGTCATAATAAACTGATTACTCAATTAGATAATCCTTTCATGCTTAATGCCCAATATCGTCTTTAGAAGAAATCATAATCCTTTTTTTATGGTGGTGATGGTTACAGTAAGCATAACTTAATGTAGCCATAGTTACTAGATTGACTTGTCATGCTCAGAAGATCGACACAGAGGTACAATGCTGTAGGTAAATAGATACCTGGATAGGGGTGAGAATAGCAGCCACATCATATATAGAACTCCACTGATTTTGTAGAATGTCCAAGCATATGCTTCCATCAGTGTAAAATGGGAAAAATTCAAACGAAAACAGGAAGTTAGGTCCAATAAAATCCTTAAATGAAGCCATATTCATACTCAAGTGTATACTTGATACACGCCTTGTTGTAATGAAGGTAATTAGCTTTTGTTCCCAAAACAATAACTGCTTGATACAATGGAAGGAACCCAGCACCTTACACACAACTCAATTTTAGATAAAACAAAGAAAAACAAAGAGAGAACTTGCCAAGAACAACTTTCCCAATCTAATGGACTATGGCCTAAACAGATGGACTGTAATATCCCTCGTTCATGAGGACCAAAGAAAGTTTAGCTAAAACTTTTTGCACATCTAGGTACACATGAGTAAACTGGTTTGACAGGAACGTTTAAAGAAATTAACTATGCTAGAATAATAGAAACCTTGCAAAATAAGAACACTGTCGATAGCAAAATAGTACCTTTTATTCAAGCAATTGTCTCATCATCATTCATAATTCAGAGTCTCTCATTTGGAGATGATAGCAACAACCCAATCATCTTGCCATCTTGGTTATCAGAAGGAGATGTTAATTCATACCAAATTGCAAAAAACCCATATCGATCAATTTTAAAAACAAACATCAAACCCAAGTAACATGAAGACTTTATAATTCATACCAAATTGCAAAAAACCCATATCGATTAATTAACGACTTGACTGAATCGCACAGAAGCGAAAATTAATTAAATGAAAACACCTATAATAAAACCTCCAAAACTTCAAAATAGAACCCTAAAATTGAGAAGAACAGAGTAATAAAACAAATCGATTGCAGAGTGATAGAGAACAAACCGAAACCCAAGTTACTTGTGTTTTTTATACGTGTTTAGAGGAAGAGATAAACAAACCGATTGCCAATTCGAAACCCAGCGAAGAGACAAACCCAACTACTGAAAATCGTAGAGAAGAGAACAACGATGGAGAAAATCGTAAGGTGAGTTATAAACAGCGATGGATTGAAGATGGTAGGGAGCAATGAAGATGATATGAATATTGGTAGTGGCCAGTAAGAGTGATTGAATATTGGTAGGGAGAAAATTTTGTTTCTTTTTTCGTTATTCTTTTGTTATTTTTGGTAAGCCGACAAAGGAATGTAAAGATCCCGCTCAACATTTTCAACACATTTTAGAAACCCGCCAATTTTTTGGGCCCAAAAATTAAATATACTGCAACGATTTAAGAAAATTGTTGCAATAGAATGAATGTTTTTAACTCTCTTAAATTTTTTTAGTGCAATTGCAACGCTTTTCAAAGGCATTGCAATTGATGTGATTTGGTTTCTCAATAGCAACGTTTTTTAACAAATTTTTAGAAATATGGTTGCAATAGCCAATTTATGGTGTAGTGATAGTTGTGAATATGAGTGTGTGTAGAGCAGAGTTTACTAAATCAGTATTTAGAGTATCTAGTATTTCATAATATCCATAAAATAAATCAATAAACACTGGATGCACAAACTCTCATAGTAAACACTGAATATATGATGAATGCTAAACTCTGTAGTAAACAGTTTATATACAGTAATATTTAATTAATCTATAACCCCTAATTTTTTTTTTTTTTTAGTTTTCTCCAGTAATCAGAGGTTGAAACTAGTCACCAAAAATCCTATAATTTTAGCCCTTATTATATACCAGTAAGTTCCTGGGTCGTCCTAGTTACAAACATGATCTCAAAGGAGTTCTAACAGTCTATATATATACGATTTGGGGTTATTCTAATAACAGAATCTAATTTAACAGTGTATAACTAACAAAGTTTAGAGCTCATCAACATCAGAAATTATTTATGAGAGGCAATGCACACAGTATTTACAGACTCAGAGTTTAGAATAAATAAACTAAGAGATGCTATAAATATAGAACAGTATCATGTTGTGTTAACTTTCTGCACAGTTTAAGATTAGATCACAGATAACTCAGAAGGATTCATGACTAATTACTGAGAATAATGTTTCATACATGTATCTTCATCGTTGTTTATGTTCAGAAAGAAACATTATCAGAGTTTCTCAGAGTTTATTCAACAGTCAACAGTGTATGACTAAAAGAGCATGCTAACAAAGTTAACAGTCATTGAGCAGAGTTTGCATAACAGAGTTTAACTTACCACAGAAATATGAGCAACACAGTACAGAGTTTTGAGTCTAACCAATATCTCTAGTCAAAGCCAGAGACCATTCCTAGTTCATTTACCAGCCTTGTAAATACAGCTTCACTCAATGGCTTGGTGAAGATATCTGCAAGCTGTTGTTCTGTAGACACAAAATGAAGCTCAATATTCCCTTCCTCTACATGTTCTCTGATAAAATGATACCTTATGCTGTGTGCTTGGTCATTGAATGCTGTACTGGATTACCTGTCATAGCAATAGCACTTTGATTATCACAGTAAATAGGTATTTTAATGTACCTCAATCCATAATCCAGTAATTGATTCTTCATCCACAGAATCTGTGCACAACAGCTACCAGCTGCAATATACTCTGCTTCAGCTGTAGATGTAGAGATTGATTTCTGTTTCTTGCTGTACCAAGAAACAAGTCTATCACCAAGAAATTGACAACTTCCACTAGTACTTTTTCTGTCTATCTTACAGCCTGCAAAGTCTGCATCAGAGTAACCAAGAAGCTTGAAGTCTGATTCTCTTGGATACCACAAACCTAAAGTTATGGTTCCCTTAAGATATTTGAAAATTCTCTTCATAACTGTTAGATGTGGTTCTCTTGGATCTGCCTGAAATCTTGCACAAATACATGTTGCATACATGATGTCAGGTCTGCTAGCTGTTAGATAAAGAAGAGACCCAATCATTCCTCTATAGTTTATCATATCCACTGGTGAACCTGTGTCTCTATCCAACTTTGATGCTGTTGCCATGGGAGTTGTTGCAGATGAGCAGTCAAGCATGCCAAATTTCTTGAGAAGATTTCTGGTATATTTTTCTTAATTGATAAAAATTCCATCATCAGTTTGCTTCACCTGTAGCCCTAGAAAATAACTGAGCTCTCCCATCATGCTCATTTGATACATGGACTGCATGAGCTTGGCAAACTTCTTACAGAGTTTATCATTAGTAGATCCAAAGATTATGTCATCTACATATATTTGAACTAATAACAGATCACTACCAAGATTGAAATAGAACAAGGTTTTATCAATTGTACCTCTGTGGAACCCACTTTCTAAAAGAAATTGAGCCAAAGTTTCATACCATGCTCTTGGTGCCTGTTTAAGTCCATAGAGTGCCTTGTCAAGCCTGTATACATAATCTGGATACTTGGGATCTACAAATCCTGGTGGTTGTTCAACAAACACTTCTTCTTCAAGTTTTCTATTCAGAAAAGCACTTTTCACATCCATCTGAAAAACTTTGAATTTCTTGTGAGAAGCATATGCTAGAAAGATTCTTATTTCTTCCAACCTTGCAACTGGAGCAAAAGTTTCATCATAGTCTATGCCTTCTTGCTGTGAATAGCCTTTGGCCACAAGTCTGGCCTTGTTTCTTGTAACAACCCCATCACTGTCAGTTTTGTTTCTGAAAACCCATCTAGTACCAACAACAGATCTATTCTTTGGTCTAGGTACAAGGGTCCATACTTCATTTCTCTCAAATTCATTTAACTCCTCATGCATTGTTGTTATCCAGTCAGCATCTTGAAGAGCTTCTTCCACTTTCTTTGGTTCAGATTTGGACAGAAATTCATGGAACAGACATTCATTTGTTGTAGCACTTCTTGTCCTAACTTTTGCATCTGGATCTCCAATTATTAAATCAGGTGTATGTGATTTTGTCCATTTCCTAGCTGTAGGTAAATGACTTTTGTCAACAGTTGATCCTCCCCCTTGATCAATGTTCTCCTGATTATCTTGATGCCTTTCTTCATTCTCTGAGGCTCCCCCTGAATTTGATCGCTCAGAGTTTGAACTATCAGAATTTGGACTTTCAGAGTTTGAGTCATCAGAGTTTGAGTTTGATCCAGAATTTTCAGTTGACTCACTATCAGAATTTGAGTCATCACTATGATCATGCTCCCCCTCAACTGGTTCTCCTCATTGTTCAGACTGTACTATTTCTTCTGTGTGTACCAGTAGAGGTTCAGAGTTTGCATCAACAGAGTTTGTTGGACTAGTGTCATCAGAGTTTATTTCATCAGAGATTAGATCTTCATTTTCGAAATGCAACTGATCATGTTCATCAACATCTTCAAGTCCAGTGATTTTCTTGTCATCAACTGACACATGAATAGATTCCATAATCACCTTTGTTCTCAGATTATAAACTCTGAATGCCTTAGTTGACACTGGATAGCCAACAAAAATTCCTTCATCTGCCTTCAACTCAAATTTGGTCAACTGTTCAGGATGAGTTTTCAACACAAAGCATTTGCAACCAAAAATATGAAAATATTTCAGGTTTGGCTTCTTTTCCCTCACCATCTCATATGGTGTTTTTCCATGCTTGTTGATCAGTGTTTCATTTTGAGTAAAACAAGCAGTTTGAACTACTTCTGCCCAGAAATAGGTTGGCAATTTTGCTTCATCAATCATAGTTCTGGCAGCTTCTATCAAGGTTCTGTTCTTCCTCTCAACTACACCATTTTGCTGTGGTGTACCAGGTGCAGAAAACTCTTGCTTCAATCCCATGTTCTTGCAGAATTCTTCCATTGTTGTATTTCTGAATTCAGTTCCATTATCACTTCTGATTATTTTGACTTTTTGTTTTGATCCTTTGTCCAGTAGCTTTACATGCTCCATCAGAGTTAATGCAGTTTCATCCTTCTTTGCTAAAAAATACACCCAAGTGTATCTGGTATATTCATCAACAATGACTAGAGCATATTTCTTCCTTCCAATTGACAAGACATTTACTGGTCCAAAAAGATCAACATGTAACAGATGATATGGATCAACAATTGAAGATTCAGACTTGCTCTTGAAAGAGGTCTTCCTCTGTTTGGCCTTTTGACATGAATAACACAGACCATCAACATTTAACAAAGACTTTGGAAGTCCTCTAACAAGATCCTTTCTTATCAGCTCATTGATGTTGTTCAGATTCAAATGAGAGAGTTTCTTATGCCACTTCCAACTCTCTTCATTTGACATTCTTGTTGACAGACACATAGTTTTTCCATCAGAGTTTGTCAACAAGCTTGCTTCATAGATGTTATTGCGCCTTTGTCCAACTAAATCAACTTTCCATGTGGTTTTGCTGATAACCTCACAGTATTCAGGTTGAAAATCTACATGAAAACCTATGTCACAGATTTGACTCACAGATAGCAAATCATGCTTGAGTCCTGGAACCAGAGCTACATTTGTGATGATGACACTTCCAAGATTTATATTGCCATATCCCAGAGTATGTCCTATGTTGCCATCTCCATAGGAAACTTTTGGGCCAGCCTTCTCCACATACTCTGATAGCAGGGCTTTATTTCCAGTCATGTGTCCTGAACATCCACTGTCCACTACTAGGATGCTTTCCCTGATGCCCTGCAATCACAAACAATTACTGAGGATTAGTTTTAAGGATCCAGACTTGCTTGGATCCTTTAGCTTTCTTAATTTTGTTAGCTTAGCAGTGAAATTTTCACTATCAGAGTTTAAGCTAACTTTATCAGAGTTTACACTTGCAGAATTAACTCTAACCCATTTCAGATTAGGTTTCAGTTCATAGTAATTATGATAAATAGCATGATAATTTCTGCAAGTATAAATAGAATGCCAAGTGCTTCCACAATGTTTGCATAAAGTCTGTGGCCTACTTCTAACATTATCTTTCTTTACTTCAGACTTGGAAGGTAAAGAATTAATGTCTTTGTTCTTCCTGCAAAAACTAGCAAGATGGTTAGTGCTACCACAGTTATGACATGTCTTTCTTGGAGCTAAAGTAGCAAGCATTGGATAATTGCCTTGAGTAATGCCTACTTTACCATTTCTGTTCATCTAGACACTTTCTGTTTCTTAACAGATTTTAACTCCTTTAGCTTATGCTTAAGTTGTTTATCTGTCATTAAACCAATATTAACCTGTTTAACACTATTTTTTACTGGTTCTTTCTTAACAGCTTCTTTTCCACCTTCAAATCTAGGTTCATTTATTCCATTAACAAATGTTCCAAATTTCTTAGGTGGAAGAGGTGGTCTAATCTTGACTGTATTCTGAAACCTAAGTTCATCTTTCTCAGAATAACCTAGACCTACAGTGTCAGATTGAAAAACTTCTTGAGTGTCTTTTCCAGAGTGAGTCCAAGTTTTAATAATATGATTTGCCTTTTCCAACTCAGATTCTAGTTGTTTATACTTACTTAACAACTCTTGTTCAAGATAGACAGCATCATCTCTCTCCTTTTGAACTTGCTGCATGTTAGCAAGTTTCTCTTCTACAGCCTTATTTCTCTCTTTGAATTCAGAATTCTCAGTTTTGATTCTCTCATTCTCTAAAGTCTGATCCCTATAACTGATATGCAAAGCCTTAAGATATATTCTTAATTCAGTTATATCATCAGTATTGTAAGCATAGGTAGTTAGAGGTACCTTGTTTTCAGAATCTTCAGCTTCATCAACAATAGTAGCCATGAGAGCATAGTTCACATCCTCATCAGAGTCAGAGGTGTCTGCCCAATCTCTGCCTTTAGTGAAGAGTGCCTTTTCAGTTTTACCCTTCTTGCACTCAGGAGCATAATGACCCATCTCCTTACACTTGTAGCATTGAATTTTAGACTTGTCTCTTTTCCCAGATTTGGTATCCATTCTCTCAGATTTTCTGAAATTCTTCCTGTCAAACTTTGAATCATTCTTGGAGAATCTCTTTCCTTTCTTGAAGTTCTTGAATCCCATCTTCTTGAAAGTCTTTACCATCAAAACAGCCATTTCCATTATTTCCTCATCATCTTCAGAATCAGATGATCCACCTGTATTTGAGTCAACATCAGAGTTTGATGACTCACTTTCAGAATGAATGACCAAAGCTTTACCTTTTGCCTTCTTCCTTGATGCTTCCTTCTTTGAGGGTCTTTCTTAAACTCTTAGAGCAACAGATTTTGACTTTCTGCCTGATCTTCTGCTTCTCTGTTCCATTTCTAGTTCATGAGTTTTGAGCAGCCCATAGATCTCATCAATATCAGTATCAGCCAGATCATAGTTGTCTCTAATAGTGGTTGTCTAAACATCCCACTTTTCAGGTAGAGAAAGAAGAAACTTGAGATTTGAGTCTTCTAGATCATATTCTTTATTAACCAGTGACAGATCATTAAGTAGCTTACAGAATCTGTCAAAGGTTTCTGTCATTGATTCTTCAGATTTAGCCTCAAAGTGTTCATACTCCTGTGTGAGTATGTTTCTTCTATTCTTCTTGATTGCAGCAGTTCCCTGACATCTAACCTCTAGAGCATCCCAGATCTCTTTTGCAGTTTTATAATTGATCACTTTGTTAGACATAACATTATCCAATGAACTATGAAGTAAGTGCCTAACCTTTGCATCCTTTCCAATGGATGAAATGTCCTCAGGAGTCAAATCTTTCTTCTCCTTTGGAATTGATTTAGCTTCCTGTCCAGCAGCAACAACAGATAATTTTGTAGGATTATGAGGGCCTTCATAAATTCTGTCAAGATATTCCGGATCTGTAGCCTCCAGAAACATAGCCATTTTCACCTTCCAGGTTGAGTATTCTGCTGGCTTAAGAATAGGAACCCTGATTGTTTCATATCGACTCACAGTTGCAGGTTGAGCCTTCTCAGCACTAGAGCCTGATGTTGGAGGAGGAATTTCTGCCATTGATTATAGTTGTGTGTGTGTGGATCTTAAACTGTATTAAATTAACAGATTGAGCTCTAATACCAATAGTTAGGCCGAATACACACTTATAATCAACTAAGTATGAGAGAATAACAATAAATTCTTTAAAAGCTTTAAAAACTGTTTGAAATTAACTTCTCTCTCAGTGATGTAAAATATCACAGAGAGCTGCTTAGGTTATAATGAAAGATATTGTATTACACGATCGATACCCTTCTAGGGTTAACCTAACTGTATTTATAAAATATACAGCTGCTATACAATCGATAATTGATACTCCTATAAATTAGCTATAAAATTGTTATCAATTACGATTGCTACACATCTTCTAAGTCAACTCAATCTCTTTAACAACTATCCAATCTGTAAAGATATTGCTTCCATAATTATCTTCAATTAATCTTTAATCACCGTTGACTGAAGACGCGCTTCCTCCAGACAGAGTTTAACTAAACTCTGTCGAGCTTCCATTGTCAGCGTATAGCAAACTCTGTTCAACTTCCAACTGTCAGAGTTTAACTAAACTCTGACTGCTTCCTGTTTCAAGTTAAACTCTGTTTTTCCCTGTAAAACTTAAACACTGATATTAACCATATCAATTATATTTAACAGTAACATCAGCTGAATAATGCCATTCAACCCTTTCAAGCTTAATAATAAAGTCACAAGGCCAATAAAGAAGGAATCATGTTACATGTCTTTAACTCACAGTCTGATTAAAGAAAGCTACATAGGCCAATTACATCCTAACTGAATCTTAGTACATACTTGTGCACATGGATGCAGTCATTGTTGCATTAAGTACTACAGACTTGGATTATTCCCAGGAAGTAGGGAAGTCCTACAGTAGACAATCGTGACATGGATGGTGGAGTTGCAATGTGTTATTAGGCTACTAGGTGTTCGTAGACATAATTTTCTCTTTTGGTGTTTGCAACAAGTACATGCCTTTGGAGTAGAACCCACAAGACAATGGCTCAAGATACATTCCGTACACATGAATCTCCGGCTTAACTAATTTCTTCTCAACAGATATACATACACTACTAATTATGTTCATATGAAGAATAAACTATTTGGGATATATTAAAGGATGGGACTCTTGAATACAAAGCTCATACAACAAATAAAGAGTATAAAACTCATTCACCAGGTAGTATACGCACAGAACATAATACTAATTAGTATGGGATTTAGTATGAGTAATAATTTATCACTTAGACAGAAGATTGAAGCAATGAATTATTTACAAGCTACTAAATTCAGAACACAATAATATCGAATCAATCAATTACCCAAGTAACGCTATCAAGAAATATCAAGGAGAAGAAACTATGAATTACAACTGTATAAAAACAAAACAACACGATGCTATTCAATCAGTTACGCTTCTAAATTCTAAGAGACAATTCTGACCCTATATACATATCATTAAATGGGTGAGAGTCAGGTGACACACTAGTCCCAGTGTGGGACAGAAATTCGGAAATTGCTACAACATTATTACAGCAACCACAAAGAAATCCATCTCTGGTAATCTTTTTAATTTCGATATTTTCAAAATTTGAACTAGACATACCTGAGCAGGAAGACGCAGAGAAGCAGATAACAAGGACTCATTCTTAATTCCAGTAGAATAAAAAACAGCAAAATCAATTTTCAGAATTAGCACGACTAAAGTGAGTTTCGAGAATATGCATAAGTACACATGAACAAATATAGAGAGATACATAGAGAGACATAGACAGGGGGAGAGAGATACAGAGGGAGAGGTGTAGAGAGAGAGGGGGAGATACAGAGAGATATAGAGGGAGGGGGAGAGCAAGGCTGAGAGACAGAGAGAGGGGGAAAAAGAGGTCAAACTAAGCAGAAAATACATAAAGTATACACAAATGGAAGCCTATAAAGAGAGATCTATACCTTCGATTAACCAAACACCTTCGAATCAAACTTCGATTAACAGCTCATACCCGAATCTTTGTTGATGAAGAGGTCTGGATTAGGCTTTTTTGAGGACGGTTTTGGGGAGTGTGACGGTGATAACTGAGATGCGGTGGATCGTGAAGAGGGATTTGTGTGGAAGATCCGGTCATTTTTGCTACCTTTTTGACGATTTGGATCCGTGACTGAAACCCTAAATCGCCCTTTCTTTCTGAGGTTTGAGAGTGCGGCAGCCTTTTGTGAGACTGAGTGTATGCACTATTCTTTCCCTTTAGACAATTATTGTCCAAATTTTAGGCGGTATAATTGCCGCTCAGCTCATACTGTTTTTTTTTCTTTTCTTTTGTACGAATTTTTTAAAACCTTTTTTTAAACAAAATATTTCAATTTTAGATTATTCAAAAAAAATATCATTTTTATTCCTATTGATATTTTTAATATAATAAATAAATTCATTTCACAATTTTTTTTAATGTTTTATGTAAAATTTATTTATTTTTAATTTAAAATATTAATATTTTTATGTAAAATGTTTTATGTGAATTATTTTTAATTTTATAAAAAAAATTAAAAAATTAGTCATGCGGGCCCCACTGCCACATCAGCTGCCACGTCAGCAAGGGGTGGGATCCACTGCCACGTTTGCTTGCCACGACAACAGGGGTTGGTCCCACCTGCCACGTCGACAAGGGCCCACTGCCACATCAGCAAAGCCAAGTCAGTAGTATGGGTCCACTGCCACGTCGTCGCACAGTCAGCATTGCCCAGTCAGCATTATAATATAAAATAAAAAAGAAAAATAAATACATGATAGTGTAATACATTATAAAACATCTACGGCAATACTTTTCAAGTCTACGCTAACACAAATACTAGGTGTTGTAGTAGGTAAGGATGAAAATAACTACGGCATCACTTTTTCAAACGGCAACACCTTGCAAAAGTGTTGTAGAAAGTCATCTATGGCGTAGTGAAAGCGTGGTCACACATTATTCAAGTATCACTCCTAGGACTGTAAATGAACCGATACACTCACGAACGGCTCGGCGTTCGGTTCGAAAAAAGCTCGGTTCGGGTTCGGTTCGATTCATAAACGAGTCGATCTTGAACAAGATTTTAAGGATCGATTTATAAACGAGCTGAACTTTATCACAGTAAAGTTCGACTCGATAGCTTGCGAACAAGGTCGATTAACGTGCTCGTGAACATAGTTCGTGAACAGGCTCGTGAACATAGCTCATGAACATGTTCATGAATAAGTTCGATAATTGAGCTCGTTAACATGCTCGGTATATGAGTTCATTAGCGGTTCATAAACAAATTCGATAAATAATCTCGTACATATAATATATGTTTGATTATTAGAATATACTCTAGAAACTCTTATTAATTGTACACCATTAATTAGAATATCTTATATGTTATGTTAGATATTATAACTGTTTATTTTATAATTTTGATTAATTTAAATAATAATGATAACAATAATAATAATAATAATAATAATAATAATAATAATAATAATAATAATAATAATAATAATAACAATAATAACAATAATAACAACTCAGTTTTGCAATTAGTATAACTAGTTCATATTTGTCAAAAATATGTTATCAAATTAAATATTGCATTATTTTAAGTGCTAAATTTTTATATTAAATATTAGTGATGTATAAATTCATTTATACTACTTAAATATATAAAAAGGTATTAATATATCTTAATGATTGTGTAAAATTTAAAACTACAATAATTTGCTATACATGCAAATATATAATTCAAAGACCAAAATGAGTTATTTTAACACAACAATTACATTATTAATTGTTTTGTTTATAAATTTGTACTTCGGATTCATGGAATATTAAGAGATAATATAGTAAATGTATAATCTATGTCAAAATTTACATATAAGATTGTAGTTTTTATGTAAGAACACTAATATTTTGTATGACTGATATTTATAGATTTTATGTAAAAAAAACTAGTATTTTTGTATGATTATGATGACAGTAACGATCAGTAATATTTTAAGTTTAAAATATATAAATTTAATTTAATTTACATTATTTTGTAAAAAATAGATATTTTTTTACGATTTACAAAAAAAAATTAGTTAACTTTTAAATAGATTACAAGTTTTTCGTGAAATATTAATAAGAATATGTTTCTCCAATATTTAAGACTTGTTCGTTAGTACAATTTCGTGAACAAGCTCGTGAACAAGGTTAATGAGTTGTTCGAAGTAAAAGTTCGTGAGCAAGTTCATGAGACATGTTCATGAGTAGTTCGTGAGCCGTTCGCGAACAACATTTTCACTTAACGAACCGAGCTCAAACACATTTTTTGGCTCGATTTAAGTTCGAGCTCGAGTTCGATAATTTCTTAACAAACGATACATGAACATTCTAAAGTTCGGCTCGGCTCATTTACGCCCCTAATCACTCCTACTTCTATCAACAATAGTAAAAGCAAAACAAGAACACACACAATATATGACGCGGAAACACCAACATCCCAACTCGTATTACTAATCCATTTAATAATCAATAATACATCAAAACAATAACACCCAAACGGTGTCCCAAACCCGATTCTTGAGCCAACAATGCTCAAGCATCTCCCAAACAATACATAGGACTACATCTCTTAACTATACACATATCAAACAAATACAATATGGCTATGTATATATAGCCATCCAAAACTTAGCTGCCAAGACTTACCATACTTATTCTACAAGTCTTACCATACTTATTATACGACCCTTCCAATTCTTGGCACCTAATTATCCAACTTATTGATCAAAACATAACATATATAATAATTGTCTACACATACAGTTATTATCTTACCCATATATATCTTAACCACTCAAGCCCATAATATCATATTGGGTTGGAACCCAACAATTTTTTTAATTAGGTTTTAAATTAAAACCAATATCAAATTTTAAAATTATTTTTAAAAGTAAAACTATAAAAATAATTTATTTGTTAATCTATTATTTAGTGATTTAAGATATTAAAGGAAAGAAACAGTAAGAAAGGGAAAACAAATAATGAGTAGTGGGTGGAAAAGGGAATTTGGAAGATATGGTAATTATAAAACTAAAATGGATTAAAAAAGTAATATAAGGGTTGGGGGAATTTATTTTTAGGATAAGTCAATTTATTTTAAGATAAAATTAGAGATTCCTAACTTTTTTATGAAAAAATTAACTTTTTTTTTTGCAACTTATAGAATCTCAAACATTCATTAAATACTTGTATAAAAAAATTATCAAAATATAAAAATTTTACCCAAAAATAAGTGAATAAAAACTTATCTTTCTATATATAATAGGAGAACATGTACTTGTCAAACATGCATCCTAAGCAAATAAATTAGCTCCTCAACCTAACTTCGAACCTAACTCAATTATAATATTTAAAAAATATTGTTGTTCCAAGGAGTTGAACCCCATGACCTCTCATAATGAAACTAAACTCACCAACCCATTTGGCTAGATGGACTTTTATACTTATAATGGAATTCATTAACTACATACATAAATACTTTTTGGGTTATATTATGTTTAATATATATTAAAATATTCATTTAAAATAAAATTACTTATATTATAACTTGTACGCATTATTTTTTTATAATTATTTATAGACATACCCAACTAAATAAATTTTATAGAAAATTTTCTTATATTTTTTAAATGGAGAAAATAATTATTATTTTGAGATAAATTGTTTTGTTCATAATCTCATATATGAAATGCATAGATAAAATAATTATTCTTTGAGATCAACTATTTTGTTAACAATATCACATATGAAGTGCTCGTGGTTAATTTTGTTTTGAAATTTAATAAAAAATGTGCTAAATTAAAATTGGTTGGTCAAATTAGAATCAATTAAACTATAGGCATACTAAAAATATGAATTTTAAGAAAATTTTAAAAAAATATATTCAAATGCAATTTGGATTGCATATCGATTATTGGTTAATAATTACATATAATATATAGTTTATTTATAAGATGGTATGATAAATACTATACAAAATATAGCAAATTAATTAGCGAAATAAGAAAGATATGAAGTTTTGAAAGGAAATTTGAAATATCTTAATTATATTATATAAAGGAAATTCCCCAAGCGTTTGGTGGAGCTTTGTAATCACTCGAAAATTATTTATCTAATTTTCTAAATTATCTCGATTTTCAAATATAAAATATGCAATCAAGGAAATAATTGTTGTTATTAAAGGCAAGTCTCAACTATATTATAGTTAGGATATAAAAAATAAGTTCTAACCTTTTTTTACAACAAAATCTTCCAATTCTAATTGAATCATAAGAAAATCTCAACAGCGTGCACAATGAAATCAAAGTCAAAGAGGATTTTAGTATTTAATCTTTTGTATTGTGTACGTTTAGTGTTTTTATAATATAGACAACGAGTGTCAGCCTAAAAAATAGTTAGACAAAATCGGTATAAAAAAATATATGAATAATTTTATCTTATTATCATGTATATTTAATTTATACAATATTATGTTCACAATCTATATTGATATTATAGATATATTTTTGTAGATTTTTTTAAAACTCGAAAGCCATTTATTTAATTTACTAAATTATCTCAATTTTCAAACTAAAATATGCAATCAAGGAAATAATTGATGTACATCAAATATGCATGTTATTCCCAGATTACACACTTGTATAATTGTAGAAGGGGGGGTTGAATACAATTCTTGATATTTATAAATTCCTGATAAGAACTCCGGAAATCTATAAGAAGATAATTGCTATATAAAGATTAATGCACAAACACATATAAAATCAGGTAGTTTAATGCACCACCTGAAGCTTTTATTTGAAGAAAACTCTGTGATACAAATGTACACAGCTGTTGTTTTACAACTCTTTGCTTTCTAAGGATATTCAAGAAAACCTTAAGCAAATGTATCTGTTTTCTTAGCTTCTAAAGAGTTGCTACACTTGGTTATATATTCCAAGTTTACAAGTACTACAGGAATAAGATAATACTAATCTAATTCAAGTTGACTTGCTACTTCACTCCAAATACACATGTAGCCGAAAGGTTGTCCTTGTGAACAGACATGTCCCCTGCACCTTTCTTGTATTCATAGTGTAAACGGAATGCTTCTTTCTTCTGCGTTTCCAAAGTATGGCTGCCATACTGCTTTTTGTACCTACTATCAACCCATGTGATCTATCAGTCAAACCTGTCTTTATCAACTGCTAATCCCCAACTAGCATAGAAGAAATTGTTAATGATTATCTGTTGACATTGTACACTGTCATCCGTTGATAATAGATTGAGCTGTATCCGTCGATATTGTAGATTTGAGCTGTATCCGTTGATAGAGTTCTGTCTTCATCCATTGATACACTTTCACTTAAAAAGAATTACATAGCATAGCTTATTTACAATTGGCTACCCTATTCTGCCTATCCATTAATGGTCAACATGACTGTGGATAAAAACACTATCAATTGATAACATAGAGATACTGTAGTATGCTACAAAACCTCATCCGTTGATGAGCTACCTGTCAATGGATAGAGTTATAATTCCTCATCCGTTGATAGTTACAAAACATGACTTATACAATTTGTGCATAAAATGTGAAGTTATCATCAAGTACAACATATTCCTAACAATCTCCCCCAATTTATACTTGATGGCAATAAAGCATAAATTCAGGACCTTGATGATAACAAAACATTCCTAAAGATATATATAGAGCAATGCTAAAATTGTATTAAGCTACAAAAATTAAAAACAAAAAGTTCTAAGAAACTTAACAGAGAAGTGCTCCTCTAGACTGAGAAGATTAATACTGTTTCTTCTCTCTGGTTGGCATCGCCCTTGATTTTCCTTCTTTGGCAGAGTTGGACTCAATCTGCATTTGGAGTTGCCTATAGAAGGCATCTTCTTCAACAACTTTTGGATTTAGCTTTTGTTGTAACCATCTCAGGTATTGAGAACTATCCTTTGATAGTTGGTCTTCTAACCTGAAGAATCTCATGCAACCATCTTCATCCCTGAACTCCATCATCCAGAAGGGTTGAATGTGGATTTTCTGTCCATTTTATGGGTTCTTCATCTTCCTTGGTAGTCTTGATGGTGAGTTCCATTCTCTCCTTATCTGTTCTATTCTGTCCAGTATCTCCCCTTTTGCTATCTTGGGGAACCCTGTGTATCTCTTAATTGCAGAGAACACCTTGGTTAAGGTCAGATAATTTTCTCCAAGAACCCTCTGTAGTGGCCATGTCCTTTCCTTTCCTCCCTTGTATACAAAGACCAATCTCTCAGGCAAATGCATGTATTTGTCAATTCCTCTTACTTCTGACAATTCATCTAGATACAGATTCATGCCAGAGTATTCTTCAATATCTTCCTGATAGATAAAATCATCCTTGTTTTCCAAGATTGGCTGCTTGACAATAGCAGGCACCCTAGCAACTTGAATTGGTTCCTTTAAAGGTTGCTTCCTTGGTATCCTTTTCATCTGCTTAGGCTTCTGTTGAGGCTTCAGCAAGAATGAAGGAACCTCAATGGAGTCAAGATTCATTGGTTCCTCTTTAGGTATTATAGGGTCACCATGGAAATTCACAGCTGGGTTGATTACTTGTGCAGAAATAGATATTGATGAGCCAGTAGTTTCCTTACTTACATTTTCTGGAGAGACAGGCCTCTTTGCCTTTGTTTTCACTCTCCTTTTGGGTTTGAATTTGGGGACTTCCTCAGGTTCCCTCATTTCATCCTCTACCTCATCCATTAACTCCTGAGCCAGCCTGGCTTGCTTCTCATCTGAGTTTTCATATCTCTCTTCTTCACTTAGATGAGCTTCCTTGAGAAGTCTGGAGGTCTCCTCTCTTTTTGCTTCAACAAATCTAGGATGGTTGTTGGATATATTTAAGACTTTTCCATTCCTTATGATTACAGCCATCCATTCTCTTACACTCCTATTAGCATTTTCCTTGAATTCCTTAATTTGCTTTCCCATTAGCTTCCCTTCATCATCCTTGGGAAATAGAAAGTCCAATTGTAAATTGTTCTTCCCATTTGCTTTAGGTGGAGAGTAAGCTCTGGTTTTTATGCAGTGTTCAAATTCTTTGACAAAAGAAGGTTCAGCATCATAAAATGTAGGAGTCGCAATTGCTGGAGTGAGCACCTTCAGAATTGTGGTTGAGATTGTTGGAGTAGAAGCTTGAGTAGAGAACAAAGCTGATGCAATTGATTCATTGATCATCCTCTCTGTCCTCATTATTCTTTCAGTTGCCTCCTTGTTGATCTTCTCTAATTCTTTAATTCTGGCTTGCCTCTCACCGTCTGAGATTTCTGATAAGTCAGGAATGACAGGCAAAGCCTTTTGTTTCTTCACAGGGCAAGCCTCTATAGAAAATTCTATTGGATTGACCACTATAGTTGGCTGTTGCTCCCCCTCAGTCTATGCTATCTTGCTACCGGCAGCTTGAAATTGACTAGTAGTAGCTGCAACCTCTTCTATTCTTGTTTCCTTTTTCTCCCCCTTTTTGCTTGGTTGGCAATGATTTTCTTCACTTGAGATTCCATACTATCCACTCTGGAGGAAAGATGCTGAACAGACTTGGCCAGGCTATCTTCTTTTAACAGTTTGCTAGTCAGCACCTTCTGAGTGGTAGTAGGGGCTAGTGCCTCAATCCTGGCATCTAGTTCTACTTTCATTTCTCTGATTGCAGTTTGGACCTCTTCTTGTTGTGTTCTTTGAATAACCATTTGCATCTTGTGAAGTTTCAGGGAGGCCATTATTTGCTGAAGGACAGCCTTCCTCTGTGGATCTGCATTCTGGTGCTCAGCCATAGCAGTTTGATATTGCTTCAGAATTTCCACATTGAAGTCACCAACCACAGTGGCAGTAGAAAATAGCCATTCTGGAGTATCCTCCACATTGACTTCTTCATCATTTTCTGTGCTAGCACTATCATCATTGCCAAACTCTCCACTTTCAGCATCTGAAGGCAGAGCTGTCAAAGCTTCCTTTGCTCTTTGTAAAGATTGTGAGGTGTGCACTAGGTGCATTGCCTCCTCTGCCTCCACATTGCCCTATTGCGCCATGACTTGATAGGCAGAAACATGATGAGTAAAGGTTTCATGATCCAAAGAGATGGAGTCAATGATTGACTGATATTCTTGTTGAAATTCCATCTCTTTAGAAGCTTCATCAACCTCCATTAACTCACTTGCAATAGCTGGATCTTCCTGCCTTATATCTCCTGTAGTCCCTTCTCTCCTCTCATCTCTCTTTTCTTGCATCAGGGGCTCCCCCTGGCTCACACCACTCACACCCTCACCTTCACCTACTAAGGTGGAACTCTCTTGCTCTCCTTTTGCCTGACATGAAGAAATGGTCAGCCTCTCATTATTTACCTCTCCTTTTGCCTGCTCATAAGGCAGCCTCTCACTCCCTTCCCTCATTCCTAAAAGTGTTTCAACTACTGAGAACTCCTCCACACTTGACACAGGAATGTCAGATATAGCAGTGGTAGAGTAAGTTATCAACGGATAAGGGATATCCGTTGATGGAGTAGTTATAGCTGTCAACGGATGGCTAGACTTAGGCGCATCTGTTGATGGAGAAACATTTGTCAACGGATGAAGGATATCCGTTGAAGAAGGAAAAGGTTTATCCGTTAAAGAGAAAACCAACACTGAATCTGTGGAGATTGATTTTAAGTTTGAGGCCACAGTCTGTGTTGAGAATTCTGGAAAAGAAGATTGATGGTCCAACAAATCATCTAAAAGACGATGACCATCAAGTTGTGAGTGGGGCTTCTCCATGAGTCTTAAAGATGGAGAATCAAGAAATGATGTGGAAATCATGTCCACATCCAGAGAGAGAGTTGGTGATGATGGATTATCATGTGTTTCAATTTGAAGGTTAAGATCAAGGGGCTGTGACTCCACATTTATTGAAGTCACATCAAACTGAGTTTGGGAAGGTACAGTTTGCTGTACTATGTGTGCACCCTGTGATTCCCCTATGGTTTTAGATTTTACTCTTCTTTCATAGGTTTTTGAGAGAGGGCTAGTTGTGTCTCTGACCCTTTTGTGCAGTGTTCCTTGTGGGGAACTTGATTCAGTAGTCACACCCTGTTGAGAGGATGTAATTAGAACTTGGCCTGTAGGTTCATTAACAGTCTTTTGAGAGACTGGAATGTTGGTTGCACCTGCCTCACCTTCCTTATCCTTAGGGTTTTCACCCTATCCCTCACCACTCACTACCACCTTCACACTCCCCTCAAGAGTTTTGGTAGGTTTTACAACAGGTGTCTTTTGAGAGACACTTAAGGTTTGCTTTTTAGATTGTGGTTTTGGAACTCTGGATTTGGTCACCTTGGTAGGAGCCTGTTTGGTCATAACTACAGACTCCATTGTGACACTAGAAGGCAAAGAAATTTGGGGGTTAGAGATAGGAGTTTCAAGGTTAGAAATAGTTACCTGAACAATTGGTAGATATACCAATTGTACTCCTGCATTTGAGTTCATTCGAATTAAATCACTTAAGACTCTTCTCCTGAACAAAACATGGGAACTTGCTATCCGGGTTAGTAATGGATAGCTTATTCTCAGATACATGCAGTGCTAAGAGCATCAAAAATCTAGCAAAATAGATATTCTTGCTCCTAGTTTCCTTTTTACCTAATTTTGCTGTTATCTCATAGATATTCTATGTACCTAATTTTGCCTGAAAAAGTTTTAAAGAAGGCATCACAAAAATAACTCCATTCTTTAACCATTCCTTTCCTAACAATTTTCCCTAAATTCTCAGTACTAAGGGCATAATTTATGGAATTAAGCATGGCAACAATTTCAGCATCACTGGGTACTTTCAGACAGTTATTCTCAGAAAATTTTAAACAAGCAGTTATCACATCAGAATTAACTACATAGTTTTTACCCTTTAAGGAAAAAGCAATTGTACCGTCTGTGCCATTGTACTCAACGGATGCCCACACCTCTTCAATTACCTCGTGGATTAGAGGAGTGGTGGCAGTCATAGCATACGATAGTTTACATTTCTTCACAAAATTCATCAAGGTGTGATAAGCTTCTGGGGCATTCACTGTATCAACATAGGCCACGAAGTTGTTCTTCTCATAGGTGAACCCAGTGGAAGACATCATCTTAACAATAGGCGCCATTGAAGTGTTTGAACTTTTGTTGCAGAGAGTTTTAGTGAAGAAGATGCAGTTTACTTATGAGAACCTTGAAAGTGGATAAAAGTGAGATGTGAGAGCACAAGACAGCCTTTTATATTTTTCAAGAGTTGAGAATGAAATAATTAAAAGTAATTACCCATTGGTCAAAAGTAACTGTTAGTTAATAAAAGAAAATAAATACTGCCATGCCTATATATACATGTTTACCAACGGCTATATTTAAAAGAAAATATGTATATCAACGGATATAAGATGAATGGTTGAGAAACAGTTTATCCGTCGATGTTGTGGACAACCTGTTATCCGTTGATATACGAAAATCTAGTAATGTGTTTATACTACCAACGGGTAAAAGGATATCCGTTGATAAGATAATTTTGCCTTAAACAAAATTTCTGCAGAAAATTTTTTTGAGAGTTTTTAATTCTCAAGTAAATCAAAACACATTTCTAGCTGCAAAGCAGTAAGATCAAATATCACTAGGAATTATGACAAATTAAGCATACCTAGTTCACCTACCAATCTTGTGAATGTGGATTCATCAAGAGGCTTGGTGAAGATATCTGCAAGCTGCATTTCACTTGGCACAAAGTGCATTTCTACTGTACCATTCATCACATGTTCTCTAAGGAAGTGGTATTTGATGTCAATATGCTTGGTTCTCGAATGATGCACTGTTTTCCCTGTGATGGCAATAGCACTTGTGTTGTTACAGAAAATTGGAATCTTCTCAACTTTTAGACCATAGTTAATAAGTTGATTTTTCATCCATAGAATCTGTGCACAACAACTTCCAGCAGCAATGTACTCAGCTTCAGCTATAGAAGTGGAGACTGAGTTCTGTTTCTTACTGAACCATGAAACAAGCCTGTTTTCTAGAAATTGACAGGAACCTGTAGTACTTTCCTATCAATTCTGCAACCTGCATAATCTGCATCTGAGTAGCCAGTTAGATCAAAACCAGATTCTCTTGGGTACCAAATGCCAAGGTTTGGTGTTCCCTTGAGATACCTGAAAATTCTCTTAATAGCTATCAAGTGAGACTCTCTAGGGTCAGCTTCAAATCTAGCACAAAGACAAGTAGAAAACATTATATCAGGTCTACTAGCTGTTAGGTATAGAAGTGAACCTACCATGCCTCTATAGCTTGAGATGTCCACAGACTTTTCCTTAGTATTCAACTCAAGCTTAGTTGCAGTGGCCATAGGTGTTTTTGCAGAAGTACAATCCATTAAGTCAAATTTCTTTAAAAGATCATAAATATATTTTGTTTGACTTATGAAAATGCCCTCATTAACTTGCTTTACTTGTAAGCCAAGAAAGTAAGTTAATTCACCCATCATGCTCATTTCATACCTACTTTGCATAAGTTTGGCAAACCTTTTGCAAAGCTTCTCATCTGTAGACCCAAAAATAATATCATCTACATAGATTTGAACAAGTATTGAAGAGCCATTGATATTCCTATGAAATAAGGTTTTATCTACTGTACCTCTAGTGAAGTGATTCTCCAAAAGAAATTGAGATAAAGTGTCATACCAGGCTCTTGGTGCTTGCTTCAAACCATAAAGTGCTTTCATGAGAAGATATACATATTCTGGAAATTCTGGATCTTCAAAGCCAGGAGGTTGATGGACATAGACCTCTTCTTCCAGTTCCCCATTTAGAAAGGCACTTTTGACATCCATCTGATAGACTGTGAAATTGGCATGTGCTGCATAGGCTAGGAAGATTCTAATTGCCTCAAGTCTTGCCACTGGAGCAAAAGTTTCATCAAAATCTATCCCTTCTTCTTGAGAATAACCTTTTGCCACTAATCTAGCTTTATTCCTCACAGTTATGCCATTTTCATCTGTCTTATTCTTGAGAACCCATTTAGTACCTATGACACTTCTATCATCAGGTTTAGGCACAAGCTTCCAAACTTTATTTCTTTCAAATTGGTTTAGCTCTTCTTGCATTGCTAAGACCCAATCTGGATCTAGAAAGGCATCTTCCACTTTCTTAGGTTCCTCTTGAGACAGGAAGCTACTGTATAGGCATTCTGCTTGAGTGGCCCTCCTATTTTGGACTCTTGAATTTGATTCACCAATGATTAACTCAAATGGATGATCTCTAGTCCATTTTCTTGGAGGTGGAAGATTTGACCTAGATGAGGTCGCTTCATCTGTATGAGCATGATCTTATTGATTGGTCATTGAGTTTTGACTTTGAGAAACTCCCCCTGAGTTTGTTGTCCTTGCGGAATTATGAAGATGACTGTCAATGGATGCATCTCCTTGTCTATCAACGGATGCTCCATTTTTCCTGTCGACGGATGCATAAGAATGCATGTCAACGGATGTATCGGATGCTTCAATATGACGGTCAACGGATGCTTCATTTCCAGTGTGAGCATCACTTCTAGTTGGGCCAACAACTCTTGGTGAATTTTCATGGTCATGATCTTCATTTTCCTCATCATCATCATAGTGCATTCTTCCTTCACCTTCATTCTCAAATTCCAACTTTTCATGGAAGCCTTCATCATTTAAACCTAGAATCTTTTGATCATCAAACACAACATGTACAGATTCCATAACAATGTTGGTTCTTAGATTATAGACTCTATAGGCTTTCCCTGCTGCATATCCAACAAATATAGCTTCATCTGCCTTTGCTTAAAATTTGCCTAAGTTATATCCATGATTCCTTAGCACAAAACACTTGCATCCAAAGACATGAAGAAAAGCTAAAATTGGCTTTTTATTGGTTAACAACTGATAAGGAGTCATTCCTCTAGCTTGATTAACCAAGGAAATATTCTGAGTGAGGCATGCAGTGTTGACAGCTTCAGCCCAGAAATATGTTGGTAATCTTGATTCACTTAACATTGTTCTAGCTGCTTCAATGAGAGTTCTGTTTTTCCTTTCAACAACCCCATTTTGTTGAGGTGTTCTGGCAGCAGAAAACTCATGGAAAATTCCATTCTCTTCACAGAAGATCTTCATTGTGGAATTTTTGAATTCAGTGCCATTGTCACTCCTGATTCTTTTTACTTTGTCTTCAGAACCATTGTTTAGTATTCTGAGGTGATTGATGATGATTTCACTTGCACAATCCTTGGAGTGCAGAAAGAAGGTCCATGTAAACTTAGAAAAATCATCTACAATCACCAGACAGTATTTCTTCTTTGAAATAGACATGACATTTACTGGACCAAATAAGTCCATATGCAGCAATTGAAGTGGCTTAACAATGGATGACTCTGTCTTGCTCTTGAAGGATGATTTCTTTTGTTTCCCTAATTGGCAGGCATCACACAGTCCATCTTTGATAAATTCCAATTGAGGGATTCCTCTAGCAAGATCCTTTCTTACCAAGTCATTCATAACTTTAAAATTCAAATGTGACAGCTTCTTATGCCATAGCCAACTCTCATCCTTACTTGTTTTGCTGAAGAGACAAGTAATGGATTCTGAGCATGCTGAATTGAAGTCAGCCATGTAAACATTTCCTTTTCTAAAGCCTGTCAATACCACATTGTTGTCTTCCTTGGCAGAAACAACACAGGCTTATTTTGTGAACCTTACTTCATAGACTTTGTCACAAATCTGACTGATACTCAGCAAATTGTGCTTCAAACCTTCAACTAAGGCCACTTCTTCAATGATGACATTGTCTTTTGAAATCAAGCCATATCCCTTAGTATATCCTTTGCTGTCATCTCCAAAGGTAATTCTAGGGCCAGCTCCTTCCTTGAACTCTGTGAGCAGGGTTGAATCTCCTGTCATGTGCCTAGAGCATCCACTGTCTAGGTACCATAGATTCCTTCTGTTTCCCTGCACACATTCCAAAAACAAATCAAGTTGATTTTGGTACCCAATCTTTCTTGGGTCCTTTCTTGTTAGCCTTTGACTTTGCACTCTTAGCATTCTTCAACTTAGGTGTAGATGCTTGAGTGATATGGTTAGATAGATGCTCATTTGCATAAATACTTGGCAAATGCATTTGTGAAAGATTAGCATACATGTTATTCATGCTTGGGTTGTTCCATGTCATTTGTGGCATATTTACAGATTGAAAATAAGGATTAAACACACATGACATGTTCACATATGGATTTTTAAAATGAGCATTCTGATACAAACCAGGCATTGCAGGCATACATGGTATAGTTTGAGGTACATGAGCAGGAGCCTTGTTAACAATCTTGCAATTAGAAGATAGGTGATTGACACTATTACAATTACTACAAGTTTTCCTAGGGACAAACTTGTCAGGAGAATAATTGTTTTTCTTGTTGATGCCTATCTTACCATTTCTGTTCTTTTTCTTTTTACCTTTAATTTCTACCTTTTCATTATCTGATTTACCAACAGCCTTTTTGTTGTGTAAATCACCTGCCTTAGCCTTCCCACTAGATTTGGTTTGGCTACACTCACCAGTAACAAAGTTCTTGGTGACTGGACCATACTTAATATCCAGTTTCTTGAGTTCCCTCTTACTAACAAACTTTTTGTTAGTCGACGGATACCTCTCATCCGTTGATGGTTCATCTGTCAACGGATGATCACTATCCGTTGATTCACAAATAGTTTCTAGATCCTCAAGGCAAGGTTCTAGCTCCTTTTTCTTTTGAGTCCAGGTCCCCTTCACAAACGATTCTATTCCCTGGACTTCTATTATGTTTTGTGAAATATTCCTACATCTTTGAAATTTAGCAATTATCCCTTGTTCTTTTTCAAGCTGGTCTCTTAAAATCAGTTCTCTTTTTAACACAGCTTCAAGTTCACTTTTAGCATTATTGCAATCAACTCTCATTTTCTCAAATTCTAGAAATTGAACTTCTAGAGCAACATTTCTATCACTTAAAAACAGATTAGTCTCTTTAATCCTATTGTTCTCTTTAGTAAGTAATTTAAGAGTAACACTCAAGTGATATAGTTCAGTAGACATTTCATCTATAACACTATTGCATTCCTCTTTGGTGAGCTCAGAGAGATTAGTAGAAAATACCTGAATGCTAGCTGAACTTGCTTCTGGCTCTCCAGAATCAGCCATCAATGCAAGGTTGACATACTCAACCTCATCATCAGAATGATTTCCATCAGCAGCCCAGTCATACTCTTGGGTCATGAATGCCTTTCCTTTATGCCTGAGAAGATCAAAATATTTCTTCTTGTAGTCAACAGCTTCAGTTGGCTTTCCCTTGTTCTCAGATCTGGGCTTCCTGCATTCACTTATCATGTGACCAGCAATTCCATAATTATAGAATTTAATTTTGGATTTATCCACAAAGTTGCTTGTGGAATAATCCTTGTTAAATGGCTTGGCCACCCCAGAGTTTCTCTTGAATTTCAGCTTAGAGAATCTCCTAGACAGAAAGTCTAAGTGCTCATCTATCTCATCCAATTCATCCTGCTGAAGGACATTCAATTCTTCGGACACCTTTTCCTTGCTCCTGCTTGATTCTACTCTACCTTTACAAACCTCCCTGTTTGGTGTAGAACAAGCAGCTTCTGTCCTTTTCTCCTCCTTCTGCTCCAAGTTGGCAACAAGTGCAACTGACCCACTTTTCTTTTGGGACTTCTCAATATCTTCATCCTGCTCCATTTCCAGCTCATATGTCTTTAAAGTTCCATAGAGCCTTTCAAGAGTAAATGTCTTGTACTCTTGAGTGTTTCTTACAGAAACAGTCATTGGCTTCCATTCTTTGGGCAGTGATCTCAGAAATTTGAGATTGGAATCTTTCACTAGGTAGATTCTTCCATACAGTTTCAAGCCATTTAGTAGCTTTTGAAACCTACTAAATGTGTCCTTCAATGTTTCTCCATTCTTGAAATGGAAGTGCTCATACTGTTGGATTAGTAGTTGCATCTTGTTTTCCCTCACCTGTTCTGTTCCTTCACAAAGGGTTTGAACAGTGTCCCATACTTCGTTGGAGGTAGTACAGCTGATAACATTGTCAACCATGTCTGTTTCTAGACCATTGAACAGTATATTCGTGGTCTTTTTGTCTTTGTGGACTTCTGCCATATCTTCAAGACTCCATTCAGAAACAGGTTTGGGAATGAGAGTGTCAGGCGCATCTTCAGCAAGGCCAACTCTTGCTGCAGTCTTCATCGGAACATGAGGTCCCTTGTCAATGCAATCCACAAAACCCTCATCAATGGACAAGAGATGTAGACGCATTTTTACTTTCCAGTGAAAGTAATTCTCTCTATATAGAACCGGTATCTTTACTCCATAATCCTTCTTAGACATGTTGGAAGTGTGTTGATCTTTAAACTTCAAATATGTTAGAAGCTTGCTCTGATACCAATTGTTATTCCCAGATTACACACTTGTATAATTGTAGAAGGGGGGTTGAATACAATTCTTGATATTTATAAATTCCTGATAAGAACTCCAGAAATCTATAAGAAGATAATTGCTGTATAAAGATTAATGCACAAACACATATAAAATCAGGTAGTTAAATGCACCACCTGAAGCTTTTATTTGAAGAAAACTCTGTGATACAAATGTACACAGCTGCTGTTTTACAACTCTTTGATTTTTAAGGATATTCAAGAAAACCTTAAGCAAATGTATCTGTTTTCTTAGCTTCTAAAGAGTTGCTACACTTGGTTATATATTCCAAGTTTACAAGTACTACAGGAATAAGATAATACTAATCTAATTCAAGTTGACTTGCTACTTCACTCGAAATACACAAGTAGCCGAAAGGTTGTCCTTGTGAACAGACATGTCCCCTGCACCTTTCTTGTATTCATAGTGTAAACGGAATGCTTCTTTCTTCTGCGTTTCCAAAGTATGGCTGCCATACTGCTTTTTGTACCTACTATCAACCCATGTGATCTGTTAGTCAAACCTGTCTTTATCAACTGCTAATCCCCAGCTAGCATAGAAGAAAGTGTTAATGATTATCCGTTGACATTGTACACTGTCATCCGTTGATAATAGATTGAGCTGTATCCGTTGATATTGTAGATTTGAGCTGTATCCGTTGATAGAGTTCTGTCTTCATCCGTTGATACACTTTCACTTAAACAGAATTACATAGCATAGCTTATTTACAATTGGCTACCCTATTCTGCCTATCCATTGATGGTCAACATGACTGTGGATAAAAACACTATCAATTGATAACATAGAGATACTGCAGTATGCTACAAAACCTCATCCGTTGATGAGCTACCTGTCAATGGATAGAGTTATAATTCCTCATCCGTTGATAGTTATAAAACATGACTTATACAATTTGTGCATAAAATTTGAAGTTATCATCAAGTACAACATATTCCTAACAATGCAATCAAGGAAATAATTGATGTTATTAAAGGTTAGTCTCGCCTCTAAATTATATTAGAGAATTTACCAAAAATACTAGGTTTAAAGTTTCTTTTTGCAAAAATACCATCTTATTCAATTAATTACATATTTACTAAACTAAGTTTCTAAATTGCAAAAATACTACAAATTAGGGTTTCCCTCCCTTCCTCCCCTGCTGCTCCCGCCGCCTTCTACTTTTTTTTTAAAGGTGAGGAGATATTTTGGTTGCAACTGAATGCAACCACATTCAACTTTTTTTTTTTTTAAGTTGGGGAGATTTTGGTGGATTTGGGTTGCAAGGCCCCGCCAGGGGCAACATTCAACTGAATGCAACCACATTCAACTTTTTTTTTTTTAAGTTGGGGAGATTTTGGTGGATTTGGGTTGCAAGGCCCCGCCAGGGGCAACATTCAACTGAATGCAACCACATTCAACTTTTTTTTTAAGTTGGGGAGATTTTGGTGGATTTGGGTTGTAAGGCCCCGCCAGGGGCAACATTCAACTGAATGCAACCACATTCAACTTTTTTTTTAAGTTGGGGAGATTTTAGTGGATTTGGGTTGCAAGGCCCCGCCAGGGGCAACATTCAACTGAATGCAACCACATTCAACTAAATTTCTGATTTGAAGTTCCATTTTTCAGTTGTCATTTTCGACCACTTTTTTGGACTCTATATATACATACAAAAAAGAGGTCGAAAATGACAACTGAAAAATGGAACTTCAAATCAGAAATTTAGTTGAATGTGGTTGAATTCAGTTGAATATGCCCCTGCAGGGCCTTGGAACCCAAAATCAACCCACCTTAAAAAAAAAGTTGCATGTGGTTGCATTCAGTTGCAAATTTAGTTGCATGTGGTTGCATTCAGTTGCAAATTTAGTTTCATGTGGTTGCATTCAGTTGCTAATTTCAAGTTCCATTTTTCAGTTGTCATTTTCGACCTCTTTTTTGGACTCTCTCTATATATATAGTCCAAAAAAGAGGTCGAAAATGACAACGGAAAAATGGAACTTGAAATCAGAAATTTAGTTGCATGTGGTTGCATTCAGTTGAATGTAGTTGCATTTAGTTGAATATGCCCCTGCGGGGCTTTGGAACCCAAAATCAACCCACCTTTTAAAAAAAAGTTGCATGTGGTTGCATTCAGTTGAATATGCCCCTACGGGGCCTTGGAACCCAAAATCAGTCCACCTTAAAAAAAAAAGTAGAAGGCGGCGGGAGCAGCAGTAGAAGGAGGGAGGGAGGGAGCCCTAATTTCTAGTATTTTTGCAATTTAAAACTTAGCTTAGTAAAATTGCAAATAGTCATTCTTAACAAAAGTAAATGTGCAAAAATTTACTTTTTCCTATTTATTTATGAAAAAAGCCCATTATATTATAGTTAGGATATAAATAGGAAGTTCTAACTTTTTTTTACAACAATATCTCCCAATTCCAATTGAATCCTAAGGAAATCTCACCGACGTGCAAATCAAAATCAAGGAGAATTTTAGTATTTAAATTTTTATTGGTGTGTACGCTTTTTATAATATATATAACGGATGTCGGCTTAAAATATTATGAAATATCGATATAGAAAAATATATGAATAATACATCTTATTATCTATGTATATTTAATTTATAGAAATATATTTTTATCGATTTTTTCTTAAATAATCTTTATTTATAATTTTTAAAAAAATGTTATAAGACCGTCGCAAAACGTCGTTTATATTTGTAATATGGAGCATACCCATGTCATGTATGAGCTACAAAACAGTTTTAAGTTAATGCCAAACAGACCCACAATAATATTTATGAAACAAACACTAACAAAAAAGAATGGACCAAATTGTTTCCGTTACCCTTTATTAATTAACTTCAACCAAACGACCCCACGGGTGTTATCTATTCTAAAAGGAAAATGATTTTCAGATCCAATAAAAATGAATGTGCATAAATAGTGTATAAAGAATCGCAAACAATCTCCTGATTTTATTATTTAAATTCCAATTTTCATTTTCTACATTTCAATTATTCAACTAAACATGATTTTTGTTATGATGGAATTAATTGATTCACACTTAATCCTAGATAATTATGTGATTTCTATATAAATAATAAACTCAAGAGTTTAATTTCAAAAAAATAAAAATAAACTCAAGAGTTTATTTATCAATTTTTTCAATATTAATATTTGAAGACATTAAAACTGTTGAAGATGGCATTTCAGTATCAGATGTCTGCTACTGTGTGTTCTATCGGTTCATTACGTATTACTCTTTAACAATTTTTTTTTTTTTTTGACAGGATATTCTTGACAATTTGAGAACTGTCATTGACGGAGGATGTCAGAAGATTTATCCTGTCCTCTGCAGTGTACAACTTGTTCCAGACCGCTCACCAGCACCCACATATGGATATCCATTGATTCTTATAGATGAAGAAAATTTTGTTCAATCTCCTCTTCCTAACAAATTTGTTAGACAACCTCTCAGCAATCTTCCAATTCCAACAGGTTGACAGTCAAGAGTGTTTTATCACATCAACTTTGTCAAGTTCTTTGCAATTCTATTTAAGATGTTCTAATCTAATTAACTCCAATTACCATTTTGTACCGGACAATATATAACATATGTTACATGTTCTCAGTGTTGTAAAAATCGGCCTAGGCGGCCGCCTAGGTGGTGCCTAGGTGCCTAACGTCCCGACTCGGGTCCAGGCGGTTAAAAAAATGTTTTTTGTGTAAATCGGTAAAAAATTGTTAGGCGGTCAAAAATTAGTCTAGACGGTAAAAAAATCGGCCTAGTCAAAAATTGGAAAAAATCAGCAAAATACGTTGAAAAATTCAAAAATCGGCAAAAAGATTTGACAAAAATATTTAATAAATAAAAATATTAAAAATAATATTTAAATACAACCGATTAATGCTCCAATTAATTCCCGTCTATCCAATTAGGCGCTAGGTGATATCCCAACCGCCCTAACCGCCTAACGATTTCTGGAATAGTGCATATTATTATTTGGTATATATCATAGCTTATCACGCTTACATTGTATAAAATTTATAAATGATTTAGCTTTAAGTCGATGTCATTTGAAAACTCATATGTTGTTTAAATAAGTGGCTTGTTGGGTTTGTGGAGTCTATCAGGTTTAAGAATCGGATTCTGACTTGAGTTAGGAATTCCAGAATTGGACTCTAATTAGAGTTAGGATTAGAGTTAGGAATTTCAGAATTAGACTCTGATTGGTTGACCCAGTTTCTTCTCTTATAAATACTCATGTAATTGTAACATAACACAACACAACACAATTGTGAGAGATCAATACAAAATTAGTGTGGCTTGTGGAGTAGGAATTTCCGAACCACGTAAATCTTTGTCTTGTGTGATTGTCGTTATTTTCTTGTTCTTGTTTATTCGCTTTGGGTTTTGCTTTCGTTGTTGTATGCTCAACAACTGGTATCAAGAGCCTAGGTTTTCAGGCGAGTGGGAGCGATGGCAGAAGAAGGGAAAGTAAAGATCGACAAATTTGATGGCAAAGATTTTGGGTTTTGGAAGATGCAAATTGAAGATTATTTGTATCAGAAAAAACTACACGAACCGCTGGAGGAGAAGAAGCCAGAAAAGATGGATGAGAAAGATTGGAAGCTATTGGATAGGCAGGCCCTGGGTGTTGTCAGATTGACTTTGGCGAAGAACGTTGCTTACAATATCGTCAAGGAAACGACAACTTATGGATTGATCAAGGCGTTATCAAATATGTATGAGAAGCCGTCTGCTTCGAATAAGGTATATTTGTGTCGCTTGTTGTTTGCCACAAAATTGAATGAAGGTGATTGTGTTGCTGATCATGTGAACGAATTTAACTCTATCCTATCAAGATTGACATCAGTGGATATTAAATTCGATGATGAAGTACAAGCCTTATTGTTGGTATCCTCGTTACCTGACAGTTGGTCAGGATTTGTCACTGCTATTTGTAATTCATCTGGGAGCAGTAAGATGACTTTTGATGGAGTTCGAGATGCGATTCTTGGAGAAGATATTCGTAGGAGAAACTCAGGAGAGTCGTCAGGTTCCTTGTTGAGTACTGAGAGTAGAGGCAGAAAGTCCGATAGGGGGCAGAATCAGGGGCGTAGCAGATCGAAGTCACAGAAGAGAGGACAGTCCAAAGATCGCAAGGAGATTGTTTGTTGGAATTGTCAGAAGAAAGGTCACTTCAGAAATCAGTGTACGGCTCCCGCAGCTCCTAAAGGAAAGAAGAAAGAGGATAATTCAGCTAATGTAGTTGAAGAGGTGGTGAGTGACGATGCTTTGATTTGTTGTGTTGAATGTTCGGTTGAATCATGGGTTATGGATTCTGGTGCATCATTCCATGCTACCCCTTGCAAGGATTTGATGTTAAATTTCAGACTTGGAAATTTTGGTAAAGTCCGTCTTGCTGATGATGAGACTCTGGATATTACGGGCATGGGAGATATTAATCTCAAGACCTCTTTGGGGACTAGCTGGACGTTGAAAGATGTAAGGTACATTCCTGGACTGAAGAAGATGTTGATATCTGTGGGTCAGTTAGATAAGGAAGGGTATCGAGTTACTTTCGGAGACGGACAGTGGAAGGTTATAAAGGGGAATCTAGTTGTTGCTCGTGGAGAGAAAAAGGGGACGTTGTACATAGTTGAACAATCTAGCTATGAAGCAAATACAGTTGCTGATGAGATTGGGTCTTCAACTTTGTGGCACCAAAGACTTGGTCATATGAGTGAAAAAGGTATGAAGCTATTAACTTCGAAGGGTAAGATTCCAGAGCTGAAGAATGTGGAAGTTGGGTTCTGTGAGCCATGTGTTCTTGGAAAGCAGAAACGAGTTACTTTTGCAAAATCAGGGAGGACACCCAAGGCCGAGAGGTTAGAGCTAGTTCATACAGATGTATATGGTCCAACAGCAGTTGCGTCGTTGGGAGGATCTCGCTACTATGTCACTTTCATTGACGATTCCACTAGAAAGGTATGGGTTTATTTCTTGAAGAATAAATCAGATGTGTTTGCTACTTTCAAGAAGTGGAAGACCGAAGTTGAAAATCAGACCAGTTTGAAGGTTAAGAGTTTGATGTCAGATAATGGTGGTGAGTACAGTAGTGATGAGTTTAAAAGCTATTGCGCAGAATATGGAATTAAAATGATCAAAACTATTCCAGAGACACCGCAGCAGAATGGTGTTGCAGAGCGCATGAATAGAACCTTGAATGAGAGGGCCAAGAGTATGAGATTGCATGCAGGGTTGCCAAAGACTTTTTGGGCAGATGCAGTTAGCACAGCATCGTATCTCATAAATAGAGGACCTTCAGTTCCTTTGGGGTTCAAGATTCCTGAAGAAGAGTGGCAGAAAAAGGAGGTAAATCTTTCACACTTGCGAGTTTTTGGTTGTGTTTCTTATGTGCGTGTTAAAGATTCTGATAGGGACAAGCTTGATCCAAAAGCAAAGAAGTGTATCTTCATTGGTTATGGCTCAGATGATATGGGTTACCGTTTCTGGGATGAACTAACGAAGAAGGTCGTTAGAAGTAGAGATGTTACTTTTAACGAAAGTGCAGTGTACAAGGATAAGCTTGCAGTCGATTCTGAGTTTGCAAAGGAACAACATGAGAAAGAGAAAGCAGTGCTTGAAGAGATTACAGAAGAAGATCTTGCAGGAAATAGTGGGAGTTTGGGGAATGGTAATGACACGGTTCCAGTTACTCCACAGGCTGAGGTAAGAAGATCTAGCAGAATTGTGAGGCCACCACAAAGATTTTCTCCTTCAGCATATTATATGTTATTGACTGAGGATGGAGAGCCTCAGTGTTATTCAGAGGCAGTTCAGGTGGATGATTCAGTTCAGTGGAAATCAGCCATGGAAGAAGAGATGAGTTCTCTTGAGAAGAATGAGACTTGGTCTTTAACAGAGTTACCAGCAGGAAAGAAGGCTTTACAGAATAAGTGGGTGTTCCGGATCAAAGAAGAACCTGATGGCAGCAAGAGATACAAGGCGAGGTTAGTAGTCAAGGGTTATCAACAGAAAAAGGGTATTGACTATACTGATATATTTTCTCCGGTTGTTAAGATGACTACTGTTAGAATTGTGCTAAGTATTGTGGCTGCAGAGGAGTTACATCTAGAGCAACTAGATGTTAAGACCGCGTTCTTACATGGTGATCTTGAGGAAGACATCTACATGGTACAGCCAGAAGGATTTCAGGTAGCTGGGAAAGAAAACCTTGTTTGTAAGCTTATAAAAAGCTTGTATGGTTTGAAGCAAGCGCCAAGACAATGGTACTTGAAGTTTGATAGCTTTATGATGAAGAATGGGTACACTAGGAGTGCTATGGATCATTGTTGTTATTTTAAACAATTTGATTCATCTTATATCATATTGTTGTTGTATGTTGATGACATGTTGATAGCAGGATCAAACATGAGGGAAATCAACAGGTTAAAGAGACAGATGTCTGAGGAGTTTGAGATGAAAGATATGGGTGCAGCAAAACAGATACTTGGTATGAGCATCATAAGGGATAGATCTGAAGGTACTTTGAAATTATCTCAAGAGAAGTATATTGAGAAATTGTTGCAGAAATTCAGTGTCCAGGATGCGAAGACCAGAAGTACACCGTTGGCGACTCACTTTATTCTCACGAAAAAACAGTCACCTAAAACGGATGAAGGCAAGAAAGATATGGCTAAAGTTCCGTATGCATCTGCAGTTGGCAGTTTGATGTATGCTATGGTGTGTACAAGGCCAGATATTGCTCATGCAGTGGGAGTTGTTAGCAGGTTCATGTCTAATCCAGGAAGAGAGCATTGGGAAGCAGTCAAGTGGTTGTTGCGCTACTTGAAAGGCACATCCAAGGTTGCATTATGTTTCAGCAAGAAAGATGTTATCTTGGAAGGGTTCTCTGATGCAGATTTGGGTGGATGTTTGGATACAAGAAAAAGTACTACGGGATATATTTTCACGTTGGGTGGCACAGCAATTAGTTGGATGTCTCGACTTCAAAAGAGTGTTGCTCTTTCAACCACAGAAGCAGAATATATGGCTATCTCTGAAGCTAGCAAGGAGATGATTTGGTTGAAGAATTTTCTTGAGGAGTTGGGCAAGAAACAGGCGGACAGTGCTTTGTATAGCGACAGTCAGAGTGCTATTCATCTTGCGAAGAATCCTGTGTTTCATGCTAGGACGAAGCATATTCAGCTGAGATATCACTTTACAAGAGAGTTGATTAGCAATGGTACTTTGTCCTTGAAGAAAATCCTTGGTTCAAAGAATCCTGCAGATATGTTGACTAAGGTGGTTACTAATGAAAAGTTGAAGCTTTGCATAGTTTCAACTGGCCTTCAGAACTGATTGATGAGAAGACGCTGCACTAGTTAGAGTTATTGATCGAGGGATTATTTGTTACTAGATTTACAAGAGTGAAGTGAAGATGTGGTCAGACTCCAAGTGGGAGATTGTTGGGTTTGTGGAGTCTATCAGGTTTAAGAATCGGATTCTGACTTGAGTTAGGAATTCCAGAATTGGACTCTAATTAGAGTTAGGATTAGAGTTAGGAATTTCAGAATTAGACTCTGATTGGTTGACCCAGTTTCTTCTCTTATAAATACTCATGTAATTGTAACATAACACAACACAACACAATTGTGAGAGATCAATACAAAATTAGTGTGGCTTGTGGAGTAGGAATTTCCGAACCACGTAAATCTTTGTCTTGTGTGATTGTCGTTATTTTCTTGTTCTTGTTTATTCGCTTTGGGTTTTGCTTTCGTTGTTGTATGCTCAAATCCTATAATTTTAAGTTTTTGGGAGAAAACTCAATCATTAAAGGGAAGCTATTGTATTAAGTAAACTAACTAGGCCCCTTTAACTTTAAATTTTAAGATTCAAGGAATTGGTTACCATAAATCTTTTATCCTGACATATAGAAGTAGAAAAATCTTTCGGATCGAATACTCTGGGCCATGTGCAGCTGCAACTTTATCCCAATGTCTTTCTCTATAATTTGTACCTCTTTCCTAAATATATTTGCAATCCATGAGTTTGCGGATAAAACTCGATAACTTTATGAAAATGTAAATCTAGGGCAAATCAAGCAGGCCCTTACGGACCTACACAACTGGCATTTCATAGACAAATCTGCTATAAAAAGAAAACACCTTCACTTTTGTGTTTGTGCAGGAGGGGGAAAGAACTTTCTTTTTCTTACTGACAAACTCTTATTCCTTAGATTTGATTCCTTTTTCCTCTGCCTAAATGTTATTTTAATATTACTCCGTATAATTTACGTATCTATTTGCACACTTTTTAGGGTTTCATTTTATTTGCACACTTTTGTAGATTTGAACTTCCAGTAAAGTGACTTTAATTACAAGATTAAAGTACACTCAGTATTTTAAGGTAGTAAAGTGTTTTTTTTTTTCATTATCAAATTCTGTTAATCAACCTACAATTTAATCCAAAAAGACGAGCAAGACATATAAAATGACCGACTAAGAAAAGCATTGGCTAGCTGTACACTCAAAATCTCCAGCAGACACATCAAATCAATGCTAAGTTTACTATTATTTGCTAAGATGGATAATTGGTCCCTAATTGTTTACTAAGTATTATTTGGCTATGAAACGTTAACATATCAGCATGTATAGTTTCCGACTGTGTAATTAAGTAGAGCTCACACACCTACCAATAGTTTGTTGCTTGCAGCTCATATAATTCACTGCACCTAAAATGGAAAGAATTAAATAAACCAAATACTTGGAAAAATTTCCCGCAATCAAGTAAACAACAAAAGGGTGAAAGGGATGACACATAATTAGTCATTTTGAAATGTCCCCTTAACAATTATTTAAGTTGTGTAAGTTATTTTATAAAGCTGTAACACATGATAATGCCATGGAAAACAAATTTTTATAAGTGATAAAAAATAAAATAACTCGAATTCTTAGCATCAGATCATCGTTGTTTATATTATAAGGGATCATCGTTGTGTATGATAATCCTTTTGCTTTTTTCATTAATAATATGGGTTCTTACGAATTTTCGTTTTACTCAATCATGAATGTATAAACTTAAATTCGTTTATTAGGTAACAATCGTTTATATATATAATCAATACATAAATGATAACAAAAATAAATAATATAATAAAAATACTCTTCCAACTTTCTTGATAATAATAAGAATAATCAAGATGCTCTCTTCATATATATCAATAATAATATGTTAACAATAAGGTCTATAATATTCTGAGAACAATCTGTGTGCTTGATATATATGGTCAATTAATTAAATCTGTAGCTATCTACTCATTTTATTCAAAAAGAAAATGTCTCACCTGTTGTGACTCGTGACTCGAAAAATAGCTGGATTGCGAGTTCTTACACAACAGTGAATACTGAACAGATATGATCGACATATTGTGTGATGCCAAGAGCTGTAAGCAGTAAGGTATATGAGCTGACGTGAATCTTCAACTTGATAGGTCGCACTCCACCTTACAGTTAAATACGAATATATAAATATATTGATCTGTCAAATTAATGTGGGTGATCGAATGCTGTTTGCATTAATAATGCGACATGAAGATTGATATATCTTTGGTTGTTATGTCCACCCAGTTCCCTTTTCTTTTGAAAAAAAAAAATGTTGTCAAGAATGCAAATAATTTTGAAAGAGTTTGAATATCCATGATAGCTTGCTTGTCATGAGAAGGTGGCATCCCAATAATAGTGTTTGTAATTTGAAATTGGTTGATTAGAAATGTCTAGATTCATTGGTGAATATATAAATGCACAACATTTTTATAGAACCAGACCAGATTCGACCCAAGATATCAGGTGGCCCATGGTCATGCCATCGTTCTTGTTAATTGCTTCTTTTCTCCATGCAATTATTTTTTTATTAATTTTATTATATTTACACATACTTATCCTCATCATGTTAGTATTTTTACTAACATCATAATAAAATTACAGTTGGACTGTCGGAGGTATTGCATGCCCATTTGATATCATGTTAGTATTTTTACTTAAGTAGATACCAACATCATTACTCTGATATGGTTGCTTGTTGGATCATAAAACTAAAAAAAAAAAAAAGAATCATCAATCAATATATATATATATATATATATATATATATATATATATATAAAAAGAAGGATTAGTGGGAGCTTGCGCACTAAGATCTTTTCAATCCATTTTTCTAATTTTTTAGAATTTTTGAATGTTAATACTAATAAATTTTTGAATGTTAATACTAATAAAAAAAATTGATTTAAAAGAATAAAGTAATATGTATACATACAAATAAATTAAAAAATAGAACTTAAAAAAAATTGTAATTATATTATAATATTTTCTATACACATGTTAAAGTAAATTGTTGGATTAACGGTGTAATAAAAATATATTAACGAGATACTCAAAAGTTGTTAACTATAATACATAAATTTGAATACAAATATAAAAAAGTTAGAAGTACTCCTCAATGGGCCAGTGGCAAGACGGAATGGGTCACTGTTGGGATGTAAATTTTACCATAAATCTTGTTCAATATTGGACCGCAATGTATGGTTTATCCTTCTGGCCCTTTAGCTTTAGGCTCCCTTCTAACTTCTACACACATTGTCTTATTTGGCCTTTTTAGTTTTTGGATCCCTATTTTTAACGTTTGTTTAACTTCCTAATTTCTTCTCCAAAAATTTAACAAACACAAATCAAAAGTTTTGAAAATATTTTTAAATTATCTGATCTTAGAAATCTAAAACGGAGAAAAGTGAGACTGAGGACAATCTTAGGATCTCTCCTAAGGTCATAACAAATTTGTACATATAAAGTAATGGGTCCGTATGAGCATTTTTGTAAATATTAAATTTTTATCAGTGATTTACATAAATACCTTTAAATTTGTATTGAAATTGTTTTAACCACAAGTAGAACCTAAGATCATCCTGCAGGCACATGAAACCCATCTAAAATATTTCCAAGGAGATATTTTTTTTTCTTTGAAAATGTTATAAATTTCTGAAAAATAAATTTTTTATTTTCCAAAGGTGGAAAACATATAAATTGAACATCTTTTCACAAAATTTATAATTTTTTTTTCATGATCGTCAAATGACAAAATAATATATTCTTTCCGGAAAATATACTCCCAGAGAATTATTTTTCAACTATTCTCGGAAATTTATTTTCAAAATCAAATTATTTACTGGCAAAAAAACGGATCCTAATTAAGCTCGTATCTTGCTAATATTTTAAATATAAGATGATTTTTATTTAATTTGCTATGTTACGGCCGAGTAATTCACTGTCTTATCTTGTAATTAAAAGAATATCTATACTATACTATTATAACCGAAACAGGGTATAATTAGTTCGAAACAGGGTATAATTGGTTGGTCGGTCGGTTAACACCTTCCCAAAAAAGTATAGTAACACTTTCCAAAAAGTAAAAAATAAATTAAAATACATATAAAATTTTATTTTGCAAAAAATAAACTACATATTTAACTTAATAACAAACTCTTTAATTATTACTTACTCTTTCAATTATATTTGAAATAAAATCACATATTTATTAACAAATTTACAAAAAATTATAAATCAACAAAGTAAAGACAATCTAAAACTATATAATAAACAATAAAATTTTAACACGTATTTAACAGTCTAAGTGAAAACTGTCAAACTTACTCTCAATTATTTATTTATTTAGAAAAACTTAACATATTTAACCCTTAATTTGTTACTATACTATTATAACGAAACATGGTATAATTGGTTGGTCGGTCGGTCGGTCGGTTAACACCTTCCCAAAAAGTATAGTAATACTTTTCAAAAAATAAAAAATAAATTAAAATGCATATAAAATTTTATTTTGCAAAATATAAACTACATATTTAACTTAATAACAAACTCTTTAATTATTACATACTCTTTCAATTATATTTAAAATAAAATCACATATTTATTAACCAATTTACAAAAATTATAAATCAACAAAGTAAAGACAATCTAAAACTATATAATAAACAATAAAATTTTAACACTTATTTAACAGTCAAGTGAAAACTATCAAATTACTCTCAATTGTTTATATATTTAGAAAAAATTAACATATTTAACCCTTAATTTGTTACTATAACACTAGTACAAAAATTGCTTTATGCGTCTCCTCATTTGCGTCTGTTGTAGGAGGAACAGACGCATAAAATAGTTTTATGCGTCTGTCGAGCACTAGACAGACGTATATACTAGAAAGAGACATGCTTATACGTCTGTTGTGCCTGAACAGTCGTAAAAGGTACTTTTATACGTCTGTTGGAAAATTATTTACGTCTGTTATTTTATAACAGGCGTATAAAGTTCAACTATATATGTCTTACCTTTTAAAACAGACGTATAATGGTGAATAAAAAAAATTATAAAATAATTAATAAAAAAAAAATGAGCGGTCCAAGTAGTATATATATCCTCTTTTATACGTCAGTTTTTTTACACCAGATACATAAACAATAATTAATCAAAAAGAAAATCAGAAAATATTATTACACTTAAAACAAATTACCCCCAATATCGTATTACACGTACTGTAAGAACCCAAATTTTCGGTAGAATTAAAACTTTTATTATTAAGAATAGGTATATACGTGAATAGTGTTGTCATACGTGAATAGTAATTTGGTGGATGAATAATAATTTTGAGGATTAGGAAAAGTTTTCATGTCACCTATGTACGAGACGTAGAATGGATATTCCGAAGTCGTACTAGTAACCCATGGAGTAAATAAGTGTATGTAAAGACGATCGGAATTCAGAGAATCCAAACTTTATTTTATTCCAATTTTGACAGAGGAGTCAGGGATATAATAATTGGATTATTAATTGAGGATATTGGATATGAGAAGTCCAAGGAGGGATATATATTATGAGAGGAAAATGGGATTGAGGATGAAACCCTAGAGGTGAGGAATAGAGAATACTTGAGAAAATCGGGAGGACGTTTCCAGAGATAAAGAGAGAATAAACAAGGAATGTTGGATTTAATATTGGATTATAGATTGAACACATGACAAGATTAAATACCATGCAAGATTATTAAGTGCAACAAATCAATAGAAGTAGTGTGAAACCAAACAAGATGCAAGTGGATTAAGAATAGTACAAGGTGAGGTGTTCTTGTTAAAACCATGCAAATAAAACACCTAAACTCTCCCATTACTTGACACTTGTGTGGAAGGAGAATATGAAGAGTAGCACAGCTGATATACATTACTTACAAGCCTAATAATTCATTTCTAACACCAAAAATATCAACCAAGCAAGCCAAACACTTTTCTCTCTTTCCTTCCCCATTTTCCAGCAGATCAGATTTTTCAGAGCAGGGATCTTTCCGATTTTTTTTCACCCAGTTCTACTCATTTAAAAATTATGAAAAAATTCACGAAGCTTCTGCACATCAAGATGAAGTTGTGGATTTAATTTCATAATTTTTGAAGATCGTTTGAGTGGTCAAATAAATTCGAGAAAATCGCTCTGTTTTTCCCCTTGAAGAACCCACTTCGAATTTTTGAAGTTTTGAGATTTCAAAATCCAACTTCCAACCATCATTTGATCTTGAAACTTTTATGGTAAGTCCTATATTTCATATAAATGATCTCCTAAGAGTTTTAGCTTCAAACTCCTTTGTTTCCATTTTCAAATAAATCCTCAAAGTGGAGGGTGAATAGTAACCTTCATAAACTAATCTTGATTTCTTTGATTTCTTTGGTTGATTTAGCAAGCTTAAGACTACCCAAGGCTATTATAAGGTGTACAGAGCTTTGTTAGTGTTGTGAGAGTATCAAGAAAGGTATAAACCTCAACTTTACCTTTTATATATATGAGTTTTGGTGAAGTTTTGATGCTAGTGTAAAGATTAGTTCATGTTAAGAATTTATATGATTGTTTAGCTTTGTCTTGAGGTGTATATGTTGAGTGGTGGTCATTGGACCTTACCACTGCCCTTAGAGGCCTAGTATGAGTGTTGGTGTGTAATATTAGAGTTTGGGTTGCCTTGTATGGCTTGATTGAGGAGTTACAAAAATGGTAATGTTCGATTTAGAGCCGTTATAATGCCCAAATTTCTTGAACAATGTTGACAGTAGCTACCCGAGTCCTTAAACATGTTTAAATTGCAACCACTGACCATATTGGGTAGGTTTTGGATTCTAGTTTATGTGGCCGCAAGAATCGTGTCAAAAGAGTTTACGGTTTGTGAGTAATGACCGTTTTAGTGAAAGCGATTCGAGAAACCATGTCGCAGAAATGTATCAACTTTGAGGTTAAGTTTGAGACCCTTAAAAAATTGAATTAGAGTATGATATTTTGAGGATAAATACTAAGGTCAGTTAGAAAGGTTTGTACGAAGGTTTCGAGTTAAAAAGATTATTTTTCGATTTTATAAAAAGGGCGTAAGCCGAGATTGCGCAAGTGGAAAACCCCTTAGAAAGACCATAAGACTCACTGCATAGCCACTGCCCTGTTTTGAAAATTCCGAAAAATGAGCCTTCTGACCAGAGCCAAGTTTTGAGTTAGTTACCTTCTAGACATTCCCTAGATCGTGTACGCGAAAACGGTGCGTCATTTGGGTTAACGGTTATCGAGTTATGAACATTTTAGTGAAAGAGGTGCAAATAGTAAAACCCGTAGTTGACTGAACTTCAAAAATACAATTCCCCTGCCTAGACCCGTAGATTTGAATCGAAAATTTTATGATAAATATTACAAATACCAAAGGTGATTTTAGAGGTGGTTTCGTATTTAAATACATTCCCGGTGATTTATTAAAAGTGTTGGAGTGCGAGTCACGGAATAGTGAATCTCAGGAAAGTCAACTCTAGAGGTGCTACTTGACCATCCGCTTTGGCTGAGTTAAAAGAGGAATTTCGAGTCGACTAAAACATGAAACTTGTTAAGAATTATCAAGGCAACATATTGGTGTAAAGAACGAGGTTAAAAATGGTTAAGTATAACATGGACTTAGACGAGTCTAGAGGGACCCCTTAGTGCTTTGTTTTGATTGACTTAAGTGTCTAAGTGTTGGACTATTATTGGATTGTATAGGGGATTAATAGCATGTTTTCTTGACTTTATTTAGATTGTCGGACCCCGCTACCAGCCGTTACTGCATCAGGAGTACCAGGCAAGTATACTAACTCTTACTCTATCATTCAGAGTAGAGATGTTTTGTGTTATAAAATGTTCGTAATGGTAGTTATATGTGAATTATTATATTGAGGAGATAAGGGAAGTATGGTTAGGAGTAACTTACGTTTCCCTTTAGATGATGTAACATGAGGAGTAAATAGTGAATACGAAGTAGTGAGGAGTTGGATTTTCTTCAAAAACCCGGACAAAGATTTTAAAGAATTTCGCAATAATGAACCTAAAGGAAACATCACCAATAATCTAGCGTTTATTAATCAAGTAGATACTTGGGTAGCATTTACTGATTAAATGAACCTTATTCGTCTAATTAGATTTATTTAATTAGAAGAATATTATTTTCAAAAAAATGTTTTCTTAAAACAACTTTGTCCGGAGAAATATCAATGTTGATTTACAAATTATTCTATCGAGGTGATTACTTTTAGAGATGTTTTCTTCTTGCAATATATATATATATATATATATATATATATATATATATATATATATATATATATATATTATTTTTGAGCTGTTACTTGAATAATATTATTATGCTAGATGTTCTATTTTAGTTCATGAGATGGTCCGTATTGTGGGACATTTATCGAGTTACTTCATTCGTACTCGAAGAGGAGATAATAAAGGCGTATTAATAATATCTTCATACTATATATTTACTGTTATTTAAGGGTGGAGTTATGTATATATTTATATATACTGACATGGGTCCTTCATTCTGGATTCATAGTCAGAACAATCTTTCATAAATATTTTCCTCCACTCATTCGGAAGGAGAACCAAATTATTGGAGGTGTATATCGTTCATTGTTTCTGAACGATATTGGAGTATTAATTCGTTTCAAAATAAATAAAGGTGCACGTGTTATTTCACCGTGACGCCTAAGCTATTTGTTGTTAAAGGTGATCGAAGATTCCGACACCTAATATCCTGGACTGAAAGTGCGTAAGAGACCGGGACAGGGCCGGCTCAGCACATAAATCGATGAAAGTGCGTACGAGACCGGGACAGGGCCGGCTCGGCACATAAATTGATGAAAGTGACCGGAGTAACGCACCGGCCCAACTAAGGGTGAGGGTCCGAGTCTGTCGACTCATCCTTATGAGGAATATTATTGGATGGTTCGAGACGTCGACTGTCCTTTCTATCGATAGAAAAATTGAGATGTGACAATGGATTGATCATCCATTACTTGATGCAGCGTTCGAGGAAAAGTCCAATCATTGATTCTCTAGCTATTAACCGATGCCTTTGTGGTTCGGATTAACTAGGGTATCGATCTGAGAAATTATTATATTATATTATTATATTGAGGAGTTTGAGCAATTATCATGTTACCGTTGAGTAATATGGAGAAGTTATTGAGATGTATTTATTCCATCATTTGGGTATTAAAATTTCGAGATAAATCTCTTTTCAAAATAAATATATATCCGTATGAGGGGAAAAGTTCTTGTAGAGCGGTTTAGTAATATTTTGTGTGAATTGTTGGGAATAGGGGATAGTTATAACCTTGCTGGGCATTCTTTGGCTCATTCTTGTTATTTTATATATTGTTAAGCAGCGGCATCCAGGGCTAACTCAAGTATGGCCAATCGAGGCAAGGGGAAAGCGACGAACTACTGATTCAGCGCGGTGGCCTTGTAGTATCTAAGTAAGGTGGAAGCTGAAGAGTAGTGGTTTAGTATTTTGTTATCTAGTATTTTGGAATTGTAATAACATTCAGAAATTCTAGTAGATGAACTCGTGTTGTATTAACCTTTGATTTATGGAATGCTTGTTCTAAGACTATAACCCGTGGAGTAATTGTGGAGTCTATTAAGAATATTGTTGTAGATTATATTATGAGCAGGTGATTGTATATTCCGCAAGAGGTGTGACAACCTAGATTCCGGTAGGGAATTTGGGGGTGTTACAGTAATGGTATCAGAGCGATAGGTTATAAACCTTAGAACAAGAGTTTTAGAAACCGAGAGACCGAGATGGAAGTTCGGTAGTAGAACCTTAAGGGGTAGTTAGGGTAGAGGCATGATGGCCCAGACCAGTAGTAGAATCAGTTGGGACGAGAAAAATGTGTATCCATGATTATTGAAGGAGTTAAAAGTTATATGGATCCGTAGATATATATATGTGTAGTTGCAAATGCATTTATATATATTTATGTGCATGTGTATATACTGTTTGCTTCGTAAATAAGTGTTTCATGAGTATGTAGTTTCATCGAACCGACTGATTTATTAAGTTTTCTTTTATTATAGGAGAATGCCGCCTAGAAGGAACGCGAGGGCTAACCCTGATGAAGAATCAATTGGAGGTGGAGGAAATACAGGAGGAGATAACAACCAAGGAGATAACCAGAATAACAACCAGAACCAGCAAGGAATGAACCAACTTTTGGATTTGTTGAGGCAAACCCTAGACCGTGGCCACCAGGATCCTAGACCTAATGTAGGGAACCAGACTGCAGCAGCTTTCAAGGCTTTTAAGTCAATCCAACCACTTGAGTTTAAGGGGTTCGGTGAACCAGTAGAGGCGAGGTCATGCCTGAAAGAGATGGAGAAATCCTTTAAGATTATAGGAGTGGAAGATGCGCAGAAGACGATCTTTGCCACCTATTTGCTGAAAGAGGAGGCAAATTATTGGTGGGAGTCTAAGGAAGCAATGGAACCTGAAGGGGTAGTAACCTGGGCGAGATTCACTGAGTTGTTTTTGGAGAAGTACTTTCCTGAGCATATGGAGGGCAGGATGGAGATAAAGTTTTTGGAGCTGAAACAGAATAATAAGACAGTAGCTGAGTATGAGAAGGAGTTTACGGAGCTAGCTAGGTTTGTACCACATTTCGTGGATACCGACAAGAAGAAGGCGAGGAGGTTTCAGCATGGGTTGAAACCGTGGATACAAACTAGAGTAGCTGTTTTTGAGCTTACTGAGTATGTTAAGGTGGTGAACAAGGCAGAAGTGGTAGAAGCAGGGAGTAATTTTGATCCCAAGGAGAATGAAGGGAAGAAGAGAAAAGCGGAGAGTTGGGGAGGAAGTCAGGCCAGTGGAGCATTTCAGAACCAGTATGGTAGGAGGTCTGGATTTAAGGCTGGGAGGTCCGGGGGGTTTAACCCAGCAGAAAGTATGGCTAGTGTACAAGTGGGACAACAAGGAAATGGGAGCCAGTTTAGGCAGTCAGGACCACCGCTGCCGGACTGTGAGGTGTGTGGAAAGAAGCATCTGGGAGTTTGCAACCAAGTTAAGTGTTATAACTGTGGTCAGGAGGGGCATCAGAAGATGAATTGTCCCAGGAGGGGAGTGGTTTGCTTCAAATGTGGAAAGGAGGGCCACATCTCTAGAGATTGTAGAGTGTCGACAGCGGGACCCGCGACATCGCGACAAAGCAGTGGAGTTAATAGCAACCGACAAACCGCTAGAGTTTTTAATATGACATTGGCCGATGGCTTAAAGGAGAGGAACGAGGCGCCAGGTACACAGTTTCTTAAATTTTGGGAATGCATAGATTAATGATGAGTTAGTGTAAAAATAGAGGCATGTTAAGGAATAAGAGGGTTATCGGAGATGGAATAGCGTTATAATATGAGAATGTATAACTGGAAGTAGAAAGCATAGTACGGGTAAGGCGAATATATTGACTAGTAGAGTACGAGACAATTAACCTTAGTTGTTACCTGCGTTGATTCCGAGGACGGAATCCTTTTAAGGAGGGAAGATTGTAAGAACCCAAATTTTCGGTAGAATTAAAACTTTTATTATTAAGAATAGGTATATACGTGAATAGTGTTGTCATACGTGAATAGTAATTTGGTGGATGAATAATAATTTTGAGGATTAGGAAAAGTTTTCATGTCACCTATGTACGAGACGTAGAATGGATATTCCGAAGTCGTACTAGTAACCCATGGAGTAAATAAGTGTATGTAAAGACGATCGGAATTCAGAGAATCCAAACTTTATTTTATTCCAATTTTGACAGAGGAGTCAGGGATATAATAATTGGATTATTAATTGAGGATATTGGATATGAGAAGTCCAAGGAGGGATATATATTATGAGAGGAAAATGGGATTGAGGATGAAACCCTAGAGGTGAGGAATAGAGAATACTTGAGAAAATCGGGAGGACGTTTCCAGAGATAAAGAGAGAATAAACAAGGAATGTTGGATTTAATATTGGATTATAGATTGAACACATGACAAGATTAAATACCATGCAAGATTATTAAGTGCAACAAATCAATAGAAGTAGTGTGAAACCAAACAAGATGCAAGTGGATTAAGAATAGTACAAGGTGAGGTGTTCTTGTTAAAACCATGCAAATAAAACACCTAAACTCTCCCATTACTTGACACTTGTGTGGAAGGAGAATATGAAGAGTAGCACAGCTGATATACATTACTTACAAGCCTAATAATTCATTTCTAACACCAAAAATATCAACCAAGCAAGCCAAACACTTTTCTCTCTTTCCTTCCCCATTTTCCAGCAGATCAGATTTTTCAGAGCAGGGATCTTTCCGATTTTTTTTCACCCAGTTCTACTCATTTAAAAATTATGAAAAAATTCACGAAGCTTCTGCACATCAAGATGAAGTTGTGGATTTAATTTCATAATTTTTGAAGATCGTTTGAGTGGTCAAATAAATTCGAGAAAATCGCTCTGTTTTTCCCCTTGAAGAACCCATTTCGAATTTTTGAAGTTTTGAGATTTCAAAATCCAACTTCCAACCATCATTTGATCTTGAAACTTTTATGGTAAGTCCTATATTTCATATAAATGATCTCCTAAGAGTTTTAGCTTCAAACTCCTTTGTTTCCATTTTCAAATAAATCCTCAAAGTGGAGGGTGAATAGTAACCTTCATAAACTAATCTTGATTTCTTTGATTTCTTTGGTTGATTTAGCAAGCTTAAGACTACCCAAGGCTATTATAAGGTGTACAGAGCTTTGTTAGTGTTGTGAGAGTATCAAGAAAGGTATAAACCTCAACTTTACCTTTTATATATATGAGTTTTGGTGAAGTTTTGATGCTAGTGTAAAGATTAGTTCATGTTAAGAATTTATATGATTGTTTAGCTTTGTCTTGAGGTGTATATGTTGAGTGGTGGTCATTGGACCTTACCACTGCCCTTAGAGGCCTAGTATGAGTGTTGGTGTGTAATATTAGAGTTTGGGTTGCCTTGTATGGCTTGATTGAGGAGTTACAAAAATGGTAATGTTCGATTTAGAGCCGTTATAATGCCCAAATTTCTTGAACAATGTTGACAGTAGCTACCCGAGTCCTTAAACATGTTTAAATTGCAACCACTGACCATATTGGGTAGGTTTTGGATTCTAGTTTATGTGGCCGCAAGAATCGTGTCAAAAGAGTTTACGGTTTGTGAGTAATGACCGTTTTAGTGAAAGCGATTCGAGAAACCATGTCGCAGAAATGTATCAACTTTGAGGTTAAGTTTGAGACCCTTAAAAAATTGAATTAGAGTATGATATTTTGAGGATAAATACTAAGGTCAGTTAGAAAGGTTTGTACGAAGGTTTCGAGTTAAAAAGATTATTTTTCGATTTTATAAAAAGGGCGTAAGCCGAGATTGCGCAAGTGGAAAACCCCTTAGAAAGACCATAAGACTCACTGCATAGCCACTGCCCTGTTTTGAAAATTCCGAAAAATGAGCCTTCTGACCAGAGCCAAGTTTTGAGTTAGTTACCTTCTAGACATTCCCTAGATCGTGTACGCGAAAACGGTGCGTCATTTGGGTTAACGGTTATCGAGTTATGAACATTTTAGTGAAAGAGGTGTAAATAGTAAAACCCGTAGTTGACTGAACTTCAAAAATACAATTCCCCTGCCTAGACCCGTAGATTTGAATCGAAACTTTTATGATAAATATTACAAATACCAAAGGTGATTTTAGAGGTGGTTTCGTATTTAAATACATTCCCGGTGATTTATTAAAAGTGTTGGAGTGCGAGTCACGGAATAGTGAATCTCAGGAAAGTCAACTCTAGAGGTGCTACTTGACCATCCGCTTTGGCTGAGTTAAAAGAGGAATTTCGAGTCGACTAAAACATGAAACTTGTTAAGAATTATCAAGGCAACATATTGGTGTAAAGAACGAGGTTAAAAATGGTTAAGTATAACATGGACTTAGACGAGTCTAGAGGGACCCCTTAGTGCTTTGTTTTGATTGACTTAAGTGTCTAAGTGTTGGACTATTATTGGATTGTATAGGGGATTAATAGCATGTTTTCTTGACTTTATTTAGATTGTCGGACCCCGCTACCAGCCGTTACTGCATCAGGAGTACCAGGCAAGTATACTAACTCTTACTCTATCATTCAGAGTAGAGATGTTTTGTGTTATAAAATGTTCGTAATGGTAGTTATATGTGAATTATTATATTGAGGAGATAAGGGAAGTATGGTTAGGAGTAACTTACGTTTCCCTTTAGATGATGTAACATGAGGAGTAAATAGTGAATACGAAGTAGTGAGGAGTTGGATTTTCTTCAAAAACCCGGACAAAGATTTTAAAGAATTTCGCAATAATGAACCTAAAGGAAACATCACCAATAATCTAGCGTTTATTAATCAAGTAGATACTTGGGTAGCATTTACTGATTAAATGAACCTTATTCGTCTAATTAGATTTATTTAATTAGAAGAATATTATTTTCAAAAAAATGTTTTCTTAAAACAACTTTGTCCGGAGAAATATCAATGTTGATTTACAAATTATTCTATCGAGGTGATTACTTTTAGAGATGTTTTCTTCTTGCAATATATATATATATATATATATATATATATATATATATATATATTATTTTTGAGCTGTTACTTGAATAATATTATTATGCTAGATGTTCTATTTTAGTTCATGAGATGGTCCGTATTGTGGGACATTTATCGAGTTACTTCATTCGTACTCGAAGAGGAGATAATAAAGGCGTATTAATAATATCTTCATACTATATATTTACTGTTATTTAAGGGTGGAGTTATGTATATATTTATATATACTGACATGGGTCCTTCATTCTGGATTCATAGTCAGAACAATCTTTCATAAATATTTTCCTCCACTCATTCGGAAGGAGAACCAAATTATTGGAGGTGTATATCGTTCATTGTTTCTGAACGATATTGGAGTATTAATTCGTTTCAAAATAAATAAAGGTGCACGTGTTATTTCACCGTGACGCCTAAGCTATTTGTTGTTAAAGGTGATCGAAGATTCCGACACCTAATATCCTGGACTGAAAGTGCGTAAGAGACCGGGACAGGGCCGGCTCAGCACATAAATCGATGAAAGTGCGTACGAGACCGGGACAGGGCCGGCTCGGCACATAAATTGATGAAAGTGACCGGAGTAACGCACCGGCCCAACTAAGGGTGAGGGTCCGAGTCTGTCGACTCATCCTTATGAGGAATATTATTGGATGGTTCGAGACGTCGACTGTCCTTTCTATCGATAGAAAAATTGAGATGTGACAATGGATTGATCATCCATTACTTGATGCAGCGTTCGAGGAAAAGTCCAATCATTGATTCTCTAGCTATTAACCGATGCCTTTGTGGTTCGGATTAACTAGGGTATCGATCTGAGAAATTATTATATTATATTATTATATTGAGGAGTTTGAGCAATTATCATGTTACCGTTGAGTAATATGGAGAAGTTATTGAGATGTATTTATTCCATCATTTGGGTATTAAAATTTCGAGATAAATCTCTTTTCAAAATAAATATATATCCGTATGAGGGGAAAAGTTCTTGTAGAGCGGTTTAGTAATATTTTGTGTGAATTGTTGGGAATAGGGGATAGTTATAACCTTGCTGGGCATTCTTTGGCTCATTCTTGTTATTTTATATATTGTTAAGCAGCGGCATCCAGGGCTAACTCAAGTATGGCCAATCGAGGCAAGGGGAAAGCGACGAACTACTGATTCAGCGCGGTGGCCTTGTAGTATCTAAGTAAGGTGGAAGCTGAAGAGTAGTGGTTTAGTATTTTGTTATCTAGTATTTTGGAATTGTAATAACATTCAGAAATTCTAGTAGATGAACTCGTGTTGTATTAACCTTTGATTTATGGAATGCTTGTTCTAAGACTATAACCCGTGGAGTAATTGTGGAGTCTATTAAGAATATTGTTGTAGATTATATTATGAGCAGGTGATTGTATATTCCGCAAGAGGTGTGACAACCTAGATTCCGGTAGGGAATTTGGGGGTGTTACACGTACTAGTGAATCAGCGATTATAATCTCAATACTCCGAGCCCTGCTCTGCGATTATAATCCCAATTTCACAAACACCGATTCACATAATCCCTAATTCCATCTGCGATTGGGTACGATTGAGAAATTACGAAGACCTAATTCCATCTAGTTCGATTTAGGGGCATACTCAATCATACCGGTAACTTCCCTCTCCCCCTCTCTGTCTCTCTCACGTATGTACGTATATATGTGTGTAAATATGTGTGTATAGTTTGATTGAGTGTTTATGCTTCTCCCCTATCTTCATGTATGTATGTGTATATTGTTAGTATATATGAGGAGTTTATCTATTTGCACTAACGGCTAAGCAATTAAAAAACAAGTGAATCAGCGAACACATATATCAGAATCTGCCCCGCTGAATCGATATGTTTCCTCGTGTAGACAAACCCGTGAATAAACGGGTGACCATTAGGATAGTTGGTTTAACCCTCTGATTGCACAAAGTGTAAAAAGTTTTATAAGCAACTAGTTTTTGGCCAATACAAACTTAGAAAGTACTAGAAAATCATCTCATTGCTAATTATAATTATTCTTGATTTAATTACGTTTTAATTTATAAGCAACGAGTCTGGTTTCGTTCGGGTTGATGGCAGACGTTGTGGAGAGATGGCTGAATGGAAAGCTATACCTCTGCAGGCTGGAATAGCTTCATCAGCTAAAGCCTTGTACTGATGTTTGTGCCTTGTGAAGCCATTATAAAGTACTGCCATGTATCAGCCTTGTGATTTATTTACTTTATACATTTGAAATTGGCCTCAGACAATAATACTAGTAACAAGTAATTTGAGGGAAATCATGTCATCAAAGTACAATAAGGTTTCATTTTCTGAATGCTCAACCAGTACTTAGCACACTGCAGATGGATCTATTTTCTGCCAATCTGAGTATACATTGTTGTTCGGGTGAGTTAGGCCATTCAAATGCCTAAAGATATCATTTCCTTGGTTCTTTAAACTGGTTGTCAAGGTTTTACATGTCAGACTTATTTGCTTTTACTAAATGAATTGAATTTTTTATTGAAGTTGAACAATTTCAATAGATTTTCAAGGATCGTGAATGCTAGTTTAGCTAACAAACATCCTGATAAACAAGCAATACAATTAAGCTTTTTATTTAGTTTGCACTAGAATTCAGAGACAAGGGGCTACAACTTATGTGTTTATGACCTCACCAGCATGTCTGTGTAAACTGTAAAATCTATCTATAGTTCGAGTTCAAAAAAAAAATCTTTCTGTAGTTCTGCTTTCCATTCCACTTTTATCGCTGTCCTTTTTGCATTCTGCACTCTGAAAACTCCAAGGGGGGTGATCAAGGCTGTGTCAATGCAGCAATGAGGAATTACGAGATACATGTAAGTGGAAAGTCACTGAAAAAAAGAAAAAGAGACGGCCTGACTAGGCCTAGACTGTTCACTATCCGCACATTGAAATAATGATTTCACTAGTTTGTCCATGTCATGATATTTGTTGGTATTCTTTTATAAAACGAGTCTTACCATGCGAGAAGATAAATTTAAAGATAGTGAGATTGGTTTTGAAGTAAAATGCTCTTGCATACTGTTGTTCATAAGTGTCGCCTCGATTATATTTGCATATTTTGTTCCAGTAACTAGAGATTGCCTTCTCTGATGCTCATCAAAAGTTGAATTTTTTAAACAAATGACAAGTATATAGATGGTCGACAAATTCAGTAATGGAATTAATGTTTTGAGAGTTTTTTATGTCTGCCTTCTCTTCTGTTTCCATCAGAACAACTGATTTGGTAGGTAAATGTAAAGGTAATTTTATGTACTATTAATATAAAGTAATTTTATGTTCTTAATGCATTTTTATGATACAAGTACCTGATTTGATGGTTTCAGGAAATCAGAGAAAATGAAGTGAACTAGAGTTCCGTAGTTCACTGGTAGATAACTGAAATTTAGAACATAATAGATCAAGAAAAAGGCCTTTGATAACTGCTGCATTTTGCTCTGTTTAGATGCATAAAAACTGCCCTGCTTTTCATTATCATTCTACCCTGTTTTTTGCATTAAAAATGCTCAGATTTATGGATTATTATTGATATGTTTACAAGTCTATTTTCTTTTGTTTGATTTACATAATATTGAAGTTAACAATGTTTGATACATAGGAGGGAAACTAGTAAATGGATCGTAAAACATGGATGTACAATATTTCGCATGTTGAGGAGGAATATATTCTTGGTGTTAATAACTTTATTAAATGTGCTTTGGAACACCAAGAAAAGAAAGAGAAGGAACTTGGTTACAAAGAGTCGATTCCGTGTCCTTGTCAATTATGTGGTAACATGAAAAATTTTTCAGATGTCAACATTGTGCAAGACCATCTATTTCGTCATGGTTTTAAAAAGAATTACACTAACTGGATTTGGCACGGTGAGCCAATAGATTCTGGTGGTACTTCTCGTAGAGATAATAAACATGAGGGAGAGAGTATGACCAACAATGACGAAGATGATATAGGTAATGACAGAATACAGGAGATGATAGAAGATGTTGAGGACCAATTCATTCACCAACCAAATATTCTCGAGAACTTAGTAAGCGATTCAAAGAAACTTTTGTATCTCGAGTGCAAGAGTGAATTCACTAGGTTGTCAACAACATTGAAGTTGTGTAGAATGAAAGTAAAACATGGGTGGACTGACAAGAGTTTTACAGACCTATTAAAACTTATGAGAGAGATGCTTCCTCCAAATAACGAGCTCCCGAATTCCACGTACGAGGCTAAGAAGATATTATGTCCCATGGGTATGGAAGTAAAAAAGATACATGCATGTCCAAATGATTGTGTTTTGTTTCGAAATGAACATGAAGATTTACACGTTTGTCCCAAGTGTGGAGCATCTCGATATAAACCAGATAGTAATATTTCTTCAGAAGAGAAAAAGAAAAGGCCTCCTGCCAAGGTGGTTTGGTATTTCCCTATTGTGGAACGTTTTCAACGCCTTTTTGCAAATGCAAAAGATGCTAAACATTTAAGGTGGCATGCAAAAGGGAGAAAATCAGATGGGATGCTTAGACATCCAAGTGACTCTCCACAATGGAGAACTATTGATGGAATGTATCCTGAATTTGGTGCAGAAGTTAGGAATCTACGACTTGGACTTTGTGCAGATGGCATGAATCCGTATCGTACTTTAAGTTGTAATCATAGCACTTGGCCAGTTATGCTCACGATTTATAATTTGCCTCCTTGGTTGTGCATGAAGCGCAAGTATATAATGTTGGCAGTGCTAATCTCTGGACCTAAAGAGCCGGGGAATAACATAGATGTTTATCTTCAACCTCTTATTGAAGATCTGAAATTATTATGGGACAAAGGCGTGACAGCTTATGATTCTTATAGTCAGTCAAATTTTAATCTACGTGCCATGATATTTTGCACCATAAGTGACTTTCCGGGTTATGGAAACCTTTCGGGATACCCCATTAAAGGAGCCAAAGCATGCCCAATATGTGAAGATGGTACAAATACCCACCGGTTAAAAAATTGCAAGAAAAATGTGTATATGAATCATCGAAGATTTCTTCCTCTCAATCACCCTTATCGTAAGGACAAGAAGTCTTTTGATGGACTTGTCGAGACTCGAGTAGCTCGTTTGCCTTTAAGTGGAATGGAAACTTTTCAGAAGGTTAAAGATCTTGATGTTGAACTTGGAAAGCACTACAAAAGGCCTCAGGAGAATATTTGGAAGAAGAGGTCTATTTTTTGGGAGCTTCCTTACTGGAAACACTTACAGGTTAGACATAGTCTTGACCTTATGCATATTGAGAAAAATGTTTGTGAAAGCATTATTGGAACATTGTTGAATATACCTGGCAAGACAAAGGATGGGATCAAGGCTAGACTGGACATGGAAGAAATGGGAATTCGAAAAGAGTTAGCACCACAAGTGTCAACAAAACGTTCCTATCTACCTCCAGCTTGTTATACTTTGTCCAGAAAAGAGAAGATTAGCTTTTGTAAGTGTTTATCTAGTGTGAAAGCTCCACATGGATATTCCTCTAATATCAAAAAGCTTGTGTCCATGAAAGATTTGAAACTAGTGGGTTTGAAGTCACATGATTGTCATGTGTTAATGCAACAATTACTACCAATTGCGATTCGAGGCATACTACCGAAGCATGTCAGATTTGTTATTACGAAACTCTGTGCCTTTTTTAATGCTATATGCAGTAAAGTAATCGATCCTGATTCGTTGGATAAATTACAAGCTGATATTATTGTTACACTTTGCCAATTTGAGATGTATTTTCCAGTTTCCTTTTTTGACATCATGGTGCACTTAGTTATTCATTTAGTGAGGGAAGTCAAATTGTGTGGCCCACTATATTTACGCCACATGTATCCTTTTGAGAGATTTTTGTGCATTTTAAAAGGATATGTGAAAAATCGATACCGGCCAGAAGGTAGTATAGTTGAAGCATATTCTGTGGAGGAGGCAATTGAATTTTGCACTGATTATTTAACAAGTCTAGATCCTATTGGAGTTCCAAGATCTCGTCACGAGGGTAGACTTGAAGGTCATGGTACACTGGGCTTAAAGATGATCTCTCCTGGAGCTGAAATACTGAATAGAGCTCATCTCTTTGTCCTACAAAACATGACAGAAGTTAATGCCTATTTGGAGGAACATGTAACCCAAATTTTCTAAATGCATCCTTCTAAGAATCGTAAGTGGGTAATAAATGAGCACAATCGCATGTTTGGTGAATGGTTTAAAGAGCGAGTAATGTCTCTCATATCAAAAACACCTAGTGAGATATCAAATACTGTACAGTGGTTAGCCTATGGCCCTGGAGTGCTTGTGAGGTCTTATGAAAGTTATGATGTCAATGGATACACATTCTATACCCAACATCAAGACGGAAAAAGTGCTATGCAAAATAGTGGAGTATGTGTGGAAGCTTCGTCAACAGAAATTGATAGAAGTAGTAACGCTCAATCGCGAGATGTGAAAAATTCTTATTTTGGAATTATTGAACATATTTGGGAGCTTGATTATAGAGACTTCAAGATTGCTTTATTTAAATGTAAGTGGTTTGATATCCGACGTGGTGTTCGAGAGGATGAGTTAGGTTTCACTTTAGTGGACTTCAGTCGCTTTGGTCATGAAGATGATCCCTTCATACTTGCAACACAAGTGAAGCAAGTATTTTACATTCAAGACCCCGCTGATTCTAAATGTTCGATTGTTGTTCAAGGCAAAAGACGAATTCTGGGTATTGATGATGTTGTAGACGAAGAGGAGTACAACCAATTTGATGAAAATCCCCCTTTCTCCACAGGGCTGCCCACCTCATATATGGACGAGAATTTTGGTACACATTATGCACGGAATGACCACGATGAAGGAATGTGGATTGATTAGGTATAATTTTGTAAATGGCATAATAAGGTATAATAATATTTATATCAATCAATATCCTTGACTATTCTCTTATGATATGTTTTATACCGCTATATCTGAATATGTTGAATATGTTATATCTTATAATATTGTAGTTGTGTGATGTAGAAGCTTATATGTGTAAACCTTTTAGCTGCCCGACATACCTCATGATCATTCTTAGTTGCTTAATTGTCTATCTAATTATAATCAGCAAAAGATAATTACTGTGAAATTAATAAAGGGTTCTTTGTATGTATTCTAGGTCTGTAGCATACATTTAATCTTTCTGTTCTTGCTTCTTGTAAATACTCCTGATATGTTGCTTAATTATTGAACTTTCTCTCCTTTTTTCAGATTTATTAATGGATGAGAGTACAAATTCTAGTCAAACTGAATCCAAAAAAAAGAACACGTGGTCCAACTGTATGCAAGAAGCTGAAAGAGCAAACTGCCAACAAAGATGTTGAGAAAACGATTGAGTTGGACGAATATGGTAAACCAAAACCTGGAAAGTGGAAAAACCAGTTCACGACTTATATAGGAGTAATTGGTCGACAAAAGGTGGATATCAATACCAAGAGTTGGAAATCTGTAAATGAAGGGCTGAAGAACACAATTTGGGAGGATATCAAGGTATATAGCCTGTAAAAATGTTTTATTACTAGTTAATTTACAATGGTTTAGAGAAACAAAAACTCTTCCAATTTAAATCATAACGAAGCAGTACAACTCTTTATCAAATTGTCCAGCATGCAAGTGTTCTTTTCTTATATTTTTACCCATACACTGCAGTATGCTAGTAGTACCAAAAGATGAAAAAAAGTTTGGAACTCCATTATCAGATTTGTCCCTAAATTGATTTTAAATGCTCTTATTCAGTTGTGTTTTCTCCTTGACTGAAAGGACACCAACATCGTGTCCTTCAGTAGCTAGCATAAATCAACACTTAAAGTTTCGTTATTGGAAACATCTTTTGTTTACGAAAACATCTCTAGATTTATATTAGAAACTCATACATCCTCCGCAGGACAACAATATAGCACACTGTCTATCTTTGTAGCAACCTTTTCAGCATGAATACAAAATTTAAGTGCCAGATTGAGGTTTGCATTTAACATGCACATCCTCTTCGTTTACATTAAGTACTTACTACTAGACAAGTCAGCAACTCGCATTCAGTTTGATCAAGTATTAATTATGGAAGTGTTCTGTCATACACTAATATAGGAAACAAATTGTAAGTAATCATGAATTACCTACCTGTGCATTTCTAAGATAGGCTGCACTTCCTCCAAGTTGATACAATTTGGAAATCTGTAATCTGTTACTCTGTCATATAGGCTGTAACATTACGTACATTGTTCTGGATTGAATATCTTTGACACTTCATTTAATTTTTTCAACACTACCAAAAACAGAGCATTTCCAACTAATATATTATGATCTGGTTGTCATTGCCCTGCGCTTCTAAATTGTGGCGGACATCATTGCTTTAACTTGTCTGAAATGTGGTTCCTGGTGTGCATCAGTCGCTGCTGGTCTGTCACAAAGCCTTGATGCGCATCAGCGCTACTGGTGCCTTCAGCCTTGCACATTCCACTATTTCCACACGCAATTTATGATCATATTTTAGGCTTTTGTTTTTCATTGCTGTATATTTTGTTCTGGTATTCTTGAACAAAGGGATTCTAGAATGTTGTTGCTTTCGCTATTATTTCGGTTTCTTTTTTCCCAATTAATTTATTGTTGCAATGATTTTGGAACAGCCAACACGTGGTTGCACAATGTAAGCAACTTCACTTTTATTTAATTGACTCGATGAAACAAACACGAACAGCAGATTGCAACGGATAGAGTAATGCTATACACGTATAGATCCCTATTTTAAAATTGAATCATTATTTCATCCGTTAAATATTTGAAAATTATCAAATTTCTTGTTATTTCTTGGTTTTTTATATTCAAAAGGGTGTGACACTTGATCTAGCAATTGGGGTGGGGAGTGGACTGCTGCTAGTTTTGATTCATTCTGTATTACTGCTGGTAGCGCGACAGCATTGCTTGCTGCTGGTAGCTCGACAGCATTGAAGCAGACTGTTTAATTTGTTTTTTGTTTAGCATTGAAGCAGACTGTTTAATTTGTTTTATATATTTTCTTTAACACCATGTGCATGTATGAACTTTGTCAGGGAGAGTGGAATATAAAGGATGATGAACATAAAAAGAGAATAATGAAGAGGGTTGGGACCATGTGGAAGGATTTTAAGTCACGGATGGTTGATAAGTTGTTTGAAGGTGAAGATCCATGTGAGAAATACGATTACATCACAAAAGAACAGTGGGAAATTTTTAAGAAGGCCAAAGAAACTCCTGAATTTAAGGTGACATAATTATGCAGTAATTTTAGGTAAAAGCAGTAATTTTGTTAGTTCTTTCTCTTAATCAGATTTTTTGGAACAGGAAATTCGTGAGAAAGGACAAAAACGCCAAAAATGCAACAAGCATTCACATTATCTGGGAAAGGGTGGTTATGATGAAGCAAGGATGGAGTGGCTTAAAGAGGACCCTCTTGCTAATTTGTCTCAATCTGAATGCATTGATCCATCCATGTTATCTGATGATTATACGGGTCGTGGTTTTGATTGGGTTAGAGCACGACTAAAGAAGAAGGATAGAGAAGAAGGTTATTATTTTCCCAAAGCTTCCACGAAGGAAGTGTTTGAGAAAATGGTAAATTTCTATTTCTATAAGTTAACATATCACTTTAATTATTTGAGCAACCAATAATAATCTGTATGTACTATACTAACTAATATCCTCATATTGGAACAGGTAGCCTTGAAGGGTAAAATCTCTGAAGGTGAATGGAGTCCGCACGGTCATGATGATATTTTGACACGTGCACTTGAAACAAAGGAGCATGGTGGACACGTTAGAGGGGTTGGTGGAGGAGCTTGTATCAGGGATGTGTTTGGGTCACAAAAAAACACACAAAGTACCAAAATTGTTTCAGTAGATGACTTGGCTACGATTACCAGGAGAGTGAAAGAGGAGTGCAAGGAGGAAATCAGTGAGATTCATGTGAAGTATAATAAAGAAATCAGCGAAATGCATGCAAAATATAGTAATGAGGTTAATGACATGCATACGAAGCTACGGGGCATCTTGGATCATTTCAAGCAAATTGGTATGCCGCTTCCTAATAATTTTGGGATTGAGCATAGTACCCCACCGAAAGAATTAATTAGAAGCAGCTGCCAATCAGTGGAGCCAAACGCTTCGGATCCTTTAATGGATATCCAGGTATTTAATTGTCCTGTTTCAATTTTGTATATAATTACTTCATATTTAATTTATTCCATGTTTTCTTGTGGGATTTCTGCCCTGTTTCAATTTTTTATTTGGTATTTGCAGTGTCATCTATAATCTTTACTTGAATAAACTTTAATTCCAGCTTGTTGTCCACTGTGGTTCAGCTAGAATTACATGCCTGTACTAGACTGAACTAGTACAGGCATGTAAACCTCACGAGAGTGTTTGTTTATTTTCCAAACAATAAATTGACAGTCAAGAGTAACTAATATTTCCTAAGGGGAAGATCGGTCACACTTAGTATACGTAGAATATTAACAAAACTTAGTAAACATAGAATATTAACAACGTGTTTTGGTCATTACTTTCAGCCAAGGTTGTTAAAGCATTGATGAAACAAAACAAAAAGAGTATAAAAGTTAATGAGCATGAAAATATATTTGCACGCGAACCTTGACACTTTGAAATTTGAATTAGTGAGGTCATACTTGTTTGAATAAAGTAAACAGTACAAATAGCCTTTCTTGTGTGAACATGAGTTTTTTTTAATGTAACTACAGACACTAATAGTTAAGATGTTGATGCAACAGGCACTCCTGATATAGCTCTGAGCCTGGCAAGTTTTGGTGCTTGTCAGAGTTTTGCTATGATTCTGCTTAATAATTGTGATTATTTTTCGAACAGAAAATGAAAGTGACGTCTTCATGGCATGTATTGTTAATTGAAATTGACATATTATATGTTCCAAAAAAAGAGTCCAGCCATGGCTGACACCCATAGCAACAAGATCCAACCCCTCTGTCAGTTCTCTAATGCTAGGCACTTGAGTTTAAATCGCAGTCTACACACAACACCAGCCCCGTAAGCATTTAAGTTTTGGCTCTAGCCTACACTAGCTGTACTCAGAGGTCTGCTATAGTTCTCATATTGTAACAGTGCTTCCAACTGCCATAACTGTATGATGGGCATGTTAGAATTTTTCGCAGGCACAATTTCATCTTGAAAAATAAAGTATTCGTCATTTTTTATTTCTTACCTACTACATCGAGGTAGTCGAGAAACAACTGTCATTCTGAGATCAGTATATTTATTAATCATAAGGCCAAGCAATAACAAATAATTTATATATAATAAATGATAACTGCTGCTATCTGTTCATATTTATTAATGTTGATTCTAGCATTTGATTTGGTATCACATATTAATAAAACAAGATGGTCTAAGGGCTGCTACTGTAATAAGTGTTCCAAACTATCAGATATGGAAAAATACAATAGCTAAGGAAATAGATATACATGTACATGTGGATGTTGATGTTGGTTAGTAGTTATACGTTTAGCGGTATAGATGTTGGGATGGATACAGATGCATGTAGAGATAAGATACAGTCAGACGGACATAATTATTCCATCTCAAAATCTAGTTTGCAGATGGTATGAGTGTATGATGTATCTAACAATTTGTATATTTAAACTTATGTTATATGATATGCAGAAACCCACCCCATGTCGTCTTTCTGTGATGACTTCTAAATCTAAAAAATTGATCGTGGCAAGAGGGACAGTTTTTCCATCTATTTTACCAGGGGCTGGCATGGTTCACGGCGTACAAATAGCGCCTGGTAATGTTAAAGTGTGTGTTGATGATGTCTTCGGTGAATATAAAACAACCCCCCTTCCGGTGCCATGCAATGAGCATATTTTGGTAGGGGATGCAAGTGGTAGCTTTGTTCAATGGCCAAAGAATCTCATTCTGTTGGGACAGGTAATTATTTTGAATTAATTTTGTAGTTATGACTGTAATAAAAAAAATTACATGTCTCCATTGGAAATAATTGATAATCTTACATTTTGTTTCTACTTTATTAAAAATAAATTAGGATCCTATTATACCTGAGAAGAATAAAGTCCAACAAACACAGAAAAAGGTTGCTAGTAAAGGGTCGGCTACCTATAATCAAAAGCGTGAACGACTTGATATTAATGGTGATGCAGAATTCCAACATCTGAGTGAAGCTTGTAAATATCTGCATGATGTGATTATGCTGCCTGCTAAATCTGACACCAATGTTGATAAGGATAGTGAAGTTTTTAAGTGTAATCTTGTTGAAGGACAACCCATATCAGTGGCACATGTTGATATAATTGAATTTTTGACGATGAGTCGCTTGAATATACCAATCTTGCAGATTTTCATGATGTGAGTACATATATATATATATATATATATATATAATTTATAATTAATTTCATAATTTGAATAGATCTATGTTTGTCGTACAAACTATCTTCTAACACGTTTTTTTTATATATCAAGGTACATTCATAAATTGTGCAAGGAATATAATGTTGTTGATTTCGGATTCATGTGTCCCTCAGCATTAGCATTGGTGCGTAAAAATCCAGATCGAATAACTAACTACATGACTGATGTTATGGGACAATTAAAAACAAAACGTTTTATCTTGGCACCATACATTCAAGAGTAAGCATAATACATGTTGTTCCTCTTGTATCATCTATTGTTAAATATCTAACTCTAGTTTCAAATTTTAACATGGTTATTGTAGTAATCACTGGCTATTACTCCTTATTTGTTGTCGCGAAAGTCGTGCTTATGTGTTCAATTCCTTGAGAAAAACTCCAAAGATTCACATAAAGGCATTTCTCAATGTGTAAGTAATGCACTCTAAATTTGGATAATTGTGATATTTTTTTTTTGTTAAAGTGAGTGGCTAACTTTTTCTTATTTCACAGGGCATACCAAGTCTATGTTGGGCCCAATGGCAACAAAAAAGGAAGTATGGATGGTAAGATGCATTGGCATGAAGATCTTCAGGTACCCTTTTAATTATAATTTTTTTTGGTCTAAAACCGAATCATAACCAATACGGTGCTATTTCTAGAATTACTAGGAACCTTGGTTCAATTTTGGTAATTGCAGTTTCGTTTAGAGTGATGCTGTACAGTTTAAAACCAACCGCATCAAACTTAGAACTATGCTTAAAATTACCCCAAACTCGGCCAGAGGACTCGCCCTGCAGTGAACTACTTGAAATCCTGGCCCATGGCTATATATAGCAGCAGTAGAATGCATAAGAATTAATGCACATAATGCAGAACATGCTATGTGAAATCCTTGTATTTATCAACATGAAACTTTTCATAATTATTTTCTAAAAATTGGAAGTCAAAAGTGATATGAACTTGAGAGAGCCACAAGAAGTGTTCCTGCCATACTACTGTATACCCTTGTGTAAGAATTAAGATGTTTAGGTCCGTAATTAACATTATGTTATTGCATGTTTTTAAGTATAAATATGCATCAAAACATGAAATAGGAGATTTTATATGGCACATAAACAGACTATTGTCTCTAACTCTTGATGTTTGCCATGATTATGATTTCTTAATGATAGAATAAACTTGCAGCAGTCAGAATCATCCAAGGTTCCTAGTAATTCTAGAAATAGCACCGTATTGTTATGTATTTTTTTTTGCTTCTTTAATAAATTATTTAATTGGTTATGCAGTGTCCTCAACAACAAGGTGGTACCGAGTGTGGTTATTATGTTATGAGATACATGTATGACATAGTATCACAATATAGTAAAAATGGTGAGGCTAATTGGAATAAGGTATGTGAAAAACCATATATAATGTCTTTTTTTTAAGTATATGATAGGAAATATGTTGACTACAAATTAATCTCGTTATGTAAATATTATTGTAGGGTATTGGAAGGGTGACATCCTACACTCGACAAGAAATTGATGAAATTCGAGACATTTGGGCCGATTATTTTATGAATGAATATTTGTAGAATTGGTTGGTATGATGGAGTTTGTTAATTTAGGTTGTGAAAAATATTTGAACTTAAGATTTTTTGATTGTGGTGAAACATTGTACTTCGGTGGAACAAGTTGAAAATTTATATGATTATTGTCGGTTTTTGTTAATTATTTAAGTACTATTTTCATTTTGTCAAATTAGTAAGTTTAATTTTTGGGATTGAGATTTATAGTACTGGATTTGAATTTGGTCGAGCATAATTTACATATGCAAATTATTAGCATTGACAGGTGCTAAGTGAAAATATAGGATAATACATTCATATTATTGGTATGGTCAGGTATAGCAGAAAATTAATACAAAATAAATATTAAAAAAAAAGATTTTTTGCGTCTGTTCTAGCATAACAGACATATCATGCATTATTATATACGTCTGTTCTCCCACTTTATACATCTGTTTACAACAGAAGTAAAAAAGTTTTATTCGTCTGTTACAGAAAGCGGACGCAAAAGATAAAACTTTTTGCATCTGTTCTCATATTTTATGCGTCTGTTATTAACTGTTGCAAAAAACTCTTTATACGTCTGTTGTTACAAAAACCCGACGCAAAAGATCAACTTTTTGCATCTGTTTTCTGTAATATGCGTCAATTATTGACAGACGCAATAGACTATATGCGTCTGTTTTCCAACAGACGCATATACTTTTAGCTGATACGACTCCTCCATACGCATCTGTTGTGAACAGCTGCATATCACCCTTTTTGACAGACGCGTAAAGCAATTTTTGTACTAGTATTATAAGCGAAACACGGTATAATTGGTTGGTTGGTCGATCGGTTAACACCTTCCCAAAAAGTATAGTAACACTTTCAAAAAAATAAAAAATAAATTAAAATGCATATAAAATTTTATTTTGCAAAAAATAAACTACATATCTATACTATATTATTATAAGCGAAACAGAATTGGTTGGTCGGTCGATCGGTTAACACCTTCCCAAAAAGTATAGTAACACTTTCCAAAAAATAAAAAATAAATTAAAATGCATATAAAATTTTATCTATACTATACTATTATAAGCGAAACAGGGTATAATTGGTGGTTGGTCGGTCGGTTAACACCTTCCCAAAAAGTATAGTAACACTTTCAAAAAAATAAAAAATAAATTAATTGCATATAAAATTTTATTTTGCAAAAAATAAACTACATATTTAACTTAATAACAAACTCTTTAATTATTACATACTCTTTCAATTATATTTGAAATAAAATCACATATTTATTAACAAATTTACAAAAAATTATAAATCAACAAAGTAAAGACAATCTAAAACTATATAATAAACAATAAAATTTTAACACGTATTTAACAGTCAAGTGAAAACTGTCAAACTTACTCTCAATTGTTTATATATTTAGAAAAACTTAACATATTTAACCCTTAATTTGTTACTATACTATTATAAGCGAAACATGGTATAATTGGTTGGTCGGTCGATCGGTTAACACCATCCCAAACTCTTTCAATTATATTTGAAATAAAATCACATATTTATTAACAAATTTACAAAAATTATAAATCAACAAAGTAAAGACAATCTAAAACTATATAATAAACAATAAAATTTTAACACGTATTTAACAGTCAAGTGAAAACCGTCAAACTTACTCTCAATTGTTTATATATTTAGAAAAACTTAACATATTTAACCCTTAATTTGTTTCATCAACATAAATGAAACGGAGAAAGTATATAATTTTTTAAAAATAAAAAACCACATGTTTTATAGAATTATAAATATTTTCAATTATGTCTTGATTAGAATCATCGCCCGCACAAACTTATTTCTACGATTCTTTTTTTATTATTCTAGGTAACAATAAATAAATTTTAAAAATATCTATTAAATTTTAAAATATTTAACAATAAATTTAAAACTAACGTTAAATGATATTTATTTATGTCATGAAATTAAGTATGAAACATATATAAATTTAAAATTGTTAATATAATTAATTAAAATGAAATGAAGTCTTCTATTAATTCGAATAATTAATATATTAATTAATAATAATAGATAATAGCCCGTAATTTGTACGGATTGGTTGGTTAACGCCTTCCAAAAAAATTGTTAACACCATCCTAAAAATAACAAGTTAAAAAAATTATATTAAAAATATAATTGAAAGAGCATGTAGTTGAATTTCAGTTGAAGTATAACTCATAAATTATGTATTTATGTAAATTATGTGTTTTATTTTTTTTTGGTAAATTATAGTATATATTTTAATTTGTTTTTTTAGAAGTGCGAATAAGTTTTTTAGAAAGATTTTAACTAACCAACCAATTATACACTATTTTCCTTATAAAAGTATAGTACATATAGATAGTATATTTATTTTTCTTTTAAGTTTTCCTTTTTTTAGTTTGTTTACTTATTAATAAATTTTTATATTGAAATTGTTTATATTAATTTTAAAAGATATTGGTTCTCGAAAGAGTTTGAGGAGAAGTTGGGTGTTGGTGGAGAATTCTAAATCGAAATATTTTTTAATTTTAATTAAAATTAAATATATTTTAATTAGTTTTTTGTTTTTTATTAAATAATGTGTAAAAAAATCCAAATTCTGTAAAATTATATATATTTATTAAAAATAAAAAACACATATTTTATAGAATTATAAACGTTTTCAATTATATCCCGATTAAAATCATCGCCTACACACATTCCTTACTACGATTCTTTCTTCTACGATTTTAGGTTATAAACACTAAATAATTTTTACTTTTTTTTTTGAATTCTTAATATATTTAAAATAAATTTAAAAATATTGTTAAATTAATAATATTTATTTATGTCATGAAATTAAGTATGGAACATATTTAAATTTAAATTTTATAATAAAATTTATTAAAATGAATTAAAATTTTATATTAAATCAAATAATTTATGGATTAATTTATAATAATAATATATGGTAACCCGTGCTTTGCGCGGGTTATAGACTGGAAAGAAAAAAAAAAAAAAAAAAAAAAAAAAAAAAAAAAAGAGCCTTGATTTGGTTTTACTTCCATAAAAATTTGGTAACTTATACTCAAAAGTGCCAAATACAGAATGAAAGGAACACAAGTGGTAAGCATCAAAATGATTTTTCATGTCTAAAAAAGATGCACCAGATGCATCATAAACAAGTTGGCCAAAATCACCTATCGTAACAACCATCAACTTTTATTCGAATTCCAAATCTCACCACACGCTATCAACATTTCTTGTTGTAATAGTACTCAAACCTTTAGTTGGATCTTAAGTTCACACAGAATATATGTAACTTCTTATTTAACTCCTTTTATATCAAAGTTAAGACATACATGGACCGAAAATAATCAAGAGAACAATTTCATGATTGACGATGATTGCTTTGGCTTTTGATTCCCTAGCCAGTGCTGCATGTGTACTCCTATGGCATCCAAGTACATGCTGCTCCTCCCATGCAGTCCAACCACTTTTCCTTCTGTTTTTGCTGAAGTGAAAAATGTACCCTTTTCTTCACCGAAAGGACCATATTTTTTCCTGCTTGTATAAAATGTAAGTGATTTTATTACTTTTATCCCTTCATCTTTACTTACAGCTCCATAATATCCACTTATGCAAGTTAGCATTTCATGTGGAAAATCCAATTTCACCTACAAACATAGTACAAATTGAACTTGTGTTATAGATGTTATGACATAAATGATTCTAGTTGTATAAATAAATAGCAGTCACATTACCCTCTCTGATGTCTGTCCACCGCGGTTTGCTCCATGTGCCACAGACCAAACAGATTGTCCATTTCGGTCATACTCAATTTCTATGGCACAGATAGCGTGTGGCGACATTGTTAGAACAATCTGTCTGATTCCAGTGAATACTCCATCATCCCATGGTTTTCCACCGTCACCCCCCCATGGACCTGTTCCATGTGGAGCTGGATCTTTTATAATTCGTTGCATGCCCTGATATGCATGATCCTGTAGAACATTATGGTATTCCAAAGGAAATATTTACATAATTGTTTTTTCCTTAAATTTGCAAAATACACACAAGAATGATTAAATAATTTAGTACCTCTTCAGATGCTCCTCGCCTTCCTGGCATGATCGACCATTTTGGAGAACCTGGCTGTCTGATAGGTAATTCACTTTGTTGCTTAGAGGGCTTTGTTGGTATGATTGCTGTTGGCATAACTTTGGTTGGAGTATCTGTTGGGAGTGTCACTTTAACCACTGGTTTAATGGATAGTTTGGTTGGGGAGTCTTTGGGGTTGACAACTTGGTTTGAGGAGCTTACTAGTGGTGGCACAGGTTTTACCGAGGAGGCCATAACTGTAGGAAAAGCATTACTTGGGGAGTGTATTTTCGGCAAAACCTTACCTTCTAAGACATGAACACCAATTGCATCAAGAAATAGCCCCTTTCTACCATGAAATCCTACAATCTTTCCTTCTTTTAAGTTGCTAGAAAATGTTTGTCCTTGTTCTTCACCATAGGGACCATAATATGACTTTGTGGTATGGAAAGTGAGCGACTGAATAACATTTGGTCCCATGACCATCGTTGGCCCATAGTATCCTGTTATATGTGTTAAGACTTCTGAGGGATAATCAAACACAACCTGCAAAACAAAAGATATAGAAAAGCGGAACGTGAACATATGTTTCTAGACAAAATAAACACCAGGGAAAGTAGGCTGAATTTTAAATTTACTTTTGCTTACCAAATCTTTCTTAAAACTTCCACTTCCTCCATTTTTACTTCCCCAGACAGCTTCACCCTTGAAATCATAGCAGACTTTAATAGAAACAATAGCCACATTTCGCTTTACACTGATCTGCCTAATACCATCATAGGTTGAATCATCGAACACTGTTCCTCCAGCACCACCCCAGGGTCCATAAGTATATACATCTTTGACATCCTTGGAGGGAACTCTTTGCACGGTAGGAGGAACAACCACCTTAGTCTGAAAATAAGTTACTAGGTCACACCACATAGCATTACTGAACAACTGGTATCAGCCATAGTATAAATAGAACTGTATATTTGTGCTAAATAATTGTATCCCTTACCTGTTTTGGAGTTGGATTATCAGTGATGGTGAACTGGGTTTTCCTGCTATCAGTTGCTTGTTTTGGAGTTGAATTATCAGTGATGGTGAACTGGTTTTTCCTGCTATCAGTTGCTTGTTTTGGAGTCGGATAATCAGTGATGGTGAACTGATTTTTCTTGCTAAAGTAGTTGGGCAGAAAATTAGTATTGCTGTCTTTTTGTTTCACTGCAATGACTACATCATATTGCTTGTTCAGGTTTCCTTGTATCATCGAGTAGCCAAAATTGTCACTAGCAGAATAAGCAGTTTGAGAAAATTGAACAACAGAATTTTGGGGAATTTGTTTATGTGTAGGCTCTAAATGAACCCCAATAGCATCAAGATACCACCCACCCTTTCCATGGAAGCCTACAATCTTTCCACTAATCATTGGCAGTGAAAAGTATGTTCCTTCTTCAGTACCATAAGGTCCATAGGTTCTTTTGTTGCTAATTAGTGTGAGAGATTTTATCAAGGCCGGTCCCCATCCCTTCAGACTACCATAATGTCCATGCATTGAGGTTAAAAACTCCTCCGGATACTCTAGTTTTACCTAAAAATCATAAAGCACTCAAGCAGTTGCAGAAATTTCAAATTTTACAGGTTTAAAATATATAACATTCTAAAATCGTTTCATTTAGATTTTCTTACATTTCCTCAAAGAAAGGTCATTTCTTTTCTCTTAGAAACCTTTAAAAAAACCTGAAGAAGTTTTTATTAAACTCATTATCTTTTTCTTTTTCTTTTTCTATGTGGAAACTAAAACTAAACAACACTGATTGTAACTTGCAAAAAGTTATAAATGTAACTAACCTTGTCAGTAGTATTGCCACCTTGACCCCCATGTTTTTCGGACCAGATGGAGGCTCCACCAGAATCATACTCTACTCTAATAGAATCGATACCAGTTCCATGAGCAATCTCCACTTGCCTGACCGTCGAGTAAACTCCATCATCCCAGTGAATTCCATCTTGACCTCCCCATGGCCCCAACTTTACTGTGCTCTTCATCATGTAATTCTCCATTTTCAAATAACTCAGTCACTCCTAATCTACTAATTGGATAGGATGGTAGTAAATTAACAGCCAAACTCAATTGTATATATGGATATTGAGTTTCGTACAATATAGAGCTACATATATACTAGTGTCTAACTGTCTATACAGAAAGTGAGGTGAAAGATTAGAATCAAGATATGTTATCTGATACTCCATGATCACAGAATTAGATTCCCATTGTCAAAATTCAGAAAACTTTATATTGTGCTCTTCTTTTCAATAAATATAAATCAACGATCCAAATTTAGTGCACTTTTATATTTTTTATATATAAAATTGGGAAGATTTTTCATTTCCAATATGTCACAAAATTTGATTCTAAAAGTATAATATTGACACCAGGTTTTACAAAACAAAAGTAAGAAAGACAACAAGAATACAAACGTATAGCACAAATGCCAAGATGCGTAGCAATTTGCATATATGCTTCTTTAGTTCTACAAACGTATAGCACAAATGCCAAGATGCGTAGCAATTTGCATATATGCTTCTTTAGTTCTTTATATTAGTCAAATGTAATTTTCACACGTATTCCTCCTCCACTTACAGTCTGTCTCGATATTTTCTCTAATGTACGGAGATCATATTTTGTACCCTTTAAAAATAAATTTGATATGCAATAACACAACAATATTATTTTGTCAAAGTACTGGATTTGCAGGATTGACAAAAAAACTATGAGGGTCGCTTTTGTTTAAAAAAGAAAACTGAGGCTCCAATTCAACCTTAAAAAAAGGGCTTCCAATTTATATTACGATTATCATCCATTCACAACATTTTACCACAGAATTTGTATTTACCAGTAGTCACCACAAGAGCAAGAACCATCTATAAAGTGATGCAAGCAGTTTGAGTCGCACACATAAATTTCCCGTTCATATGCTTTAGAAACATACTTGATTGTTGTATGGCAATCTTCACACATTCTCAGGCTCTTCAAAATCCGAATAGGTTGGCAACTTTGAGCAGAACTCACTAATGAGAATGCAAGAGAAAGTTTTTCGCTATGTATCCCACCAACTTTTTCATCATCCTCTTCCCTACAGCACACCATACTCTGTGTATCAGATCTCTTAATTTCTCCTGCTATGCCTTTTGTCCAAGAGAGCAAAGCATCAGCATTTGGTCGACACTTGTCACCTATGACAAAGCAGTGCACTGTATTTCTTACTTCGACCCAGCTTTGTCCAATGGTATCCTTAGTCTCATTTCTAATCTCAGATTTTTTTCTTTTCATATATCCGTCATTAATCCCTAATAATGCATATATTTGTAAAACTAGCCGCTGTACCAAAGCATTCCCAGGATCCAGTTTAAGTAATTTTTCCCCTGCATGCAGTGCTAATCTGGCATTCCCATGATTCCTACATGCAGTTAGCAAAGTATTCCAGATGGAATAATCAGGCTGCACAATCATATCTTCAATGAATTTCAATGCTTCTTCAAGTTTACCTGAGCGCCCATATAGATTTATCATAGCTTTACAATGGTCTAAACTTGGTAATATGTTAAATTCATGAATCATGCTGGAAAAAGCGCATTCCCCCTCGTCAACCATTTTGGCGAGGCCATAAGCAGAAAGAATACTTACAAATGTCCCTCTGTTGGGTTCCAGACCACCTTTTTTCATTAGATCAAAAAGATACAGTGCATCATATGAATAACCATGTAATACAGCACCAGCCATCATAATATTCCAGCTGATAATATCTTTAGTTGGAATCTCATCAAAGATGGTTCTTGAATAAACTAAATTTCCTGATTTAGCATAAGTGTCTATAAAAGAATTTGCAACAGGGAGCTCAGACTCCAAGTTCCTACGTATTATGCAACTATGAATCTCTTTCACTTTTTTCGCAGAAATAACATCTGCACAAGCAGGTAGAATACTCAAAATGGTAACAGAATTCGGTCCAACACAAGAGGACTGCATTTGACGAAAAATACTTAGTGCCTTATTCTTGTTCCCATTTTGTACGTGCCCAGAGATTAGAGCATTCCATGTTGCAGTATCCCGCTTAATGAGCCCATCTTTCTCCATCTTATGGAAAAGATTTATGGCTTCATCCTCGTCATCATTTTGAATATATCCTGCAATCATCACGTTCCACGTAACAACATTCGGTTGCACACCTGAGTCACGCATTTTCGTGAAGAGATAATGAGCTTTGCCACAGCATCCAGCTTGTATGTACCCTCCAATCATTGAGTTGTATGTGTAGACGTCTTTTTCTATAATTTCATTAAATACCTCCTCAGCAGCATCAAGTTTGTCACATTTGGAGTACATGCCAATAAGTGAATTCCCAACAAACACTGAATCAGCAGATCCAACCTTTATCGCAATGCAATGGAGTTCCTTCCCCTTACTTATATCTTTAAGTGATGCACATGCAGAGATTGCACTTGCAAGCGTGATCCCATTAGGTTCAACCCTTTCCAAAAGCATGTCTCTAAATAGCTCCAACGCTTTAAATTTCCCATTATTTTTGGCAAAACCTGAAACCATTGAAGTCCAAGTGAAAACGTCGGGAATAATGCCTAAACTCTTCATCTCTTTCATCATTCCTAGTGCAACATCACACTTACCCAACTGGTTATAAGTCGAAATCATTGTATTCCAAGTTACTAATCCCGGTTCAAAACCTTCATCATACATCATCTCAAACAACAGATGCGCCTCCCCTATTTCACCCTTCCGACAATACCCTGATATAACTGAATTCCACGAAACCAAATCCTTCCCTTCCATATTCCTAAAATACCTCTTCAAACAACCCAACTCCCCACACTTTCCATAAGCAGCCAACATCGTATTATTAACCCGAACATCCACATTCATCCTACATTTCACCACTATCGAATGTATCACCTTCGCAGTCCTCAAATCCCCACAATTCCCACACGCATGCAAAACCTTCACAAACAAAAACTCATCCGGAACAACACCCTCTTTCATCATCGCGTAAAAAAGCTCCACAACTTCACCCCACCTCTTCTCCCTCGAAAACCCACCAATCATAGCAGACCAAGTAAACAAATCTCTCTCAGACATTTCATCAAACACCTTACGTGCATCATCAATAAACCCACATTTCGCATACATTCCAACCAATTTAGTCTCAATAAAAGGGTCCACATCACCCACCAAATGAACACAGCCATGAAGCTTACGACCCAACACAATTGAGTTACAATCAATACAAGAATGAATCAAACGAGTAAAAGTTCTTGATTTTACCTTAAACCCAGACTGAGAAATGGAGTCAAGAGCATCGATAGCTTCTTTAAGACGCCCATTTGAGCAAAGATTGTTCAAATGAGCATCAGTTAAAGTGGGGTTATTGCTGTAAGAGACTGTGTGTTTGTTGGGTTTTAAAGGGAACTCAGAAAGAGCGTCGTGTTTGTGAATTGGTGTGGATTTGATTGGCAGAGGTAGAGTCTGCATTTGATGAAATTGTGTGTATTTTGTGTGTATAGTTGTGGATTGAGGGGATATGAGGTACTGGAAGCTGCATTGGCGCTACATTGGGGGCAATCTTGTGCACTCGTTTATTTTGTTTTATATTTTGGGTAGATAAGTGGGAACTCTTTTGATAAAAGGAAAATTATGAACGTTATCATTTGGTTTTGATTTTTTCCAATGGTATCATTATACATTTTTTACTTACAAATGGTATCATCATATTATTATCATATTATTGTTTTCGTTCATACTATATCATTTCGTCAACTAAATGTTAGATTAACGTTAACATCATTTTTGGAAATTATGAATAGTATCCTTGTACTTTTATTTTTTTCTAATGGTACCATTATATATTTTTTGATTTACTAATGGTACCATCATATTATTATCTTCATTCATAACATATCATTCAACCAACAACACGTTACTACAAAGTAAATGATAAAAAAATTCATTCAAACTTCAATTTTTTTGCAATTTCGCCAATTATGTTCTTTCAAACTCAGTTTTATAGTGAACTTGTTAGGAAACGAGTTTAAAAAGCTTTGCAGCACGTTAATCTAACACTTAGTTGACAGAATGGCACAATATAGACGAATATGATAGTATAATGGTACTACTAGTAAGTCAAAATGTGAAATGATACCATTTGGAAAAGTCAAAACCAAATGGGTACCATTCATAATTTCCCTTAAAAGAAATCAATCAATCTATCTATCTCTATCTATCTATCTATCTATATCCTATACTAAAATAAAATATTTGCCTCCATTTCACCCTCCCAAATTTTCCTCTTTTCTCTCCTCGACTCCTCCTACTTCCTCAAATATTTATTTTTCTCTTCTTTCTCCTCCCACTTTACACACAAATATTAGTTTATTCTCCACTTTTCTTTCCTCTCACACTCTCTGTCTCCTCTCCATTCATTTATTATATCTTATCATTTTTTCCCTCAATTCTTATTTTCCTGTTGGGTATCAACCCAATATGACGTTATGGGCTTGGGCGATCCAAGATATATATGGGTAAGATAATAATTGTATGTATAGACAATTGTTATATATGGTATGTCTTGATCACTAAGTTGGGAAATTAGGTGCCAAGAATTGGAATACTTGTATAACAAGTATGATAAACTTGTAGAACAAGTATGGTAAGTCTTGGTGGCTAAGTTTTGGGTTGCTATATATACATAGTCAAATTGTATTTGTTTGATGTGGTGAAAGCTTAAGAGATGTAGTCTTAAGTATTGTTTGGGAGATGCTTGAGCATTGTTGGCTCAAGTATCAGGGATTGGGACACCGTTAAGGTGTTATTGTTTTGATGTATTATTGATTACTGATTGGATTAATAATACGAGTTGGGACGTAGGTGTTTCCACGTCATATATTGTGTGTGTTCTTGTTTTGCTTTTACTTGTTGATGATGGAAGTAGAAGTAATACTTGAATAGTGCTTGACCGCGCTTTGGTGGATTTTGTCAACTAATCGATTGGTTGTATATGCTTTGCATTGGTGATTATGAATCTCGGATTTATGTAAGTCCATTAACCTAACATTTCCCTCCCAAGAGCATCTTCAATGACGTTATATATATATATTGGTTATATTGGTTATGTAAAATGGTGATTATGTAAAATTTGTTAAACTTGTAAGCTAACGTGCTCTGGTAATATTATGTAAAATAATTGACTATATGTTAAAAATACAAACAAATGATGATGTCAGGATTATCTTTTCAACTTTAGAATTTTTGTAAAAGTTTTAGATATTGACTATTTATGTCCAATATGAAACAAATTATCTAAATTTTTAGATAAGGGGAAAGAGGATTGAAGATGAGAAAAATTAAGTCCTTGTGTAAAATTAAATGTCACATCATCCTTTTATCTAAGGGGATGGTAGTTTTGGAGATATTCTAAGTATCTCATTCATTTTTCTTCTTATCATCCATCTATATCTATTTATCTATATCCTCTACCAAAGTAAAGTCCTTGGTCCCATTTTTTCCTCCCAAATTTCTCTCTCCTCGACTCCTCCTATTTTCTCAAATATTTATTTCTCTACTCTTCTCTCTCCTCCCACTTTACACATAAATATTAGTTTATTCACCACTTTTATTCTCTCCCTCACTCTCTTTCTCCTTTCCATTCATTTATTATTTTATCATTTTTCCCTCAATTCTTATTTTCCCTCCTAAGTGTCTCATTCATTTCTCTTCTTACCATCTGTAATTTTTAGATTAATAATTAAAAAAAAAAGAATAATAGAAAAAAAAAAGTATAAAAATTAGGTAATAAATAGGATTTAAAATTGGATTAGAATAATGGGCTTAAAATATGGATCAGATTTGTAATTTGGATATTAGTAGGTTTGGGTTTAGGGTTTTGTACCGCTATATAAACATCATATTCTCCTTCTTCGTCTTTTATAGGGTTTTTTCACATATAATTTTGCAGTCTTGTAAAATTCGTAGAAAATTCATCGTAAGTCGAAATTCATTGATTCTAGACTTGTCGGAAAGATCTTTTTGTTCTCTACAACTTTCGTTCTTTGCGTTTTTCAAGAAAACATTATTTAGAGGGTTAAAAAGGGTAAATACTGGTCTGGTCAGAATTGGATAGGATGATTTGATTCTTGAGTTTACACGTAGAGGTAAGTTTCTGATCGTTCTTTCTAGTGTTTAAAACTATGTGTTATATGGGTATACCTGATTATTAAAACTTAGGCTAAGTGATTATTTATTTTGAATTGATATGTGTTATTATATATGTGTTATGTGTAAGCAATAGTCTTGGAACTCTGATTTATGCCATGGTTTGCGAAATAAAGACTTAGGACCCTAATCACCAGGTTGTAGTGATAGTTTTCTAAAAATTTAGGACCGTTATCACCGGGTTATAGTGGTCGTGGTATGAATTGTGGCTTTCATGTTATTGTTGTTATGTGGTATCGTATCGAATAAGAATATGTGTATCGAAAGTTATAGTTTCGTGTGTCGTATTATATCGTATTGATTATCTTGTATAATTCGTGTATACATGTTACTTGGCTTTACTACTTGGATCGATTGGTTACTTGTTGGGCTATATAGCTCATTACTTACAATTTTCAGGTTTGGTGTAAGATCGAGTTTGCTAGCGTTGGAGTTCGAGGACCATTTATAGATAATATCCAAACCCAAAATCAAATGCATACCGAACCCAACAATCCACCACAGGTTAGTCCAAAAGTGCTAGCAAGTTGGTATACATTAGTTATTGACTTGTATCTATAAAGACCCCAAACACTCTTATTCTAATCGATGTGGGATGTTGTATCAATGACTCTATTTTTCCCTCCCAAATTTCCCTCTTCTCTCTCCTCCTACTTCCTCAAATATTCATTTTTCTACTCTTCTCTCTTTCTCCTTTCCATTCATTTATTATTTTATCATTTGTCCCTTATGTAAGAACCCCAAATTTTGGATATAATTAAAACTTTTTATTATGTACCGAGGTAATGGTGAATAGTGATTACGACTACGATGTAACGATTGAGATAATGAATGAATGGAATGGATATGGATTCAAATACTTATATGTCATTAAGAATGCTAATGGTTGACAACTTAGGTAAGAATAATCTATCACCTAGGGGAATAAGATATGGCAATTCCAAGCAGGAGAATATTCTCATGTCATCCAGATCGATAACGATTAGTCAAGTGGTTCCGTGAAAGGGTTAAGGAACGCCCGATAAGGAACAAGGACATTGTCATAAATATAGGGAATAAAGGAAGAATAAAGTATGAATAGGGTTTTTGGTGGAAATGAGAATATTATGAGACGACACTATATAGAAGTACCCGGAACAAAATTCCGAGTTCGTATTAGTGATCTAGGGGGAAAAAGAGTGTATGTAAAAGCTGTCGGATTCTAAAAAATAGCACTTTTATTTTCCCCGAGATTTCCCTAGATACTGAAAGACTTAAAGAATTAATTGAAGGGATTTAAGGAATATGGATTCGAAAATTATTATGAATGATGGAGAATATTATTATAAATGTTAAGACGGTCTTCGGTAAAACCCTAACTAGAAACGAATAAGTTATTCCTCCGAATGATCAATGAATTGAGCAATAAACGGACAAAGAAACAAGCAGAGGAAGAAAGATACATGCATGTAGTGGTGGGAAATATCTAGCAAACCAAGTGATGACTCATGTAACTAGCATCTTTAGAAGATCAACCAAGTACTTAGCCATTTCATTCAATCCAACCAAGTAACCAATACTCATCCATTAAGTGATGCAAGCAATGACATCCTACCTTTAATAAAGTGGATTTATGGAAAAGATATTATTTTGGCATAGCAATAATGCATCGGATGAGACCAAACAAGAACAAAGCAAGCAAACACACCATTCTCCCCATTTTTCCATTCCATTCGACTTTCCTTAAAATTCCAAGATCAAAGTCCAAGCTCCCACCATTGTTTGATCTCAAAATTTTTATGGTAGATCTTATATTTCATAAAAATGATACCCTAGAAATTTTAGCCTCAAACGCCACTTTTTCCATTTTCAATAAAATCATCAAAGTCTAGGGTGAATAGTAACTTTCAAGAACAAATCTTGGTTTTCTTGATTTCTTGGATGATCTAAGCTTGGTTAAGGATATACAAGGACTATACAAGGCTTAGCAAGGTCTTTACCCACTCCATGGAAGGTATATCTCACCAAAACCCTAGCTCTTACTTTGAGTTTAATGATGTTCTTGATGAGTTTTTAGATTAGTATGATTATGGTGATGATTAAAGCGTGCTTATGTAGTGATTTGTTGATATAAGAGGATAAAATAGTTTAGATGAACGGAAAGGCATTGCTTGGCCTTAGTTCATGGTTAAATAACATGTATATATTGTTTGGAGTGGAAACTATGATTATTGGAAAGTTTGGAATTTGGAAATATTCGATTTATAGCCGTCGTAATGCCCGATTTTCGATAACCTTAAAGAATTCGTGCATCACAGTAGGGTTAATTGCCCTAACTGGTTATGAACATGACATGTCCTCGTAGATCTCGAGTCATAGATCATTTTGGCGAAAGAATCGAAACATTCCGACTTACGGTTTAGGAGTTATGGTCAAATTACTAAAATTGGTTAGGAACTATAAGTAAAAGTTCGTAACTTCAATTGAACCCTCGTAAAGCATGTTACTCAGTGGCAAATCTTGGTAAATAAATACTAGGGGTCATAAGGAAGGTATGAAAGAAAACACATATCAAACGGATCGTTTTCCGATTTTATAAAAATGTTGGAATCGAAGTTAAACGCAAACGAACCCCTAAAAACTCGCTTGGTTATAACTTTGGTAAATCACTTAGAAAACGAACGATAAAACTCGAGGTATAATCTCGGTTCGTAATCGATCGACTTTAGAACTTATACGACTTAAGTATATACCGAGTGTGGTTATGATGACATGTCGTAATAACGAACAAATGTCGGATCGTATCAGTAATAAAAAGAGTTACACTAAAAGGTGTATAACGAGATAATTCGAAAACGTGTTTCGATTTAATTGAAGTTTATACCTAGACTTTTAAAACGTGTTAAGTGGTTAATCTCGAATGTTCTGATTGTTTTTAGATCATCGAGCAGACCCAGGACACGCTATCTCCACCCACACCCGATTACCAGGCAAGTGTTCAAAACTTTGAACCTGTTGTTGTGATAATATATATATATATGTGATTGCCATTGTACATATGCCACAGCATGCATGCCTATTGCCAAATTATATTATGATACCTGTTCCCTGAATTGATATTGGCTTATAGACTAGATACGAATTATCAGTTATAAGCCGGATTGTTTTGATAAGACCCTTAGCGAAGGGCATATGATATTCATTCTTAAATATAGACCGGGAGTCGGTATTTTGAGATATAGATAGTCGTGGAAACCCGGAGGGATTCCAATGGCAGATTATTAATTATTTTAAGGAATGTTATTATTAAACATTATTTATATTTCCATAAAGTATCAATTACTTGGAAATATTTCGAGGAATGTTATTCGAGTATTATCTCAGTCGAGAGATATTAAATGAATGTTGGTTTCGAATATTCATTTAGAGTTGATTATTTAATGAATATTATTTTGATATTCATTAGAATGTTATTTATTAAATGAATATTACTTTCGAATATTCATTTAAGGTTTTATGTACTTAATGAATATTATTTTAAAATATTAATTGGAAGTTCTATTTACTTAAGGAATATTATTTCGATTATTCCTTTAAAGTTTTGATTACTAAATGAATATTATTTGGATATTCATTTAGAAGATTATTTATTAAATGAACATTATTTTCAAATATTCATTTAAGGTTTGACTTATTTATTGAATATTATTTTAAATATTTATTGGAGTTTAATTATTTAATGAATATTATTTCGAATATTCATTTAAGGAGGGATTTATTTAGTAAATAATTCCATATATTCATTCGAGGATTACTTACGAGCAATATTATGAGTTAATAATATTCCGCAATTATTATTGAGTTAATAAATATTCTTGGAATATTTATTTAATTCTTTTAAATTCTTTTTAAAATGATTTATATTATTCGGAGATTATCTTTCACCTCCAGATATTATGTAAAATATTTCGGAGTCTTTTTACGACTATTTTATCAAGGAAAGGTTCCCAACTCTTTATTTTTCATTTAAATCTATCTTAAAAGGATTTAAATGCTCGCTCAAACTTCCATATTATAGGGGAACCTACATGTTATTTATCTTGTTGACTTCCCGGTCATAAATCTTGTAAAACTATTCGTTTCACTCGCAACTTGGTTGCTGTTTATCAATTGAATCTTTGAGTAACCTTCTCATCATTCGAGGGGTAAGATTATTGGAACAAGATGGTATCCTCTCACAAGCAGCAGCTTGAGAGATATGATGTTGAATTTTCCTTTCCAACTAGATACGACTACTTTGTAGAGTCTTATCAACAAGTATCATACTTGGGGAAAGGGGGACGAACTTTACATTCAGAGTCAAGAACTTCTTTTCGAACTTGGAGTCGTGTAAGAGGCCGAGTAGCGCCGGTCCATCCCAATTGGCCCAACCGTTGGCCGGGGAGATCTAACAGGGTGGTAGACAAGTAAATTCGTCAGCTCTTCCTTCTACCGGTAGTAAATCTAAATTGAGCTGTACAATCTGCGACTGATCATCGTAAGGATTGGAACAGTGGGCGCGGTGAATACTCCAGCAAAAGTTCATCATTTAAATTCATTTATTTTCTGCAACATTATCATTGTTGGCAGTATTGGAAAGTAAATTGCAATATTTTCCTGCAAGTTCCTCTTCTATGATAAATGATAATATCTTGCTTATCTTCGGCATAGCAGATATTCCCACCTATATTTGCATTTTGAGTTACCTTGTAACTTCATCGTTTATGTTATACTGGCATCATTTCCGTAAATGATTGGCATATGAACTTTTGAACTGTTATATATTATCGTTCAGTTATATATTATCGTTGGTGGGCTATTGCTCACCCTTGCTTTATTATTATATCACAACAACAGCTAGACCAGATGACTCGCACAAGGTGCACTCGATGCTGACGAGGACGATGAGACTACCAGAGTTGAAGAAGAAGCTAGTGGTAGAATAGATTCATTCTTTCAGTACCAAGTATATGGGCTGGTATGACTTATGAAAGTGGATGGCAAAGAGTATGTATTCATATTGAAATTCTTTTGGATTGTAAGAACTCATAATGTGATTAATAAAAATTTGGTAGTTACTATGATTTCATCTCTGAGACTATAACGGGTGTGTTTTATATTGTTGTGTTGGGTCATAAAGATGTAATTTATTTTATGTTGAAGTAAGTTCAAGTATTGTGGACAAAAATGGAGACCATAATGACCGGATCCCGGACCCTGGATCTGGGGGTGTTACAGAAGTGGTATCAGAGCGTACATTATAAACCCCAGAGATGAGGCGACGTTAAAACAATAAATTCACTAAGATAATAAGAGCTCTTGCCAAGTTCATAGTCGGGCTACTTAATGTAGTGATGACCTATAAAACCCTTATGGGAACACTTAAGTATCATGATAGTAACTTAGCTCGATATCTTATCGACGAGTAAGGCGACAGACCTTAAGGCATACGAGCAGCAGCGCGATGATGCTTTATTATATGCTGAAGATCAGCGGGTAAATTCAATATAGTAACCTACTGGAGACCCGGAAGAGGTTCCAGCAGATAAGGAAAATCCTGTTAGGATAAGGAGCTTACCCTCGAGGAATGAGGGCTGCAGCCAGAAAGACTGTGATGATTAGGATATGGTGCTCAGAAAAGTGAGCATAAAGAACTAAGCTACTAGTAAGAGAACTAAAGATTCGTGTTGGATTCGTAGCCGGACTACTGGATGTAGTACCAGCGAGTAAGACGGATTGGAAGAATTACTTGAGATCTTATACGGGAATAGACGAAAATCCTTAGAGACTTTCATATTAACGAAGAAAGAGCTAGAGGGATGTATGATTATCAAAGCCATCGATATAGGACGAGGAGCAGAGTCCTTAGAAATAGTTGAGAAGGAGGCAGTAAGTGCCATATCATTTGACAAATGAATTAGTATGAATATTGTCAGTAATAATTTGCCATGAGAAGGCAGATGTCATAGGTTGTAATTTATGGAACCAAATTGAGGTTGATGAAGTTGTTTTATTTAGGAAAATGTCCATTTTATGAATGAATCAGTTAGAAAGTGAAAACATTGGGAAGTGACAGCATGATTGGATAAAGTTATATAAGGAAGTAGTAAGCAAGACAATGATCTCAGAACCTACCGGAAGATAAGACCAGTGAGTCAAGATGAACTCGTAATGAGACTATTGTCAGAGACTAAGTATAGGGTTAATTTAACTCAGTGAAATGATGAACCAGAAATGTTAGATGCATGTGATTCAGAGGAATACTAAATTCTTTCTTTTCTTTGAATGGATTATAGTAGTTACCTTAGGTTTACTCCGATGCAGAATTATAATGGATCAAGTAATACGATCAGCAGTTGAAGAAAAAAAAATGTGAGAAAATCTTTCTGGAGCTAAAAGATGAAATTGGTAATGACCAAGAGTTGGCATTGTTTAATGGAAAAAGGGAGACTTTGTGCTTCCAACAACGCTTCGCATAAAAGATTAGGTTGTGTGCTTACGCAGCACGACAAAGTACTTGCGGATGCATTCGGACAGCACGGTTCACCAGGTTCGGATGGCCTTAGTAGTGCCAATTTTTGTGTAACAACCAACTCCGACGGTAATGTTCCTTCTGAGACTAGTGGTTAGGTAGACTGACATTGGGAAATATTGAATATCAGGACGTATAGGTATCAAGATGTTGTGACAGGTTTCAGTTTGAAACTATTGATTCCCTTCTAAGGGATGTATATAATTGGTTCCTCTCCAGTGGTTAAACTTCCAATCTGATGACGATTATTTCGTAAATTATGACTGCTTATGGTTCTACCTGCTTGGAGGTTCATAGAACTATTCTTTAGGTTTCGAAACTGGTCTCCTTAATGTTACTAGTAGGTGGATAGATTGACCAAAATTTCCCTGATTTTGGAAAGGAATTCGGAGAATTTTGGCAAACCTTGTCTTTCTGATTATCAGAGAACATCATTGAAAAGAATGGAAACTGGAGTGAACCCTGTGGATTGGGTAAGGTTGCTGTCATATGGGTTAGTAGACAGACCCTGAGTATTACAATCGATGGTAGAGATAAAATGATGAAGTGAGATTGGACGGAAACAGGAAATGTAAGTAAAAAACCAGCCGGACTGAGAAACTCCGGGATTGACTTAAGTGAAAAGGCTGTTATGCCAGGAATAGTAAGCTTGCGTGGCACGTGGGATTGATAAGAATAGTTGAAGAGATAAAAGTAGAGGAAAGGTGACCGGAAACGGCGTTGAGTAGTCGATTAAGACTTATATGAAGTAAATTTTTGGAAAGGTAGAAAGGTATCAAAGAAGAAGACATTATGCCGGCAATTGCTAGAAAAGTAATGCTAATTAGCCAACCCCTAAAATCATATATTTTTATTTTAGTGTGGCCAGTTGAGGCCAAGTCACAACGGATTATCAAGTGACTAGACCAGCAATGAAAGGACAAAGCAGGGTTGCTTCTAAGTAAGCACCGACTGCAAGGGCTTCTGATATAAAGGAAATATTAATGAGATCGTAGGAATCTTCTACTGAACCCTTTGCAACCCATGTTTGGATTGGGAATTTACTAGACTTTTTGGAATGGGGTCACCCGTACTAAAGTGATTCATGTGTATATGATTGCCCAAGATTACGAGTAAAAATGGAAGTATAATGACTTGAGATGTATGATGTTAGGGTATCATGAATACCATGAATATATTATGACGGAGGAAAGTAAACAATGAAGGTATATGAAGAGAGTATAGAAATGGTCAGAAATTGAACAGTATGCTGTAGAAATTTTGTCTGAGGCAAGTACCTTCGCGAAGAACGATAAGTACTGAGAAATTCACGTTGAACTCGACCAATATCTTCCAAAACATCCTTGCTACCATTACCAAGTTCTGTAAGAGAGCTGATAGACATACGTTGTCTTTTGGAAGGTCGAAGAGGCTGGCAACTATCTGAAAGTAGAGGTTAGCATTAAGCCACCGATCGATTATCAAAGGAGAATGATGAAAAAGATACCCTTATTAAGGATACATGATCTGATTGCCAATTATAGGATGCAAGAATTCCTTGGAAATTGAATTAAGGATAGGATATCCATAAATTAAGACAAACCCTGGGGAATGCACAAGGGAGGGCATTAACCCTAATAAAGACGTTGTGAATTCAGATGATATTAGTTGGATTTGCTAAGGCAACAATGACCTGTAAGGATTATAAAAAAAAAGAGTTCTGGAAAGAACATGGATAGAATTATTAGAGTATTGATCAATGACGTTTGGATATACCCTGTACCTAGAAAATACAGGAGGAATGATGAGGACGACCTAAGAAACCTTACAAGGAAAAAGTTAATATACTGAGTTTCAAAATAGAAGTTTGGTAGAGAATGTAAGACACAATAACAATAATGCCAGATGAGGCATGTATGAAACCATGATGAGGTATGGATAGAACCAAAGAAGGTTGAGATTATCCTAGAACAAGAAAGAACTAAGAAAACAAATATCCTAGGTATGATTGAGGGTAACTTTGATAAAGTTCCCACGGGAAGGTGGAAGCAATGACTTATGAAAAAAGACTGATAGTTATATTTTTCTCCTTCAGCAGAGCTTAAGGGAGAATGCTTTCACCCAACAGTCATGAGAATGAGGTAGAAAAATTTGAGTTGGAATGTATCCAGAGAACATGGATTACAAGAAATTATTATTATCAGGAAAGGCCAATGAGGTGGCCGACAGTCTAAGTATAGAGGAATAATTACAAATGTTCATACCAAAGAAACAGAATGATATTTGGAAGGACCTTGAAGGTCATATCGGAGTGGAGGAAATTACATTCCTTCTGATGACTGTGCAAGAATCGACGGTAATAATAGTTTAAGTAAAGATTCGATTCCCGATATCGTCTTAAGCGAACTACACACCTTAGAAGGTCCCGTTTTGAGGCAAACCAGGACCATGATACAAAATTGACGAAGTAAACCATTAAGTTTCCAGTCTTTTATGGAAGATGCATGAGTGATAGTTTCATCAACCGGACATAGCTGCGATGCTTGAAGCTCTTCTGCAATTTTATCTACTTCATGTGATATCTACATCAAGTTCAGGAAGTGCTCCTTATGGATAAGGAATAGTGATTATTCTGTCTCCCTAAAGGATTTGAAACCCGTATGGTTAGCTATTAACGCACTATTTAAACAACAAGCGATGGCGATTCTTCTAAGAAAGTAGATGACAACGTAAAGATAAAGAAAGTGTTGCTATTGATAAGCTAAATGGCATGTTTATGAATGACGAGCAAGTTTATGTTAGTGTACTTCTGCGCAAACAAGATAGCGAATATGAGGTTGACGATTCATGATGCTAAATGTATTCCCGTAGAAAGAATTAAGGGCAGTTGAGCCCGAGATTTGTTGGGCCATATGAGAGTTTAAAAGTGTTCGGAAGATGGCATTCGAGCCAGTTCTACCCCCAAAACTTATAGCATGATCGTAATGTGTTTCATGTGGCAAGGCTATGCCAGTAAAATGCAGATGCTCGATAGATGATAAGAGTACGAGCAGGTAGATATACGACCTGGTCTGACTTACGAAGAACAACCTGTGGAAAATCACGGATAGGAAAGAACAAGTGATGAGAAACAAGGTTGGCAGAAGTAGATTATATTGAATCTAAGTTAAAGGGATCGGCCAGATTCATTTTGGAGAGTTTAAATTGGAATAACGTGATGATTATAGAGTAAATGTGACGGAATACCGATAAGCAGGTACCAAGTGCAAAAGGTGTCTCAATAAAGAGATGAAGGTGAAAGTAAATAACAGAAGTAAATAAGAATCAGATAATAAGAAGGATGTGATTGATAAAGAAAAGACTGGGAAAGCAACTATGGAATATAAAGCAAGGAATGTTATGAATGGATTAATAAACGGGTTTTCTGATGAATTCTTGGGATGACAACCTGATAGTGTTAATATTATAGATATGAAAAAGCTAGTAGCGTGACATGGAATGTCAGTAACAATGGTGTCAAGAGAGAAACTAAGATTTAACCTGAGAGGTTCAAAGATTTTCCAAAAGTAAGTGTTGCTAAGGTTGAACCAGAGTACAGGTCCAGAGAATAGTGGATAAAGCAGCAAGATATATTGACACGTGAGGTTGCGATCAAATAGTATTGGATATAATTATGATTAATTTCTTCTTTGATGAACCTCTATAGTTCAGAGGTAAATTCTGAGTATGATATTTTACAATCATGAAAACTTTCTATAATCCTCTAGAACTCTTTTCTTTTCTTCTCTCTTATTCATCTTCTTTATGAATTGAGACGAACAACCCTTTAAGGAGGGGAGGTACTGCTCCGTGACTATCTGTCTATGTGATAGAAGTCTAAGTGGAATACCATAACTTGTTTAATTGCTTGTCAATTACTAAAGGCTGGCCCCCTTCTGTACTAACTATGCAATATAACAAATGTTCATTGATCATAGTGATCTCTCAATAAATCTTTCCACTTCTCTATATTGATCGAGATTGCGAAGATTAAAGCGATCAGGAAAAGCACAGTACGAGCGAGGTTACCTCCGAATTCTCAGTATGATAGTGATACCAATGTTACTGCAGGTATAAATAAGGATAAGATTGAGTAAAAGCATAACCCGGATAGTGTGTGGTACGAAAAGTAGCAACGTTGATGGAAAAAGGATAAAGTATGGATTGTAGCACTAGAAGATGTGCTGAGAAAGGGTAGAACGACTAAGAATTGACCGGGAAGCTAAAACGTAAACGATAGACAAACAACTCTTTGCTTCCTACCTGATTCCGGGACGGAATCCTTTTAAGGAGGGGAGACTGTAAGAACCCCAAATTTTGGATATAACTAAAACTTTTTATTATGTACTGAGGTAATGGTGAATAGTGATTACGACTACGATGTAACGATTGAGATAATGAATGAATGTAATGGATATGGATTCAAATACATATATGTCATGAAGAATGCTAATGGTTGACAACTTAGGTAAGAATAATCTATCACCTAGGGGAATAAGATATGGCAATTCCAAGCAGGAGAATATTCTCATGTCATCCAGATCGATAACGATTAGTCCAGTGGTTCCGTGAAAGGGTTAAGGAACGCCCGAGAAGGAACAAGGACATTGTCATAAATATAGGGAATAAAGGAAGAATAAAGTATGAATAGGGTTTTTGGTGGAAATGAGAATATTATGAGACGACACTATTGATAAGTGGATTTTATATCCACTTATTTTCCGCTAATTGGACTTAAATTGGTGGTTTTTCCTTAAGTATGTTGTGTCTTTTAATTCATTTTTTTAGTTAATTAAGTTTTTGTGGTGCAGAACTCGCAACTTTAGGTATTGTGGCAATAAAAGACTAAAAACGGTGGATTTCTATCTCAATTTTATCAAGTGAACTGGCTACGAGGAACAAGAATTATCATAAAGAAATTCTGAGTGATATATTCTTAAGGCTGAAACCCCGGTTGGAATTGTTATATTTTTCGTTAAGCGAAAGGAGTCCGGTTTCAGATCCTCCATAGACCGCAGCTTGGGACTTAAGGATTTATTTATATTAAAAAATATTTTTTTTAATTAGAAAATTATATTTATAAATATATAATAATATTATATATTTATTTTTATAATTTCAGAATTAAATTAATTATTTATTAATTAAATATGTTTCGTTGAAATTATAACAAATCACCACCCACCAGTTCAGTTATCCTGTCCGTGTGCAATTTATAGATTATTCACGTACAAGTTGAATTAACCAAAGAAAAAGAAAGAAAAAAAAAAGAATATGATCAAAGCATGCTGTCGGCAAATAAAAAAATAAAAAGAAGAAGAATTCAAGTGTTTCAAACTGTTGTCGGCTGTCTTTGCTGCCTCGCCACTCTCCCACGCGCGCGTGGGAGACACACGCCTTCAGGTTAAAAGGATAGTTCCGCGCGTGGCAAGCACGCGCCAGTCATGCGGCTGGTTTTTCTTTTGCTGAGTGGCCGAGCAGTTGTGGACTGTTGTTGGTGAGGAATGCTTTCGGCTGTGTTTTAATTAGTTGTGCTGTGTTTATTTCTTTTTATTTCTTTTTAATTCTTTTCATTTTTATTTTATTAATTTGGTGTGCTAATTTGTACTATAAATAGGTGTAGTTCTCAAGCTTGTAAAACACACCAATTTAGAGAGTAACAATCATCTTTTGTATTCTCTCTAGTTCTTTGTAATTTTAAGTTTCATTTTTATACACTTTATATTTTTACAAATTTAGTATAAGTGTTATTTTGGTTGAAGAATTTACGGGGATTATTTGGAGTGCTCTTTTCTTTCATTGGAAGCTATTTCGGTTCTACTTTCTAACTCTTGTAATTTCATATTTAATTCATCACAATTTTTAATTTAGTTTTCTTTATTATTATTATTATGTTTTCATTTAATCCCATGATGACGATCCGTTCGATTATGAACTAATCGCCGTCATGGGATTGTAGTGGATTTATTTACGTAATTTAGTAATTCGATGCCTTAATAATTTGTATTATGATAAAAATTCAGATTGCCTAATGTGGTTGCGCTTAATTTATTAGATGCGTAGCTAACGTCTAAATTATTAATTCCTAATGAATGCGAAGGTGGATTTAGGAATTTAGAATTTGCCATGTTAGCATAGGTTCGTAATTGTCATGTACATTTACGATAAGTGGTAGGAATTTGGATCACATCACCCTATGTAGTCATAATAAAGGAATTTATTCATAAACCAATAATTTTTTCAAATCTTATAGACATATAGGGTCTAAGCATAAAAGGTGTCCACGTGACTTCTATCTTTTTAAGTGGATGTTCGTACGGTTTGATATGAGTTATGGTTGAAAGGCGCTTATGTTAGTTTCGTGTTCTCGACTAGCTTTCGTAAATTATAAAAATTACTTTGAAATTAAGGCATCAATTCTAAATGAAATAAATAATGAAATTAGAATCCCATGTTTCTCTCACATATAAATTCTCATTTAATTAAATCAAGTAGTTTGAATTCTTTAATATTATTAATTTAATTAATCAATTAGAAAAATACAACAAAACCCCCATTTTATATTTATTCAAGCAGTTTGTTGTTTAAACATACGTCGTTGCTTAACATTATTTCTGAACAAACACCAAGTCTTCGTGGGATCGAATTTATTATATTACTTGTGACCGCGTACACTTGCGCAGTTAGTTTTCGAACCAACAAGTTTTTGGCGCCGCTGCTGTGGACTTCGGTGTTATTTTCAGAATTTGTGTTGACATCAACGGAGGTTAAACTTAACTGACTTGGATAGTTGTTTTTCTCACGTCGTGTTTTCTTGCTCTGCCAGTATAAGGATCTTAAGTTGTTTATGCGAACACGTTCTCAAACTTTGAAAGCTAAGCTGGAAGAAGAAGAGCTTGAAGCAACAAAAGAGCTTGAAGTAATAGTAGAAGCAACAATGGGCGACAGAGTAGCAGTAGCTACTAAGGCTTTGAAGGACTATTCTCAACCAAAGATCAATGACATCCAATCTAGTATTGTCAGGCCTGCCATTGCAGCTAATTCTTTTGAAATCAAGCCAAGCACAATTCAGATGGTGCAGAACTCAGTTCAGTTTGGGGGAGCTTCAACGGAGGATCCTAATATGCACATCAGGGACTTTATCGAGATTTGTGATACTTTCAAATTCAATGGTGTATCGGATGATGCTATCAAATTGAGACTTTTCCCATTCTCTTTAAGGGACAAGGCAAAGGGCTGGTTACATTCTCTACCAGCCGGTTCCATCACTACTTGAGAGGATCTTGCTCAGAAGTTTCTTACAAAATTCTTCCCCATGGCTAAAACTGCAGCAATAAGGAACGAGCTAACTCAATTTGCACAACAATCTGGTGAATCTTTGTGTGAGGCTTGGGAACGATATAAGGAGATGCTGCGAAAGTGTCCTCATCATGGGATGCTTGATTGGATGGTTATTAATGGTTTCTATAATGGGTTAGGAGCACAGTCAAGACCAATGTTGGATGCAGCATCAGGCGGAGCTCTGTGGGCTAAAAGCTATGATGAAGCTTATGAGCTTATTGAGATGATGGCGGCAAATGAATATCAAAATCCAACCCAGAGACTATCACACGGCAAAATAGCAGGAATTCTGGAAGTTGATACAGCTACAACTATAGCAGCTCAGTTAAAGGCATTGACTATGAAGGTGGACTCATTGACTAACTATGGAGTTCAACAAGTGGCAAGTGTTTGTGAGCTTTGTGCAGGTGCACATGATACAAATCAATGTGCCATATCTAGTGAATCAGTGCAGTTTGTGAGCAATTTTCAGAGATCACAGCAACCAGCTCCAGCCACATATCATCCTAATAACAGAAACCATCCTAATTTCAGCTGGAGCAACAATCAAGGTGGTATTCAACAACCACAACAGCCGTATCAGCAGTTTCAGGGTCAACAATACGGATCGAAGCCATACAATCCTTCCGATTTTCAGCAGCAGTTTGCTCCAAGGCAACAATTTCAACCTCCGGGATTTCAACAACAGTCTCATGGAGGTGTTGGGCAATCTTCTTCTGAAAAATCAGAATTGGAAGAGTTGAGGATGATGTGCAAAAGCCAAGCAATTTCTATCAAGACCTTAGAAAACCAGATTGGTCATATTGCTAATGCCTTGTTGAATAGGCCGCAAGGAACGCTTCCTAGTGACACTGAGGCCAATCCAGGCAAGAGGGATGTCAAAGAACAAGTGAAAGCAGTCACCTTGAGATCTGGAAAGGTTACAAGCAATCAGAATTCAGCAGTTGCAGAGGAAGTTCATGAACAGCAAGCTGAAGAACCTACAGTACCAGAAGTTGAAAAATCTGATGTGGCAGCTGACCTATTGGTCGATGATGCGGAGAAGAGTAACAGTTCTGCTGAAAAATCTACTCTTAAATAGAATACAATGAGCAATCAAATTTACCCACCTTCGCCATATCCCAGAAGACTCCAGAAGCAAAAATTAGACAAGCAGTTTGCCAAATTCCTTGAGGTGTTCAAGAAGTTGCAAATCAATATACCTTTTGCTGAAGCCCTTGAGCAGATGCCGAGCTATTCAAAGTTCATGAAGGGTATTCTATCTCGGAAGCTCAAACTCGAGGATCTGGAAACCGTGGCACTGACGAAAGAATGCAGTGCTGTTCTACAGCAGAAATTGCCTCCGAAGCTAAAGGATCTTGGTAGCTTCACTATTCCATGCACTATTGGTAATCTGTCTTTTGAAAAGTGCTTGTGTGACTTGGGATCTAGCATCAATCTGATGCCATTATCGGTTTTCATGCAACTTGGCTTGCCGGATCCGAAGCCTACCAACATCTCTTTAGAGTTGGCTGATCGATCATTCACATATCCTAGAGGCATAGTGGAGGATGTTTTGGTGGAAGTGGATAAGCTCATCTTCCCAGTTGACTTTGTTATTCTAGATTTTGAGGAGGATAAGAAGATTCCCATTATCTTGGGAAGACCATTCTTAGCTACAGGTCGGACGTTAATTGATGTCCAGAAAGGTGAACTCACAATGAGGGTGCAAGACCAAAACATCACTTTTAATGTGTTCAAAGCAATGAAGCTTCCATCTGAAGAGGAGTGTTTCAAATTTGACTTGGTCGAATCTACAGTTAGAACGGAGCTTGAGCAGATGTTAGTAACAGACCCCTTGGAGAGAGCTTTGATAGGGGATTCTGAGGTGGAAGATGAAGAAGGAGCAGAACAACTTCAGCAATTAAATTTGGCTCCTTGGAAGAGAAGATTTGATATGCCAATTGAGTCTCTTGGATTAGCAGAACTGAAAAATTCTCAGGAGCGTCTAAAGCCATCTATTGAAGAAGCTCCTATACTTGAACTCAAACCATTGCCGGACCACTTGAGGTATGCGTTTCTGGGTGATGCATCTACATTACCTGTTATTATTGCTTCTAATCTGTCAGGGTGCGAGGAAGATAAGCTTTTGCGAATTCTGAGAGAATTCAAATCAGCCATTGGATGGACCATAGCAGATATCAAGGGAATCAGCCCGTCGTATTGCATGCACAAAATTCTGCTAGAGGAAAGAAGTAAACCTACTGTTGAGCATCAGCGAAGACTTAATCCTATTATGAAAGAGGTGGTGAAGAAAGAGATTCTTAAGTGGTTGGATGCTGGTATCATCTATCCTATTTCAGACAGTTCTTGGGTGAGTCCAGTTCAGTGTAGGGATGGCAATTTGTACCGAACCGATTGAAACCCGATCCGTTCTGATCCGATTGGTTCTTACCGAACCCGAACCCGAAGTATTTGGTTTGGGTTTGGTTTTTTTTTAGACCCGAAGTAGTTTCGGTTCGGGTTTGGTTTTTAGCCTAACCGATCCGGACCCGGACCCGAAACCCGAAACCCGAATCGAACCCGGACCCGGACCCGAAACCCGTTTAGACCCGAAAAATTATAACTAATATATTAATTATATATATGTAATAGTATTAATATTTAGGAGAGTGATAGAGTCGGGCCTTGGGTTACTGGGCCTTGGGTTACTGGGTTAGGTAATTAGGTTAACTTAAACAAGTAAAGAAGTAAAGAAATATCTCTCATTCTCTCGCCTCTCATCTCACAGTCTCTCTCAGTCTCACTTCCGCAGGCCGACGTCGACGATCAAGAATAGTAAGTATTTCTGAATCTAAATCTGAATATGTGATTAATATTTCTTAATTTGGATATGTGGTTAAGTATTTCTGAATCTGAATATGTGATTAAGTATGTGTAATATTTCTGAATCTAGAATGTAATTAACCTTCGAATCTAAATTTAATTTTTGTTACCAAAATAGAAAACCCTCGAATCTGTAGTTTAGGGTTATTTGAGTGGACTCAGATTGCTAATATATATCTCAATATCATCATTATAGTTAGCAGGCATGCGCTTCAAAACAGATTGCTAGTTAAATCATTATTGTTGACTGGGAATACTCCGAAACCTGTATTTGCTGCATATATTATTGTTAAATCTGTTTGTGAATGTTTGTGAATCTTAGTATGTGTAATTATGTTTACTTGTTGTTTAAATAGGTTATGTCTTCCCCAACTTCTGAATGTATTCCGGATGAGAGTTCTAAGCCGTCATCAACACCGGAATCAGTACCTAATGAGAGTGGTGATACACCGGAATCAGTACCTAAAAATGCTGATAATGGTAATACAAAACTGAGGAGTGAAGTTTGGAAACATTTCGACAGAAAGACAATTGATGGTGCTATAAAGGCTGTTTGCAAATATTGCAATGACACACTCAGGGGTGATTCACATTCTGGAACAACAAACTTGAAGAAACATTTCAATAAGAAGCATAACAAGGCTCAAGAAGATATCAGGCAAAAACTTTTGACTAGTAATTTCAACAAGCAGCATCCTGAACTGGGTTCTTACAGTTTCAGCCAGGACGCATCGAAGAAAGAGCTTGCAAAAGCCATAATCATGCATGAATATCCCCTTGTTATCGTGGAACATATCAGATTCAGACGGTATTCAAAATCACTTCAACCATTGTTTAAGGTTCCATGTAGAAACACAATAAAAAATGAGATTTTGCATATTTATGAGTTTGAGAAGGAGAAGATATTGAAGTTGGTTCAGAATAATGGGAGTAGAGTTGCTATTAAAACTGATATGTGGACAGCAAGCAACCAAAAGAAAGGATATATGGCTATCACCGCACATTTTGCTGATGATTCGTGGACTTTGCAAAGTCGCATTATGAGGTATATCACTATATCTAAGAGTAAAGTCAGTTTAATGTATATGGCTGTCAATGTTAGTTTAATGTATCTTGATACTTGATAGTTATATGTTAATGTGTCAGTGACAGTTTAATGGATATGTCTTGATACTTGTCAGTTTAATGTTAGTTTTTTTCATTTATTTTAGGTTTATTTATGTGCCTTGTCCACACATTTATAGATGGTGGTAATTTATTTCACATGCGTTGTTCTGCACACATTCTGAATTTAATTGTTAAAGAAGGCTTGGACGTGATAAAACTCCGAGTTGAGAAAATTCGGGATTCTATAGCTTATTGGACTGCAACACCTAAAAGGGAAGAGAAATTTGAAGAAACAGTCCGATTGTGTAAAAATACAAATACTAAGAAACTAGGACTTGATTGTGCAACTAGATGGAATTCTACTTTCATGATGCTTGAAACAACCTTGTTATATAGAGATGTGTTCACTAAATTGGTCCCGAGAGATGCTCAATATAAATGTATACCTTCGATAGAGGAGTGGGAGTTTGCTCAAGAAGTGTGTGGAAGATTGAAATGCTTTTATAAGGCGACTGAAATATTTTCCGGGATAAAATATCCTACTGCCAATCTATGTTTTATTAACATATGTGAGATTCGACTTGCACTAGAAGAATGGCGTAAATGTCCAGTTTTTGTCATTCAAGTAATGGCGGAGAAAATGTTGCTAAAATTTGAAAAGTATTGGCATGTGATGCATGGTGTTGTAGGAGTAGCCGTGGTCTTGGATCCTAGGTACAAAATGGAGGTATTGGAGTTCTATTTTGAAAAGATTTTTGGAAGAGAACGTGGTGAAATAGAAGTTGAAAACATTCGTCACCTTTGTTATACTTTGCTTAAAGAGTATCATCAGAAACTTATTTCAGACAAAGAAGGCATTGGTGAATCGCATCCTTCTTCATTATCTAGTACAGAAAATACATCACAATATGATTTGTTCATTAGTACTAAGAAGCGTAGGAAGGTGGACTATCTAAAATCATAGTTTAATCATTATTTGGAGGAGGATGTCTTGCCGAAGATCGATGGATTTGATGTACTGACTTGGTGGAAGGTGAATTCACCCAAGTATGTAACCTTACAACACATGGCTCGGGATTTTTTAGCTATTCCGGCATCTACTGTTGCTTCGGAATCAGCCTTTAGCACTAGCGGTAGGTTGGTGAGTCCACATCGTAATAGGCTTCATCCCAACACAATAGAAGCCTTAATGTGTGCTCAAAGTTGGTTGTGGGCCGCTGAAATGAAAGGTATATATTTTATTTTTCTGTTTTTACTATAAAAGTACATTTATATATTAAATTCTTATATTGTGAAATTATATATTTTAGGAGAGGCATCTTCTGGCTATGCAACTATATATAAGGATATGGAGTTGGAGGACTCATGTATTACTCGAGAGTTTTAAGGTAATTGCTAACTGTTAACTTTTCAAGACATACTGCTAACTGTTGCCTTCAGGTTTTAGTTATAATTTTTTAAGTAATGTTTTCTTAGGATAATATGCAAACTGTAATTTATGGCCAACAATGTGCAGTGAGACTCTCTGGTCCTGTGAGCTGTGGTCTAAATGTTTTCAGGTTTTAGTTATAATTAGTAATTAATGTCATATATTTGCTCATGAATCATGATCAGTCTATGCTAATTAGTCTCTTTTTTATGTCATGTGCAGTGCAGTGAGACTCTCTAGTCCTGTGGTCTAAGTGCAGTGAGAATCTCTGGTCCTCTGGTCTAAGTGCAATGCTAGCAAATTTGGAACTTGGCAATTGGCAAATGACAATTAGGATATAGAATTATGGATGCTGCAGACCTGCTGTTCAGCCTGTTCCTCTTCCTTACTTGCCAACCAAAATTTGGAGCTTTGCTTATATTTAATATGAATCATGTTTTAAATATTGTTAAAACTTGTATTGGAAGTTAAAACTTGTATCTACATTTTTTAATATTCAATCTGTAATTGTTCTGTAAGTAAATTTTTTTTTCAGAGTTTTCAAGTCCGGTTTAGAACCGAACCGAACCGAAACCCGGCGGTTCGGGTTCGGTTTTAACCAATCGGGTCTGAACCCGGGTTCGGTCGGGTCCGGTTTTTTCCAAATATTTCGGGTTCGGTTCGGGTTTTAGAAAAACCCGAACCGACCGACCCGATTGCCATCCCTAGTTCAGTGTGTGCCCAAGAAAGGAGGCATGACAGTTGTAGCCAAAGAGAAGAATGAGCTCATCCCTACTCGGACGTCACAGGATGGAGAATATGCATGGACTATCGCAAGTTGAACAAGGCCACCAGAAAAGATCATTTTCCTCTTCCATTCATCGATCAAATGCTGGATAGGTTGGCTGGCCATGAGTATTACTGCCTTCTCGATGGTTATTCAGGCTACAATCAGATTTGTATCACCCCAGAAGATCAGGAGAAGACCACATTCACTTGTCCTTTTGGCACTTTTGCTTTTCGACGAGTTTCTTTCGGGCTCTGTGGTGCACCGGCTACCTTTCAGAGATGCATGATGGCCATATTCTCTGACATGATTGGAATAAATGTGGAGGTTTTCATGGATGACTTTTCAGTTTTTGGAACTTCGTATGATGAGTGCTTGCACAACCTGAGTCTAGTGCTGAAAAGATGTGTTGAGACTAATCTGGTGCTCAATTGGGAGAAATGTCACTTCATGGTGCAAGAATGAATCATTCTTGGGCACAAGTTATCCAGTAACGGGCTCGAGGTGGATAAGGCGAAAGTGGAGACTATTGAAAATCTTCCTCCACCAATCTCAGTCAAGGGAATCCGAAGCTTTCTTGGTCATGCAGGTTTCTATCGGCGGTCATTCAAGATTTTTCCAAAATCTCTAAACCTTTATGCAGTTTGTTGGAGAAAGATGTTCCCTTCCGGTTTGATCAAGATTGTTTAGCTGCCTTTGAGCTATTGAAAAAGAAGTTGACAACAGCGCCTGTTATCACAGCACCTGATTGGGGTGAACCTTTCGAGATGATGTGCGACGCTAGTGATTTTGCAGTGGGAGCTGTGCTTGGTCAGCGAAAGAAGAATATTTTTCATGTGGTTTATTATGCTAGTAAAACACTCAGCGATGCACAGCTAAATTACACTACTACAGAGAAAGAGCTTCTGGCAATTGTCTATAGTTTCGAGAAATTCAGAGCCTATTTGCTTGGGACGAAGGTGTTAGTCTACACTGATCATGCAGCCATTAAATATGTAATTTCGAAGAAGGATTCAAAGCCTCGATTGATTCGATGGATTCTTTTGCTTCAAGAATTTGATCGGGAAATCAAGGACAGAAAAGGAACAGAAAATCAGGTGGCAGATCATCTATCACGTTTGAAAGACCACAGTAAGGATTCAAGGGATAAAACCTTAATCAACGAATCTTTTCCAGATGAGCAGCTTTTTGGGGTGCGAGAGGAAGAATCATGGTTTGCTGATATTGTGAACTATCTGGTGAGTAATGTCATTCCCTCAGGATTCTCTTATGCTCAAAGGAAGAAATTTCTGCATGACGTGAAGTGGTATCGTTGGGATGAGCCATTCTTATTTAGACAGGGAGCATATCAGATAATCAGGAGATGTATTCCATATAGTGAGACTGAGGGTGTTCTGCAAGATTGTCATTCTACCACGTATGGGGGTCACTATGGTGGAGAGAAGATAGCTGCCAGAGTACTGCAAGCAGGTTTCTTCTGGCCAACATTGTTCAAAGATGCGCATCACTTTGTACTGAAATGTGATAGGTGTCAACGAGTGGGAAATATTTCCAAAAGGAATGAGATGCCCCTAAACATGATATTGGAAGTGGAAATCTTTGATGTATGGGGAATAGACTTCATGGGACCATTTGTCTCATCGTGCAACAACCAGTACATTCTGCTAGCGGTGGATTATGTGTCTAAATGGGTAGAAGTCAAAGCTCTACCTACAAACGATGCTAAAGTGGTGATAAACTTTCTGCACAAGAATATTTTCACACGCTTTGGAACACCACGAGCAATCATCAGCGATGAAGGGTCTCATTTCTGTAATCGGCAGTTCACCGCACTCATGGCCAAATATCGTGTAACCCATCGTGTTGCCACTGCCTATCATCCCCAAACAAATGGGCAAGCAGAAGTTTCCAATCGGGAAATCAAGCGTATCCTAGAAAAAGTGGTTAATACATCCAGGAAAGATTGGTCGTTGAAATTAGAAGAAGCTGCGTGGGCATACAGGACGGCATACAAGACTCCATTGGGAATGCCGCCATTTCAGTTGGTTTATGGAAAGGCTTGTCATCTTCCAGCTGAGCTAGAGCACAAGGCCTACTGGGCCTTAAAGAAATTAAATTTTGACATGAAAGCTGCAGGTGAAAAGCAAATGCTGCAATTGAATGAACTTGAGGAATTCCGTTCGCAGGCATATGAGAACTCAAAAATGTACAAGGAAAATGTGAAGCGATGGCATGATAGGAAGCTGGTACATAAATCATTTGAACTAGGTCAATCAGTCCTTTTGTACAACTCTAGACTCAAAGTTTTCCCGGGAAAGCTCAAGTCAAGATGGTCGGGTCCATTCACCGTAAAAAATGTTTTTCCGCACGGCGCCGTCGAGATCTATGACAGGTTCCCTGATAAACTGTTTAAAGTGAACGGACAGCGATTGAAACATTACTTCGGTGGTATGGTGAACCGTGAGGAAGTCACCGCTATTCTTGCCTCAACGTGATCAAGCAGCAGAATCGTCAAGCTAGCGACAATAAACAAGCGCTTCATGGGAGGCAACCCATAGGTTTGATGTTTTTATGTGTGGTTTGATTTTGTGTGATTTTGTTCAGTATTATGTCAAGTTTGCAGGTCATTGGTAAGTTACAGGAGCTAGCTTCACAAAAGAAAAATTCTTCTCTCAAGGTAGATTGGCCTCAGTTTGGAGCGCATTTCCACCACTTGATTCACCACCCGAGGAGAGCAGCGATGCCGATAGTTAGGGGAGTTCTCTTTCATCCTTTATCTATACCTTCAATGAGGACATTGAATATTTTAAGTTTGGGGGTGATTTAGGATGTTTTATTAATCGAGTCATAGTATTGCATATAGTTTCATGTAGTTCATAATACACCATGCTAGTTTAATTTCATATAATTCATAATTATTCAAAAAAAAAGAGTGTTTATGAGAGTGTGAGTTTGCAGAGTTGGCCAGGGTGAGCTCTTTAATACTCGAGCAATTAAGTTCTAGGGGACTCAAGCCTAGTGACCAAAGACTTTTCTGGTCTGGGATCCACTAACCTAATGCTCGCTACATGGGTATTATTGTATAAGCCTTTTTTGGTCTCATCCATTGCACGATCAAATAAGCATGTATGTTGTGTATAGTATCATGCGTCTTAGTTGTTAGTAATAAAGCATGAATTCCTGTCTAACTCAAATGATGATGGAGATGTTTCTAGGTTATGAAGTGTCTAGCGTTCATTCTATTTTTAAACTTGTGATTGTCTTGGCGAAGAATAGGTATGGTTTTGATCTAGCGCCAGGAGTAATTCTGATGAGTATTGCACAGACGCACGTTTCTGTACTTGTAAATGTTAATATGCTGGTATTTAATCGATCTCTATTTGGAATTTTCACATTCTCTGAGTCACTCTGCTAAATTGGTTATTGCTTTGCCTATGGGATCCTTGCATCAGTTGCATTCATGCATTTAGTGGTAGTCGAGTCTATTTTCGCTTGAGGACAAGCATCAGTTTAAGTTTGGGGGTGTGATAAGTGGATTTTATATCCACTTATTTTCCGCTAATTGGACCTAAATTGGTGGTTTTTCCTTAAGTATGTTGTGTCTTTTAATTCATTTTTTTGTTAATTAAGTTTTTGTTGTGCAGAACTCGCAACTTTAGGTATTGTGGCAATAAAAGACTAAAAACGGTGGATTTCTATCTCAATTTTATCAAGTGGACTGGCTACGAGGAACTAGAATTATAATAAAGAAATTCTGAGTGATATATTCTTAAGGCTGAAACCCCGGTTGGAATTGTTATATTTTTCGTTAAGCGAAAGGAGTCCGGTTTCAGATCCTCCATAGACCGCAGCTTGGGACTTAAAGATTTATTTATATTAATAAATATTTTTTTAATTAGAAAATTATATATTTATAAATATCTAATAATATTAGATATTTATTTTTATAATTTTGAAATTAAATTAATTATTTATTAATTAAATATGTTTCGTTGAAATTATAACAAATCACCACCCACCAGTTCAGTTGTCCTGTCCGTGTACAATTTATAGATTATTCACGTACAAGTTGAATTAACCAAAGAAAAAGAAAGAAAAAAAAAGAATATGATCAAAGCATGCTGTCGACAAATAAAAAATAAAAAGAAGAAGAATTCAAGTGTTTCAAACTGCTGTCGGCTGTCTGTGCTGCCTCGCCACTCTCCCACGCGCGCGTGGGAGACACGCGCCCGCAGGTTAAAAAGATAGTTCCGCGCATGGCAAGCACGCGCCAGTCATGCGGCTGGTTTTTCTTTTGCTGAGTGGCCGAGCAGTTGTGGACTGTTGTTGGTGAGGAATGCTTTCGGCTGTGTTTTAATTAGTTGTGCAATGTTTAATTCTTTTTAATTCTTTTTATTTTTATTTTATTAATTTTGTGTGCTAATTTGTACTATAAATAGGTGTAGTTCTCAAGCTAGTAAAACACATCAATTTAGAGAGCAACAATCATCTCTTGTATTCTCTCTAGTTCTTTGTAATTTTAAGTTTCATTTTTATACACTTTATATTTTTGCAAATTTAGTATAAGTGTTATTTTGGTTGAAGAATTTACGGGGATTATTTGGAGTGCTCTTTTCTTTCATTGGAAGCTATTTCGGTTCTACTTTCTAACTCTTGTAATTTCATATTTAATTCATCGCAATTTTTAATTTAGTTTTCTTTATTATTATTATGTTTTCATTTAATCCCATGATGACGATCCGTTCGATTATGAACTAATCGTCGTCATGGGATTCTAATGGATTTATTTATGTAATTTAGTAATTCGATGCCTTAATAATTGTTACGACCAAACTCAACACGCAAGTGCACGTGATCTCAAGTAATACAGATAGCAAATAAGATTCGTTCCTACAGGGACTCGTTGTATTGTCTAGTTAATTCACTCACTGATGTATGATTATTATTTGATGCTACGACAGATTAACAATTGGATTTTTGTTTATCACTACAATTACTCTAAGATTTATAACTAATTATCAACTACTTGAACTAAGAATTATGTCGAATTGCTTATGCGAATAAAACATGGGATTTTAACTTCATTAAACAATCCATCTATAGTCTCCACTTCTCTAGCCTTTTCATGTGATTTGTTAATACATGATCGAATACACAAAACTGATATAAGCCAACCTTCGTTGCACAAATACCGTCCTAAATAACATCCACAAATAAGATAGAAATCACTTAGTCTCCCAATTATGCCTAATCTCTATATGTCTATAAAGATTGAAACATAGTGGTTGAAGTACAAGCATTCAATTGATCACATAGTCGTCATAAAACGGTTAGAGTTACGACACTAATTATGAATGATATTCTCATGCATAAACCTATGCTTGCATGGCAAGTTCTAAACTCTTATATCCACTTTCGCTTCAATAAGAATTAACACACAATTACAGGAGTTAGCTACTCTCCTATAACGAATTAAATCAACCATGATAGGATATCACATCAATCACACTATAGACATCGAGAAGATTTAACAAATAGATTTCACCATGGGTTTCAATGTAAACATGATAGAAGAAAACGAATAATGATTGAAATAAATATCAAGGGTTCTAAAGAATACACCCAAACCAAGCATCCACAAACTAGAAAGAATACAAGAATAAATTAAAAACTATCTTCTTCCTTGATTCTTCGTGCTTCAAAACTCCGTAGATAAAATACGTGGTCTCCCCTCTCTCTTTTCTAGGGTTTTTCTTCCTTTAAATAGGCCTCCAGGTGCAAGAAAGTCGTAATGAATTTTTATTTTGACTTCAACTCGAAAAATCAGCAAATCATAATCTAACAGGAATTTTCGTCAGACCATACGGCGCTGCCGCGCCATTTCTGTGTAGGAAGACGGCGCTGCCGCGCCACAGAATTGCCTCAGCGCTGCCGCGCCATCTGCAAGCTCTAACACGGAGCTGCCGCGTCGTGCCTTCTGTTCAGCAAACTGAATTTTTCCCTTTTCTTCATTATAACTCCGATTTGCGCTCCGATTGCTCCGCTTCATTCCTTTAACACCTGTAATTGATATTCCCGCACAATACCCTTAAAAGAGATCAAAAATACCACAACTCGAGTACAAACATTCGTTTTAAGCCAAATGGAAACGTTCTAAGTGAATAAAATATCCACTCATCACACCCCCAAACTTAAACCGATGTTTGTCCTCAAGCATAAACAGACAAATTATTTACAACTAACTATTACCACTTCCGTAGGTGATCACGGTTGCATTTGGCATATGCAACAAGCCCTTTAAACCCCTAAGCAGCCCTAGTGGACGAGTAAGGTCTCGTGAGGGCCTATAGCGAATGTACCCACAAAATCTGATCTATAATGCAACTAACAATGCAACTAACTATATGTATGCAACTACATGAAAAATGCAAGGATCCCCTTTAAACTCACCAAAACCAACTAACAAGCAAATATCTCAAAGAATGCAACAAATCCAAATAGAGCTCGACTAAGTCCCCGTATACTAACCATACACGAACAGAAACGTGCGTGTGTGCGATGCTCATCAGAAATACTCCCAAAACTAGGTCAAAAATCATACATGCTTTCAGTCAGGACAATCACAGGTTTATAACTAGAATAGACTGTAGACACTTCATAACCTAGGAACACCTTCACCCTTATCCAAGGTAGACAGAAACTCATGCTTTATTACTATGACACATAATACTATATACAATACGCATGCTTATTCAACCGTGCAATGAATGAGACCCCAAAAGGCTTATACAATAATACCCATGTAGCGAGTGTTGGGTCAGTGGATCCCAGACTATAAAAGCCTTAGGTCACTAGGACTAAGTCCCCTCGGACTTAATTACTCGAGTATTAAAGAGCTCACTCTGGTTAATTTTGCATTTAACAATTAGATTTTTGACTCTTTTTTTTTTCCTTTTTTTTTTCTTTTTTTTTTCTGATTTTTTTTTCTTTCTTTTCTTTATATGCATTCTGGAATGAGCCTTTCTCATTTCCAACCCTAGACTACTCATATAAATATGAGCCGGCTACTAGCCATTTGACACCTAGCCATTATTAACAAATATTTACAACTAGCATGAAATCCCTGGTTTCCCCCAAACTTAGACTTTAGTGCTCTTACGCCATCAAGGGAATAACGAAAATTCTAAATATAATCAAGCGATTAAATCTCTAAACATCCAACAAGCATGACCCTAACCTAGCCCAAAATCACCCAATGAGTCTGTGTAAAAGTTTTGTTTCTGAACACGCAAGTCAATTTCATAGGCACTATAATTCAACCCTCTTTTCATCATCACCACACTCAACTAGACACCTACCTACCAGTCAGAATTAGCAAGCTCTACGGGATCATGAAAATGCATGCCATGCTCATGCAACTATATGAACATAAATATCACAATAACAGAATGTCCTATATGAAACAAACATAAATAATACGAACATATATGCATGAACTATTACTACTATGCAAAATATATGCAATCTACATGAAACACAATAACACACAAATACTACTATACACTGCTTATCCCCCAAACCACCCCCAAACTTGAAAAATTCAATGTCCGCATTGAATGGAAGTAAATACGAGGGAAAGCAGAAAACATACCTACTCGACGAAACACATGGGTTGCCTCCCACGAAGCGCTGTCGTTAACGTCATTTAGCCAGACGTCACTTCCTCAACTCACGGCGGTTTCAAAAGAATAACCGAACCGTCCTCAACCGAAAGACCATGCGTGCACACGTTGACATGTTTGTTTCCTCCCAACACAACTTTTCTTTCACTCTTCAACTTGATTTTTCCACCCGTCGACTTTTTTGCCTTCTTTTTCTTCCTCACACCTCTAAGGTGCTTATTCGATTCGGACGGCTGAACAACACTCTCTTCTACTTCATCATCGGTCATCCACCTTCTTAACACGTTATCTTGGCATACTTCAAAAATAACAAGTTCATCCACAAGGACATACTTCAAGTGTGGTGGCAGCTTCCCAAGCTTCACCTTCGAGAGATCTTGAATGGAAGAATTATCAATGGAATCACTGATGTGATGCTCGAGCTTGTACACGTCTAACTTTTTGCTCAACAAATGATCAAACTCTTCTGCCTGACCCGTATCAACTATCTCCACACTGAAACACTCCTCATCCTCTGTCAGAAATTTCATGGCTTTGAACACATTAAAGGTGACATTCTGATCTTGCACCCTCATTGTAAGCTCTCCTTTTTGCACATCGATCAAAGTACGACCCGTAGCTAGAAAAGGCCTTCCCAAGATTATGGGAATCTTCTTATCTTCTTCAAAATCTAGAATCACAAAATCGGCAGGAAAGATGAGCTTATCAACCTTCACCAAGACGTCATCTACTATACCCCTCGGATACGTGATCGTCCTATCAGCCAACTGCAAGGAGATGTTTGTTGGCTTTGGCTCCGGAAGACCAAGTTGCATGAAAACTGATAAGGGCATGAGATTAATACTTGCACCCAAATCACACAAGCATTTGCTGAATGAGAGATCTCCAATAGTACATGGAATGGTAAAGCTCCCGAGGTCCTTCAACTTAGGCGACAACTTTTGTTGCAAGATGGCACTACATTCCTCCGTCAAGGCAACGGTCTCTAGCTCCTCAAGTTTCAATTTCTTCGAGAGTATGCCCTTCATAAACTTCGCATAGCTCGGCATTTGCTCAAGAGCCTCCGCAAATGGTATGTTAATCTGAAGCTTCTTGAAGACATCCAAGAACTTAGCAAATTGCTTATCGAACTTTTGCCTTTGAATTCGTTTTGGGTATGGAGGAGGTGGAAACACCTTATCTTCTTCTTCTTTCTGAACATTATCATTCTTACAAGTTATAGGAGTCGAGGGAGTAGCATTAGGTAGCAATTTAGGACCAGATTCGACCCCAGCATCAAAATCAATTTTTTCTTCCAGAAGCTGCGGCGCTGCTGCGCCAGTATTATACTGGGAAACGGCGCTGCCGCGCCGTGCAGTCTGTTCAGATTTTTCACTTTTTTCCTCGGTTGATTTTTCTTTGTTCTGACCTTGTAGAATTCTTCCTGATCGTAATGTTACTGCCTGGACCTGTTCCTTGTGATCTTTCTTGCCTGGATTCATCTCTGTGTCACTCGGAAGCGTTCCTGGTTGACGGTTCAATAATGCATTGGCAAGTTGGCCAATTTGATTCTCTAAAGTTTTCAATGACACCGCCTGACTCTTATACATCATTCGAAGCTCTTCCAATTCAGACTCCTCAGACTGATTCAATGAATTCCCTTGAGATGGTTGAAATCCCGGTGGATTGAATGGTTGCCTTGGAGCATAAGGTGGTGGTTGATAGTTCTGATTATATGGCCTCGCATTGAACTGCTGATTATGGGGTTGCTGAACACCACCCTGATTGTTGCTCCAACTGAAATTAGGATGATTCCGATTGTTGGGATGATAAACATTAGGCACTGGTTGCTGAGCTCTTTGAAAATTACTAACAAATTGTGCAGATTCAGATGAGATAGCACACAGATTCGTGTCATGAGCCCCTGCACACAATTCACACACCATAGCAACCTGGCTAGTCCCATGATTAGAAAGGGAATCTACCTTAATTGTCAACGCCTTGAGTTGAGCAGCAATAGCAGTAGCTGCATCCAAGTCAAGAACTCCAGCCACTTTAGCAGGTGGCAAGCGTTGAGTAGGATTCTGAAACTCATTGGCCGCCATCATTTCAATAAGATTATAGGCATCCTCATAGCTTTTTGCCCATAGCGCACCTCCAGAAGCTGCACCTAACATAGGCCTGGACTGAGCTCCCAACCCGTTATAGAAGTTGCTGATTATCATCCAATCCGGCATCCCATGATGAGGACAACGTGTCAATATCTCCTTGTACCTTTCCCAAGCTTCCCCCAAAGATTCCTGAGGTTGCTGAGCAAATTGAGAAATAGAATTCCGATAAGCTGCTGTCTTCGCCATGGAGAAATACTTCGTCAAGAACTTTTGAGCACAGTCTGCCCATGTTTTAATAGAGCCTGATGGCATAGAATGTAACCAACTCTTGGCTTTATCCCTAAGAGAGAAGGGAAATAGTCTCAATCTGATTGCGTCATCTGTAACTCCGTTGAAATTGAAGGTGTCACAGATCTCAAGGAAGTCCCTAATATGAGCATTGCGATCTTCAGCAGGACTACCCCCAAACTGTACTGTATTCTGAATCATCTGAATGATGTTTGGCTTAAGCTCGAAATTATTAGCCCCAATAGCTGGGCGAACAATACTGGTATGAATATCCTCCACTTTTGGCTGAGAGAATTCACTCAAAGCCTTCGCTGGTTGTGCTTGATCCGCCATTTCTTTTATTGATTCAAGATCGTCTTCTAACCCGATGTTCTCAAAGTCAAGTTTTCTCCTTGCTAGTTCTTCTCTACGTGCTTGAGCTCGTGTACGCATACACTCTCAAAAAGTACTTGAAACTCACCAACAAGAAATTTGGTGAGAAACATCCTAGTCACCGAACTTTAATGACCACTGATGGCAAATACTGAAACTAAACAAACAAAACCGCGTCCCCGGCAGCGGCGCCAAAAACTTGTTACGACCAAACTCAACACGCAAGTGCACGTGATCTCAAGTAATACAGATAGCAAATAAGATTCATTCCTACAGGGACTCGTTGTATTGTCTAGTTAATTCACTCACCGATGTATGATTATTATTCGATGCTACGACAGATTAACAATTGGATTTTTGTTTATCACTACAATTACTCTAAGATTTATAACTAATTATCAACAACTTGAACTAAGAATTATGTCGAATTGCTTATGCGAATAAAACATGGGATTTTAACTTCATTAAACAATCCATCTATAGTCTCCACTTCTCTAGCCTTTTCATGTGATTTGTTAATACCTGATCGAATACACAAAACTGATATAAGCCAACCTTCGTTGCACAAATACCATCCTAAATAACATCCACAAATAAGATAGAAATCACTTAGTCTCCCAATTATGCCTAATCTCTATATGTCTATAAAGATTGAAACATAGTGGTTGAAGTACAAGCATTCAATTGATCACATAGTCGTCATAAAATGGTTAGAGTTACGACACTAATTATAAATGATATTCTCACGCATAAACCTATGCTTGCATGGCAAGTTCTAAACTCTTATATCCACTTTCGCTTCAATAAGAATTAACACACAATTACAGGAGTTAGCTACTCTCCTATAACGAATTAAATCAACCATGATAGGATATCACATCAATCACACTATAGACATCGAGAAGATTTAACAAATAGATTTCATGAATAAATCCGCTAAAACCCCATGACAACGAATTAGTTCATAATCAAACTAATCGTCACCATGGGTTTCAATGTAAACATGATAGAAGAAAACGAATAATGATTGAAATAAATATCAAGGGTTCTAAAGAATACACCCAAACCAAGCATCCACAAACTAGAAAGAATACAAGAATAAATTGAAAACTATCTTCTTCCTTGCTTCTTCGTGCTTCAAAACTCCGTAGATAAAATACGTGGTCTCCCCTCTCTCTCTTCTAGGGTTTTTCTTCCTTTAAATAGGCCTCCAGGTGCAAGAAAGTCGTAATGAATTTTTATTTTGACTTCAACTCGAAAAATCAGCAAATCATAATCTAACAGGAATTTTCGTCAGACCATACGGCGCTGCCGCGCCATTTCTGTGTAGGAAGACGGCGCTGCCGTACCACAGAATTGCCTCAGCGCTGCCGCACCATCTGCAAGCTCTAACACGGCGCTGCCGCGCCGTGCCTTCTGTTCAGCAAACTGAATTTTTCCCTTTTCTTCATTATAACTCCGATTTGCGCTCCGATTGCTCCGCTTCATTCCTTTAACACCTGTAATTGATATTCCTGCACAATACCCTTAAAAGAGATCAAAAATACCACAACTCGAGTACAAACATTCGTTTTAAGCCAAATGGAAACGTTCTAAGTGAATAAAATATCCACTCATCATTAATTTGTATTATGATAAAAATTCAGATTGCCTAATGTGGTTGCGCTTAATTTATTAGATGCGTAGCTAACGTCTAAATTATTAATTACTAATGAATACGAAGGTGGATTTAGGAATTTAGAATTTGCCATGTTAGCATAGGTTCGTAATTGTCATGTACACTTACGATAAGTGGTAGGATTTTGGATCACATCACCCTATGTAGTCATAATAAAGGAATTTATTCATAAACCAATTATGTTTTCAAATCTTATAGACATATAGGGTCTAAGCATAAAAGGTGTCCACGCGACTTCTATCTTTTCAAGTGGATGTTCGTACGGTTTGATATGAGTTAAGGCTGAAAGGCGCTTATGTTAGTTTCGTGTTCCCGACTAGCTTTCGTAAATTATAAAAATTACTTTGAAATTAAGGCATCAATTCTAAATGAAATAAATAATGAAATTAGAATCCCATGTTTCTCTCACATATAAATTCTCATTTAATTAAATCAAGTAGTTGAATTCTTTAATATTATTAATTTAATTAATCAATTAGAAAAATACAACAAAACCCCCCATTTTATATTTATTCAAGCAGTTTGTTGTTTAAACATACGTCGTTGCTTAGCATTATTTCTGAACAAACACCAAGTCTTCGTGGGATCGAATTTATTATATTACTTGTGACCGCGTACACTTGCGCAGTTAGTTTTCGAACCAACAACTATATAGAAGTACCCGGAACAAAATTCCGAGTTCGTATTAGTGATCTAGGGGGCAAAAGAGTGTATGTAAAAGCTGTCAGATTCTGAAAAATAGCACTTTTATTTTCCGCAAGATTTCCCTGGACACTGAAAGACTAAAAGAATTATTGAAGGGATTTAAGGAATATGGATTCGAGAATTATTATGAATGATGGAGAATATTATTATAAATGTTAAGACGGTTTCCGGTAAAACCCTAATTAGAAACGAATGAGTTATTCCTCCGAACGATCAATGAATTGAGCAATAAACGGAAAAAGAAACAAGCAGAAGAAGCAAGATACATGCATGTAGTGGTGGGAAATATCTAGCAAACCAAGTGATGACTCATGTAACTAGCATCCTTAGAAGATCAACCAAGTACTTAGCCATTTCATTCAATCCAACCAAGTAACCAATACTCATCCATTAAGTGATGCAAGCAATGACATCCTACCTTTAATAAAGTGGCTTTATGGACAAGATATTATTTTGGCATAGCAATAATGCATGGGATGAGACCAAACAAGAACAAAGCAAGCAAACACACCATTCTCCCCATTTTTCCATTCCATTCGACTTTCCTTAAAATTCCAAGATCAAAGTCCAAGCTCCCACCATTGTTTGATCTCCAAATTTTTATGGTAGATCTTATATTTCATAAAAATGATACCCTAGAAATTTTAGCCTCAAACACCACTTTTTCCATTTTCAATAAAATCATCAAAATCTAGGGTGAATAGTAACTTTCAAGAACAAATCTTGGTTTTCTTGATTTCTTGGATGATCTAAGCATGGTTTAGGATATACAAGGCTTAGCAAGGTCTTTACACACTCTATGGGAGGTATATCTCACCAAAACCCTAGCTCTTACTTTGAGTTTAATGATGTTCTTGATGAGTTTTTAGATTAGTATGATTATGGTGATGATTAAAGCATGCTTATGTAGTGATTTGTTGAAATAAGAGGATAAAATAGTTTATATGAACGGAAAGGCATTTCTTGGCCTTAGTTCATGGTTAAATAACATGTATATGTTGTTTGGAGTGGAAACTATGATTATTGGAAAGTTTGGAATTTGGAAATATTCGATTTATAGCCGTCGTAATGCCCTATTTTCGATAACCTTAAAGAATTCTTGCATCACAGTAGGGTTAATTGCCCTAACTGGTTATGAAAATAACATGTCCTCGTAGATCTCGAGTCATAGATCGTTTTTGCGAAAGAATCGAAACATTCCGACTTACGGTTTAGGAGTTATGGTCAAATTACTAAAATTGGTTCGGAACCGTAAGTAAAAGTTCGTAACTTCAATTGAACCCTCGTAAAGCATGTTACTCAGTGGCGAATCTTGGTAAATAAATACTAGGGATCATAAGGAAGGTATGAAAGAAAACCACATATCAAACAGATCGTTTTCCGATTTTATAAAAATGTTGGAATCGAAGTTAAACGCGAACGAACCCCTAAAAACCCGCTTGGTTATAACTTTGGTAAAACACTTAGAAAACGAACGATAAAACTCGAGGTATAATCTCGGTTCATAATCGATCGACTTTAGAACTTATACGACTTAAGTATATACCGAGTGTGGGTATGATGACATGTCGTAATAACGAACAAATGTCGGATCGTATCAGTAATAAAAAGAGTTACACTAAAAGGTGTATAACGAGATAATTCGAAAACGTGTTTCGATTTAAGTGAAGTTTATACCTAGACTTTTAAAATGTGTTAAGTGGTTAATCTCGAATGTTCTGATTGTTTTTAGATCATCGAGCAGACCCAGGACACGCTATCTCCACCCACACCCGATTACCAGGCAAGTGTTCAAAACTTTGAACCTGTTGTTGTGATAATATATATGTGATTGCCATTGTACATATGCCATAGCATGCATGCCTATTGTCAAATTATATTATGATACCTGTTCCCTGAATTGATATTGGCTTATAGACTAGATACGAATTATCAGTTATAAGCCGGATTGTTTTGATAAGACCCTTAGCGAAGGGCATATGATATTCATTCTTAAATATAGACCGGGAGTCGGTATTTTGAGATATAGATAGTCGTGGAAACCCGGAGGGATTCCAACGGCAGATTATTAATTATTTTAAGGAATGTTATTATTAAACGTTATTTATATTTCCATAAAGTATCAATTACTTGGAAATATTTCGAGGAATGTTATTCGAGTATTATCTCAGTCGAGAGATATTAAATGAATGTTAGTTTCGAATATTCATTTAGAGTTGATTATTTAATGAATATTATTTTGATATTCATTAGAATGTTATTTATTAAATGAATATTACTTTCAAATATTCATTTAAGGTTTTATGTACTTGATGGATATTATTTTAAAATATTCATTGGAAGTTCTATTTACTTAAGGAATATTATTTCGATTATTCTTTTAAAGTTTTGATTACTAAATGAATATTATTTGGATATTCATTTAGAAGATTATTTATTAAATGAACATTATTTTCAAATATTCATTTAAGGTTTGACTTATTTATTGAATATTATTTTAAATATTTATTGGAGTTTAATTATTTAATGAATATTATTTCGAATATTCATTTAAGGAGGGATTTATTTAGTAAATAATTCCATATATTCATTCGAGGATTACTTACGAGCAATATTATGAGTTAATAATATTCCGCAATTATTATTGAGTTAATAAATATTCGTGGAATATTTATTTAATTTTTTTAAATTCTTTTTAAAATGATTTATATTATTCGGAGATTATCTTTCACCTCTAGATATTTTGTAAAATATTTCGGAGTCTTTTTATGACTATTTTATCAAGGAAAGGTTCCCAACTCTTTATTTTTCATTTAAATCTATCTTAAAAGGATTTAAATGCTCGCTCAAACTTTCATATTATAGGGGAACCTACTTGAGCAATGTTATTTATCTTGTTGACTTCCCGGTCATAAATCTTGTAAAACTATTCGTTTCACTCGCAACTTGGTTGCTGTTTATCAATTGAATCTTTGAGTAACCTTCTCATCATTCGAGGGGTAAGATTATTGAAACAAGATGGTATCCTCTCACAAGCAGCAGCTTGAGAGATATGATGTCGAATTTTCCTTTCCAACTAGATACGACTACTTTGTGGAGTCTTATCAACAAGTATCATACTTGGGGAAAGGGGGACGAACTTTACGTTCAGAGTCAAGAACTTCTTTTCGAACTTGGAGTCGTGTAAGAGGTCGAGTAGCGCCGGTCCATCCCAATTGGCCCAACCGTTGGCCGGGGAGATCTAACAGGGCGGTACACAACTAAATCCGTCAGCTCTTCCTTCTACCGGTAGTAAATCTAAATTGAGTTGTACAATCTGCGACTGATCATCGTAAAGATTGGAACAGTGGGTGCGGTGAATACTCCAGCAAAAGTTCATCATTTAAATTCATTTATTTTCTGCAACATTATCATTGTTGGCAGTATTGGAAAGTATTTATAATTGGAATTGCAATATTTTCCTGCAAGTTCCTCTTCTATGATAAATGATAATATCTTGCTTATCTTCGACATAGCAGATATTCCCACCTATATTTGCATTTTGAGTTACCTTGTAACTTCATCGTTTATGTTATACTGGCATCATTTCCGTAAATGCATGGCATATGGTTTGAAAGAAACTTTTGAACTGTTATATATTATCGTTCAGTTATATATTATCATTGGTGGGCTATTGCTCACCCTTACTTTATTATTATATCACAACAACAGCTAGACCAGATGACTCGCACAAGGTGCACTCGACGCTGACGAGGACAATGAGACTACCAGAGCTGAAGAAGAAGCTAGTGGTAGAATAGATTCATTCTTTCAGTACCAAGTATATGGGCTGGTATGACTTATGAAAATGGATGGCAAAGAGTATGTATTCATATTGAAATTCTTTTGGATTGAAAGAACTCATAACGTGATTAATAAAAATTTGGTAGTTACTCTGATTTCATCTCTGAACTATAACGAGTGTGTTTTATATTGTTGTGTTGGGTCATAAAGATGTAATTTATTTTATGTTGAAGTAAGTTCAAGTATTGTGGACAGAAATGGAGAGCATAACGACCGGATCCCGGACCCTGGATCTGGGGTGTTACACCTTAGTTCTTATTTTTCCTTCTAAGTATCTCATTCATTTTTCTTCCTATCATCAATTATTTATATTTACATTTAAATTAGTATTTGTTCCATCTCATATTTCTCATACTTTTCTCAAATGTTAAAATTATTTTTCTTTTATTTTCTATCATATTATTTTTATGAATAACAGTGCAAGTTGAATAAAATTTAATCCTCATTAAATTTGTATTTCATTTACAACTTTTAGCTTACAGTAATTTTTTTCCCATGACTATTTACATACATAACATCTTTATATAAATAATCAATATTTTTGTTTATGTATATTACTTTTAAATTTATTTTATTTATAACATAATATGCGAAGAGCATTCTATTTTTCGAATATTTTAAATTTAGAAAATCTAACTAAAATAATTGGCATTGAGATGATATTTATTAGTGAAGAGATTCATTACTTGTGGGATGCAGGGAAGGCATTGTTAGTATTGTAAATTTATTAAGATGATGATCTTATATTTGCAATTGAGATTTTTGAGTTTGTAAATATTTTAACTTCAAACGTGTAATAAATTTTCGTAAGAGACATATATATTGATTGTAAATGATGTTAATACTAATATCAATGATTTTGCATCTAAAATATTTGCAAAAATAATTTTCGATGATCGTCGTTAATTAATTATTGCTTATTTTGACATAACAGTTTACATGAATAATTAAAGTGTTATATTCTAAAATTATTATTTTACTATAAGTTGAAATGTTTTGATTATATAAAAATATTATTTTTCCACTTATACATGTTTATTAAATAAATCGAAGAGAACTTAATATTACATTCTAAAAATATAAAATATAACTAAACATAATCTAAAAAGAAGTTATGATCTATGAGAATAATTTTTTTTGCCTAACCCAAAAATTAACACCTAATCAATTGAATTAATTTTAATTAGAATTTCGAAAATATAACTAATGTAAATGAAAATTAATTATTATGAATAAAATTTGTAGTCATTTAAATTATATTATCTTCAAAACTAACTAATTGAAATTTTAATTATATATTTGATAAATGAAAAAAAAATCAATGAATATAAAAGTTAATTATAATAAACACAATAATAATTGCACATTGATTTTTCTGAATAGTATTCAAAAATATATTACTTGTAAATTTATATTCAATTTGTCCCCGTTTCTTCCCCCTTTACTTTTTTTGGATATTTCTCCAAATATTACTTGCCCGTGATCATCACATAATTCATTTTTTTTTTTAAGTTTTCCAATTATCTTTGAAATCATGCATATAGAAGGGTATTATCTAGTGCACTTTATTAGGAAAACATTGTCTTTATCAAATGTAAATTTTAAACTTGACAATTCGTTCATATCGTATACTTTCATGTTTCGTGTACATGAATGTCAAATCCAAACACGACCCATTAAGAATTCGTGTTATTTCGTGTTCCTGTACCTTTATTTCGTGTACATTTCGTATCGTATTTTGTGTAATTCTAAATATAAATAAAAATATAATAAATAAATAAATAAAAATATTTAAATATTAGATTTTTCGGTTAAAGTTTTACAAGTCGATTCTTAAGTGAATAATTCATAATGAGTTAAGTACGGTCAAATTTTGTTACACTTAAATTTTAAACTATATTCTATATTTTTTTTTGTAAAAATTACATATACAACATTTATTTATAATATGTATTTATAATTTTAAATTTTTTAATTAATTATTTATGTTTATCATGTATTTTCGTTTCGTGTCTCGTACTCAAGGCTAAACCCAAAATCAACATTAAATTTATCCATGCAATTTCGTGATCGTGTACCGAAAAAGTAAATACAAACACGTTATTATCGTTTCATTTTCATGTTGTGTTATCGTGTCGTGTACGAAATTGTCGGCTCTAGTAAAATTTCACAAATTTTATATCCGTTCGGAAGATAATTTTTTTAGTCCTCATAATTTAATTATTTTATCTTCTGTATTAATATAAATATTTAATCTTCCGATTAAAATTAATTTTTGATTAGAATGGATACTGCTGCTCTTCAAGTTTATAAGTTCACTTAAAAAAAGACAACGTTTGATTAAAAGTACTATACTTACATATTAATACATTTTACGAAAAAGGAAATTAAATCTTAACTAATATGATTTGATGGTAAGTTAATTTATAGAAAAAAAAAAGTTAATAATAATTATCACAGAAATATTGATTGATAGAAGTTAGCATGATTGATTACTCCAAAGCCCACTCACACTACTGCAGGCTTCTTGACCTTTCACTACAGGGCACAGGCCCAAATCTTAAATTTTGGTGAGATGAAGAAAATTTCTTAAGTTTATGTGTTTAACTGCATCCCGTCTCTAGACTCTTTAATAATCATGATGGACTCTTCATTCCCATTTCAGAAGATGGTTTTATACTCTTTACTGCAGCAGTTGGCTATGAATTTGTAACGGAATAACATGGGTCTAAAACACTTTCATCGTAAATATTTATAAATTTACTGTCAAAATTTGGTGAATTTAACTGAAATTCGTCAAAAATGACAATATATAATCAATGATAGAATCATAAATTTCAGAACACCCGAGGCAAATAAAATTCTATATACAAGCTTCTTGAAATTTACAGGACATAATGTTATGCATCATAACAGAGGAAAAAATAAAAAGGATCGTAGTCGCAGGAATGTAGCAAAACAAATTATTTACAATGTAGTACTTATCATAGGCGACCCCTGGCCATGGCAATGCATATATGGTATGGGCGTATGGGTCAGCTGCTCTATATTGTTAAGGATAATATGTAATGTATCATGTAGGTAAGAGAATGTCGTCTTGATCAGTCCCACCACCACAGTCCATGACCATTGCTGGATAATTTGGAGCAGGAAGAAAGTTCGGATATGCATTATGCACCGTCGACATGGGTGAGGGGTCAGCCGGCCAGGCTTTAAGCTCTTTTCTATTTCTTTTTATCCTCGGATTCCAGTTTTTACTCGTTAAAATTAAAGATTGATATTACGTACCTCAATTATTAACTTTTGTTAGTAAATCGCTGCAATCATAGTTCTTTGTTAATTGGTTTTGCAGGTTAGTTGCTTATTTTTAACATGAATGTTCAATAATTATCACCAGTGGCGGAGTAATTAAGAATCGAGGGTTCTCCTCCTAGTACCCTGGAATTCAATGTAAGAACATATTATATGTACAACATGTGTTGTTAACAAAATCCAGCCAGCCATTGAACCAAAGTGGTCCAAACTGCAGTGTTTGTGATTTTAGAGCAACTCCAAGAGGCACCTTATCCATCCTCTTAAGTTAAATTATAATGAAACTAATGCAAAAACCAACTCCAACAACCTCCTAAAACCTCCCCAAAAACTTAAGAGCTCTTCCACCCTCCTCAATATTAAGAGTCTCTCTCCTTTCCTTATTCCAATATTTAATAATAGATTCCCTCCAGCTGTTTCAATTTGAGAGTCGTGTAGATGACAGTCTTATTTTTGTGCTAATTTTTAATATGAGTGATGTACAGAATGAATGATCTGCAATTTCCCTCTGATTCTTTCACACATTGTACCGTGAAGTCACAGATGTTCAGTTGGTTGCTATACTTTCTCTTGTTCTTTGTATTTTTTTTCCACCAGCTCTCCACTCGCTGTCATTTTCTCCAGTTTGAGTTCTTTGTATTTTTTTCTTCATCTTCTTCGTTGTAAACACCTTGTCTTAAAACAATAAAACATTGATGATAGTAACGTTTAACATTTTCCATACAAGGTCCATAACCTCAAGTTACGAGTGAGTGTTTTTCCATGAAAGTTACGATATACCGTAACTTCAACTTATGGTATACAAGCACCATAACTTCAAGTTATGGGTGTCTTACTTCAATATATTTAAAAAATGAATAAGGAGTAAGTTTAGGAGAATTGTTGGAGAAAATGTTTGATTTATCCTCCTAAATAGTTAAGAGATAATTTCATTATATTATTTATAGGGAGAATGCAAAGATTGGAGTTGCTCTTAGTGACCCAAGAACCCTGTGTTAAATTTAATTTTAAGTACGAAAATGTAAGTTGAACAAAATTATATGCATACTAGACGGTCCTGCTACGGTCTAAGTTCATCGGCTGACAAACCAAATTCCTAATTCAATATTTATCTATATATATATTTGTTATTTTTAAAAAAAAATTGTTGATAGTAATAATTGAACCCAGATTTTGCCATTCCTTCACACACTATTATACCATTAGATCGATTATAAATCATAAACATATTATGTGTGTGGGGTAACTAATAAGAATGAGAAGGATTCTTCACGATCGAAGACCCATTATCGAAGAGGGAAAACGACTAACTAATAAGAAAGAGAAGGATTCTACACCGATCGAAGGATCATCACCACAAAGAAAAGAATAAAGGCGACTAATTAATAAAAAAAGGAAACTTTTTTAGGATTTTAGTTTTAACACATGGTGTGATAGACTCCATTTTTATATAGAGCTACAGACTATCTAAAAAAAATTATATGCATATATTTAGCTTGTACTATGCCAAATACCCAATTATTCATTGAGAGTTTGAGACCGAAATCATGGATTTTCCTTGGCATTTCTAGGTAAATACGTAACAGCTCTTAATTTATATCAACAAAAATGGAGCTAATAATTATATAAAGAATATTATTGAAGTTTAGCGAATGAACTAATGTACTAACTTTCTAAAACTTAAATTATTAAAATTATTTTTAAGGGTTCACCAATAATTTCAGAGTAATGTTCTAAATCAAGAATTGTCATTTTTTTATTAATTATTTTCTCATAAATATCATGAATCTTGCATATGTTAATAATTTAACTAGCAATATGCTCGTGCGAAGCACACGGTGATTTTTTATTTTCTATAATTTAAAAACAGTGTTTAAAATTTAAATGGTTTTTACAAATAGTGCTTTGTAAATATTACATATCAAAAATTAACTTGATTTGTTTTCATTTATATTTTGAGATAGACTAACTTGAAATAGTAAATTGAAAAACGTAAAGAAGTGTTTAAAACTTAAACCAAGCAAGCATTTTATTAAAATTTTCAAACTACGAAAAACCAAACAATCATTCAAGCATAAAAACCAACAGAAAATTAAACAGGGAAAACAGAATCCAAATTCCATAGTAATTGAAAATCTTGAAATAAATTGAAATGATGACATAAGTAGTAATATCGCCTCCACACGTGCAAGCTGTTGTAGCTTCAACAAAGAGGCAGCAAACGCATCATTCACTTTTCCTGTATCAAAGGATTAGAGATGTAAATAAGTTTGCATAAATAGTTTAAATATGACCTAATAAGTGAAGTTTAATGTGTGAATATATGCTGAAATCAGTTGGTAGCAACACTGTACCGTTTTCATCTTCTTTGAGGTGGATTTTGCAGTATCCAGAGTGTTTCCAGAAGTAGCCAGATCAATTATATTCTGAAACGATGATATAGTAAACCATTGAAAATACTTATATAATATAGCAGAAGTATCCAACCAAGTAATAACCATTAGTGATTTTGGACACTTACTCCTGAAAAGCTGGAGTTTGTGAAACCGGCCATAGTTTGCTGAGATGGTGAAGGTTCTGATGGTGAACAATTAGGATTAGGGATGTCTGAAGCATCAGTGACATAGAATAGTTTACTATCAAGCAGAACATTATCAGAGCTTATTTGGACAGTAAAAAATGAAGTCTTTTCTGGTGATTCCACATATTGGTGCTGGATACCCACTGGTTAATCCCATCTGTACAAATCAATAGCCATAGTTTGTATAAGTCTTAGATTTTTAGGCCTAAATAACATGACTGAAAAGAACTCAAATACCTTTTTTGTTTCAACAATAAGATTAGTTGCAGTTCTACCAACTACACGCTTTGTAGCTTTATCCTTGAGAATGAAGTTAAAAGCATCCGTGGAATCTTCAGCTAGCACAACAATCTTGTACTTTCTCAGGAACGGGCATAGCCTTATGACATTCTGAACACTTGTACCTACCCTCTAGTTTGTAAACACTACCATCACAAAGGTACAGCTGTCGTACCACCAGTTATCATTCTGTTCAACAGTAATTGTCTTCACAATGCAGTGATAGAATTTCTGTTGCATATGTATGAAGTTAATCAGTGTTGGAGATAAATAAAACCCAAGATAAATTTATAAACTTCTTATGTCATATGTATTTTCTAACCTTCAATTCTTCAGTGTTTGTTTTCTCACTAAGCTTTTTCAGGGTTATGGTTGAATAACTTGAGCAACTGGAGCTGGAAGTTGAGATGGTTCTACACTCTCAGGAATTTTGCAACCTTCTTCCTCTAGCCTTCAAATATTGTAACAATCCTTTATAAGTTTTCTTTAAGAACAAATATTGTAAAAATGTAGACAACTAAAAATGAATCAAATAGAGCAAAGGAAGTATATATCACACCTTCAGACGGCCTTATCATTAGTTTATATGCATAGCATTCACGCAAAGAAACATACAATCGATGTTTGCTCTCTTCTCCTGGTTCGGAATTTTCATTAACTGGAGGTGCAATTTTCCCAGGTTTGGTCTTCAAAGGAATTTGAGGATGAAAACCATCATCACCAAATGGAAAGAGCATAGGATACTGTAGTTGCATAAAATGCCTATTCGTCTCATGGATCCTTTTCAGTTTCTTGTTCTTTTTCTGTACAACTATATCTTTCCATCCTGGAGAATTTTCAAGGTCACCAACAATTAGAACATCAACCTCATTAGATGGTCCTGTGGCATTGGGTCTTCCAGATGCAGATGAGCTAGACAATAAAGTTAGTTCAAGCTCTTCAAGTTCATTGCCTTGAAAACGATCCCTGGCCATACGGAATCCGTGAACAAACCTTCTACAATTTCTGGATCGGTTGAATCACTTCCGGGAATTGCATTTATCCTGTTCTCAATTTCATTTTGTGTATCATAGACATAGAGCTGACAGTACTTTGGTGTTTCACCATTAACAGGGCATATACTACCTATTAAATGGTAGTTCTGACCACAAAGTTTGAAAGTATAAGGAGCCCTTCCCCTATTAATTTTGTTGTCAATCTTTCCGCCAAGAGATGTAAAAATGCAAACATAGAGTTGTAGATCCTTATATTTTTCTTGTAATGTGTTGTTTTGGGACCCCCTGAAAGCAATTCAGCCAAAAACGGAGGAGGCTGTCTCTCCGAAGGAATTTCAACCTGTCCATTTCGATAACATATTGAGAATGTGGGACTTTAATTCTTTAATGATTTATTGTTTCACTCAGCATTCCACATAACAGCTTTACAATGTGGACAAACTTTGTCTGGCTTACCAAGATCCATATACCCAGACCACATATCTGCAACAATATGAATTTTAGATATGTTTTTCTTCTGATATCCAAAAAAGATCCAAAAATAAAGGTATTAATGTGTGCTACCTTCAGTATGCAGATCGAATTCATGATCTTCAGAACCATTGTAATATTCAGAAAAAACCGCTGAAAGGAAATTTTAAAGAAGTAAACTTGTCAGAATTTACGTTGTTCTATAAGTGCTTAAAAGGACAAAATGGTTTCAAACGCAAAACAGTATACAATCAACATTATCATCATTATCGCCATCTTCATTAGGTAGCTGTGCTACAGTAATGATGAAACAGAGTTGTCATTGCTAAAATACGAAATGAGAATAAGTTATTTTATAAAATTTTAAATGCAGAAATAGAATAACAACATACACTGGTTATCTTGAGAGTTGAATTGTTCATTCTTTTGATCAGCATATTTATCAAAAATTAGCAATATTATGAAGAAGGCCTATCTGATTATAACAAAAATTATCAATATTTTAATCTGTAAGATTTGGATCCTTTACCAGTAAAAGATATATTGTTTACAACAGCTACATCATTAAATGAAGTGAGAAGATTTTTACTTTGCATCTCATCTGATTGATCTAAAATCATTGCTGTGACGGGATTTTGTTGTTCAGAAATACCTGTTTTAAATGTATAGTATAATACAGTAAAAAATTATAATACGTCATATTACGAAATAGGATCTAACATGACAACCTTTTAAGTATTACAATAAGTTATGTTAAATACATACTTGGTCTAAATTGCGTTCTTATCGTAGATGCTGGTAACTGAAAGAAATTGTAGCTTGTTTGGTTAACATGGATCTTGTTTGATGTAGAATTGTTGAATGTAACATTTGTAATACCTAAATTCAAGTGTTGCAAAAACATACAAAACATAGTAAAATAACAGCAACGTTTAGAAAAAACATATGCAAAGGATAATAAGGTGAATTGATAAAATTAGAATACTACCATAAAGTTCTACATTCTTCAATTTCTTTGCTGAAGGTGAACTAAATTCATGATTAGCAGAACCTATTGGATCGTATCATGATTAAAACATATTGTTAGGAATAATACTAAAAAAGATACATGAATAATAATAAAGTTGTTGCAATCATACTTCAATTTAATTGCGATTGTATGGAAGATGGTGGCAACTGGAAAACATTACGACTAAACTGGGTTGTAAGAACCTTCCGTGTTTTGGGGAGAGTGCTTTTTATATTTGTAACACCTAAAGATCAACATCGAGGAATTCTATATTAAATGCTTCAACTTACTTTTAACAATTTAATATAAAAAAACATGTTTTGATGGACAATACCTGAGAAGTTGAAATTGGACAATGTCCTGGCTGAAGGTGAAGTAGATTCAAAAATCTGGTAACCTTTGCAAAAGGAAAAATTGAAACATCAGTCGTAACTAAATATGGTTTCCACCATAACATCAGTTTTTTTATTATTAATAATTGTATAATACCGATGGAATTATCAGATCCATTCAAATGAACATTGGATAATCTTGTTGTCTGAGGTGTTTGAAAGCCTGCACTCCTATGCAGCTCATTTTCAACATCATTTGAAATACCAGATTTATATGTTGGAGAAATGTTTGATAAAGTTCGAACTTGATTATTATTTTTCTGATTTGGATCAAGATTCTCCATATGAGTTCCAGTCAAAGAATTATATACGCTTTTAATGGCATTCTTATCAACAGGATTGGAATGACTTTTTAACCCTGAAATAATGAGGTTAGTTTAAAAAATAAGCTTGTTATAACAGACTCAAACGATTAAAAGCAAACATGGTTTTACAATTATACCATGCCTCGGTGAACTTGGAGATAAATGATTAGACAAAGGAGAGACCAATGAACCTGAAGCAGAATAAATAACCTGAGATAAATTTAATTATTTAAATAACAGTGAAGAAATTGTATAACAATGATGAGGTACTTACTTGGTATGGATGATAAATTAGACCCAAAAGTATCTGTCAAAAGAATCATTGTAAAATACACATCATATAAACAGCAACACTAATACAATGTACAAAAGAGGTAACAACTTAAACTTATACTTAACTTGTTGACGTAGGATTTGTAGAAAACGGGGTTGAATAAATTCTTGGGTTAAATCTTGCAAACTCAAAACAAATCTTACAATTATAACGCAAGCAGACTTAGACGAACATTTGTTGAACACGTAAACCCTCAATAAAACATAAAGAAACAATAACGCAAACAATGCAAAAGATACATAAAGGAACACTTGGTGAGTATGCATGTGTCGTTTTTGGTTTAAATTTTTCCATGTTTGGAACATTCTCAATATCTAATATCAAGAATTTCTTTTACGTAAATCATATCAACACTAAAAACACTAAAAATGTATTCAAATGAATTAAAATATTGAAATAACTCAACGCTACTCACTCTGATTATACGAAGTTTTATTCTGCAGGTTTGGATGGACATTCTCAGAATCCTCATTATTCGAGAAAACAATTGATTTCTGACTGGCAAACTTCTCTATAGGATTCCATCGACGTTTGGGTACTGGAATTCATCGTTCAAAACAAATGAAGAGAACAATATAGAGAAACATAGTTATATACGTAAATGTTATATTTTAAAACACAATCATTGTTGGCATACTTACAATGTTTTGGTACATTAGGAGATAACTGATTAAGAACATAACCTCGTTTTAAACCTGTAAAAAAACATCACATATGGATATAACAACAAACAATAATACAAATTGGTATGACAGTCCCACAATAATTACCAGATTGACGTGCAGAGGAAGAAGATTGTTTTGAATTATCATCCGTATGTGATCAAACAGTTTAGAAGTAGTGAAACCTATAAACCAAGAATAAATCAATAACTTAGTCCACGCTAGAAAACCAAGGTTGGATGTTCTTGAATAACTGATCCATAAAAGATATGAGCTGTGACTTGCAACAATTCTGCCTTATTTTGAGGTAGGTTTAAAATTTGAAATCACATCCTACGTATAAGAGAAGAGAAAAGTTTGTTATACATGGAAACGGGTTTTAATCGGGTGAATAGTAGTAATTGGATCATGGATAGTTGCCCATTAACCCATTTAGCAAAGTGTATTTACAGGAATAGCCTCAAATTAGAGTCATTATAGTAAATTCATTGGAAATCTACACTAGCAGGAATTTAGTTATATTGATATGAAGGGTTAAGGAGCAAAAACATCCCTGTAATATATGTGTTGGAATATATACATTCTTGTATTAAAATGACCAAATACACCCCTTTATTTTATTTTAGGGTACAAAAAGATCCTTCTAGTAAATTTTTTCTTAACCATGGTTAAAAATTAATTTTGAATTAACAATATTTAATATTACTAATTTCATTAATGTATTATTGCTTCTAAACTTTAGAAGGTTTTTTTGCTCATAATTTGAAATTTAAAAAAACATGAAATTAAAATCATATTTCATGTTAATATATACTCCTTATGTTTCCTTTTAAAATCGCTTGAATTTTTTTCACGTAATTTGTAAATTAAAATTTTGATTGTATATATATTTTTATTCACAAAAAAAAATATTTTGAAAAAAAAAATATTTACTATGCAATCAAAACTCATTAAAGTACCTGCCAAAAGTCAAGCAACTATTAAAAAGAAATAAAGGAATATATATATAGAGCCTTAAACTACTACAAACCAACTTATTATGATAATAAAAAATCTATAATATTTTGGTAATTATCCACAATTTTAAAATTATTTCCTTATCATACAATACTGTACTATCAACAAAAATAACTTCTACGATTTAGAGTATTCTCATTTAATTCATTAAGTACGATATAAAGGTGTAATCTAAAAATTAATCGTCAATTTATTACCAAAAAATCACCATTTTTTTTGTCATTTTCGAAAGAAACAAACAGGATTGTAAAATAAGGGAAAATATTTATTATATATGTATATGCATGTATCATATAATATATTTGTATAATATTTAAATGGATGGCTGAGAGTTTATAAAATATAAAAAATTAGTAGAGATGATTAGTTTCTAATTTTTATTATAAGAGTGGTTCGTATTTGAGCAATGTGTGTGTGTGTGTATATATATATATATATATATATATATATATATATATATATATATATATCTTCTAAATATACCGAAAATATATTTAATCTTATTTTAGTTTATCTTATTATGATTATCTAAAAATTAATTTTATTTTAAGTATATATGTTTTATATATATTAACATAAAATAAATTTAAATAGCAAGTTTTTTAAATTCCAAATTGGGAGTAAAAAGCCTTTATTAAATTAATAATACTACTTATATTAAATGTTTTTAATTACAAATTATTTTCTAACCATGGTTAACAAAAAACTACTCCCTCTGTCCCAACCAATTGTTTACACTTTCCTTTTTGGGACGTCCCAACCAATTCTTTACGTTTCCTAAAATAGTAAGTTTTAACACTATTACACCCACTACTTCCCTTATTTTAACAATACTTTACACTATTACAACCACTACTTCACTTATTTTAATAATAAAATCACTATTACACCCACTACTTCACTTATTTTAACAATAAAATCACTATTACACCCACTACTTCACTTATCTTAATCTTAATTCTTGATCTCCGTGTTAAAAGCAAACGATAACAAATCGTTGGGACGGAGGGAGTAACTAGAAGGGTGTTTTTGAACCGTAAACTTAAAATAAAGGGATGTATTTGAACAATTAAGATTTTTGAACGAATTAACTGGAACACTCGTCGTAAAACTTGCATAACAGATTCCTGATGTCCTGCTGTCACCAGGTGCCTTAACCCAACTGACTCCCACAAATCAACTACAAAATGCACTCAAACAGAACATGATTATCAGTTTCCTCGTACGTTTGACACCAAGAGCAAAACCTATTAATATCAACATGTTTTGTCACCAGAGCTGCAGCTGTAGGTAAACACTTACAACACGATCGCCATAAAAAATTAACAACCTTTCCTGGTAATCTCAACTGCCATAACTTACTCCAGAATCTTCTATCTGGACACTCCCTTTCCCCCTCAACTTCCTATAACAACTTCGCACTAAAAAGTCTCCTTTATCTTCAAATAGCCAAACCTAGGAATCCATTCTACTGCCATGTGATATAGGAACTTGCTTGATAAGCTCTCTATCTCTTTCATTACATATATCAAGCAAGATTTCGTCATCCCATTCCCTCTGATTTTCAGCAAAGAAACCACTTACAGTCACATGTTTCAACTCCTCAGGCATTTCAGTTGACATATACCCATTCTCCACACAAGGCAACCATGGTACATGCCATACTTTTGTGCATTGCCCATCCCCAATACGACGTCTACATCCTTGTTTAACCACATCCTGAGCTTTGAGAATGCTTCTCCACACATAGCTAGGATTTGTACCAATTCGAGCACTTAAAAAATCTGAATTAGGATAGTACCTTGCACGCATCAGATTTGTTACTAAAGGATTTGAATTATTTATAAGCCTCCAAGCTTGCTTAGCCAACATAGCTATATTAAAACTCCTCAGCTTTTTAAACCCCAACCCCCCATCCTCCTTCACATTACATAACTTATCCCACGACATCCATTTAATTCCCCTGTTTGATTGACCATTTCCCCACCAATACGCGTTCATCTTTCTTTCAATATTTTCACAGACTTCCACAGGTATAAGGAACATGTTCATCCAAAAATTTGGGATAACTTGAGCAGCCGTTTTCAACAACGTCACTTTACCTGCTTTAGAAATATGTTGATTCCGCCACCCCTGAAGCTTTTGATCAATTCTCTCAGCAAGAAAAAAAAAGTCGCAGCCTTCCTTCGACCTATACACATAGGCATACCCAGATATTTTCCAGGACTTTGAATTTCATTAACTCCCAATTCCTGACACACATCCTTCCTATTCTCTTCACTTGTATTCGGAGAAAAAGTCACAATCGACTTGGCCTTATTAACAATTTGTCCCGAGACCTCTTCATATCGAAGTAAAATTCTTTTCATAACATTTGCTTCAGATTTTACCGCTCTAAAGAAAAAGTAGCAATCGTCAGCAAATAATAAGTAGGATATAAAAGGTGCACCTCTTGCTATAGAACATCCATGCAATAAACCAGCCTCCTCGTTTCTGCGAATAATAGAGCTTAAACCTTCAACGCATAAAATGTAAATATAAGGGGATATCGGATCCCCTTGTCTCACCCCACACTACGGTCTCACCTCTCCAAAAACAGCACCATTATGAACAAAACTATACGAAACTGATGTAACAAGGCTCATAATTCTGTTTCGCCATGTCTCGTTAAAACCAAATTTCTGCATCATATTTTCAATAAACCCCCACTCCAATCTGTCGTAAGCTTTAGAAATATCAATTTTTAGTCCAGCCACCCCCTTCCTTCCTTGTGTGAGCCGTTTCATGTAATGATTTACCTCAAAAGCAATTAACGCATTATCAGTTAGCAACCTTCTTTCTATGAACGCGCTCTGCTTATCTGATATCAACGTTCCCAAGCAAGGTTTGAGCCTGTTAGCCATTACTTTTGATACAATTCTGACCAAGAATCTTAATATGAATCATAAAAATCTTTTTTGATACCTGTAACCTCTAACATTACTTTTTGTTTTTTGGCAAAGAAAGATAAAATCATGCATGTAATAAGGAAAAAAAGGCACTTCATCTAACACAAAAGGAAAAGAAGAAAAGAGGAAGACACTACTGGAAAACAAACGAAAGAACCATAAGACGTAAACGCAACGGAGATCTAGGAAAGAAACCAGATAAATTTGCCTGTAACCAGAAAAACCTACATAGATGGCAAGAAACGTCAAATTTACGCATTCCTTTTGAAGTTTGGTTTATTATTCCAAACGAGAAGATGGCGTGAAAAATCAGATGAACGAATAATGAGGCACTTTGGATGCATTTAAATATTAATATAACTATAATCAAATAGTAATCATAATTTAGAGAAAAAAAAAAAGTACAGTAGTTAATAACATTATTCAACTTGTTCAAGTCCCAAGTGAGATCCGATATAATTTGGAAAAAAAAAAAGTGAGATCCGAAATTTGCTCTGGAGCAGTGGTCTAATGTCGATGGACTTCGCTGTTCACGAGCTACCCTTTTTCTTAGGGTTTTTCCAGCCCCTTTTATGTTTTCCTCTCTATAAAATAAGAAAATCCTTGCGTGTTGCACTCTTCGTTCTTATTTTATTTTAATTAATTAATATTAAATAGAAATACCCACACTGCCCGATGATTAATTGGAAACTAAAGAATGAAAACTTGACACATAGTACATCATTTAAATCAAGATAATGCCATTGCTTCACTTAAAAAAGCAAGGACAGTAGTACTGATGAGATTAGGTTTACTAAATTGAATGTTAAATCAATAAATCACAACGAAATTAAGTTTGTGCATATAATCATGTTATGTAGGTGGTGAGATCAGATGAGCATGTGAATATGATGCACGACAACTATGGAATTGCTACTGTTTATATGCTCAGTATTCAGTAACTTCGAAGACACATCACATGGAGGCAAGGCAAGCCTTTTTCCCCACCACATCAAACTTCATATTAATATACTAATATTTAATATTTATGCGTGTGTGTGACAGATAAGCTATTTATTCTTTGCATAGAACAGGGCCACACATGTCTGATGTTATTCATGTTGTGCCAATTTACATATTCGATCATTGTCATGACAAAGCTATAATTATGGAGAGAGATGTCAAGCAAAATCTGTACAAAATTCGATTCAATCACTTCGAAGTTTTTTAAAAGAGCAGTATTAGAGGTATCAAAAATTTGTTACCAAATGACATGACACTAAATATTTGGCATTTTGAAATATTTTAATTGGTTGGTCCTGGTCCTGGCAAGCCCATTATAATTATAACCAATCACAATAATGTCAAATCATTTGATAACGATTTTTGATACCTAATTTGATACTTCTAACATTTTTCTTTTTAAAATTGATCAAACATTTGTAAGAAGTTTTCGTTCGTCACTAGATTAAGAACTTATGGACATATCCTTGTCTCCCATTTTATGAATTACTCCATAGTTTACCAAAATTGACAATATATTCTAACAACTTTTTCTTTCTTCCTTTCAACTTAATTTTTTCTTGCTAAGCTTCTTCCTTTCATTCAACTTCTTGATAAACATTCTCATTTCTTTCCTCATCACCTTAATACTAACTAAAAGATCCCAACTTCAATCAGTTCACTACCAAATCACAATGAGATCTCAGCACTTTTACACTTTTTAAGAAAACAAATGGGAAACAGATGGGATATATTGCTCAAGATTTTACTTGGTCTAATTTCATATTATAGCCGGGACACTTGCCCACCTATAGTCTAACCGACAAAAATTAGTGTAATGTACTACTGCTACTACATTAAAATCTAAAGACAAGATGATAATTAAAGGCGACCTCAAGGCCAATTACAAGCACCGACTTTCTTCTACTCCTCCGTCGTAATTATTATGATTGATTAACATATAATTTGTGGACTACTTTTCTTCTCAACATTAGTACTCCCTCTGTAGCATGTAATACTTTACATTTGCGGACCAATTTTCGACACGAATTTTAAGGTGCATTTTAAGGATAGTTCTATAATTTATTTTTGATATTTTCTTTTTTTTTGTATAAAAATAGAACAATCCTACTTTTATACAAAAAAAGAAAATATCAAATAAAGTTATAGAACTATCCATAAAATGCGTCATAAAATGCGTGTTAGATACGCAATTTTTTATGTAAAGAAATGGATGGGACGGAGAGAGTATTACTTTGACGTGATCGGATGATTCAATAATAAAAATTTAAAAATTTACTTTTCTTCTCAACAAATAGTATTATTTTGACGTGATTAGATAATTCAGTTGTATTCTAAAAGGTGGTAATTAATCGGGATTAATCGATTAATCGTCGATTAATCGCTGTTCGTTGCCTTTCTTAATCAGAATTAGTTGGAATTAATCGATTTTAATCATCAATTAATCGATGTTCGGTATCTCTATCGATTAAGTCCGATTTCTGTTTTTTACAATACTGTAATTGAGTAATAAAAACTTAAAGATTTATGATTATGGATCTTGAATTTGAAACTCGTTTATCTGAAAACTTATTAAATTCAAATCTCGATTATACAAAATTTATTTGACCATTACGAAAAGACATTGATTTAGACTTGAATTTTTTAAAAATAGCAATCGAATCAACTAACCAAAATGCGGAACATTTTAGTCTTTTAAAAAAAAGGAAAATACTAGGTACCCCAAATTGGTTTCCAAAAAATTTTCAAAATGCCAAGTGTAGCAATTCAATTGATTATAATAATAATGGACCCCCCTGCATTCACACCAACCATCGAATCAAAAATTTTCAATGTAAGCTTTGTCACATCATTTGGAAGTAATTTTTGTGTACCAATTTGGGATACATAGCATTACTCGTAAAGGAAAGGAAGAAAATGTACAAAACATTTTAACTATCAGTAAAAGCTCTGTCTTTTTACATAAACCTGTAATAAATCACAGCAATTGCTGGCAGCGAGGCTCTGTGCAACAGGTTCCGGATTCAAAAAAGCGTAGTTTAAGTAACAAAAATACTAGACTGTAATTTAGCAAAAAGAAATAAATAATAATAATAAATAAAATACTAGACTGTAGATTTGAATAATTTAAGGAATCCAAGCAGCTTGGTCTTATTTGCTGGCCACTGCTGTTACAGACTTGCATTAGGTACTGAGTTAACAAGTGTAACCTCTTTTTTCAATTTTCTGCTTTCTTTCTTTTGAAATTTCTTCCCTCCTTACACAACAAAGTTTGTGAAAGGTAGCAACTTTACACTAAAATCTTCCCCAATGGTGACCAACTCAGTCACTAAATTAGTGTATTTCTTGAGCTTAGTGTTAGTTTTAGGTGCCCAGTTGATCCAATCTTCTGTTACTTATGATAAAAGGGCAATCATCATTAATGGCCATAGAAGAATCCTCCTCTCTGGCTCTATACATTATCCAAGAAGTACCCCTGAAGTATGTACACACTTCATTCTATCTATATATACATACATGTTTAAGTATATGCATTTGTAAATTGAGATTTTTGGTGTTTTCTTGACTTTATTGATAATGTTGATGTGTTTGAACTGGGTGTGTTTTAGATGTGGGAAGATCTTATATTGAAGGCTAAAAATGGAGGGTTGGATGTTATTGATACCTATGTTTTTTGGAATGTTCATGAACCTTCTCCTGGCAATGTGAGTGTTTTAGATCATAATTCTTGTTTTTTATTACATGATTTTATGTATGTTTACTTTAGTTGCTTTATTAAAGAGAGATTAATGGTGTTTGTGATTTTTTTTAGTATGATTTTAAGGGAAGATTTGATATTGTGAGGTTTATAAAAACAGTGCAAAAAGTTGGGCTCTATGTGCATCTCCGAATTGGACCTTATGTTTGTGCTGAATGGAATTTTGGGTATTTATCTTTTGGAGATCTATCATTTTCGTACTCTTTGTGTTTCTTCTATCGCTATTCAGATTTTAGCAAGGTGATTTAATTGGTCTTTCTTTCTTTTGGGATGCAGGGGGTTTCCTGTATGGTTGAAGTATGTCCCTGGCATTAGCTTCAGAACAGATAATGGACCATTCAAGGTTTCGAATCCTATCTGTATAGTAACTAATATGTTCCTGTCTATTTATTGTACATGGCTGCAAAGTTTGAATTTTAATTGCTTTGAAGGCTGCAATGCAAGGGTTCACCCAAAAAATTGTTCAGATGATGAAGAGTGAAAGACTTTTTGAATCACAGGGAGGGCCTATAATCTTATCTCAGGTTTGAGTCATTATACTATCTAAGAATATGAAGTGGCATATGTATATGTTTTTGGTTGCAGTAATAGATATAATATAACTAAGGTTAGCTGTTTGATAATGATTGTGAAGATCGAGAATGAGTACGGTGCAGAAAGAAATGCACTAGGTGCTGCTGGTGGATCATACATAAACTGGGCCGCGAAGATGGCTCTTGGACTTGATACAGGAGTGCCTTGGGTGATGTGCAAGGAAGATGATGCACCTGACCCAATTGTAAGTGTCCGTGATGCTGACTACATCCAATATGTGTTTTCTTACTATTGTTCTGATCATCTGCAGTCAATAGATAGTCCGTTTATTGCGTTCTATTGCACATCAAAAACAAAACCAGGGAAATTCAAGTGCTTCTATCTCTGTTGAGTAAATATGTTGCTATTTCCTGCTAGTACTAAGTAGTCTAACTTTGGATCTGATATGTGATGTTTGATTCGTGTTTTCAATTATATCTTCAATGTAGATAAATGCCTGCAACGGATTTTACTGCGACGCATTTTCACCAAACAAACCTTACAAGCCCAAGATGTGGACAGAGGCTTGGAGCGGTTGGTAAGCTTAATATATAAAAATATTGTGTTAAATGTAATGCATAAGATGCAATTTTACTCCTGTAGTTTCTTACGTCTCATGTATTAATCGAAAAGGTTCACCGAGTTTGGTGGTCCAATCTACAAACGACCAGTTCAAGATTTGGCATTTGCTGTGACTCGTTTCATGCTTAAGGGTGGATCATACGTCAATTACTACATGGTTAGCTCCTCTGCATGGTTATGCTCCTTATCTTAATGATAACTCCCAAAACCGTCTTCTAATGCTTACTGCTGCTCCTTACAGTTCCATGGGGGTACCAACTTTGGTCGCAGTGCTGGTGGTCCCTTTATCACGACTAGCTATGACTATGATGCTCCAATTGATGAATATGGTGACTCTTCCCCTTGTCATTGTAGTTATTTAATTATCATCGAAGTATTGAGGAAATTTCATAGATGATCAGACATTCAAAAATGTTATGTGATACTTGAATGACCATCCCTACTTGTTTCTTTTGGATGTTGTCTGAATTAAACTTTTGTTATTTTTCGCACATACTTGTCATTTTTTCAGATCAAAGAAAAGAACCATCAGACAAGTAGACATTGTTCCCAGTTTTTTTACAAAGCTCAGTTCTTCTTCCAAAATTTCCTTGTTCCCATTTGCTCTTCCTCTCTACCCCACAATTGTGTTCTATTTTTTCTGAATTTAATTATTTACTTAAATTAATATACTAGGTGCATCATATTATAACAATGAGTTTATTTCCTCAACTTGTAATAATTTCATACCTAAGTTACGTATAAATTTAAAAAATTTCCTAATTATATATAGAAACACATTCATAGTGTGTGTGCTTGTACTGCTTAACATCAATGCTTTAAAAACCTATTCTCATGCATACTTTCACTGTCTTCAGGTTTGATCAGGGAACCAAAGTATGGCCACCTAAAGGAACTTCACAAGGCTATCAAACTAAGTGAACATGCTCTGGTTTCTTCAGATCCTAATGTTATATCTATCGGAGAATATCAGCAGGTTTTTCATTTAAAAATATTTTTCCCTCGCATAGTTATTTGCGCATTAACATCAAGAAAGCAGTTTACCACTTACTAAATCAAGCATCACGTTCCAGGCCCATGTGTTCTCTGGTGATCATGGACATTGTGCGGCTTTTCTCACAAACATCGATAACAACTCTGCTGCAAGGGTGAAATTTAATAATAGGCATTATAATTTGCCTCCTTGGTCTGTCAGCATCCTCCCTGATTGCAGAAATGTGGTCTTCAACACTGCTAAAGTAAGTGGAAGTTCAAATAGGTTTCTCTGCAGTCTATTTATATTAATTTAGGTCTTTTGGGCCATGTTCTGCTATTTTGAGCAATGTTTCCAAAATTTCCTTTCCTCATATAAAGTACTAAATGTGTGATTTTTCCTGATCTTTAAGGTTAAAAGTCAAACATCACGGATACATATGCAGCCAACCAGTTCTTTCTTGCACTCTTGGCAGACTTTTGATGAAGATATAATGTCATTAAGTAAAAGTTCCACATTCACAGTGACAGGGCTTCTGGAACAGCTAAATGTTACTAGAGATAACAGTGATTACTTGTGGTACATGACAAGGTGCGTCTCTTCTGATGTACAAACCCATACTATCAGAAGTTAAATATTGCATAAGGCAAGAAAGTATGGGTTAACATTCTTGGCCTTATGCAATATTTGCTTATTTTACCAACTTTAATAAATGGTCCTTAGCTCAAATTAATGCAGCTCCACCAGAAGCTAAATAAACTGCTCCTGAAAAATGCTATATTAAGAGCTTTTTTTGCCCTTTTAAGTTCTAAAACATGCTGAGAAAAATTTTACTCATCAGTTTACTTACAAAAATACATCAAAAATGAAAGATATATCGTTAAGAGAAATAATTTGGGGAACTCTTTTATTTCCATAAAAAAAATTCAGCATTTCGGCAATTTTGACGTTCTGTGGACCTACCCAACACTTTTCTCAAAGTTCACTTGGTCTGTTTGATTTTTTGAAAACCTCATTCAGATCAAATATTTTGGGTACTTTCTGTTTTATTAAGATTTATCGTTAGGGGGGCACATGACTCTATACTTGTTTCTGACTCATATTTCCGTCCACTACCAGCATTGACGTCCATTCATCAGAATCATTTCTTCGAGGAGGACAAAAGCCCACTCTCGTTGTGGAGTCAAGAGGTCATGCAGTACATGTCTTTGTCAATGGGCAGTACTCAGGTATGTTTTTACCACTGCATCGTCTTGGTTCATGTCAAAGAGTTGTTGGGAGTTGTTGTAATAGTAGATGGTTGTTGGGGTTGTTAAAGTTTAGTTCGATATAAGAGGCAATTGCCTCTCCTCGTAAGATAACTCCAATCAATCCAAATATCAATCTAGTTCTCCCTTGTTCCTATATTCTAACATGGTATCAAAGCAGGTTTGAGTGATTAATCTCTGCAAAAGCTTGTGTTCTTCAAGAACAAGCTTCCAACCAAATACAATGGTTCAATCAAGAAATCGGAAAATCAAAGTGTTCAAAACCAAGGTGTAAACATACCACAGTATAGTGCACTACCAGAGGAGCTCCCAGAAATTTTCAGATCTCCAAAAACACTGTTCACGCGCCTCCACGCGCTGCCCCATGCGTGGCACGCACCGGCGCGTGGGGCACCTTCCGGCCATTTTTTGAAAAAACTTCTTTAGGGTTTCTTGTTCGTCTCCCTATTCCGAGTCTATATGTGGTAAAATCTCTTAAAACTGAGAACTTTTCAGGTTTTACTCCGTTTTTTTGTTTTTCTGCAGGCTGGTTCAGGCCTTGCTTTTCTCTTTTTTTTTTGTGTTTAGTTATGGCAGCCTATTGCTAGGAGTTTATTGGGCTTGCAAAAAGGCAACCTATATTATTGTTGGGCAATTGGGTTGGGCCAGATTTTATTTTCTTAAATAAATTGATTATATGTATTTAGATCTGTTTTTAACAGTTATTTTCGTAAGGGAAAATTCTGTTAGGATCTTTGGCATTTTAGTTTGAGAGTTTGCCCGGATTGAAGATTTAATTGTGCAGCAAACAAGGGATTGGTTGATATTACGATATTCCACCATTTTATTATGTTGTTGTAAATTAAATAATTTACTATCTTATAACCTGTGCGATGCACGGGTTTCTTTTGATATGTTATTAATTTTATTTTATGTTATAATTATTTTATGTAATTATTATTTAATATAATAAACAATTGTATACCTCATATAATAAATTTATGTAAGATAATTATATTCATAATTATGTACAGTAAAACCTCGATAAATTAATAGGCTCGGCACTTACAAATTTTATTAATTTATCGAGATTATTAATTTATCGAGCTAATATTTATATTGACTCTATTATGTTGGGACCGAAAAAATTATTAATTAATCGAGATTATTAATTTATCGAGTATTAATTTATCAAGGTTCTACTGTAATTATGTTTTTTTATTACGGTTATATAATTATATAATATAAATATACCTTATCTAACGGTTCTTATTTATTACTAAAAATCTAGTAGTCATTATTCGTTGTATAATTGGGATATATGGTTTTTAATATATATTTTATTAATTATTAGAAGATATGATGTAATTTTTTGGGTATGTATTTTTTTTTTGACAAACAAAAATGGGTTTTATTAACTTAACATATCAGTTGACATTACATCCAAAACATTAACAGGGACATCCCCCTATTAAACACTCGATCTGGAAAAGAATACGACTGTCTAGCTAAGACATGAGCAGCCATATTAGCAGATCGCTTCACAAAGAACAATGTAGTATTGTTTAAATCTCTGAGCAGTTTGCGGCATTCCATCACTACTTGACCAAACAGAGATGCCATGAACACACTGCTTCTAATTGCTTGTACATCGACCAAGCAATCTGATTCCATTTGAACTCGTTGCCACCCTTCTTCCTTGCACCAACTGAGAGCTTCTTTGATGGCTATAACCTCTGCCAATTCAGCTGCAACAACTCTTGGCTTGCATAGAGATTAGCACTAATCAGATCACCTCTGTGGTCTCTACTAATAATGCCTGCACCAAACGCGTTATGCTCATTGAACACTGTAGCATCAACATTTACCTTAGTTATATCCATCTGCGGCTTTACCCATTTCTCCTCTCCATCTCCTTCGATACCCGACTGAAACAGAGATTTTGACGACCATTTCTGGGCTACTTTCCATTGGCTAAGGTAATATTTTGCTGATTTTACAATACGATTGATAGTTTTAGGTGTTTATAAAATGTAATATCTTTAATTAAAAATAAATGTGAAAAAGGCAATCGGCTAATTACCATTAATTATATTATGTTATTATTTATTTTAATAATTAGGATAACCAAACCAACAAACTTTCAATCTTTCGGTTTTAATTATGTTTTAAATTAAAAGGTAGTGTATTTAATTAGAAAAGAAATATTAATGATTGGAAGATTATGATTGCAAAATTATGTTTTAAATTAAAAGGTAACGTGTTTTAATTAGGAAAGAAATATTAATGATTGGAAGATACGATATTTTAGGTGTGTATAAAGGATAATATGTTCAATTAAAAGTAAACGTTTTTTAAATTGATTAAAAAATAAGATATTCTAGGTATTTATTAAATTTTAGTTAATAGTACAATTATTTTTTTTATATAATTGTCAATTTAATAATTTTTTAAATTTTAATTTAATATAATTTAATATACCCGTATTTACATCTTATACTAATATTTTCTTATTATAAACAACGTATAGGGATTTAATATATTTTATTAATAATTGAAAATGTGGTGTGATATTTTTGGGTATATATTACTGATTGTAAGATTAGTTTGTTTTTTAAATAAAGATAAAGTATTTTAATTAGAAAGGAAATATTAATGATTTGAAGATATGGTACGATTGATAATATTAATGATTTGAAGATATGGTACGATTGATGTTTTTATAAAAGGTAATATCTTCAACTAAAAGTAGATGTGAAAATGGTAATGGCTAAGTACCATTAATTATATTATGTCATTATTTATTTTAATAATTAGGATAACCAAACCGAAAACCAAACCGACCAAACTTTCAATCTTTCGACTTTAAGATGGCCTAAAGTTCAGGTGATGTTCCTTGTCAAGGCGAGTTCATTCATCTAGACGATTCAAAAGCAGCAGAAGTAGTATATATTCAGATATATGCACACAGTTCACTGCCATGACGACAAATCAGCAGAAGTAGTAGTATATATTCAGATACATGCACACAGTTCATTGCCACAAAAACAAAGCAGCAGAAGTAGTTGTACTTTATAAAATACAGTTCATTGTTATTTCTTTACATTCATTTTCCTCAGCGGAAGGACGAATTCGTGGACGATCTTAAGGGATGCAGTCTACCAAATCTATCGTTCTAGTTGTTTTCGTTCAAAAATAAAAGATGCATTTGCAGCTCCTCTGGTTTTTTGATATGGCCTAATATGTACGGCGTGGTCGCGAAGTCGAGTCCTGGTATTCCCAAAATTCTCAATTTCAATCCTAGAGATGGGTCTAGTTGGAAGCTTAGGTTATGCTCAAGGGCTTCTAAGTGTTCCACTCTTCAATCCCAAGATAGGTTTTTTATCCCAAGATGGGATTTCGAGTGAGGAGGCGTGTCAAAGAGTTGTTGTAATAGTAGATGGTTGTTGGGGGTTGTTGAAGTTTAGTTCTATATAAGAGGCAATTGGCTCTCCTTGTAAAATAACCCCAATCAATCCAAATATCAATCTAGTTCTCTCCTGTTCATATATTCTAATAGTTCATATAACTAGATACAGATGATCTTTTTTATTTGCTTTTTATGCTTTCTTATATGGAAAATTAATGCAAGGCATCTTAAAGCTGATATGATGTTAAATGTATAGGTTCTGCGTATGGTACCCGCGAGAAAATGAAATTTACATTTACTGGACCAGTCAATTTGCACGCTGGAACAAATAAAGTTGCACTACTTAGCGTAGCTGTTGGATTACCAGTAAGTTTATTGCAGTATCTTCACGTCTAGATAAATCACTGACTTCTTTAGAATATATCTACTGCTCTGACACAAGTACTTTCAGTCACTGATAATATTGTCTTCTGTTGAAGAATATCGGGTTGCACTTTGAGACTTGGAATACTGGAATTATGGGACCAGTTTCGTTACATGGAGTTGACCAGGGGAAGAGGGATTTATCATTGCAGAAATGGACCTATAAGGTAAGGTTACACCATACATGCAAATGGTCTTTTATTTTGTACACTTACTCGTGTATAATTCCCTTGCAATGATCCTGAATAGGTTGGACTGAGAGGAGAGTCAATGAATTTGGTATCTCCAAGCCAAAGCTCAGCTGTTGAGTGGATTGGAGGGTCACTATTTAACCGTGGCCAGCAGCCACTGACATGGTATAAGGTAAGGAATGCACAAGGAAGTAATAAAAGTTTAATTTCAAGCTTCGACCTTTTAATAAACTCCAAGAGTTGCAGGCTTATTTCGATGCACCAGAAGGAAATGAGCCATTGGCGTTGGACTTGAAAAGCATGGGCAAAGGTCAAGCTTGGATCAACGGACAAAGCATTGGAAGATACTGGATGGAATATGCGAAAGGAAATTGTGGTGTCTGCAAGTATGCTGGAACTTACCGAGAGTCAAAATGCCAGCATGGCTGCGGTAAACCAACTCAAAGATGGTAAAGCTTCACAAATGTTATTATCTTTTACTGCTAACCTGATTTGATAAAATTCAAGCCCCTCAACCCCTCTTTTTTATAATAAATAAATAAATTGGTGTTATCAGGTATCATGTACCCAGATCTTGGTTGAAACCAAAACAAAATCTTCTGGTACTTCTTGAAGAGCTAGGTGGAGATGTATCAAAGATATCTTTATCAAAACGAACAACTGGAAGTGTTTGCGCTGATACATTTGAGCACCACCCAACTGTTGAGAATTGGCAAATCGACAATAATGGCGAATCAAAGATGCTTGAAGAGGTTAACCTTCATCTGAGGTGTGCCCCAGGCCAGTCAATATCAACCATAAAATTTGCGAGCTTTGGAACTCCTTTGGGAACTTGTGGAAATTTTCAAAAGGGGGCTTGCCATTCACCAAATTCTCATGCCATCCTAGAGAAGGTGATTCTCAACTTAACAAGCATGTTTAAATTGACTTGTGTGACTCACTCTTGAGATTTTCTACTAACATTGTGTTCCTAATTGAATTTGAAACAGATATGCTTGGGCAAAGAAAGCTGCAAGGTCACTGCATCAAATAGTTACTTCCAAGCAGATCCATGTCCCAATGTGTTGAAGAGGCTATCCGTTGAAGCTGTTTGTTCTAGTAAAACTGTCACTAAAGCCACTTGACTCGAAACTACTTAGTACTTTTGAGTGTAATTATCATCATAAGCATATAGAAACAAGAAGGAGATGTGATTAAACAGACAAGATTGGTGCTTCCACTAGTTAGAGATGGTCTAAGGTTCAAAAGTAACCAGGTTTCTACACATAATTATTGGTTGTGAAGTAGGCACTAAAGAAATTTATTCGAATTATTTGTCCTACATCCATACTCAAGAAGAAGACAAATTCCTGTAATGATTGGGTGATTGTCTTCGAAGTGTCTGCTTAGCCTTGTAGGAGTGATCTGTAAATTTGAAGACTGCTATTTAAAATTCAAGTGATACTAGTATTTATAAACAACTGACCATTTTTATTTCTTGCTAAAGATTCCAAAACATTTATCAGATGGTATAAGCAATGATGAACGAAGGTATAAGAACACTGTCGAAAACAAGCAGTTCAGAATTTGGTCATACTCTTATCAATGAGAGCTTAATCACAGTCCAGTTAGCAATAATTTTTAGCTAGTTCAAGAGTTTTTAGTGGGCTATGTATCTGAGATGATGATTATCAATAATTTCCTTTGCGTTTCAAATTTAAAAAAATGACATTTTTTTTTTGCCAAGAAAAAAATGACATTTTTTCAGTTATGTGATAAATTTAATTTTTAATCTAAATCTACTAAATGATTGAAAAGTTAAATTGGGCACTTGAAGTGAGAATACATAAATGTATTGTCAGATTATGATGAATGAAAGTGAAATGAATAAATTTTGATTTATAATATGTGTAATTATTCATATTTTTCATTCACTTCTCCATTTCATTCATAATAATTTAAATATAAACGTTTTAATGGAAATATAAATTAGAGTCTAAACATTTCATTTTGAGAATAAACACTTATTCCTTTCGATATTTCATTCTAACAAATTTACCTTCACTCATTTTCTTTTTCCAAATTTCATTAATTTTACTCATTCCTACCGTACTCAATCAATGGCGCAAGTCAACCAGCCATCTGTTAATTGATTTAGTCAACACTACTATACTTGTACTAACCCGAATTAGATGATTGATTGATCCCCAATTGAAAACCCTAAAAACCCGAAAAATGGATCCCATCCCTCGGATCCTCGAAATCGTCCCCTACAGCATTCTCCGGCCACCGCGTCTCCGCCTGAAACTCCCTTCCTTCTCTCTCCCCTCCGCCATGACCGTTTACTCTCTAATTCTCCTCACTTACTTCATGGTCGTCTCTGGAATCGTCTACGACGTCATCGTCGAGCCACCTGGCATCGGGTCGACCCAGGACCGAGCTACTGGAGCTGTTAAGCCGGTTGTGTTTATGTCGGGTCGGGTCAATGGTCAGTACATTATTGAAGGGCTTTCGTCCGGGTTTATGTTTGTGCTTGGTGGAATTGGGATCGTGTTGATGGATTTAGCGCTTGATAAGAATAGAGCTAAGAGTGTCAAGGTTTCTTTTGCGAGTGCGGGGATTTGTTTTCTTGTCATCGGATATGTCTTGAGTATGCTTTTTATTCGTATTAAGATCCCGGGGTACCTTCATTGATTCTGTTATGTTGTCGTGTTTTTGGTGTCCTTGTTTAGTTCGAATACTTGTTTTGTATTATGGTTATTTATGATTAAGAATGTTGGAAGAGTTTGATGTCAGTTGATTTGAGTTTGCACGGTGAAATGTGGAATTTTCGGAAATGGAAATGCTAATAATGAATTGAAGATTATGGTTTGTTTCAGTTGTGTGTGTTTGTTAATGTAGTTGTAGTTGTATGTTTAGGTGCTTATATCTATGATCGTCACAGATAAGTATGGTTAATGTAGTTTGAGTTGGACTGTATGAAGTTGTGTAACCCCTGGTTTTCAGTTTTCTGATTCATTTGCGTTCTTTCTTTAGAATTTTCTTCCCTCCTTGTGCACAACAAAGTTTGTGTAAGGTAGTAACTTTAGACTGAAATCAATCAAAATGGTGACCAACTCGGTCACCAAATTAGTGTATTTCTTGAGCTTAGTGTTCGTCCCAAGTACTCAGTTGATCCAATCTTCTGTTACTTATGATAACAAGGCAATTTGCATGTTTAAATTGACTTGTGTGACATTGTGTTCAGAATCTAGGGATTTTCTAGTGACATTGTGTTCCTAAATAAATACGAAATGGATGTGTGTGAGTAAGGAGAGCTGCGAGGTCACTGCATCATATAGTTATTTCCAAGCAGTTCCGTGTCCCGATGTGTTGAAGAGGCTATCGGTTGAAGACTTGAAGCTGTTTGTTCTAGTGAAACTGTGACTACTGCCACTTGACCCAGAACAACAGGTTAGTACTTTGAGTGTAATTATCATCATAGGCATCCGTAAACAAGGACAAAGTGATTCCACATACTAGGTTGGTGGTTCTCCTCAAGAAGTTACCAAATTCCTATCATCATGGGTGATTGTCTTTAAAGTATCTGCTTAGTGGCAATATTTTAATTTCAAGAATGGTATATGAAATCCAGTTGACAAATTTTTTTTATAAACAACAACCATTGTTATTTTCTTCCAAAGATTCCAAAACATTTGTCGCATGGTACAACCGTACAAGGAATGATGATGATGATGATGATGATATAGATGGTGTACAGAACTATAATGTGGCAATAGACTAGTTAGAACCGGGTGCGAAGTCTTTATTCATTGTAACAAGAACACACTTAAAAAAAACTGTCAAGAAAATATCTAGTTTTATCTCGTGTACTCATCATACAATCATACATTATTATTGGAGCTTAATCATAATAACACTGGCATCAGTAGTCCGAAAAATGCACCAAAGAGATAATTAGTGATAACAGCCAGAGAAACAAACGGTGATCCTTTCACATAAAAAGAAAAGTTTATTGACCGAGCACTTGCTACATAATTGTTTGTTAAGAAGCAATAATATTGTAACAAGGTTCACACAGATACACAATACTTCATGCCAGGAAACTAATGTAATCCATGGCTAGACATCAACAAGATAGATATGAGAAGTTAAAGCTTACATCTCCTCAATACGCGAGTTCAAGCATTTGCAGTTAAAGAAGCAGCAGCATGCTTAACGATGGTGCTGTGCAAATCATCTTTCCTTGCACCCCGAACCCTGTCTACAATAACCCCTTCTTTGATGAATACAAAGGTTGGCATTGCCTCCACTTCATATTCTTCGGAAACAGACTGCATCAAGAAAATAAGTATCGGTAAATAAGTGACTCCACAAAACGTCAACAGAGAAATATCAAAACTGCAAGGCTACAATACTCTCGTAAATAAGGCCTCCAATTTAAATTACCTGAAGTTCATCAACATCCACCTTAAGAAAGATGACATCAGTCATCTGCTTGGCAAACTCTGCAAAAATCGGGGCAATGAAACGGCAAGGTGGGCACCATGAAGCTGTGAAATCCACCACAACCTATCAACCAAATTCAATTAGTCAGTAAAAAACCTTGATGATCACTTCAAGTGATCCATCAAAAGCAAACAATATGTAGATGCAAAATCTAAAAACAAACAACATTGTGGAAACGTTTTGAAAAAAAAATAGTGTAGAAACTAACAACAAATAAGTGAACGACTTATATATTGACTAGGAAGCACTGATGATGGTATACCCTTAGACGAGTACAAACTTAAAATCCATCATCGTTCCCAATATTAAGTAACCAATACATCTAAAATTTTAAGATATTAGAGAAAGGCACAATTCGATCTTTATATTATATTCACACCCTAAAACTAAGCGGGACGGTTTTCATAATTTTATATTCACATTTTAAATTTTAAAAGAAGGTAGCGTAAGATCCGTGTACATATTACAGAGCCTGTCTTCGTAACCTCTGGCAAATATGAACTATTACTAAAAATAACACACAGCATATAAGTGAAAATTAAAGAAAAATACCAGCTTCTTGGAGTCTTTGGCCTTCTGGAACTGCTCATTCCACTCGTCGTGGCTGTGGCAAGCAATAACCTGTCCCTCTTCAGCTGCCATTTTTTTTTGATTAATCTCGAATTTTTCACGCAATGATCAAATGCTTTTAACACAATTTGTTAACTTAGATGCAGAGAGCCCTCTGTAATCTGTTCTATTTATAGACCTCCTATACATATTTTCCAGAAGACAGGACAAACAAAACGCGTGATTATAGAATATGTGCCATTATAGTATATTATCCTAAACGCAATCCCCTACGTCATTCATTTATTCGTCGAGTTTACGCACAATGTCGTACAGTCGTAGTATTAGCTGAAGCCTATACGAACTTGCGTTCAAGGACAAAAATATAATTGTTGTCTCAAAGTCAAAATAAAAGGTTTGCACATATTGTTATTTTTTCTATCAAAAAATATCTTTATAAAGTAACTAATAAATTTAAGAGAAATTATCAAAATGGTATTCTTTCCAAGATTTTTTTTTTGCAATTTTATCATATTCTCAAAATGTTTTGCAAAAACATGGTTTGGTACCAAATCAATCAAATATAATTTATTTTTACGTTTTTTTGAAAAAAATAATTGAAGTTGTTTTTGGTTGCATTTGATATTGATTTTGGTTGCATTAGATTTAAATTATACAACTTGTTAAGCAACCTATAATGCAACCAAAAAATGATTTAATTATTAAAATTTAAAGTTGTATTTGTGGTTGAGTTTGATTGATGTAAGTTGCAAAGTTGCAAATCATTATTTTATAATTAGTTTTCTGTAAATCGGTATTATTGCTAAATTTTTTAAAAAAATACAATATTTTTGTAAAAATGATTCTAATCTTAGGTAATTCTCGAAAAATCCCTAAATTTAATCTTTTGTTTAGTTTAGAATATTCATGAAAAGTCAAAATTGTACTTATTTTATAACATTGTTATTTTGTGATGGGAGATATTTTTATTATTTTTATTAAAAGATTATTATTAATTATCAAATTAATTACCACATTTCCTAAAACAAATAATGTCGACCGATCTTTTCGTAAATAAAAATTATCTATATATTTTATCCAATAAAAGAAACGTGTTTGAAATAACAACCATAATTTAATATCCTCGTGATTTAACACTACATTTATTTAGGAAAATGCTAGACATCCAAAATAATTTCTTCAAAAAATCTCCCCCCCTAATGATGTGTTAAATGAGTATTAGATAATTTTCTAATAATAAAATAAAACTCTCATACATTCACTTGTTTTCACGAACTAAAATTTATCATATGTCATGCCAATAAAATTTTTGGTAAAAGTTTTAAAAAACTTAACACTAACCATTCATTTGGCACTTCATTGCGAATGAATATAAGTTTGTTCAATTTTAACTTAAAGGTTTAAATTTTATTTAAGCGGATATTTTTAATATTAAAGAATAAAATAGATTTATTGGGAAAGTACGGTTCTTTTCCGATATAATGGATGTGGACTTCTTTGCATTAATACAATTTTGCCTTTCCAATAGTACATTAACCTTATTTCTTACGGTAATTGGTGTTGTACTTAAAATCAAAATTCTAAACTTTAAAACTTTCAAACAAAATTTATATTTTTTTTCTGATTTGAGGGAAACAGGCAAATGAGGACTCAGGACTCAGGAGTACGATTCCTGCCCGAATTAGAATTTAGAAATGCAACGAAAACAAGAGAGTTTATTTTTAAATTTTTAAAATTTTAAATTTTTCAATAATTGGAAGGGAGCCTTCTTCAATAATTTTTCTCATCTTTTTTCCCCAAATACTTTCTAATACAAAGCTCAGAGAAGTTCCTTTAACAATTTTTTTTTTCTTCTACCAACTTCTCTAAAAAAAATTAGAACAAACCAAACCCGAGTTTGACAGTAAAGTTCTTGCTAGGCATGTTAGCTTAACTGATCCCTTGCATACACGAGAGTACAATTACAAAACAACTAGCCTTTCGACGTACAAAGCAAACTTACAAACGACGGGTTTACAATTTGATCTTGTGAGTTCAAAAATCTCAAATTTGTGCTCTACTGTAATACTAGATCATCACCCTTGCGATACACAGGACAAGACGCATATAACTGGCTAAGAAGTTTTTCGTATACTGTAATACTAGATCATCACCCTTGCGATACACGGACAAGACGCATATAACTGGCTAAGAAGTTTTTCGTAAGATTGATAAGAAGAATTTAACACTTTTAGCATGTTTGTAACCAAAATTCAATATTCTGTCTCCACTTTCTTGCTTTAGTCCATTTCCTCCTATAAGAGATGATCCCTATTATAAAAGTGAGACGAGTATGTGGCTAGCACACGACAAGATAAAAGCAGTCAGCCGTTCTTCTTTTCGTATTTCCAATTGTTCTCATCTTTTGTAATATTTATCTTTGGATCAGGACGTTCATTCGTGTGAACTCTACAAAAGTGACTAAATTGTTCGATAATCTAGAAACCACATGGAATATAGGCCAAAGTGTTGGGGATAAAAGAGACGAGCAATATGAAGGGATGTGATTGTGTGATAAACACAGGTCTCATTAGATACAGCTGGTTGCAGTTCGGACGTACAACTTCTTGAATGAAATTTAATTTAAAACTTTTTACTAAACACACATAGCCGCAGTCTTAATTATTCTTCTCAAACAAACCGCAGTCTTTTATACATATGTTATTTGCACTCGGACTATCAACTACGGAAAAAGCTAATACTCCTATACTTACAGTGTTATGTGTTAACAAGTCGACGTTCAGTGTCAAATTATCTACAAAATCTCGAAAGTTCTTGGAAAATACCACAAACTTGACTTGCGGGTGTAAAATGCAAGAAACTCCAAAAAAAGTTCCCTAATATGTGATACCTAGCATTGCTCATGCGCAAATACACTGTTAACGAGTTCCTCTGGTACCTGTAAACTGACCGCCACGATTTTATCATTACAATTCTATACCCGCACTACTCTATCATGTGTTTCCCCTAGTTTAAATATAGGGATAAATATTTAGTTTCAGCATTAACTAAAATTCAAGTATATCTATAAATTCTTAAATTTGGAGTTAAAATCTCAATATTTTATAAAATTAAACACTTTACTTTGTAACTGAATTCCGTCCAAGTACATTAAACAGATTTTCCCAAATAATTTTTCAAATTCACTTGAGGTCACCTACATTCATAACAAGGAAAGATCTAAAATTTTGTCCACACACAAACACACGCTTGTTAAGCGGCATAAAGCCCGCAAAGTCAAGGAGCAAAACTCATCACTAAGGTTGTGTTCACTTGATGTGAATGGAATGAAAAATTATATACAAATTTTATGAAGAAAAAAGAATATATGAGTGAAATCATGAATGAATATGAAAGCGTCTAAATTTTCCATGATAAAGATTGTAGGAAAATTGATGTAAAAATGGAATGGGCATTCCTTCCAAAACATGTGGGTTAGAATTCTAGTTCAAATAGTTTGGAATTGAATGGAAGAAGGAATGAAAATTTTAAAAATTTCCTCAAACTCACCCAAATAATAGTTCAAATTTCATTCCATTCCTCTCTCATTCAATTCCATCAAAGTGAACACAACCTAAGTTCCAATTCTGAACAGGCATATTAACATTGGGTTTACTCAAACATTATGATGTGCAATTCTGCTTTCATCTTTCATGCATCTCCTATTGTGTACATGAATAATTCATGAATGTTGGGCTTTTTCCCCTTACAATTTTCATGCCAGAATGAATTGGTAGTCATGGCCACCTCTTCTCTAATATTTTGAAAAGTGATGACTGATGACCCAAGGACCCATTAATTTTTTAACATAACCTGAAAGCTTGATGGCAGCCCAACGCACACCCACACTCTTGTCATTCCCTAATCAATTAGGTTACTACGCTTTGACTGCTTATCTTCCTTTCCTCGGTTCAAATAACAATAACATATACTTTTACTAAATGGTAGCTATTTGTTCCCAACAACTCTCAGCTCTGTTTTCTTACTGTTTTCTTATCCCCTTCTACTGAACACCTAAAATGGTATTATCTAACATATGAAACTGAATTTCTAATAATACATTCCTAAATTAACCTACGCAACCACAAAAAAATAATAAAATGAAATGTTAGATTAATGTAATGTTGGAAAATAGAGTTGCAACGAACAAATGTTTAGAAATCAGATGGTGAACCTAAAAATTACAGACGGAGGATGGACAGGTTCTAGTTGGGACAGCCAAGGTTTAGAGTGAGTACACCCGATATTCATCAGAAAACAAGCCTAATTGCTTTCGTAACAGTCTTTATGGGTAGTAGAAGGCATACTGTTATCTATGAATCTCCTTGTTCATACAATGGGCAGCAAAAGACAGGCTGCTATCTATAACTCATCCTTGCTAGCACAGAGTACCACCCGAGAGATAAATGGAAGCAGGGTTAGCATGTGTGAATAGCTCTATGCTATGTAGATAACTTATGCACCATACAAGATAAACAAAGCAATGTACTGTACATTATTATATACCATAGTATTAATTAATAGCTAGCTCATTAATAGAAGTCATGATAGCTTACATAAGATACACTGATACAGCATGCAGACATAGAATCCTGAAACTGCTAACTAGGTCCATTTTCTAAAGATAAAAGTCCATGGCTCGACTAGTTATAAACAGGTTGATGACAAGTCGACCAGTTGTTTCTTCAGGATCGCATAGATCGGTCAACTTGAAGATTCAAGGCAAATTGATTGACTTGGCAACTGGGGGTCGACTTGTCGGTCTGACTGGGGTGGTGCATTCGATTAATGCATATACTGCATTCAGTTTAATGCATATCTGTAATCTGCTTACTGTTTTGCAGCATTTTTCTGTATACTGTTTTCTGCGTTCTGTTTTCTCCAAATCTGTCGTCTTAGTCGATTTTCTTTGATCTATTTTCTGCAATCTGCGCTTTGTGCTTTTATTTTTTACAGGTCCAAATCATGGTTATCACGTCGGGCGACTAGTCGACACTGGTGAAAAAGTCGACCCTCGACTTGCTGAAAAAGTCGACCCATGGATAATATCCAGATCCGACCCGGAACCCGGCCCATTACCCAACCCGAATTAACAAAAAAGGGCTTTTAGACCTAAAAACATACGTGTTTTGTATCCAATTGCAAATAACAGCCTCACACGCCGAAATTGGCGATCTCCTCTTCGATTCTTCCCACGACAGTCATCTCCACGACGGTCATCTACGACGGTCAACTCCGACGGTCAACTCCGACGGTCAACTCCGACGACTTCATCTTCTCCGGTAAGTCTCTTCCCCTTTCTTCTTCTTCTTCATCTCATCTCTCTCTTCTCCTATCTCTTCTTCATCTCATCTCTCTCTTCTCCGACTCTTCTTCTCTGTTCTTTATAAGCTCCAGTCTGTATGTATATATTATATATATACACGTTTTTTTTTACTTTTTTTTAGAAAAATTATATTTGTTGTACTTCATCTCTTCTTCTCGTTATATATACAGTACCAAACATTTTTTTAGAAAAATTATATTTGTTCTTTTATTTTTGTTTTTGTTTTGTAAATCTTTTAATTCTTTTTCGCTCAATTTTTTCATTTTTAAACATTTGTTTTACCGAGGAGAGCTAGAGGTGGATCCATGTTTACCTATTCTCGACGCAACACTAGTTCAACACAAGATCCTAGTGATGATCCTATTGGTGAGGAAAGGAAGATGAAGACAATATTCCTTTCGATGATGAGAAGGTGGAAGATGATTATGGTGTACCACCCGAGGAGAATACTCAAGGAGGAGATGGAGGGGAAGATGATTTCGAGATGGATGACTAGCTTATCCATGATTGTGTTTGTTACTTTGTTTCGTTGATTTCACTCTTTAGTTTATTTTTATTTGATTAGAGATGTTTGACTTTGGGTACTTAAACTTATTATCTATTTATTTTTATTTGAACTATTAAAATTGTTGTGTGTTACCCGATATTATATATTATAATTACTCTAAATATATGTATGTCGACTATTTGTCGACTTTTTACAACTAGTCGGGCGACTTGTCGACTTATGAGTTTGAAGGTACTCGGGCGTCGCGGCTCGACTTGTCGACTTAACAACCATACTCCAAATCATTAAAGGACAGAGGTAAATAGTTGCTATTATATACTGTAAGACTATACACTACATACTGCTTTCAATTACATGATTTTGATACTATTAAATAATAGTTCTTATACACTGCTTCAATACAAATACATTATACACTTGCTTATATACATTATTTTTTACATAATCGAAAAATTACTAGCTATCAACTGCAAGTCCTTTATACCTAGAATACAACAATGTGGCATGTGTTACAATTATATAATATATATATATATATATATATATATATATATATATATATATATAGAGAGAGAGAGAGAGAGAGAGTTGCACTCCATAGCAAACACCTTATATAACAAACAATAAGAAACACCTCATATCTAATATAATTTAAGAATTCCGTCATAGCACCCAATACAAAAAGTTATTATTTTTTTACCCTCTAGCAAACCAGCAAAAAAAAAAAAAAATTGAAAATTTACTGTTCACCTGATGACGTCATCAGGTGAACAGTAATTTTCATTTTTTTTTTCAGACTTGATAGAGGGTAAAAAAATAATAACTTTTTGTATTGGGTGCCCCTGGCGGGGCCAAATGATCTAATAGATCTAAGGTGTTCTTTGTTGTTTGTTATATAAGAGTGTTCTGTATGGAGCAAAGGCCAATATATATATATATATATATATATATATATATATATATATATATATAGGGTCTTGCTCAGGTGAGAACCCCTACATATGGTGAGATATGAGATCTAATCCTAACCACTCATTTAAATACATTATATTCATCTCTTACCATTCATTTAATAATTTAATATTTTAATATTTTATATTTGGGATTTTACCATCTTTCTAATTCAACCACCCACCACCACCAGCAACCACCACCGACGACCACCACCACCTCCGGTGACCACCAGAAAATCACCACCGAAAACATAAAATCACCACCGCCAAACCAGAAATCACCACCAGAAATAGAAAAATCACCATCGTTTAACAGAAAATCACCGCACTGCCGCCACCTCCGACCACCACGCCGCCACCTCTGCCAACAAAAATCACCAACTATAAACAAAAAATCACCGCGACCAAAATCACCACAAACTACCCCATCGTCACCGCCACCTCCGACCACCACCAATAAATCATCAACAACCACCAAAAATCACCACAATATCCAACACAAGAAAATTGAAAACTTGAAGTTATCGAGAAATAAAAATTAAACATTCCGGTAACTTCTGGTAATCTTTTACTACTCCACTTCAAATTATAGATACATCAAGCATTGTTAAACATTCTATCTAAAAGTGAATTACGGGCATCAAAATTGAAGAATTTAGAATTGTTAAAAGTTTTGGGTTCTTTGACTATCTAAAACTTACGTCATCTTTCTTCATATTGCGTGAACATGGCTTTCACTCTGAATGTATCTAATAACACACTTTCCAGAAACAAGATAAAGTGGTGGTCTTTTCTCTATTATATATTGCAAATAATCACCATAAACTCAACACAAAATTACCAAAAACATGAACGAAAATTAAAAATATTAAACGAAAATCACCAAAATTTTATAAATAATTTGTGATGAATCAGATCTGTAAACATCAAACATTTTTCAGATCCATCATTGTACGTAATTGGGGATATAATCGACGTTGTAGTCATCGTGGAAGGCTGGTGGAAGCTTTCTGATGAGAAACAGAGATCGAAGGCGGTGAATCTGAGATGTTGCGATGTGTTTTGGTGACGATGTGAACGACGACGATGTGTTCCGGCGAGGAGGCCGCGGGTGGGTGGGTATGGTGCGTGCGTGTGTGTATGTGTGTGTCGTGTGTGTATGTGTGTGTGATGACCTGGTGGGTGCGTGTAGGCCGGAGCGGGTGGGGGGTTAGTCGGCGACGTCTGGGGGTGGGGGTGGGGCTGGGGTTGGGGGTGGGGATGGGGGGTGGGGTATGCGTGTGTGTGTTTGTATTTGTGGTGTGTGTGTGGAGATGTGCGTGATAAAGTAAAGGCTGAGATTAAAAGATTTAGTAAAAAATTGAGGGCTGAGATTAGATCTCAGTTCTCATTTTAATTGGGAGTTCTCATTTGAGCAAAACCCTATATATATATATATATATATATATATATATATATATATATACAAATAGAATTATATACTATACAATTATATGTTAGTAATTTGTCGACTAATCAATGATGGTAATCACTACTCAGCTAGTCCACGAACCAGACCTCCATCAACTCAACTTACCACCATGACAACCTTGGATAAGTAAGAACTTACTAGATCCATTTTTCATTATCATGCCTACTAATATACTATGCTTTATAAAATGAGCACCAGACCCAACCTCGGACTTATGTCTTAGCCTCATGTCAAGTGAGGACACCTTACACGGTTTCAACTTCAAATTTCTCCCCATCATAGCCTCATGTCAAGTGAGGACACCTTGCACGGTTTCAACTTCAAATTTCTCCCCATCATTCTATCATCTCTCTCTTCCTCTCTCAGCAAATGTTCACATGAAAAATTACAAGATAAAAATTCTCTATACAAACTATAAAATTTTTGGTGCATTAAATTAATGGTGCACATACTGAATTCTAACAGTGGTATTACTATATTCTAGTGATGGAATCCTGGGCAGCTTGTTTGGTTCCACTGGACAATGTAGTTTAAATTTCAAAGCATATACTCCCTCCGTCCCTCTCATTTCTTTACAGTTTCTATTTTGGTACGTCCCTCTCATTTCTTTACATACCATAAATACTAACTTTTAACAATAAAATACATTATTACATCCACTACTTCACTCCACTTTTTCAACAATTTACACTATTAAACCCACTACTTTACTTATTTTAACAATAAAATCACTATTACACCCACTACTTCACTTATTTTAACAACAAAATCACTATTACACCCACTACTTCACTTATTTTAATCATAATCCTTGGTCTCCGTGAAAAAACCCAACGTAAAGAACCACGAGGGACAGAGGGAGTAATTATCTTAGTGATTCTTGTTTCTCTAATATTCATTTTATTAGAGTTATTCTCATTTTTATCATCTGAGCATTTTTTGTTTGTCAGGTGCTTCTCTCATCACTCCTACCTTTTACTTCCATGTATTTTAAACAGTTAGTTTTAAGTTAAAGCTCCGACCACGAGAAGAATGCCAAGGCATATGGAGTATGGACCAATTCCAATCTTTATAAACGTTAATTCTATACATACTTGAGGTCCAACAAACACTAACCCGAACCTCACACAATTAGCAAAACAGACGTAATCAATTATCACAATGCACACCTATACATATAATTATATTGGCAGAACAAATTTAAAACTCATAATAATTATCATGTATAGAATCATAAGAAGTCCAAACAACAATACCTAATTATCCTCCCTCTCACGAAGAAGGAAACACGTCTTTGACAGCAGACGCAGCAGTCAAGTAATTAAGCGTATTCCTTAACGTCTCCTTCTCCCTCTTCAACCTCATTGCCGTATCCTCCAATTCCAACAACGCTTGTTGCTCTCGCGGCGCTCCTTCAAATGTACTTCCAACGAAAAACGAAAAGGGAGTAGGAAACAAATTCCTCCTCAAATCCTGCGCCTCTTTCTCCGGTTTTCCATTCAATCGATTCGACAACCTAATCACATCCTTCATATAATTCTCCACCTCATTTGCCAACACTTCCAAATCCTCCTCGCCTTCTTTCGGCCTATCCTCTAACCAATTCACTTCCGCAACTAAATAAGGCTTACTCCTCACTAGTTTCGTAACACGAAACCTCTCCTGTCCTTTACAAATTAGAAAAAATCGATCATCAACAAGCTTCTCGTGCTTAATTACCTCGCCGACGCAACCGACATCGGCGGTTCCAGTAGCGGCGTCGGTGTAAATCACACCGAATCGAAGATCAGTCTGTAACAGAGTGTGCATCATCATTCTGTATCTATACTCGAAGATTTGTAACGGTAATATAGCGCCGGGGAAGAGAACGAGCGGTAACGGAAACAACGGCAGCTCAACGACGTCGTTTTTTGACGAATTAGCGCGGTGTTTTTCCGAGAAAGACGAGGCGGAGCAGCGGAGAGAGTTAGGTTTCCGGCACCGGAGAAGGAGATTCTCCGGCGGCGAAGAGAAGAGGAATCTAGGGTTCTGTTGAGTGGATTTTAAGTAAGGAGATGAAGAGTGAGAAGGTAAAAGCTGTGGAAGAGCCATTGGTGATGAATGTGTGTAGTGAAGAGCGTTAGATACAGGAAATGTATGCAAGCATTTTTAAAGCCTGTTGTGTTTTAATTTTTTGTGTGATTTTGAGTGATTTATTATAGTTGTTTTGAATTGTTTTGGTTTCGGATAATATTTGAGTTTTGTGGTGGTGGTGGAACTTATATCCAGAGTCGGCTTTTGTGAAACGTGGATGGAATTCGGTTGAATGGGCCACTGTCCTCTCTAAATTAGACCTGCCATTGTAACTTGTTGCTTCGTGTTATTTATTTTCGTATTTTTGTACATTTTAGTGTAAAATTTATATTAAATATGTTTTGAATTTGTATACTTACGTTTAGATGAAAATTCCATTCAAATGTATGATATATTTATGGATCATTTTCGTATTGTATAACTGTATCGTATATCAAATTATTGGATCTATTTCAAAGATCAAATTCATACACCTTTTATGATTAACTAACTTATAATTCGTGCAAAACACGTGTTACTTTTAATTTTTTATAATTTGTTTATAATTTAATATAATAATATTATAAATATTAATTGTAATATGTTATTGTAAAAATTCGAATCTTACATTTTTGTATATAATAATTTTTAGTATTAAATATAAATTATTATGTTGTTGACGGGAATCGAACCTTAGAGCTCTGTATATAACAATTTTTAGTATTGTTGTATCTAACAGTCATGATTTATTTGAGTTGAAGATCTAACGGTTGTGAATGTGGGATAACAAAAAATGAGGGAATAACCAAAAATAGGGATTAAGCAAACTACAAATTATACCTCATTTCGCTTATTAGTATAGTACTAGCTTATAGCCCGTGCAAAGCACGGGTTATTTTTATTTTTTTTAAATTTGTTTATAGTTTAGTATATATAATATTTTAACATTATTTTTAGTTTAGTATTAAATCTAAATTAATATGCTGTTGGTGGGAATCGAACCTTCAACCTTTTTATATAACATAATCTAGTATTTATATTAAAATGTTGTTGGCGGGATTTGAACCTTAGACCTTCAACTTTTAGTATTGTTGTATCTAACAGTCATGATCTATTTGAATTGAAATCTAACCGTTGTGAATGAGTATAACCAAAAATAAGGGGATAACTAAAAATAAGGGGTAACCAACTACAAGTTATACCCCCTTTCGCTTATTATAATATAGTATAGATAATATAGAAGTGCATTTTTGTTGATGATTTGTTAAGCTTCTAAAATTTCCACTTATTATACTGAATTTCTAACATTTTTATAGTGTGTACGTAAAGAATATTTTAGTTTTTTTTCATCACTTTCATTCTTAAACCCATTTTATTCATAGTTGAAATTTTTTGAGAAATTAAAATATGAATGTCTCATCATTTCTTAATGAAATCATTTCATTTAAATTGCAATAAAATCATATTTTTCTCCTATATAAATTGATATTATTTTTCACTATTAATATTTTAATTTGATGAAAACAATTAAAAAACATAGGAGTAACTAATAAGGGTAAAGTATGTTATTAAAAGGATGACATATTGGAGATTTAAGTTCTCGTAGTGATGGAAATGATTTTGAGAAAAAAGATGATTGATAAAAGATGAATTTATTCCAGAATTTATTAATGATATTAAATTAATTTGATGGAAATACATACACTGTAAAAAAGTTAGAGTAATCAATACTTTGTACTTTTTTTTTAGACGTTTTTGCAATTCATGTTACTAGTATATATTTTATCATATTATATCCTCAACTTTAATTGTCGCTTCAATTTGTATCCTTTTAACCAAATTCCACCCCCAAATTGAAAAAACAAACAATAATATTTTTATAATAAACATTTATAAGATATTTAAGCTAGTATATTTGTCAATTTAAAAGTGCTAAGAAAAATTATATTTTCAAAATTATAAAATTTTAATATTATATTAATATGTAAAATTTTAACCTTATTTATGACAAGATATACCTTTCAAATGATTTATGACGATTAATCGAATTTTAAAAATTGAATCGATAAAACTCTTTTAAGGATCGATCGTAGATTTTTTGAAATATCGAAGATTTTTAGAACACTACAGATTGATTACACATACATTTTTTAGCATGGTAGATTTCACTAGACTCCAAATCCAAAAATAAATCAAGAATTTTATTTTTTGATTTGCGACTTCATGTACTATATAAAACCAAACTTCCTGCAGGAAGAATACATCAAAGAAGCCAACATATGCTGACTACAAAGGAATTACCAAAAAAGATTCTAACCAAACTTGGATACAAGCATCACGAAGGAGCTAATATTGATGTTTTGCTAACTTATATTACAATGTCTGATTTGCAGTTATGACAAGAGTCATATGGATGTATGGGCTATGGATATTTATGGTGTCAAGAAATCATGGACTAAGTTGTTTTCTGTTTCACAATATGTTGATGCTAGTAAGTTTGAGTTCCCGACGCCTATTACGTACTCTAAGAATAGGAAACAAGTGCTTTTGCAACAAATGACTGGTGGGAAGCTTCTTTGGTATGACCTTCGACTCAAAAATGTCAAGTTCACATGTATTCCTAAAGTTTTTATGTTTTGCAAGGCTTTAGTATTTGCGGAATCTCTGGTCAATCTTGGTCAAAACGTGTATTTTAAGACACGCAAGCCTGCCTGGAGTTCTACCAAGATCGGCCGACCAGCCCCATGGTCAATACCGGCATGTAAATCATGCTAACCGTGCGGTAAGACCCAGTGGCTGGGCTTCCCTGCGATACGCAAGATACACCACACCCTGTCTTGATCAAAGTTTCCACTATCTCTCCAACACGGCTACACGCAGGGAGCGGGTGAGGTTCGAACCCGTGACCCTTTGGATCAACGCTAGGCATCGTTTCCACTGAGGCAGCTCTCACGCTTTCTCTGGTCAATCTTCCTCATGCGCATAGCAGACTTTTAGCGTCACCAATTTAACCGACGCTATAGGCATAACCTATAGCGTCCCCTGCATATACTACGCCAAAAAGGCGATGTTATAGGCCTATTTAACCGATGCTTTAGGCCAGTTTTGTACTAGTGTGCTGCTAATGTAAATTCAAAAGAAGGGAGGAAAAACAAGAAGAGGTATAGCTTCTCTTCTGCTCTGTTCTACTTATATTGGCATTTTATAAAAGCTTTGCAATATGCTTGTATACTTTTGTGTTTCTCAAATTGAATTGCCTTGTGATAGTGAGTTCTAACTTTGATGGTATACATTAGGAATACATCTCTTCGTAAACAATATAATATAACTTGATTGTTGACATATGGTATTGTTTTTCCACAGAGATGATTTTCTGTCAAAGGGATTCAAGCTGGTGCTTTAATCAAATTTGATGTGTAAATTCTACAATATTTTCTATAATAATACATCTCTTACGTAAAAATATGGATTCGCGTATGTAATTAAATTAGTTATTTCCTGAAATTTACGTTAGGCATGAGCTAATTATATATATTTATAATCTTGAAATTCTGCACTCACTAATTGTCTCTTGTCAAAGATAATATCATTGTCCATTAACTATACAGCCTAAAACCATGTTATTGGCTAGTACCTGATCAAATGCGAGTATACCTAAACTAGTTCCTGCAAGTCTAGGTGATAATGTGTATTTTATACACGTTTTGTCTTTTATTCTCTTGCATTTTTGTTCGTTTCGAATGTAGTTTTATCGATATTAATTATGTTTTTCATCTTTCAATGCCTCATGCTTAATTGTTGAAAAGATGGATTATTTTGGGCTTGAAAGCAAAGATTATTCAAGAAGAAGTTAGAAGATTCATGCTCGCGATATCGGGAGGTGTTTAATGTAATATCTTGAAGATTTTGTCTCGAACGGGCTGCTGTACGACCGTTCGACAGGCCGTTCAAAGGAGTAGATTTTCTGTAAGGTCAGCTGTACGACCGTTCAGCAGGCCGTACAGAACCTGCTGTGTATTAAAAGAGACATAACATATCTTAACATCTAACATCTTATCTTCATCTTCTTGGCCTCTTCAAGAACACAATTAGGGTTAGTAGGAAATAGAGATGAGACATTAATTCCTTGTAATCTAGCATTGATTATGAGTAACTAACTCCATTTATTTGGCTCAAGGAAGCATCTCTTGTACTAAACCCATTCAATTTAAGTAAGATCTATTTCACTCTATCTTGAATACTTGTGTTGTATTATTTATGATTTTGCTTGGAGATTTGTAAGTTGCTTCATCTTGCTCTTCTTGTAATTTCAATTGCTAATTGTTTGTGCTAATCCGTAATTGTTAGTACATTCATTGTAGTAGCACAAGGTTTGGCGTGCCTAAACTTCAAGATTCAAGTACAAATACCTAGGTTGAGCTTCTCATCCTTGGGTTTGTCCTAGCCTCTCTTTGTTCAATTCCTTGATTTGGTTATACTAGTAGTGCTTCATTATTAGTAGCTATTATCAAGAGAGCTAATTTATGTGCTTCACTAAATTAGTGTTTTTAGAAGAGAAATAAGTGATTGTGTGCTTCACCAATTATCTTGGTTAGGTGGAGTTGGTTATATCTTGCTTGTTGGGTTGAAGTGCTTGATTTGCTATATCCTTGGGTCAAGTATATCTCTTATCTTGCTCATTTACTCATTGTGTTGGTAAATTTGGATAGTTGCCATTAACTTAGTTGTATTTTTGTAGCAATTTATTTATTGTATGCAAGGTGTTTGATAAAACACCACAACCAAATCAAACCTTGTTCATACTTCTAAATTATAAGAGATAATCTACTTAAAATCAATATTGATAGTCCTTCCCTGTGAACGAACTTACGAAAAATATTACCTTCACTAGGAAACTAATATGGTAAGATCCATGATAATCTGATAACGTCATGTCACTAACACTTACACCTATACAAATTCGAGCGAATTTCACAAATTTAAGCTATAAAGATATAATGGTTGGTTATAGGTAGTCTTAAGTCACAAGACCCTTCATGTTAACACGAAAAGCATGAATATGATGGTTGTAAAGTCAGTTTGTATATAAATTTGGTGATGATGGCTTGTTTACTCTTAATGAAATTATATTTAATATTTATCATGATAAGAATGATTGCATATGTAGGGAAGGCATTGAGTTTATAAAATTGTTAATATAAGACCAGGAGCCTGGATGAGCATCTGAGAAACCAATAATTTATTTTGTTCACTTGAAGCACTGAGATTATCACAGTATTGTTGTTTTGGATTCTGTTTAGCAAATTGCTGCTTAATTGAGTGCTCTTAAATATTTCAGAAATTTGGATTTTTTACTGTATTGATTGAGGTGATTCGAATTGATGAGGCATTATGTATATCCTCTTGTTGCTCTGGTTTCGCCTAACAAAATGCATACGCTATTGGATATGTTTATGCAGATGACTTGTGATGAGGAATGGAAGTAAATATAACAGGGAGTTATATACTTTACATATATAGTTAGTGTTAGGTCCCGTAAAAGGACTAATTTAAGCTAGAAGGAGGGATTGAATAGCTTAATATCCAATTTAAAAATTATTATGGCGTTTTAAAATAATTTTCCCTTTTTAAAACTTTTACCGAGTTGTTATGCAGTTTATAAGTGCAGAAATAAAAGACAAGGGAAGAAAATACCACACAGGAGATTTATCCCGGTTCGTGATGGCGCAACCCCTAATGGATTCGCTCACCCCTACTCCAGTCCCCGAGCTCCTCTCCGGACTCGAGATTTCCCTTACAATAATCTCGATCCTTTAGTAGGCGGAGAAGCCTTTACAACCTTACAAATATTGGTCTTTGTGTGTATCTACCCGACACCACCTCACAATAAATGAAAAATAAATACAAGACTTATCTTGGACCGTAACTCCCCGTTACTCCCTCAAAGTCGTTGTAAACCTAAAAAACTTATCTTAGACAGCAACTCCCCGCTACTTCTTCAAAGTTGATGTAGAACCCTTGTGTAGACTATGAATCCTTAGGTTTTGCCGGTCTTGGGTCTTAGATAAAAGGTCTTGGGTCTAACCTCTTCTTCACGGTGCAAAGGCCACTAACTCCCCGTTAGCACCTAGGACTTGGGTCTTAGAATGAGAATCACCTCACTGCAAGAGTTAGAATACAATATCTACGAAACAAAACCTTAGTATAAAAAGAGTTTGGACTTGTATGTCCGAGAGTAACTTTAATATTCTTGTACGAATATTAAGTTAAGTTCTATAAGCTTTATTTGCTTAAGACTTTATGTGTATTCTTATATTCGATATGACTTGTTAATCGAAGAATACTTTTAATACAATACTCCATTTAGTGAGATTTAAATATATCTCGGAGTTTGTAAATGTTGATTAAGTCCTTTAAGCTCGTAGGCTTATAAGGCTTTTAGTCGTATACTTTTGTTCGACTTTCGTAAATGTCGAAGTATAATTAAAATTACTTCGTTGTTGAAAATATATATTTTTTCGAAGTAATGTATATATCAAATCCTTGTTTAAGCTATTATAGCGTTAAAGATGTTTGATAAATAACTTCTCGTTCGATGTAGTCTTATTTTGGACTAATCGTATATATATATATATATATATATATATATATATATATATATATATATATATATATATATATATATATATATATATATATATATATATATTTGAACGAGAGTTTAATAATATAACTTTAACGTTTTGCACTTTTAATATGATTTGGCCAATTTAACACCACACATAAATATAACACACACGTACAAAAATGTAGCTCGCTTATCTATAGGATAAAATGAGGGCCGCTATTATGCGTTAAAATAGTGCGGAAAGTAAAATCACTCACAAGTGTGAGGACGAGAACAAAAAGGTACGGAAAATAAAATCACTCACAAGTGTGAGGACGAGAACAAAAAGGTGCGGAAAATAAATATAATATAAGCTTTAAAGATTTTCTTCCCACGGAACACTACAGGTGATAGATGGGAATTAAATCAAGCCTTAGTACGGTTATATATATTACAACAATAAATGGCCAAAATGAGTGCGTTAAAGTATTAATAACCACTTTTGATATAAGAGCATATAGAGATGAAGAGATGAAGGTTAGGATCTCTTATATTCAAGATAAAGTATGGTCGGCTAAGACTCGGATACGAAGCTTAAATATTACCACTTTTGAAGACGATCGGAAAGTTCGCTGGAGGTTCGGCCGGATTTTGCTCGTTGGTCGAACTTGAGCAGCAATTCGGGTGGCCGGATAGTAGTGGTAGAGGAGCTTGCTTGGTGGGAGAGAGCTTGGATGGTGGAACTAAGCTTGTATAATCAAAAACCTTGAATATATGAAGATATATTGAAGAGAGAGAAGGTTTTTGAGAAGAAGTAAGTGTTTAAGGTGTTTGGATAGATGGAGAGAGCTTTTACTTCTAAAATCCCAGCAATTCTTTGGTTCTTTAGCTTTTGAAAAATGGTTGGGGGAAGGGGTTTATTTATAGGAGGAGTTAGGTGAAAGGAGTGGTTAAGATCGAAGGAAAAATGAGTGGTTAGGATTGAAAGCACTTGGATTGATGAGGTGGAAAGTGGTTTATGTTAGTTGGGAGTAGTTTTGTGTTTCTTTGGAGTGGTTTTGGTATTAGAAACCAGCTGTGTATTTTTATTGTATCGGACTCGTATCAATTAACGATTAAATTGGTACCATGTATCGTTAATTAAATACATGAAAAATACGAAACTACCCAATAAATAATTCTAAAAGTAAGGAGCATTTGGGAATGTTATAAAATAATATTCTAGAAGGTTTGGTCAATTTTGGTCAACCTTGACTTGGTCAAACGTGGTCAACTGTGGACCCACTTTCTCGATTTTCGTGCCCGGACCAAAATTCACAGAAAATTACGAAACTTGCATAGAAAATAGCATTTAAGTGACCCATCTCATGTTTCAAGTCATTCTAGCAAGTGGAAGTATTTTATTTTGTCTTTCCTTGAATTAGATACAACTTTTGACCAATGTTTTGACTTGAATAAATACTTAAAATATATTTCCTAATATATAAAATATATTGAGAGTGTAGGAAATATTTTTGAATATTTAAAATAATTTTCTCCGAAAAATGGAATAAATTTACAAAGTGGGAGAAAAATTACTTTAAATATTTATGGCAAAAGATAAAAATGATTATTAATATTCCACCACTGAATATTAATATTCTTGAGGATAAAAACATTTTGAGTGCTAAGGTAGAATATTTTTAAATAATAACTGATCATTTTAAATAGCACGAGTTCTCTAAAGAATATTAAACCTCGAATATTCTTTGTTCGAGCTTGTCGCCTTATCAATGTTGCAACGGAGATCTAAAAAATATCAAACCTCGATATTTCTTTTTCGATCTTATTGTCTTTAGAGATATATTCCATAAAAATAGATAGTTTGATTTTTCGCTATAATGGAATATCGCTTATAGTAAAAATAGATCTTGCTAGAATTGACTTTTGACAGAATCAATTAAATTAATGACCTAGTGGAGAGGATAACTAAGTGTAATTAAATTTTATGTTAAATCGTACAAATACCAAAATAAATAATATATCGAAGATATCCTTTCAATCTTCCCCTTTTTGGTATTTGCCAAACAAAACATAAAATTTAAGAAATTACCCGATGTGTGCTTCCCCTTAGTGTATGCATGAATTTTTGAAAAAAATATTTTATACTCTATTTGAAGCAGACTATCTTCCCTAATTGATTCCTGCAAAACAACTTATGAGATGAATGAAGGATAAATATTGTTAGGCATAATTCATTTCATATTTAGCACAATTTTGAAAATTTTGAATTAGGGGTCTAATTTCGTCTTCCCCTTTTTGTTTGGTATAGTAGCAAAAACTCAAATTTTCTCTTCCACTAATATCTTCTTTTCCTTATGTCTTCCCCATTTTGGAAAATAATTATAGTATATAATTTGGTGTATTTACCAAATTTTTCTTTTTTTTTTCTCCTTTTCTTCCCTTAAAACATGATTCGTTTTGAATCAAAATAATTTATGTCTTCCCCTTATGTATTATCTCTTCCCCTTTTTGGAATACTTACTTTTTATCCCCTTATTACTCCTTGTTCTTTTTAATTTGGTATAGTACCAAATTTTTGTTTCGTCTTTCCCTTTTTGTTTTATCTTTCGTAATTTTTGGATTACAAAGATTTTATTTTATAAATCATTTCTCATTTGCATTCGGTGTATAGTAGAACTTTCCCTTTTTGTAACTGAACTGCAAATGTTGTTTTTCTTGGAGAAGGAATTTTTTGTTTTAAAGAATGTTTCGGACCAAATATGGTGTATTGCCAAAACAAAGGTTTTCTTTTCCTTCCCTTTAATCGAACAGTTCTGTTATAATCGAAATTGGTGTTTTACCAAATACATTTTCTTTTCCTTTTTTCTTTTGTATTACAGGAATCTTCTTTTTCTTTTTCTCGTTTTGAGAAGAGATAAATGTTGCAATTTTATACGTTTAAGTGTATTTTCTGTATATATTTTCGAAATGCTTATAGCATTATAAGACGGGATGATGTCTTATTTTGAAATTCATATATTGACCATTAAACGAACAAAAGTAATAATACTTTTAATTACATCAGCTTGCTTTAGCTGAAATAATCTATCCCCATACTTACCATCTGTAGCTTATATTGATACAGTATAGCTTACAGAATTCATTCAAATGATCATAAGGTCGCTACATATTTGAGTTGCTAGTATTTAACAACCTTGAAATCATACGAAGGTAAATGAATTACCTTTTTATTTTTGTCACCCAGAAATGTAAAGGATACAAATTTTCATATATATATATATATATATATATATATATATATATATATATATATATATATATATATATATATATATATTCCAGTAATATTACTTGGTAATGTTCTATTACAAAGTTATTGATAAGAATTTAGTACATAATTGATACAAATGCTCATAAGTTTATTCAGAGTGTAAATATATGAAATTTATCAAAGCGTATTCTGAATAATCATACTTCATGCATCCGTTCTTCTGAAAAATAAGTCCATATATACTACTAAAGGCTGATTGTTTCGTAATCAGTTCTTCATGCGGAGAATGTTAGTACAAAGCATATAAACTAGAGTTTTAATAAGTAGATAAAACAAAGTACATGATATCAACAAACTCAAATTCTGCTAACTTCAGATAATCAAAAATTCATAATTTAGGCAGTTCATATGACAAAGGTAAATCGTATATAAGTCATGCTTTCATATATAGTCTGAAGATTATTAAATGACTTTTAACAGAGGGAATTAACATAGATATATCTAGGTGACAAGTATACCATGTTAAGATAGGTTGCCAGAATCTTTGCAAACTGCAAACTCTCAAAAGAACTAATACATTTATCTTAACATTTTGCCATAGATATCTTTGACTTTTAATCCTAGCAGTTGTCATGACTATAGCACTTGTGAACCATTTCAAGACAAATATGTTAGTGTAGTGTGTTCTACTGTGTGTAAACATATATATCAAGTAGATCATGAGCCATATCCAAGAAGTGCAGATTTATATACAACAAACAGTTTACTAAATACAATGTGGTTCATTGATCTAGTAAAACTATAATCTGCATCTAAACAGAAACAACTACTAAGCATACAAGCTTCAACATAACAAAACCAACAGCAAAAGTTGATAATTCAAACCCAACAACAAGATTGTAACTAACAGTAAAAGACTGCAACCAACATCCAAGATCATAAAGATCAACAACAGAAGATTGTAACCAACAGCCAGTATCAGAAACCAATACAAGTCGGCCCTGACAAGTATCCAAGCACAGAACCAAAGCAAGTAGGGCAGATTATTCATTGACAGGATCAGTAACAACAAAACCAAGACTTTCATCAAGATTAAGCAAGTCAGCAAATACATTCTCATTCTCATTAACAACACTAACAGCCACTAATTCATTCATAATCTGAACCTCTTTCTTAGCAGTTTCATCATCTATTTTCTCAATTACCTTACCCTCTTTTTGTTCCACTTTTCTTTCCAACTGTTCTAACCTAGCTAGCAGCTTAGTGTTAAAGTCTTTAAGTCCAGTTATCTCATTATTTAGCTTACTAACTTCAGTTTTCAGAACTTCAAGGTTATCAATATTAGGGGACAAGGGAGGAATGGATATAGGAGATATGGAATTAGGCTTACACTGACTTAGGGGAATCTTATCTTGAACCAAAACCTCAACAGAGTAGTAGTCTATCTTGTTAGCATAGACTCTAGACATTTGGACATAATAGGTTTCAAAGATAGAGGTAAGCAAAAGACCATAGGGCATATAATCCACAATATGAGCATAGATCATGTTAAGCACAAGAAGGTAGTTGATATTGAACTCCACAGAATTTGACACAAGTTGAAACATTACTTTAAGATCCACAAAATCAAAGAACCTATCATGCTTAGGTTTAGGCAGAATGTTGGCCCTAAGTATGATAGCTAATTGTTGGTACTTAGGGGTAAAGTGCCTAAAACTTATTCCATAATTTTTATCACATAACCCTTAAGGTACATCTTCATCACAAAACAAACCAAGAAATAGCTCAAACTCTTGTTGATTAAACACAAACTTCTCATAGATATTAATGCATGGCAGATCAGATGGTCTATTTCCTAGCCTAAGGGACTTATTCAGAATGTAATGATCAACATAAAAAATTTTCGCATTCACAAAGGAGCTAAAGTAAAACACACCGACTCTTTGTTTGATTTCCATATTAGCATAAAATTTAGCAATTAGATGTGTGTAATAGTTTTGACCCCTATAGAGAACATGATTATCCCATTTAGCAGCCATGAGTATGTAGTGAACATCTTCAGTTTGCCTAAGAAAGACCATCATACCAGGTTGGTTATTTCTTAGCATTCTATTAAGCTTACCAGTATTTGTGAGCTTAACCAATGTAGGAGTAGGAGGTATAACAATGGTTCTAGGCAGTCCAGAATTGACAGACCTAGTGGGTTGATTTTGGTAGTTTGTTTGTGGGTAAAACAGAGGATTAGGAATTCTGTAGATAGGCAGTTTCTTGACTTGTGTTTGGTAAGGGTAGACTTGTTGAGGATAGTGGGTTTGTTTTTGTTTCTTGCTTTGTTTTCTATTGGTTGGATGTTGATGTGTTTCAACGGGCTCAAACATGGAGTATTGTTTCATATTCATGGTTTGAAGGAGAGGTAGTGTATGTAGGTTTCTTGATTTTGAGTGAGGGTTTGAGGGAAGTTTCTTGAATTCCATTGGCTAAGTGTGTGAGTGTATGCTCATGCATGTAGATAATGAACATATTTATAACCACAGAATATATTCATACATAGCAGAGTTCAAGGAATAACATTTAACAAGTTCAAGTGTAATGATGCTAGATGATGCATGGAGGCTGTCTAAATAGTGTAAACATTTAATGAGATTGTAGATAGATTTGAAAATCTCAAGCAAGTTCATGATATTTTATTCAGAAATCATTTCTTTTTAAGCATGTCATGGAGTTCTGATGTTATCTCAGCATAGATGTGTGTATGTGTGTGCACAGGTTGCAAAGCAAGGACATACTATGTCATGTATGAGCAAACAATTCATAAATGCAGCAAACATTTTAAGTATAAGATAGATCAGAGATGTTTTTGAGAACCCAATGCAAGGACATGAGCTGTTTGTTTGATATCCGGAAGGTGCATGCTTGAGCAGGTGATATAAGAAATGGAAGCACAGAGTATATATATATATATATATATATATATAAGCAGTTCTTTGTTTTTATATAAATAGAGAGTAAACACATTTAATGCAAGGTGCATACTTAGAAGAATCTTTTGAAAAGGAGGCTGAAAGTTTGAAAATAGGGAACATGCAGGCCCACTCATGAAGTCACTTAGAGTTTTTATGGAAGTATGCAGGTAATATATGAACTAGTGTAGACTATAAATGTTGAATGATTGATGTGATAAAGACATATATACACATATTGTTTAATGCCTCAGAAGTCAAAGAACATCTAAATATCTTTGAGTTTTGAAAATGTGTGCATTCTTGTGGACAGAGGTTTGACTAGGTCAAACTTCAGATAAATGTTACATATTACATATTCAAGTAGTGCACAGAAAAACAAATGTACCATGTAACACATTAATAATGCACAGACCTTTTTATGGACTTGTTGACACATAAAACAAGCAACACTTAAAGATACAACCACAAAAATTTATCAATAGTTAGTAAATATCAAATTTAATCTCCAAAATTTCTATGTGGCCGTTATCACCCCAGTGTCCAGATACTAGGGTTCTCAAATGGACCCCTAGCCAAGTCTTTGGGTGAGGGCATTGTGTGTGAAGTGTATGAATTTTAGTATTATCAATTTTTCTTACAACATTGTTATTATAACAATACTAAGACATACAGTCACACCATAGGCAAAACTAGGATAATCAAAACAGATTATACATATATATCAAGATAGTCAAATTCATTTCTCAATTTATAGCATCCATATATCATCATTTCAAAAGGATTCAATCATATATTCAGATTGCCAAGATTTCAAGCACATGTACTTTCTATATCCATAATGAGCATTAAATCATATATTGTTTCACTCAATCAATCTGGTCAAATAAATCATGGTTACACAGAATACAAATCTCAGTAATGAATAGTCATATTGTATTTCATATAACACATTTTCTGATGTCACTAAACAAGATCACTGATAGGTCTAGTTTCCACATATTTGAACATAAGTAACTAGCAAACCAAAATTTAAGTATCGACCAATTTTCAATTTGGACAGATAAGATTCATATATTAATCTAAATTTTAGCCAAGTGTCAATATACAGATAATAGACTTCTTGTCACATATAGTTGACCAGGTCAAATAATATAGTTACTATCCATGATCCAGTGTGACATCATATCTCATATTTCACAACTTCCACATACTCTACATCTTAATCAGCTTATTCCAGAGTTTATCAAATAAGTCTACAAGAAATATAGTTACCACAACTGTAAACAACACAAAATACATAGATTTTACTAATTCAAACTGGCTCTTTTTAGCACAACTACCAAGTACTCATAACAAAATCAATTCATTCAAGAAATCATTTTGTCACATGTAATTGCCATGACAGTAGTTATCACCTAAAGCCATATCAAAATCCATTCGCATACTTGATATAAGAGGACTAATATACTAACTTCACAATTCAGTATTCGAACAAAAATCATAGTCTCAATTATAATATCATGAACTCTTACGACTCGAAAGCTCAACTATCACATAGAAACTCGAGGATAAACAACTGTTTACTGAGTTCATTCATATAAAACACCAAGTACGAATAATTCATCACAGAGAGTATACGTATTATATTTTTAACAGAGATTCGTACCTTTTCCCAAGGCCTTGTCGTCTACTTGGGACTTACCGATCCAAAAACATTGTAACTCGCCTGAGTTACAAGCTGACTCACCGAGTCAAGCACTGAGTTGACCGAGATAAGCTTCTAAACCCATAGCTATAAAGCCATTTTCTCCGATCTTGACTAGAGATAACCAGAAAACACACTACCTGTAAAATCTCAATAAACAAGTTAGGGTTTTTAAAAGAAAAATCATGAAAATTGAGATCGTGTATGTGTGTGAACATATATCGTGTATATATGTATATAACTGTTGATTTCGACTAGTAACTCGGAATCGATTTAAACAATAGCGATTAATTCGTCGAAATCATTTCGATTTAACCTACTTAGCATGATTTTTGCAACGATTATTAGATTAATCAATTCAGGGGGATAAAAGAGACTCGATTTAGTGTTTAGAGACATCGAACAAAATCGAAAGTTTAGAGATTTTGACCGGAAAATGATAGAGGCGGCGAGAGAGACGACCTAGGGTTAGTGAGAGAGTAGAGAGAAATTAGAGACTCACGCGGCTACTACACACACATACAGTGAATAGTTGTGATATTTTTGTATATATATTTTATGTAATAGATGACCAAGATTAAATCCCTAGATAAGATCCAACGGACCAGATTGATTAGGGTTTTATAAAATTAGGGTTCGGCCAAGCTGAGTTAGGTCGGTTTTGACCATTTGGGCTGGGTCAAATGGACTTAGAATAATCAGAAAATAATGTATTTTGTATTTCTGAAAATAGTTTTGTAAAACTAAATATTATTATAAATAATATATTAATATTTATAATATTAATACCAGAAAATATGTTAATATTTTGATTCTTTGTATTTGAGATTAAATGTCATATTTCTAGTATCTCAAAAATATTTCCGAAAATAATTCCGAAAAATATTCGCTCTACTAGTTTTATCTTTCCGAATGAAAATCAAAACCCGATCGATAAAGTTTCATATGTTATCATTATCGATGATCTGAGTTTTAGAGATTCGTAAATCCTGAAAAGATATTTTTTTCGTGAGATGACTATAAATTATGATAAATAATCTCACAAAATATATAATATTTATATAAGTATATAAACCATTATTTGGGAATTTCAAACATTCCTAAATCCAAACGGAGTTTAGTGAATCTTTCAGAATTCAATGGTTTCGTGAAAACCACTTGTACTGTTTCTATCAACTAAATGTCCGGCATAGTCCGAATCAGAAAGACATACTAAGTTGAATGGTACTCCTTTAGGATACAAAAGACCTACGTCAGTGGTTCCTTTTAAATATCTCAGTATCCGTTTTATCGCTGATAAGTGAGATTCCTTTGGTGCTACTTGAAATCTAGCACACTTACCAACATTATATTGAATATCGGGACGACTTGCGGTAATATATAGTAAGCTACCAATCATGCCTCGATATTTCTTAGTGTCAACGGGAATTCCGTTGGGATCTTCTGTTAATTTATCAGAAGTCGACATGGGAGTAGATATGGGTTTTGAATTTTCCATCTCAAATTTCTTTAGCATCTCTTTACAATATTTCGATTGTGAAATATCTATGCCTATATCCGATTGGTTAATTTGCAATCCTAAAGAAATTTAATTCACCCATCATGCTCATTTAGAATTCTTTGCTCATATTTTCAGAGAATTCTTTACATAGTGTATCATTTGTTAAGCCAAAAATGATGTCATCTACGTATATTTGTACAAGCAAGATATCATCTTTTTCTGGTCTTGTAAATAGGGTTTTATCGCAGTTCCCATTTTAAAATTGTTTTCTAATAGGAACTTGTTCAACCTTTTATACCAAGCTCTTGGAGCTTGTTTTAAGCCGTATAGAGCTTTGTATAATTTGTATACATATTTCGGATGTGTGGCATCTTCAAAGCCGGGAGGTTGTTTGACATAGACTTCTTCTTCTAATATCCCATTTAAGAATGCCGATTTGACATCCATCTGATATACTTTGAAATCTTTATGACACGCGTATGCTAATAACATTCGAATTGATTCGATTCGTGCTACAGGTGCATAAGTTTCATCAAAGTCTATCCCTTCCATTTGGGTATTGCCTTGAGCGACTAATCTCGCTTTATTTCTTATTACCGTTCCATTTTCATCTAACTTGTTTCTAAAACCCATTTGATTCCAATTATGGAAGTATCTTTGGGTTTTGGAACAAGTTCCAAAACTTTGCTACGAGTGAATTGTAATAATTCATCTTGCATGGCCGAGATCCAATCCTCGTCTAGCAAAGCTTCTTTAGCGGTCTTAGGTTATATTTGTGATAGAAAACTAAGGTGATTCACAACGTTTTATACTTGTGACCGCGTTTGAACTCCTTTATTTAGGTCTCCAAGAACATTATCTAGTGGATGACTTTTAATAATAAGAATTTCTTTCCGAAGTTCTACTTCCGTTTCGGTTATTTCTAATGGATTCCTTGGAGTCGGGGTTCCGAGGTCCATATTCTCGAATTGTCGAATAATATTTTCTACATCGTCTTATTCAACTTTATCATTTTCAACAAGATCTTTGTTTTTACATGGTGGTTTGCTTTCATCAAATACTACATTCATTGATTCTTCCACCACAAGAGATTTGAGATTGAATACTCGATAGGCTTTGATATTTGTAGAGTATCAAAGAAATATACCTTCATTTGATTTTGGATCAAATTTGGTAAGATAGTCTTTCGAGTTTAATATAAAACATTTGCAACCGAATACTCGAAAGTAACTTAGTTTCGGTGTTTTGCCAAAATAAAGCTCGTAAGGAGTCTTTTGTGTTATTGGTCGTAGCAAAACCCGATTAAGAATATGGCAAGAAGTAGACATTGCTTTGGTCCAAAAATATTTAGGTCGACGATATTCATTTAACATAGTGCTAGCCATTTCTTGTAAAGTTCTGTTCTTCCTTTCAACTACTCCATTTGATTGAGGAGTGTAAGGAGCAGAAAAGTTGTGTGTGATACCATTTTCATCACAAAAATTTGTAAAACTAGAATTCTCAAATTCTTTACCATGATCAGTCCGAATATAGACTATGGTATTATTTTGTTGATTTTGAATCTTTTTACATAGGGATGAAAAGGATTCAAATGCATCACTTTTTGATTTGAGAAATTCTGTCCACGTGAATCGTGAATAATCATCAACGATTACTAATGTGTATGAACAACCTCCGAGGCTTTTGATAGGGACCAGACCAATAAGATCCATATGTAAAAGCTCGAGAGGTCGAGAGGTTGATACCATAAACTTCGCTTTGTGAGATGCTCGTATTTGTTTTCCAATTTCGCATGCTTCACAAGTATGATCTTTATGATAATTTAATTTTGGTATACCTCGTACATGATCTTTGGTTGATATGTTTTTCATCAACTTCATATTTGCATGTCCTAATCTTCAATGCCATAACCAAGGGTCATCGTTTGTGGTGATTAGGCATACATTCTCGTTCTTGCTCATGTCACATGTGTAGACATTTTTGTTTCGAGGGCAAGTGAGAATTAATTTCCAATTTTTATCTAAAATACAACAATGAGTAGTATAGAAAATTACCTTGTATTCATTGTCGCAAAGTTGACTTATCGAGAGGAGATTGTACTTTAGTCCCGTGACTAGTTGTACATTTGAAATCTTGAAGTGACTATTCCTTATGTCTCCGATGCCGACAATGATACCTTTACTACTATCCCCAAATGTGACACTTCCCGCAGTGACCTTTTTAATGTTGTTCAACAGTGATTCATTACCGGTCATGTGTCTTGAACAACCACTATCAAGGTACCACATGTCTTGTTTAGCGGCAAGACAAACCTACAAAATAGATCAATTAAATTTATAGGTACCCTTTCGTCTTGAGGGTCCTGGGGTTAGTATATCATACTCAACATTAGCATTATAAGATCTAGGCATAGTATAATCATAGTTAGACATGTATAGATTTCTAGATGCATAATGTCTAGCATGATATGTAGGTCTAGCATTATTATAAAATCTAGGATTAACATGATGCACATTATATCTATCATTTGCAAAGTAGGGAGCATTTTGAGGATATAAATTCCGATTGGGGACATATTGATTTCTAGATGCATACCTATTTGCATTGTTATGATACATTGAGTTTCTATTTTGAAACACCTTAGGTTATTTAAACCTTTGTTGCCTTTGACCATTATAAGGAACTCTATTAAATGGTACTTGTTTTTCAACCTTATTGTATGGTTTAGATCCTTTTCGAATCCATACATGATTCCCCTTAAATTCACAACTCTTGAATTTGCAATATAAGACCGAATGTCCATCTTTATTGCAAAATGTACATTTTAGATTTATGGTTTAGGAGGAGCTATTCTAGGTTGCACACTTGGTTGAACCTCTTCTCTAGGAGGAGCATTCTTATTATATCGTAGACCTTCATACTTATAGGAAATTTTGGTGTGTACCATTTTATCTAATATTTCATTGCCTTTAGTAAATCTTTGAATAACAGTTTCAAGATTTTCATTTTCTTCTTTTAAGGCATCAATCTTGTTGTTAAAGAATCTTGCTTGATCCATAATTTGAGAGATGAGCTTGAAATTTTCTTCTTTCAATCTTTGATTTTCTTCTTGTAATTTCTTTTCTTTTAACTCAAAGGTTTGTGATAGCTCATTTTCGTTTACATGAGATTGAGACGTTACATTGTTTCGAACTATTGATTCGTTTTGAATCTTTAAGTTCAAAAAATCAACATTAAGTTTACTAATGTTGTCGTTGAGTTGTAACCTTTCATTTTCCAACTCTTCTACTTGAAATACTAAAGATACATTTTCTACTTCAAGATTGAGAGCGTTGTCTTTGAAGTTGTTTACTTCACCTTTTAAGAGATGATTTTGATCATTTAAAAATGTCATTTCATTCTCATTTTGGGTTTGTATATCCATCATCCGAGTAAACTCTGTACTTTGATTATGATACATTTCTTCGAGTTTCATTTTCTCGGACCATAATAGATGAAGTCTTTTATCAACATCTTTATATTTATTGTTGATACCTACTACAAGATCAATTAAATCATACTTGCTCATATCAACTAGATTCAAGTTAGATTCATCTAATTGCAATTTATTTGAGATGTATTTGAGATTAGAACTTACCTCTTGATGAGAAGTGGAGGCTCCTGTTGAAGTAGCTTCATCTCCTATAGCCATTAAGCACAAGTTGACAACTTCTTCACTAGCTTCCGGAACTTCTTCATCTTCAATTAAGTCCCAACCATTTTCCGCCACGAGAATTCTTCCATTTAGCTATCTTAGGACATTCTCTTTTGAAGTGACCCGGTTGCTTACACTCGAAACATACTTCTTGTGTTTCCTTCGGAGTTTGCTCTTTATGTTTTGGAGGAGTATAAGGAAGATTATTATTGTTGTTGGCATTATTATAGGCATTTGTATTTTGAGTGCCTTAGCCTTTATTATAGCTCGTTGTTGGAAAATTACCCTTATAGTTAGGACTATAATTTTGAGAGTAATTATGTCTTCCTTTAGAATTAAAAATTCTTTGTTGGTTGTTTGATTTGAGGAAGCCTTTTCCGTATCTTTGAGCTTTGCTTTGAAGCACACGACGAAGTTGTCTAGTTAGTAAAGCAATTTCACTTTCATCGAGATCTTGAAGTTCTTCGTTTAATTCCTAGTCATTTTCATTTTCATCGATTAATATAGCTTTTAAAGCCATATTTTTCTTTTTGTCTTCCACTTTAGGAATGACTTTGTCCGGGAGATTGTCTTCTTTGTGTGCATGAAGATTTCCGAATAAGTTATCGATGTCATAATCGTTTAGATTATGCATTTCTTTTATTGTTGTGACTTTAACCTTCCAACTAGGAGGTAAAGATTTAAGAACTCTTCGGTTCTTTTCATTTCAGGAATAATTCTTTCCGAGTTGAGATAATTCATCGATTATACGAGTAAATCTTGTTTCCATATCGATGATGTTTTCTACCTCTTAAAGTTTAAAATTCTCGTATTCATGAATTAAAGTATCCATTCGAGAATCTTTTATATCGATGGTTCCTTCGTAGGTAACCACTAATTTTTTCCACATTTCTTGTGCGGACTTGCAATATTGTTTACTCTTTTATATTCTTTTTCGGCAAGTGCACTTGTGAGAACCATTTCCGCTTTAGCGGAAATATTCATCATATTTTCTTCGGCAAGAGTGTATTCACTAACTTTCTTTTCAACAATGACACCATCAACTGTTTCGGTTGAAATAACAACTCCGTCTTCTATAGCCATCCAAACTTTGACTCCTTGAGATCTAGCATAGATGCGAAACCTCGTTTTCCATGTAGCAAAGTTTGTGCCATCAAATAGAGGAGAGCGAGAGCTAGATAGGCCTTCACCGCAACCGATGGTATTTAGATACGTCATGTAGGATCACTTTTTGTTGTGCCTGTAAATCTGCAAATCACTCAACAAACACATTAAAAAGCACTGCTCTGATACCAATTGTTCATGGTCATGGGTCCAACCCATGTCACCAAACAATGGTACCTACCAGACTAGCCGGTAATCGTATCCACCGATCTACCGCCACCCTATGGTCGGAGATCCTGGCTTCGGTGACGCATTCACCAAGCAGAGTTCTCATAGGTGGTATGCCCAAATTCACAGTATGGGTCAACTAGCTCTGATACCAATTGTTAGGTCCCGTAAAAGGACTAATTTAAGCTAGAAGGAGGGATTGAATAGCTTAATATCCAATTTAAAAATTATTATGGCGTTTTAAAATAATTTTCCCTTTTTAAAACTTTTACCGAGTCGTTATGCAGTTTATAAGTGCAGAAATAAAAGACAAGGGAAGAAAATACCACACAGGAGATTTATCCCGGTTCGTGATGGCGCAACCCCTAATGGATTCGCTCACCCCTACTCCAGTCCCCGAGCTCCTCTCCGGACTCGAGATTTCCCTTACAATAATCTCGATCCTTTAGTAGGCGGAGAAGCCTTTACAACCTTACAAATATTGGTCTTGGTGTGTATCTACCCGACACCACCTCACAATAAATGAAAAATAAATACAAGACTTATCTTGGACCGTAACTCCCCGTTACTCCCTCAAAGTCGTTGTAAACCTAAAAAACTTATCTTAGACAGCAACTCCCCGCTACTTCTTCAAAGTTGATGTAGAACCCTTGTGTAGACTATGAATCCTTAGCTTTTGCCAGTCTTTGGTCTTAGATAAAAGGTCTTGGGTCTTTCCTCTTCTTCACGGTGCAAAGGCCATTAACTCCCCGTTAGCAACCTAGGACTTGGGTCTTAGAACGAGAATCACCTCACTTTAACTTCACCTCACTGCAAGAGTTAGAATACAATATCTACGAAACAAAACCTTAGTATAAAAAGAGTTTGGACTTGTATGTCCGAGAGTGACTTTAATATTCTTGTATGAATATTAAGTTAAGTTCTATAAGCTTTATTTGCTTAAGACTTTATGTGTAATCTTATATTCGATATGACTTGTAAATCGAAGAATACTTTTAATACAATACTCCGTTTAGTGAGATTTAAATATATCACGGAGTTTGTAAATGTTGATTAAGTCCTTTAAGCTCGTAGGCTTATAAGGATTTTAGTCGTATACTTTTGTTCGACTTTCGTAAATGTCGAAGTATACTTAAAATTACTTCGTTGTTGAAAATATATATATTTTCGAAGAAATGTATATATCAAATCCTTGTTTAAGCTTTTACAGCTTTAAGGATGTTTGATAAATAACTTCTCGTTCGATGTAGTCTTATTTTGGACTAATCGTATATATATTTGAACGAGAGTTTAACAATATAACTTTAACATTTTGCACTTTTAATATGATTTGGCCGATTTAACACCACACACAAATATAACACACATGTACAAAAATGTAGCTCCCTTATCTATAGGATAAAACGAGGTACGCTATTATGCGTTAAAATAGTGCGGCAAGTAAAATCACTCACAAGTGTGAGGACGAGAACAAAAGGTGCGGAAAATAAAATCACTCACAAGTGTGAGGACGAGCACAAAAAGGTGCGGAAAATAAATATGATATAAGCTTTAAAGATTTTCTTCCCACGGAACACCAGAGGTGATAGATGGGAATTAAATCAAACCTTAGTACGGTTATATATATATATATTACAACAATAAATGGCCAAAATGAGTGCGTTAAAGTATTAATAACCACTTTTGATATAAGAGCATACAGAGATGAAGAGATGAAGGTTAGGAGCTCTTATATTCAAGATAAAGTATGGTCGGTTAAGACTCGGATACGAAGCTAAAATATTACCACTTTTGAAGACGATTGGAAAGTTCGCCGGAAAAATTCGTCGGAGGTTCGGCCGGATTTTGCTCATTGTTCGAACTTGAGTAGCAATTCGGGAGGCCGGATAGTAGTGGTAGAGGAGCTTGCTTGGTGGGAGAGAGCTTTGTTGGTGGAACTAAGCTTGTATAATCAAAAACCTTGAATATCTGAAGATATATTGAATAGAGAGAAGGTTTTTGAGAAGAAGTAAGTGTTTAAGGTGTTTAGATAGATGGAGAGAGCTTTTACTTCTAAAATCCCAGCAATTCTTTGGCTCTTTAGCTTGTAAAAAATGGTTGGGGAAGGGGTTTATTTATAGGAGGAGTTAGGTGAAAGGAGTGGTTGAGATTGAAGGAAAAAAGGAGTGGTTAGGATTGAAAGCACTTGGATTGATGATGTGGAAAGTGGTTTGTGTTTCTTTGGAGTGGTTTTGGTATTAGAAACCAACTGTGTATTTTTATTGTATCGGACTCGCATCAATTAAGGATTAAATTCGTACCATGTATCGTTAATTAAATACCCGAAAACTACGAAACTACCAAATAAATAATTCTAAAATTATGGAGCATGTGAAATATTATAAAATAATATTTTGGAAGGTTTGGTCAATTTTGGTCAACCTTGACTTGGTCAAACGTGGTCAACTGTGGACCTATTGTCTCGCTTTTCGTGCCTGGATCAAAATTCTCAGAAAGTTACAAAACTTTTACCATGCATAGAGAATAGTATTTAAGTGACCCATCTCAAGTTTCAAGTCATTCTAGAAAGTGGAAGTATTTTATTTGGATTTAATTCGATTAAATCAGGTTTCGGTTCTGAATAAAATATGATTGGTCTTTCCTTGAATTAGATACATCTTTTGACCAATGTTTTGACTAGAATAAATACTTAGAATATATTTCCTAATATATAAAATATATTCAAAGTGTAGGAAATATTTTTGAGTATTTTAAATAATTTTCTCCGAAAAATGGAATAAATTTACGAAGTGGGAGAAAAATTACTTTAAATATTTCTGGCACGAGATAAAAATGATTATTAATATTCCACCACTGAATATTAATATTCTTGAGGATAAAAAATTTTGAGTGCTAAGGTAGAATATTTTTAAATAAAAACTGATCGTTTTTAAATATAGCACGAGTTTTCTAAAGAATATTAAACCTCGAATATTCTTTGTTCGAGCTTGTTGCCTTATCAATGTTGCAACGGAGATCTAAAAAACATCAAACCTCGATATTTATTTTTCGATCATATTACCTTTAGAGATATATTCCATAAAAATAGATAGTTTGATTTTTCGCAATAATGGAATATCCCTTATAGTAAAAATAGATCTTGCTAGAATTAACTTTTGACTTTTGACAGAATCAATTAAATTAATGATCTAGTGGAGAGGATAACTAAGTGTAATTAAATTTTATGTTAAATCGTACAAATACCAAAATAAATAATATATCGAAGATATCCTTTCAGTTAGTATTCAGAGATTATTTATATATCAAGAATAGTCAGGGAGGCAATTATTTAGATTATTATTAATAGGCCCAATTTGAATATAGGCCTTGGTCTGTTGGAGTTTTGTTTCTCAGTATTAATACTTTACGTGGTACCCTTAATTTCGGAGACTTATAGATATATAATGATTGTTATATCAACATTGATTGAGTCGTTCCTTTTGCGTTTGGAAACCTATTAGGGGTAGATATCGTTCTGCATGTTTAATAATCCGATGTTGTAATATTCAACACATGTTCCTGTCCTGCATCAACTTGTTCCTATTTGTTCGTTTGGGGAAATAGTTGCGTAACCTCGGCAAAATAGTATAGTTCAGCTTTATTATGTTTTACATATGACTTGAAATGATTTTTGTTTTTCATACCATAATTCTTAATATATAATAGTAATGCGTGTTTTAAAATGATGATGATAAGATAGGAAGTGGATGGAAGGAAATGAAAGTCCTTGAAAAAAGTTGATAATTATCTAAAGACTTCGTTTAGAGTCTGCTTGTATTAAATTTTTTATGTACCTAACTATTGAAGTGGTAACTATTCATTACTTATTAGTAATGTAAAAGTGATGAGCTAGGTAAATAGTCACTTCCGTTACTCACTGCATTCCATTATTAAGAATATCAATTTGAAATTTCATCGTAATAATTTACTGTCAAATTTAACTACATAGTTTCTCTTGTGCCTATACCAAAGTATGGATGCGTAACAACTATATGTAACTAATGTGAAAAAGAATTTCTTCTGTGTAGGATCAATGGTGAAGTGGCAACTTCGTTGGATAGCTTTGTGGTTGCACTCTGAGGAAGTTAGAGCTGAAATGAAGTGACATTACAGATTATCTGAACTCTTTGTTATAAGAATTCCTTTTTTGTTTGTTTTATTATGACTTATTATTCAAGATCCTCCGTTTGCTGTTTGTTTTAGTTATGACATATGATTCAAAATACTCTATTTGTAGTAAAGGTCTTATGGATGCCAAACTATCTTATGTGACAATGAGTAACAGTGATTGAGGTAGTTCTTGTATGTGTCAGTTCTCCGTGAATGAATTGATGCTTATGTCTATAACTTTATAGTTGCTTCAAGTGCTTAACCTTGATGATGTTAAAATTTTCTTGTTTGAATGGCTTAGCTTCTGCAAAATCTTATTTAAGCATCATTTGGTATGAAAGTATGCACCCACTCCCTTATGGTCAGATAGTCATCATTTATGATCATTCGTTTTATGGCCATTTCTAATTATAAATAAGTGGCGGAGCAAAAAAAATTTGTTGTGGGAGTTGATAAAATAAAAATTTATTAAGCTAGTGTCTCTATTAGGAGCTATAGATACATTAAATTTTGTTGTATCAAGTGCTCTGTAATTCTTTTGTCCGCATGGGGCTACACCCCTAATACAAATCACGTGAATAAATTATACGTATATGTATACCCTCACGGTTCACGGTAGTATTTTGCATGCATATAGTATCATGATATCATCATCATGCATGTATACAGTAGTAAAGAGTTTAGTATAAACAGAGAAACTAGTAGACTAGACTAGACTAGTAGAAACTTGTCTAGCTGAACCCCATGGATTAAAATTAAAATTGAGCAACCCCACCCACGTGAAAGCAAAGTCATATTTCCATTCTTTATGTTTCACCTGAACATGATTCCTATGTCCTTTTTTTCCTTTGCCTTTCGTTTTCTTTTGTGCATCCCTGATTCTGTATTATAGACCTGTGATTTCCCCTAACAATTGCAGTGGTCTTTTCTTTTCAATACAATGTAATGTCCTCTCCATCCCTAGCAATTACAATGTAATGTAAAAAACGATGTTATTATATTCAACACATGTTCCCGTCCTGCAAGGTAATGTAATGTTCTTTCCACCCCTAGAAATTACAATGTAATGTAAAAAGCGATGTTATTATATTCAACACATGTTCCTGTCCTGCATCAACTTGTTCCTATTTGTTCGTTTATGGAAAGAGTTGTGAAACCTCGGCAAAATAGCAAAGTTCAGCTTTATTATGTTGTACATATGACTTGAAATTATTTTATTTTTTCATACCTTAATTCTTAATATATATATATATATATATAATAGTAATGCGTGTTTTCAAAATGATGATGAAAAGATAGGAAGTGGATGGAAGGAAATGAAAGTCCTTGAAAGAAGTTGATAATTATCTAAAGACTTCGTTTAGAATCTGCTTGTATTAAATTTTTTATGTACCTAACTATTGAAGTGGTAACTATTCATTACTTATTAGTAATGTAAAAATGATGAGCTAGCCCAAAAATATTATAACTGCATCTGAAACTTTGCCACCTAGAACTATGTTATTGCCCAAGGCCTAATCTAACATAATAAGGAAACAATCATAGATCACGATACTTCAGTAAAGTCATACCACTAAAACTAAAAAGTGTATAATTTGAATTTATTGATTACCCTACAAATTTAAAGAATAAGGGTATAAAAATATATTATGGGCAATTACAAGATAGTTTTGTAAACTTTGGGGAGTATGAATTTGCTAAAGGGTAAAGTTGATTTGAGTATGAACTTGGCTACAACTTTATCATATTTGTCTCTGAAATTAAGTAATGCATTAAATTTTGAAAATTGTTAAGAAGAAATCATAAACAGGGACGGGTCTACGAGAAACTATCAATTTATGTTTACTTACAGCGCATCAGTGCTAGAATTATTGCAGTATTTCTGTTTGGATATATGTACCATATGGGTGCGTACTCGGCAAATGGCGAGTTGCTTGAAAATTGAATGGTCTAATTTTTTGCCAAAAAAAGAAAAATATAGAATTGAAATAGTTTATGTATGAGTTTTTACTACCTCTCGGATGGAATGTGTATTGTGTAGTAGCTCCTAGATATGTTTATGAAATCGACCCCCGAGTCCTGTTACTATTGTCATTTGGGGAGAGATCTGTGAAACTGCCAACGACCATAGTTCATCTTAATCACATCGTATAGTAAAATGATTTTGGTTTATATACGTATATTAGTATTTATTTATGTATGCTGGTAAAAAACTAGCTTAAATTCAAAAGATAGGAAATCGATGGTAGAAAGTTCGTAGAAGAAGTTGATATATATCTAGCAGTCTCTTGGTTTATTTATTTATGTTTAATGCAGGTATGATTGACCAACCACCAAAGTTATTGTTAGGAATATGTTGTACTTGATGATAACTTCATATTTTATGCACAAATTGTATAAGTCATGTTTTGTAACTGTCAACGGATGAGGAATTATAACTCTATCCGTTGACAGGTAGCTAATCAACGGATGAGGTTTTGTAGCATACTGCAGTATCTCTATGTTTTCAATTGATAGTGTTTTTATCCACAATCATGTTGACCATCAATGGATAGGCAGAATATGGTAGCCAATTGTAAATAAGCTATGCTATGTAATTCTGTCTAAGTGAAAGTGTATCAACGTATGAAGACAGAACTCTATCAACGGATACTGCTCAAATCTACAATATCAACGGATACAGCTCAATCTATTATCAAAGGATGACAGTGTACAATGTCAACGGATAATCATTAACACTTTCTTCTATGCTAACTGGGGATTAGCAGTTGATAAAGACAAGTTTGACTGACAGATCACATGGGTTGATAGTAGGTACAAAAAGCAGTATGGCAGCCATACTTTGGAAACGCAGAAGAAAGAAGCATTCCGTTTACACTATGAATACAAGAATGGTGCAAGGGACATGTCTGTTCACAAGGACAACCTTTCGGCTACATGTGTATTTGGAGTGGAGTAACAAGTCAACTTGAATTAGATTAGTATTATCTTGTTCCTGTAGTACTTGTAAACTTGGGATATATAACCAAGTGTAGCAACTCTTTAGAAGCTAAGAAAATAGATACATTTGCTTAAGGTTTTCTTGAATATCCTTAGAAAGCAAAGATTTTTAAAACAGCAGCTGTGTACATCTGTATCACATAGTTTTCTTCAAATAAAAGCTTCAGGTGGTGCATTTAACTACCTGATTTTATATGTGTTTGTGCATTAATCTTTATACAATAATTATCTTCTTATAGATTTCTGGAGTTCTTATCAGAAATTTATAAATATCAAGAATTGTATTCAACCCCCCTTCTACAATTATACAAGTGTGTAATCTGGGAATAACAATTGGTATCAAAGCAAGCTTCTAACATATTTGAAGTTTAAAGATCAACACACTTCCAACATGTCTAAGAAGGATTATGGAGTAAAGATACCAGTTCTTGATAGAGATAATTACTTTCACTGGAAAGTAAAAATGCGTCTACATCTCTTGTCTATGATGAAGGTTTTGTGGATTGCATTGACAAGGGTCCTCATGTTCCGATGAAGACTGCAGCAAGAGTTGGCCTTGCTGGAGATGCGCCTGACACTCTCATTCCCAAACCTGTTTCTGAATGGAGTCTTGAAGATATGGCAGAAGTCCACAAAGACAAAAAGACCATGAATATACTGTTCAGTGGTCTAGAAACAGATATGGTTGACAATGTTATCAGCTGTACTACCTCCAAGGAAATACGGGACACTGTTCAAACCCTTTGTGAAGAAACAGAACGAGTGAGGGAAAACAAGATGCAACTACTAATCCAACAGTATGAGCACTTCCATTTCAAGAGTGGAGAAACATTGAATGACACATTTAGCAGGTTTTAAAAGCTACTAAAAGGCTTGAAACTGTATGGAAGAATCTACCTAGTGAAAGATTCTAATCTCAAATTTCTAGGATCACTGCCCAAAAAATGGAAGCCAATGACTGTTTCTCTAAGAAACACTCAAGAGTACAAGACATTTACTCTTGAAATGCTCTGTGGAACTTTAAAGACCTATGAGCTGGAAATGGAGCAGGATGAAGAGATTGAGAAGTCCCAAAAGAAAAATGGGTCAGTTGCACTTGTTGCCAACTTGGAGCAGAAGGAGGAGAAAATGACAGAAGCTGCTTGTTCTACACCAAACAGGGAGGTTTGTAAAGGTAGAGCAGAATCAAGCAGGAGCAAGGAAAAGGTGTCTGAAGAATTGAATGTCCTTCAGCAGGATGAATTGGATGAGATAGATGAGCACTTAGCCTTTTTGTCTAGGAGATTCTCTAAGCTGAAATTCAAGAGAAACTCTGGGGTGGCCATGCCATTTAACAAGGATTATTCCACAAGCAACTTTGTGGATAAATCCAAAATTAAATGCTACAATTGTGGAATTGCTGGTCACATGATAAGTGAATGAAGGAAGCCCATATCTAAGAACAAGGGAAAGCCAACTGAAGCTGTTGACTACAAGAAGAAATATTTTGATCTTCTCAGGTAGAAAGGAAAGGCATTCATGACCCAAGAGTATGACTGGGCTGCTGATGGAAATCATTCTGATGATGATGCTGAGTATGTCAACCTTGCATTGATGGCTGATTCTAGAGAGCAGGAAGCAAGTTCATCTAGCAATCAGGTATTTTCTACTAATCTCTCTGAGCTTACCAAAGAGGAATGCAATGGTGTTATAGATGATATGTCTACTGAACTATGTCACTTGAGTGTTACTCTTAAATCACTTACTAAAGAGAACAATAGGATTAAAGAGACTAATCTGTTTTTAAGTGATAGAAATGCTGCTCTAGAAGTTCAATTTCTAGAATTTGAGAAAATGAGAGTTGATTGCAATAATGCTAAAAGTGAACTTGAAGTTGTGTTAAAAAGAGAACTGATTTTAAGAGACCAGCTTGAAAAAGAACAAGGGATAATTGCTAAATTTCAAAGCTGTAGGAATATTTCACAAAACATAATAGAAGTCCAGGGAATAGAATCTTTTGTGAAGGAGACCTGTACTCAAAAGAAAAAAGAGCTAGAACCTTGCCTTGAGGATCTAGAGACTATTTGTGAATCAACGGATAGTGATCATCCGTTGACAGATGAACCATCAACGGATGAGAGGTATCCGTCGACTAACAAAAAGTTTGTTAGTAAGAGGGAACTCAAGAAACTGGATATTAAGTATGGTCCAGTCGCCAAGAACTTTGTTACTAGTGAGTGTAGCCAAACCAAATCTAGTGGGAAGGCTAAGGCAGGTGATTTACACAACAAAAAGGCTGTTGGTAAATCAGATAATGAAAAGGTAGAAATTAAGGGTAAAAAGAAAAAGAATAGAAATGATAAGATAGGCATCAACAAGAAAAACAATTATTCTCCTGACAAGTTTGCCCCTAGGAAAACTTGTAGTAATTGTAATAGTCTCAATCACCTATCTTCTAATTGCAAGATTGTTAACAAGGCTCCTGCTCATGTACCTCAAACTATACCATGCATGCCTGCAATGCCTGGTTTGTATCAGAATGCTCATTTTACAAATCCATATGTGAACATGTCATGTGTGTCTAATCCTTATTTTCAATCTGTGAATATGCCACAAATGACATGGAACAACCCAAGCATGAATAACATGTATGCTAATCTTTCACAAATGCATGCACCAAGTATTTATGCAAATGAGCATCTATCTAACCCTATCACTCAAGCATCCACACCTAAGTTGAAGAATGCTAAGAGTGCAAAGTCAAAGGCTAACAAGAAAGGACCAAGGAAGCTTGGGTACCAAAATCAATTTGATTCATTTTTGGAATGTGTGCAGGGAAACAGAAGGAATCTATGGTACTTAGACAGTGGATGCTCTAGGCACATGACAGGAGATTCAACCCTGCTCACAGAGTTCAAGAAAGGAGTTGGCCCTAGAATTACCTTTGGAGATGGCAGCAAAGGATACTAAGGGATATAGCTTGATTTCAAAAGACAATGTCATCATTGAAGAAGTGGCCTTAGTTGAAGGTTTGAAGCACAATTTGATGAGTATCAGTCAGATTTGTGACAAAGACTATGAAGTAAGGTTCACAAAAGAAGCCTGTGTTGTTTCTGCCAAGGAAGACAACAATGTGGTATTGACAGGCTTTAGGAAAGGAAATGTTTACATAGCTGACTTCAATTCAGCATGCTCTGAATCCATTACTTGTCTCTTCAGCAAAGCAAGTAAGGATGAGAGTTGGCTATGGCATAAGAAGCTGTCACATTTGAATTTTAAAGTTATGAATGACTTGGTAAGAAAGGATCTTGCTAGAGGAATCCCTCAATTAGAATTTATCAAAGATGGACTGTGTGATGCCTGCCAATTAGGGAAACAAAAGAAATCATCCTTCAAGAGCAAGACAGAGTCATCCATTGTTAAGCCACTTCAATTGCTGCATATGGACTTATTTGGTCCAGTAAATGTCATGTATATTTCAAAGAAGAAATACTGTATGGTGATTGTAGATGATTTTTCTAAGTTTACATGGACCTTCTTCCTGCACTCCAAGGATTATGCAAGTGAAATCATCATCAATCACCTAAGAATACTAAACAATGGTTCTGAAGACAAAGTAAAAAGAATTAGGAGCGACAATGGCACTGGATTCAAAAATTCCACAATGAAGATCTTCTGTGAAGAGAACGGAATTGTCCATGAGTTTTATGTTGCTAGAACACCACAACAAAATGGGGTTGTTGAAAGGAAAATCAGAATTCTAATTGAAGCAGCTAGAACAATGCTAAGTGAATCAAGATTGCCAACATATTTCTGGGCTGAAGCTGTCAACACTGCCTGTTTCACTCAGAATATTTCTTTGGTCAATCAAGCTAGAGGAATGACTCCTTATCAGTTGTTAACCAACAAGAAACCAACTTTAGCTTTCCTTCATGTCTTTGGATGTAAGTGTTTTGTACTAAGGAATCATGGAGATAACTAGGGCAAATTTGAAGCAAAGGCAGATGAAGCTATTTTTGTTGGATATGCAGCAGGGAAAGCCTATAAAGTCTACAATCTAAGAACCAACATTGTTATGGAATCTATACATGTTGTGTTTGATGATCAAAAGATTCTAGGTCTAAATGATGGAGGCTCCCATGAAAAGTTGGAATTTGAGAATGAGGTAGAAGGAAGAATGTACAATGATGATGATGAGGAAAATGAAGATCATGACCATGAAAATTCACCAGGAGTTGTTGGCCAAACTAAAGTGATGCTCACACTGGAAATGAAGCATCCGTTGACAGTCATATTGGAGCATCCGTTGATAGACAAGGAAATGCATCCGTTGACAGTCAACTTCATAATTCCTCAAGGACAACAAACTCAGGGGGAGTTTTTCAAAGTCCAAACTCAATGACCAATCAACAAGATCATGCTCATACAGATGAAGCGACCTCATCCAGATCAAATCTTCCACCTTCAAGAAAATGGACTAGAGATCATCCATTTGAGTTAATCATTGGTGAATCAAATTCAAGAGTCCAAACTAGGAGGGCCACTAAAGCAGAATGCCTATACAATAGTTTCTGTCTCAAGAGGAACCTAAGAAAGTGGAAGATGCCCTTCTAGATCCAGATTGGGTCTTAGCAATGCAAGAAGAGCTAAACCAATTTGAAAGAAATAAAGTTTGGAAGCTTGTGCCCAAACCTGATAATAGAAGTGTCATAGGTACTAAATGGGTTCTCAAGAATAAGATAGATGAAAATGGCATAATTGTGAGGAATAAAGCTAGATTATTGGCAAAGGGTTATTCTCAAGAAGAAGGGATAGATTTTGATGAAAATTTTGCTCCAGTGGCAAGACTTGAGGCAATTAGAATCTTCCTAGCCTATGCAGCACATGCCAATTTCACAGTCTATCAGATGGATGTCAAAAGTGCCTTTCTAAATGGGGAACTGGAAGAAGAGGTCTATGTCCATCAACCTCCTGGCTTTGAAGATTCGGAATTTCCAGAATATGTATATCTTCTCATGAAAGCACTTTATGGTTTGAAGCAAGCACCAAGAGCCTGGTATGACACTTTATCTCAATTTCTTTTGGAGAATCACTTCACTAGGGTACAGTAGATAAAACCTTATTTCATAGGAATATCAATGGCTCTTCAATACTTGTTCAAATCTATGTAGATGATATTATTTTTGGGTCTACAGATGAGAAGCTTTGCAAAAGGTTTGCCAAACTTATGCAAAGTAGGTATGAAATGAGCATGATGGGTGAATTAACTTACTTTCTTGGCTTACAAGTAAAGCAAGTTAAAGAGGGCATCTTCATAAGTCAAACAAAATATATTTATGATCTTTTAAAGAAATTTGACTTAATGGATTGTACCTCTGCAAAAACACCTATGGCCACTGCAACTAAGCTTGAGTTGAATACTAAGGAAAAGTCTGTGGACATCTCAAGCTATAGAGGCATGGTAGGTTCACTTCTATACCTAACAGCTAGTAGACCTGATATAATGTTTTCTACTTGTCTTTGTGCTAGATTTCAAGCTGACCCTAGAGAGTCTCACTTGATAGCTATTAAGAGAATTTTCAGGTATCTCAAGGGAACACCAAACCTTGGCATTTGGTACCCAAGAGATTCTGGTTTTGATCTAACTGGCTACTCAGATGCAGATTATGCAGGTTGCAGAATTGATAGGAAAAGTACTACAGGTTCCTATCAATTTCTAGGAAACGGTCTTGTTTCATGGTTCAGTAAGAAACAGAACTCAGTCTCCACTTCTACAGCTGAAGCTGAGTACATTGCTGCTGGAAGTTGTTGTGCACAGATTCTATGGATGAAAAATCAACTTATTGACTATGGTCTAAAAGTTGAGAATATTCCAATTTTCTGTGACAACACAAGTGCTATTGCCATCACAGGGAATCCAGTGCAACATTCAAGAACCAAGCATATTGACATCAAATACCACTTCATTAGAGAACATGTGATGAATGGTAGTAGAAATGCACTTTGTGCCAAGTGAAATTCAGCTTGCAGATATCTTCACCAAGCCTATTGATGAATCCAAATTCACAAGATTGGTAAGTGAACTAGGTATGCTTAATTTGTCATAATTCCTAGTGATATTTGATCTTACTGCTTTGTAGCTAGAAATGTGTTTTGATTTACTTGAGAATTAAAAACTCTCAAAAAAAATTTCTGTAGAAATTTTGTCTAAGGCAAAATTATCTTATCAACGGATATCCTTTTACCCGTTGGTAGTATAAACACATTACTAGATTTTCGTATATCAACGGATAACAGGTTGTCCACAACATCGACGGATAAACTGTTTCTCAACCGTTCATCTTATATCCATTGATATACATATTTTCTTTTAAATATAGCCGTTGGTAAACGTGTATATATAGGCATGGCCGTATTTATTTTCTTTTATTAACTGACAGTTACTTTTGACCAATGGGTAATTACTTTTAATTATTTCATTTTCAACTCTTGAAAAATATAAAAGGCTGTCTTGTGCTCTCACATCTCACTTTTATCCAATTTCAAGATTCTCATAAGTTAACTACATCTTCTTCACTAATACTATCTGCAACAAAAGTTCAAACACTTCAATGGCGCCTATTGTTAAGATGATGTCTTCCACTGGGTTCACCTATGAGAAGAACAACTTCGCGGCCTATGTTGATATAGTGAATGCCCCAGAAGCTTATCACACCTTGATGAATTTTGGGAAGAAATGTAAACTGTCATATGTTATGACTACCACCACTCCTCTAATCGACAAGGTAATTGAAGAGGTGTGGGCATCTGCTGAGTACAATGGCACAGACGGTACAATTGCTTTTTCCTTAAAGGGTAAAAACTATGTATTTAATTCTGATATGATAACTGCTTGTTTAAAATTGCCTGAGAATAACTGTCTGAAAGTACCCAGTAATGCTGAAATTGTTGCCAAGCTTAATTCCATAAATTATGCCCTTAGTACTGAGAATTTAGGGAAAATTGTTAGGAAACGAATGGTTAAAGAATGGAGTTACTTTTGTAATGCCTTCATTAAAACTTTTTCAGGCAAAATTAGTAATTTTGATGTTGTTACCCATTCCATGCTAGTTATGATGTGTATGCTTCTGACTGATAAATTCCATAACTTTGGCACACTAGTCATGTATGAGATAGCAGCAAAATTAGGTAAAAAGGAAACTAGGAGCAAGAATATCTATTTTGATAGATATTTGATGCTCTTAGCATTGCATGTATCTGAGAATAAGCTATCCATTGCTAACCCGGATAGCAAGTTCCCATGTTTTGTTCAGGAGAAGAGAGTCTTAAGTGATTTAATTCGAATGAACTCAAATGCAAGAGTACAATTGGTATATCTACCAATTGTTCAGGTAACTATTTCTAACCTTGAAACTCCTATCTCTAACCCCCAAATTTCTTTGCCTTCTACCGTCACAATGGAGTCTATATTTGTGACCAAACAGGCTCCTACCAAGGTGACCAAATCCAGATTTCCAAAGCCACAATATAAAAAGCAAACCTCAAGTGTCTCTCAAAAGACACCTGTTGTAAATCCTACCAAAACTCTTGAGCGGAGTGTGAAGGTGGTAGTGAGGGGTGAGGGATAGGGTGAAAACCCTAAGGATAAGGAAGGTGAGGCAGGTGCAACCAACATTCCAGTCTCTCAAAAGACTGTTAATGAACCTACAAGCCAAGTTCCAGTTACATCCTCTCAACAGGGTGTGACTACTGAATCAAGTTCCCCACAAGGAACACTGCACAAAAGGGTCAGAGACACAACTAGCCCTCTCTCAAAAACCTATGAAAGAAGAGTAAAATCTAAAACCATGGGGGAATCACAGGGTGCACACACAGTACAACAAGATGTACCTTCTCAAACTCAGTTTGATGTGGCTTCAATAAATGTGGAGTCACAGCCCCTTGATCTTAACCTTCAAATTGAAATACATGATAATCCATCATCACCAACTCTCTCTGGATGTGGACATGATTTCCACATCATTTCTTGATTCTCCATCTTTAAGACTCATGGAGAAGCCCCACTCACAAATTGGCGGTCATCGTCTTTTAGATGATTTGTTGGACCATCAATCTTCTTTTCCAGAATTCTCAACACAGACTGTGGCCTCAAACTTAAAATCAATCTCCATAGATTCAGTGTTGGTTTTCTCTTCAACGGATAAACCTTTTCCTTCTTCAACGGATATCCTTCATCCGTTGACAAGTGTTTCTCCATCAACGGATGTGCCTCCATCAAGCCATCCGTTGACAACCATAACTACCTCTTCAACGGATATTCCTTATCCGTTGCTAGCTCATTCTCCACCTTATACAACTGAATTATCTGACATTCCAGTGTCAAGTGGAGTAGAGCTAGTGGTAGTTGAAGCACTTCTAGGAATGAGGGAAGGGAGTGAGAGGCTGCCTTTAGAGTAGGCAAAAGGAGAGCAGAATAATGAGAGGCTGACTATTTCTTCCAGTCAGGCAAAAGGAGAGAATGAGAGTTCCACCTTAGTAGGTGAAGGTGAGGGTGTGAGAGGTGTGAGCCAAGGGGAGCCCTTGATGCAAGAAAAGGGAGATGAGAGGAGAGAAGGGACTACAGGGGACATAAGGGTGGAAGGAGCAGCCATTGCTAGTGAGTCAATGGAGGTTGATGATACAACCAAGGAAATGGAATATCAAAAAGAATATCAGTCAATGATTGACTCCATTTCTCTGGATGCTGAAACCTTTACTCATCCTGTTCCTGCCTATCAAATTCTGGCACAACAGGGCAATGTGGAAGCAGAGGAGGCAATGCACCTAGTGCACACCTTACAATCACTACAAAGAGCCAAGGACTCTTTAGAAGCTCTGTCATCCATTGCTGAAAGTGAAGAATTTGAAGGTGAAGATTTTCAAAGTGAAGATAACCAGAGCACTGAGGATGAAGGTGCTAGTAGTATTCTTGATTGGAAATTTGGTACTAGCTATACCTATCCTGACCTTGATATGGAGATCATAAGGAAATATAAATCTGCCCTGGCTGAGCACCAAAGAGCAGATCCACAAAGACAGGTTGTTCTTCAACAAGTAATTGACTCCCTCAAGCTGCAAAAGATGCAAATGGTGATTCAAAGATCAAACTTAGAGGATGTCAAGCAAGAAATCAAAGATGTGAAGATTTCTGTGGATTCCAAGTTAGAGCAGCTAGCTCCCACAGCTACTCAGAGGGTGTTGCAACAAAGATTCATCAAAGAAGACAGCTTGGCTAAGTCTGTGCAACAGCTCACCACCAGAGTGGAAAAGATGGAATCCCAGATGGAGCAATTTCTTCAACATCAGAAACTGCAAACTCAACTTTTGGAGAAATTAGTTGCAGCCCCAACTTCTATTCAAACCCTTGATGCTAACAAAAAGGGGGAGAAAATGGAACAGACTGTGGCAACTACAAGTCCAATCATAATTTCTGAAAGAAGAGAAGCAACAAGTGAGGGGGAGCAGCAGCCTTCCATAGTGGTCAATCCACAGGACTTTATTGTCAAGGCTTCCCCCAGCAAATCCAAACCCCTACCAGTAACTCTATCCGAGGAGTTTGATTTCTCAAACATGTCAGAAGTGGAAAAGATAGCCAAAATTGAAGCTCTACAAAAGATGAAAGAGGAAAACTATGAAAGGATAATGAGGTCAGAAAGGTTGATCAATCAATCTATTGCATCAACTCTGTTCTCTAACCAAACCTCAGCTCCAACAATATCTACTACAGTTCTAAAGGAGCTCACTCCAGCAATTGTGGCTCATACATTCTATGATGCTGAACCTTCATATGTCAAGGAATTTGAACCCTACATAAAAACCAGAACTTTCTCTCCACCAAAAGCAAATGGGAAGAACAAGTTACAACTGGACTATCCATTTCCCAAGGATGATGAAGAGAAGCTAATGGGAGATGGAATCAAGGAGATCAAAGAAAAGACTAATAGAAGTGTAAGAGAATGGATGGCTGTAATCATAAGGAATGAAAAAGTTCTAAACATATCCAACAACCATCCTAGATTTGTTGAAGCCAAGAGAGAAGAGACTTCAAGGCTGCTGAGAGAAGCTCATCCAGACACTGAATTTCCAAATGAAACTTCAGAAGAAAGGCAAACCAGGCTTGCTGAAGAGTTAATGGATGAGATAGAAAGAGAAGAAAGGGAGCCTGAGGAACTCCCTAAATCAGTTAAGAGAAAAGGTGGAAGGACAAAGCAAAAAGCCAAAAGACCTAAATCTCCACAGAAAAAACTAGAGAAACAAGTGGCACACAATTACTAGTTCAAATGCCTCAAGAAGTAATAAACCCATCTGTAAACTTCCATGGACAGCAAATAGAACCAAAGGAGGAACTAGTGGAGTTTGACAAAATTGAGGTTCCTAAATTTCTGTTGGAATCAATACAGAAGAAAAAGGCTCCAAGGAAGCGGACTCCAAAAGGGCCTATCCTAGTATCTAAGGTTCCCTCTATTGTTAAACAATCAACTGTTGAGAACAAGGAAGACTACATCTATCAGGCAGAAATAGAAGAATATTCTTGCATTAATCTATACATGGATGAAGTGTCAGAAGTGAGAGGAATTGACAAATACAACCAACTGCCTGAGAGATTATTGTTTGTCTATAAAGGAGGAAAAGAGAGGACATGGCCTTTACAGAAGGTACTTGGAGAGAATTATCAAATCTTAACCAAAGTATTCTCTGCCATTCAGAGACATACAGGGTTCTCCATGATAGCCAGGCGTGAGATACTCAAAGGGATTGAACAGATTAGAGCATAATGGAATTCTCCATCAAGTTTGCCCAAGAAATTGAAGATCCCATACAATAGAGAGAAAATTCATATTCAACCTTATTGGATGATGGAATTCAGGGATAAAGATGGATACAGGAGATTCTTCAGGTTGGAGGACCAACTATCTAAGGCTAGCAACCAGTAGGTGGTTGCAATCAAAGTTGAATTCAAAGATTGCTGAAGAAGAAGCCTTCTACAGGCAACTCCAAGTGGAGATTGAATCAAATTCTGCTAAGGAAGGAAAATCAAGAGTGTTGCCAACCAGAGAAAGAAAACATCACTGATCTGCTCAGTCTAGAGGAGCAACCTTTCTCTGTAAATTTCTCAAACTTTCTGTATTTAATTTTTGAAGCTTAATATAATTATGCATCTATCAGTAAATATTTCTAGGGAAATGTTTTGTTATCATCAAGGTCCTAAATTTATGGCTTTATGTTCATCAAGCATAAATTGGGGGAGATTGTTAGGAATATGTTGTACTTGATGATAACTTCACATTTTATGCACAAATTGTATAAGTCATGTTTTGTAACTGTCAACGGATGAGGAATTATAACTCTATCCATTGACAGGTATCTCATCAACGGATGAGATTTTGTAGCATACTGCAGTATCTCCATGTTTTCAATTGATAGTGCTTTTATCCACAGTCATGTTGACCCTCAATGGATAGGTAGAATAGGGTAGCCAATTGTAAATAAACTATGCTATGTAATTCTGTCTAAGTGAAAGTGTATCAACGGATGAAGACAGAACTCTATCAACGGATACAACTCAAATCTACAATATCAACGGATACAGCTCAATCTATTATCAACGGATGACAGTGTACAATGTCAACAGATAATCATTAACACTTTCTTCTATGCTAACTGGGGATTAGAAGTTGATAAAGACAGGTTTGACTGACAGATCACAAGGGTTGATAGTAGGTACAAAAAGCAGTATGGCAGCCATACTTTGGAAACGCAGAAGAAAGAAGCATTCCGTTTACACTATGAATACAAGAAAGGTGCAACGGACATGTCTGTTCACAAGGACAACCTTTCGGCTACATGTGTATTTGGAGTGGAGTAGCAAGTCAACTTGAATTAGATTAGTATTATCTTGTTCATGTAGTACTTGTAAACTTGGGATATATAACCAAGTGTAGCAACTCTTTAGAAGCTAAGAAAACCGATACATTTGCTTAAGGTTTTCTTGAATATCCTTAGAAAGAAAAGAGTTGTAAAACAACAGCTGTGTACATCTGTATCACAGAGTTTTCTTCAAATAAAAGCTTCAGGTGGTGCATTTAACTACCTGATTTTATATGTGTTTGTGCATTAATCTTTATACAGCAATTATCTTCTTATAGATTTTTGGAGTTCTTATCAGTAATTTAAAAATATCAAGAATTGTATCCAACCCTCCCTTCTACAATTATACAAGTGTGTAATCTGGGAATAACAGTTATCGATAGTCATTGGTATCGATACTCATTGGTAATGTAAAAGTGATGACACGAGCATAAAGTTCGGTTAGATACTAGAGCCACTTACATGTCATTTCATCGTAATGAATTTAATGTCAAATTTGAGCACATAGTGACCCCGGTGTCTATAATTAAGTATCATATATAGCAACTTTTTATATGGATAACTAAGTGTTTTGAAAATATCTCTCTGCAGGATGGATGGCAAATTTGGCAACTGTATTGGTAGCTTTTTGGTTGCATACAGATGAAGTTTAGCAGAAAAGAAAGAACACTAAGGAGCATTTTTATATATAAAATGTTCCAAGTCTTTCATTTTACTATGACTGTATGACTCAAGATATACCCTATTTTCAGTTATGGTCCATGGATGCTCAACTACTACATGCAAATGATATTGTAATTTATGTGAACGCAAATGAAAATATTATGTTTCGGTATTTTGCATGCATATTAATGATACCCTGGTACCTGCACGGATGCACCTGATCTGGGTACGGATATACTGTTGCAATTTTATATTTTTACAACTGTACGTGTATTGTGAATATATATACACCTGCATGAGCTGTTTGTTGTTTTTGGGAGAAGTCTTTGTATTTATAACTCAGGAGTCAGGATACTCAGTTATGGTCCATGAATGCAAAAAATATCTTATGCTCGTTGATTGAATTTTTTTTTTTGGGGGGGGGGGGGGAAGCTTTCATTGCAGTTGTATGATGCATTAGAAAATAATGGAGAAGGCAATTTTTTTTATTAGTACATAAATAATTTAGTAGCAACTCCATTCATCTTAAACGTTTCTTTAATTTATGTCAGTTCTGTTTAATAAAAAGTTGGCCAGAAGTTAATTAGCAAAAGAAAGTAAGTGATCGAGAGTAAGAAAGTAAGTGACCGAGAGTTGGTTAAGCCTTAACTGAGCATTATTGTTGTGACAAGTCGAATCTTGTCTCGTGTCACAACTTGTATTTTACTGAAAAAATATAATAGTATTGTAAATATGATGTACTATGACATAGATTATAATTTCGATTTTTTTGATTAGTAATTATAAAATTTTAAACTGATTTTTTCATGTGATAGTGAATGGCATGATACAAATTATAATATATATAAATTAATTTATGACTTAAAAAAATAGATTATTATAACATCAATAGTGAACGATGAAATTAATATTTTACTAAAATATTAGCACCTAAGCTACGTACCAATTACTTTGCTTTTTTTTTTTTTGACGAACAAAAGAAATTTTAATAATTAACTAAATCAAACTCCAAAGCCATATGAACATTAATAGGAACAGAACTCCTATCAAATACGCAATCTGGATATGAATATGACAATCTAGCTAACTCATGAGATACCATATTAGCAGAACGTTTAACAAAGAACACCTCAATTGTGTTATACTTCCGAATCATATCCCGACAATCCTCTACAGTACGACCAAAAGGAGATGACATTGCTGCCTTACTTCTGATTGCCTGCACTGCAATTAAACAATCCGACTCCAACACTACATTCTGCCATCCTTTATCTTTTACCCAACTTAGTGCTTCTTTTATGGCCATAGTTTCTGCATGCTCTGGATCAATCAACCCAAACCTGCACACTGTCCTTGCTTGAATCATGTTTCCTTTGTCATCCCTAGCTACCATCCTTGTTCCATAAGCATTTTCCTCACCGAATATTGCTGCATTCACTGATACCTTGATTTTTGACACTTGTGGTTTTGCCCAAACAACCGCTCCATCACCTTCAACTAGTTTAGGGAATGAAGTCCTCGACCTACTAGACTGGGCATATTTCCATTGCACAAGATACTGTTTAGCATTTGCAATCACAAAATTCAACTGAGTATATTTTTTATTCCACACCAGCTCGTTTCTAGCTCTCCAGATTGACCAACTAATTGTTGCTATCTCCGCTTGCTTATCTTTATCATAAATAGAAACAATTCTCTCCAACCACTGAAACAAGTTCTCCTCTGCCTGCAACGAAAAACCAGGCACAATAATCTGCCAACATAGACTTGCTAACGGACACTTAATTAGAATGTGCGTAATCGATTCATCCTCTCCTCTGCAAACTGGACACACACTCTCAACAGGAACATTTTTTCGTTGCAACATCACCAAAGTTGGAAGGCAACCTGACAATTATCTCCAGATAAAATTCAAAATTTTGGGTGGAGCTTTGATTTTCCAAATTTTGCACAACAGACTCTCATTATCCTCCTGTCTCCATAAATTCTTTTGAGCTTGTAACATTCTGTAAGAACTACGCACAGAGTACATTCCAGAGCTTTCCTTAGACCAGTACATCGTATCATTCTCCATACTGTCTCCCAGTTGAATGCTTCTAGTACATTGCTGGTCTCTTTCGTTAAAAAGATCACGAAGAATATCCTCGTCCCACCCTCTATGATCAGTTGCCATTAGCGAACAAACTTTGTTTTGCCTGAGCACCTCTGAATTCGAAGTAATGAAAGGATTGTGTTTATCTGTTAACCAAGGTTGACCCACTATATTGATATCCTCTCCTGAACCTACCCTCCACCTCATTCCAGCAGTAATAACATCTTTTCCTTCCCATATGCTTCGCCAAATATAACTAGGGTTATCTCCAATCTGAGCATCAATGAAAGAGCTGTTTACAAAGTACCTAGCCTACTTTGCTTAAACAAAGTAACTGCCATACCAAAGCTTATTAATCTCGGAATGTGCTAAAACTATATTATTCCTATAATCGTAATCATTCGTCTTTTCGTGGAGCATGCAAAACCTAGGCTAAGCTAAGCAGTCTTGTTCGACGGTCCACGGCTTCCACCAGAGCTAATCGACGGTGAGATTTCTCTCGTTTGCCGGTCAAATCTCTACTCTGTTTCAGGTGCGTTTCAAAACACTATTGTGCATGCCCTGATTGATTCCCCTGTTTTCATTAAAACACAACTGCTAAAATGCAGTGGCTCGAATCAAAATATCATTATTTGGAATCCTGTTAACCTGTACTTTGCTGCTTTAAATACTCCTGATAAACCCATTTTGCTAATCATCTCTTTGTAAAATACCATAAAACCAATCTGTTACATACTCCATTGAAAGATGGAGCACTTGTCTTGGGTTCTTGCAATGGTTTAATCTGTCTACGTAATCAACTGAGTATACCTCATATAGTTTTCTGGAATCCATTTACCCGAAAACATTATGACCTATCCGTTACCAACTTTGACCTTTATGTTAATCGTAATAATCGGAGACCAGACGTGTTTTATGGTTTTGGTTATGATGATGTTAATGATGATTATAAGATGTTACACATTTTGCAGTTCTACAGTGAGGCTATAAATAAAGTTATGATTTACAGTCTAAAATCTGATTCATAGCAAAGCCTTGATGATTGTCCTTTCCAGTTCACTACTCAAAAAGGGCCATCTTAGCACCATGGTGTTTTTGTTGATCATTCCGTGCATTGGCTAGTGTGTGAAAATTCTGGTGAGGGGATTGTTTATATATTTGCGTTTCATCTTGGAACAGAGAAATATCAGAAAGTTCCACACCCTCAATTTTCCGACAAGAATTTTATGGTTTATATGAATAAACTAGGAGGCAAACTTTGTCTGAATTTCATTTTTTACAAGAGTCACATTGATTTATGGGCGATGAATACTTATGGTGTCAAGGAGTCATGACCAAGTTATTTTCTGCTCCACTTCCACTATTTGTTCATGTTAGTAGATATGACTTCCCTATAACTGTTACGTACTCAAAGGATGGCAACCAAATACTTTGGCAAAACATGTGTGGTAGGAAGCTTTTTTGGTATGACCTTCAACTCAGAATTTTCAAGGATGCATGTATTCCTGATATTCCTTTGATTCACATTGTATTTTTATCTGTTGAGTCCCTGGTCAAGCTTCCTCTTGCTGCTAATACAGGTTTAATAGAAGATAAAAGGAAAAGCAAGAAATGGTAAAACTTATCCCTTTATCTACATCTGAAATTCACTTTTTAGTAGTTTTTATTCGAGCTCTGCAATTCGCATGTAATACTAGCATTTGTGTTAGGCCGAATACACAATTAATAATTAACTTTGTATGAGAGATTAACAAGTAAAATCGTTTATGCACTTAAAAAAACTTCTTGTATTTCGAACCCTCTTCGTGATGTAAAATATCACAAAGAGCTGCTAGGTTACAATAAAGATAATTCGTTATCGATACCCTTCTAGGGTTAACCTATCTGTATTTATATAACATACAGCTACGATACAATCTCTAATTGATATTCCTAATAATCAGCTATACAATGATATCAATTACAGATTGTCACACGTCTCCTATGTCAACTCGATCTCTTTGATAGCTATCCAATCTTCAAAGATATCGCTTCCATAATTAATCTTCAATCACTGTTGAACAGTAGACGCGCTTCCTCCAGACAGAGTTTAACAAACTCTGTCGAGCTTCCAACTGTCAGAGTTTACTCAAACCCTGACTGCTTCCAGCTAAACTCTGATAACTCCCTGTAACACTTAAACACTGATTAAAACACATCAATTATATTTAACAATCTCCCCCAACTTGTTCATTAGCAAAAATGTACAAGTTAATGATAGTAATTGATGATGTCAAAACAAATAGACAAATACAGTGTTTATACAAATTCAGAGTTTAAGCTTCTACTTAATAAAAACTATAGAGAATAAGAAAATTCTTACAGAACTTAATCTCTTATCATTTCAAGATCTGGCATGGTTCTGAGATAATCAATCAGCAATCTTCTTTCTGCATTTTCAAGTTCAATCTTCATTGCTTCTTTGATTTCTCTGAGCTGAGGATCACTTTCATCTGTTTGGTAGATAGCAGCCCTAAGATCATAAATCTTGTTCCTTCTCATTTCATTACCCAGTCTGATAAATCTGACTTTTTCTGCCTGTGTGTTGAAATCAAGTACTGTGATTCCCAAATCAGTTTTTAACTTTGCAGTACCTTTCTTCATTTCAATGAGATTGCCTTGGTAATCCCTGTACTTAGGAATATATCTGCTATTGTATTTCTGTCCTCTGATTGCCAGATTCTGAGTCATTTTCTGTCTGAGCACATTAGCAACTGACTGAGTCCTTCGACTATTCACCTTGAGAAGATATAGAACATACTCCAGTTCTTCCCAACATTTCAAGCCAATATCATCCTCACCAACTTTGAATACTGTCCCATCAGCCATGAAGTATAAAAGAAAATCCTTGTCTAAACTCTTCTGATGAACTAACTGCACTGATTCCAGTCTGTCCAAACTCTCTTGAGGAACACCACGACCTGGAACAGCCAGTGAAGAAGGATCTCTAGGACCAGTATATTGCCTTTTGTCTCTATGTGAACCTAGTCCGCCCTTATTATTACCAACCTTGCCAGATAAGGCTTTTCCATCAGAAACATTCATTGAGACTCCAGATAACACATTTGGATCAGAAATTGTTCCTTTTCCAAAAACAGATTTCAACTGTGAAGAGTGTAAAGGTGTGATCATTGCTTGTGATGCAACAGAAGTTGTAACTTTCTTCTGTGAACTTTCACCTTCAATGCCTTTTAGCTTGAGTTTAGCCTCTGCTGCAATTGCTTCCTTTGAGAACCGAGAACTTTGACTAACTTCAGTCCTTTCTCTGATCACAACACCTTTAACAACAGGTCTAGGAGCTTTTCCTCTTTGTACCTTATCAGACTTTAAAGCTTTAAGATGTTCTTCTTGTAAACTCTTTTCCTCAGCTTCAATGTCCTCAATCGTAACTCCTTCCTCATTCTCTTCAATGAATAGCTTAACAGCCAATTCTTCATCAGTTTATGGATTAGAAGATAACAGCAAACTCTTGGTCCTTGAAGTACCTTGAGTATCAGTATTTCTCCCAACAGACTGTGATTTTGATGACTTGCTAGTTCTCAGAGTTTGAATCTCTTCAGCCTTTTTCTTTCCTTTGTTACTTGCCCCTCCATCTCCAGCACTATCCCTTCTGACAACTCTCTCCCCCTTTTTGACATCACCAGGCATAAGGATAGAAGTAATTAACTCCAGGGAGGTAGCAATAGAATCAATTTTAGCAGATAAGTCAGACTGGTTCTCTTCAACTTTAGTCAGCCTGGCAAAGAGATTGTCTTGAGCTTTAGAGAATTTTGTAGTCACTAGTTTCGAATCTCTTTCCATCTTCATCTCTCTAGCTACAACCTCATTTCGCAAAGCAGTGATTGCCAAATTAGTATCATCAAATCTCCTATCCAAAGTTTTAACTTGAACTATAGTTGCTTTCAAGCAAGAAAGAATCTCTGGATTGGAGATAGTATCAGCACTTTGCTTAACAAACTTAGCTGCTTTTTCTTGTGGAAAAATACAATCTTCTTTGTACCATTCAGCAGCATTCTTGGCAAATTGTGCTCTCTCAACTTCATGAGAAGTACAAGGTTGAGGAAAAGGTGTATGTTTATTGTCAGTTTGTACTGGTGCACTTAGAGAAGCATCAGAGTTTGCACTACTGTCACCTTCAGCTTCAACACTTGTAACTTTAACTGGTTCATCTTCAGCCATAGGTTTAGCAATTTCTTCTGTAGGCTTGTCAAGATTTTCTCCATGTTGCTCAGGCTCAGCAATAGGCATTGACTGAGAAGTGACTTTGGTTGCCTGATCAATTTCTTCACCTTCTTCAACAGTTTGGTGAGCATCAGATATTAACTCAGTATGAGATGCCACAGCTTCAGAAAGAACAGCCGTAGGTTGATCAGCTACACCAATATCAGAGATAGGATCAGAGAATGGCATAAATGAATCAGGAACATCATTTATCGGAGAAACACCATCTCTTGCATCCTCTTCTGCAGGCATTTTTTCCTCTGCAGGCATTACATCCTCTGCAGGTATTACATCCTCTGCAGGTATTGCATCTTTCTCAACCTCAATAGGAGGTGTTTGCTGTGAAACAACCTCTGGAGCTTCAATATCTTCATCCACAGAATCAGAGAATATCAGTTTTCTTCGTTTTGCTAGAGGTACATTGTCTGAATCCTCTTTACTAGATGGTGACTTAGGCATGTTTGCCCGAGCTTTCATTCTTTTCCCCCTTCTAGTGTAAACAGCTTCAGGAGATTTCCGTTTTGATTTTCTTTGTGTCTCTTCCGCCTGCTTTAGACTTGCACGTCGTTTAGTAATTGCCTTCTTAACTCTTTGTAATCTAGACTGTGATGCTGGTGGAGATTGTGACGAATCAGAGTTTGTGTGTGAAGTGGGTGAAGGTTGCTTTGTAGGTGCTGACTGAGCAGGTGATTCAGTGTTTGGTTCTGGTTGAGGTTCAGGATGCGGTTCAGGTTGTTGTTGTTGTTGTTCAGGTTCATCTTGTTGTGGTTCAGGTTGTTGTGGTTCTTGTGGTTGATTGAGGAAATTTCGCAGAGCAAGAGGCATGACAAAAGCAGGGAGATGTGCTTTACCAACATCCTTGTTAGTCATATCAGAGAATATTCTCTTATTGACTCTAAAAGGATCAATTTCATCAGTTTCATCAATTTCAAGACCAGGTACACATGCATTGAACAACATTTGATAAAAACGAGCATAATAAACAGTAGTAGATTCTGACAGTTTATCACCTAAGCTCATCAGAACATGTCGACCAAAATCAAAATTAGTACCATAGAGCAGAGAATACCCGATTTGGAGACTGTCTATAGGAATGGCATCCCAGTTTGTGACTTTCTTCTGGAACGTCCTTGTTATGCAATCAAAGAAGAAGTTCCATTCCTTTCTGAGATTTGGTCTCTTTATACCGCCAATCTTGTCAAGAGATTCCATGTAACCTATCTCTCGTAGCATCTCTCTCAGATAAGTTTCATTTACCAGAGTATAAGAAGTATGTGTGTCAAACCCCATTGTATCTCGTACAGTCTGTGGAGTAATCACATAATCTTGGTCTTCGTAAGTGAAGATAATGGTAGGAGTTCCACTCTCTCCTCCATCCTCATAAACTGAATTCTGCCAGAATGTAGCAATTTGAGACGCAGAAAGAGTAGCAGGTCCAATCAGAGCCTGTCCAATCTCTGAATCCCTCAAGAAGTTCTGCATGAGATGAAACGATTCTGGAACGGGTTGATGATATAGTGGAGCTTCATAGTTGTTAGGAAAAAACCGTAAACCAAGAGCAGTGAATGCTTTAGATGCCATTGAGTTAAGAAATTTGCAAGAATTTCCAAGAGATATGTATGTAGAAAAGGTGTTTGCGTGAGTGCCCAAGAGAAAAATAAGAAAACTGTGAGATGTAAGAATAAGGCAAAATCGTTTGGACACAAAAGTGATTAAAGTAATGAAAAACTCAATCTCTTATGTAACAAACACTCAATCAGTTCCTAGATTAATGTGTAGTGGGACACGATAATAGATAAGTGGGACACATTAAAGGGCGAGTGGGTCACGTGTGCCTATTTTTAAGAAGAGTATATTAAAGAATTAAAGCATTAAAATATTTGATTTAAACAAAAATCAAATAATACTCTTTTAAAATTATCTGGACCCAAGTAAAACCAGAATTTGAAGCGTTTACCTGTTGCCTTTAATAACCAGAATACGAAGCGATTAAGAACTTCGTTCTTACCCATCTCTATTTAAGGCCTAGAGACTTGCTCAGATTATTTCATTAAATCTTTAACCTTTCAGTCTCCCCTGTAAAATCACAAACCCTTCAAACCAAATACTCTTGAAAAACAATGGCCAACCTTACCATCAAAGAAAAGAACCTTCATCTTGTCGAGAATAGGGACATCTTCAGCTATACGCGTGAAGAATTTGAAGCGTTTGAGTGGGAAAGGCAGCTTGAGACGCTGTGGCTGCAAATGGATGCTGGTCTGGAAGAGCTCGAGAGAGAGAAACCTGCAAGGGTGATCGACATCGATGCTGCCCTCCAAGCAACATTGGCATGGCTCTCCTCGAAGGCATCCTCATCCAACACCACCAACCATTGTTAATGAATATGTCAACAAAAATAACCTTATCCCTTCAACTTCCACACAAATAAAGTGGCAAAGATGGGATCTGGGAATTTTTGCTAACAATGGAGTGGTGTGGACGGACGTTTTACTTTCCTGTTGAATAGATTAGCAGATAGAGAGAACAAAAAGATGTAATATTTGCTTGTAATCTCTTTCATATTATCAATGAGAATTTTGTTTCTCTAATCATATTCATTGTGTTCTGCAACTGTTATTTATGCTATATGAACTGTTCTTCAAGAAAATGAATCAAGAAGAGAATATGAAGACTAATTAAAGTAATCATATTAAGAACACATTCATCAACTATCCACTGATTAACAGTTGTCAAAAACCCTACTTACTCCAAGACTTTCAAATTGTCCAAGTGAAAATTTACCTTAGAGTACAAATCACGAATCAACAGCGTTTGTCAATTCTCCAACTTTATCACCGAAACCCTTTCATAAATTGCACAGTTGTGAATATTTATGTGTGTGAAGCAGAGTTTACTAAGTCAATTTTTAGAGCATCTAATTTTTCATAAAATCCATAAAGTAAATCAATAAACACTGGATGCACAAACTGTCATAGTAAACACTGACTGTATAATGAAAGCTAAACTCTGAAGTAATCGAACTTTATACAGTAATTTTTATTTTATACCCCCTTTATATGCATTTTTGTTTTTTTTTTTATTTTCATCATTTTTTTTTTTCAATTTTTTTCATTTTTTTTTCATTCCAGTAATCAGAGGTTGGAACCAGTCACCAAAAATTCAAAAATTTTAGCCCTTATCATTTTGATAAGTTCCTGGGTCATCCTAGTATTTAACTAGTCACCAAAAATCAGAGAATTTTAGCACATATTATATACCAATAGGTTCCTGGGTCATCCTAGTATCCAACATAATCTCAAAGGAGTATAACAACCTATATACATTTTCTTTGGGGTATTGCAGTAAGCATTTTATTTTATCAGAGTATAACTAACAGAGTTTAGAGTTCATCAACATCAGTAGTTTTTCATGAAAGGTAATGCACACAGTATTTATAGACTCAGAGTTTAGGACAAAATAAACTAAGAGATGCTATAAATATGAGCCAGTATCATGCTGTGTTAACTTTCTGCACAATCTAAGATTAGATCACAATAACTCAGAAAGATTCATGATTAATTGCTGAGAATCATGCTTCATACATATTTCTTCATTGGTGTTTTCATTCAGACAAAAATCAACTCAGAGTTCACAGAGTTTATCAAACTTATTAACAGTGTATGACATACAGACATACTGACAGAGTTTAACAGAGTATGCATAACAGAGTTTAATCAACAGAGTTCACTTAGCATTTAACCAATCAGGAAATATGATTAATACATCACATAAGTAAAGTTTGAATCTAACCAACATTTCTAGTCAGAACCAGAGACCATTCCTAGTTCATTGACCAGTCTTGTAAATGTAGCTTCACTCAATGGTTTAGTGAAGATATCTGCAAGCTGTTGTTCTGTAGATACAAAATGTAGTTCAATATTTCCTTCTTCCACGTGTTCTATGATGAAGTGGTACCTTATGCTGATGTGCTTGGTCATTGAATGCTGTACTGGATTACCTGTCATAGCAATAGCACTTTGATTATCACAGTAAATAGGAATATTACTGTACCTCAATCCATAATCCAGCAATTGATTCTTCATCCATAAGATCTGTGCACAACAGCTACCAGCTACAATATATTCTGCTTCAGCTGTAGATGTGGAGATTGATTTCTGTTTCTTTCTGTACCAGGAAACAAGTCTGTCACCAAGAAATTGACAACTTCCACTAGTGCTCTTTCTGTCTACCTTGCAGCCTGCAAAGTCTGCATCAGAATACCCAAGTAGCTTGAAATCTGATTCTCTAGGGTACCACAGACCTAATGATATGGTGCCCTTGAGATACTTGAAGATTCTTTTCACAGCTGTCAGATGTGGCTCTCTAGGATCTGCCTGAAACCTTGCACAAAGACAGGTTGCATACATGATGTCAGGCCTACTAGCTGTCAAGTATAGAAGAGATCCTATCATGCCTCTGTAGTTTGTCATATCCACTGAAACTCCTGTGTCTTTGTCCAATTTAGTTGCTGTTGCCATGGGAGTTGATGCAGATGAACAGTCAAGCATACCAAATTTCTTGAGAAGATTTCTGGTGTATTTTTATTGATTAATGAAAATTCCATCTTCTGTTTGTTTCACCTGTAGGCCTAGAAAGTAACTAAGCTCTCCCATCATGCTCATTTGATATCTGGACTGCATGAGCTTAGCAAACTTCTTACAGAGTTTATCATTAGTAGACCCAAAGATAATGTCATCCACATAAATTTGAACTAAAAGGAGGTCACTTCCTTGATTGAAATAAAACAGAGTTTTGTCAATTGTTCCTCTGTTGAATCCACTTTCTAGAAGAAACTGAGCAAGTGTCTCATACCATGCTCTTGGTGCCTGCTTAAGTCCATATAGTGCCTTATCTAGCCTGTAGACATAATCTGGATATTTGGGGTTCACAAATCCTGGTGGTCGTTCAACAAACACTTCTTCTTCAAGCTTTCCATTCAGAAAAGCACTTTTCACATCCATCTGGAACACTTTGAATTTCTTGTGAGAGGCATATGCTAGAAAAATTCTGATTGCCTCTAATCTTGAAACTGGAGCAAATGTTTCATCATAGTCTATTCCTTCCTGCTGTGAATAGCCTTTTGCTACCAGTCTAGCCTTGTTCCTTGTGATAACACCTTCACTGTCAGTCTTGTTTCGGAAAACCCATTTAGTACCAACAATAGATCTGCTCTTTGGCCTTGGTACAAGGGTCCAAACTTCATTCCTTTCAAATTCATTTAACTCTTCCTGCATTGCTGTTATCCAATCTGCATCTTGAAGAGCTTCTTCCACTTTCTTTGGTTCATTTTTAGACAAGAATGCATGAAACAGACATTCACTTACAGTAGCACTTCTTGTCTTTACTTTTGCATCTGGATCACCAATTATCAAATCAGGTGTATGTGATTTAGTCCATTTCCTAGCAGAAGGCAAATGACTTCTATCAGCATGTGATCCTCCCCCTTGATCCATGCTCTCCTGATTTTGTTGTGATCTATCTTCGTTTTCTGAGACTCCCCCTGAACTTGACTGCCCAGAGTCAGAATTTGAATTTTCAGAGTTTGAAGCATCAGAGTTTGATCCAGATTTTTCAGTTGACTCAGTATCAGTGTTTGAGTCTACATCTTGATCATGCTCCCCCTCAACTGGTTCTCCCCTTTGTTGTGACTGAGAAGTTTCTTCAGAATTTACCAGTAGAGGTTCAAAGTTTGTTTCAACAGAGTCTGTCAGAATTGTTTCATCAGAGTTTCCTTCACCAGAGTTTAAAACTTCATTTTCAAAGTTCAGTTGATCATATACATCTTTGTCTTCAAGTCCAGTTATCTTCTTATCATCAAAAGAAACATGTATAGATTCCATGATCACTTTAGTTCTCAGATTGTAAACTCTGAATGCCTTTGTTGACAGTGGATAGCCAACAAAAATTCCTTCATCTGCCTTTAGCTCAAACTTGGTCAACTGTTCTGGATGAGTCTTCAAAACAAAACATTTGCACCCGAAAATATGAAAGTATTTCAGGTTAGGCTTCTTTTTCTTCACCATCTCATATGGTGTCTTTCCATGCTTATTGATCAGTGTTGCATTTTGAGTAAAATAAGTAGTTTGAACAGCTTCTGCCTAGAAATAAGTTGGCAATTTTGCTTCATCAAGCATAGTTCCGGCAGCTTCAATTAAGGTTCTATTTTTCCTTTCAACTACACCATTTTGTTGTGGTGTACCAGGTGCTGAAAATTCTTGTTTCACTCCATTGTCCTTGCAGAATTCTTCCATTGTTGCATTTCTGAACTCAGTTCCATTATCACTTCTGATGATTCTGACTTTGTTGCTTGATCCTTTGTCCAGAAGCTTCACATGCTCCATCAGAGTCGATGCAGTTTCATCCTTCTTTGCTAGAAAATACATCCAAGTGAATCTAGTGTATTCATCAACAATGACTAAAGCATATTTCTTCCTTGCAATAGACATAACATTTACTGGACCAAAGAGATCAACATGCAGAAGATGATAGGGATCAGTGATAGAAAATTCTATCTTGCTCTTGAAAGATGACTTCCTTTGTTTAGCCTTCTGACATGAGTCACATAGGCCATCAACATTTAACAGGGTCTTTGGGAGTCCTCTTACAAGATCCTTTCTGATCAATTCATTGATGTTGTTCAAGTTCAAATGTGAGAGTTTCTTATGCCACTTCCAACTCTCTTCACTAGACATTCTTGTAGACAGACAAACAGCTTTTCCAACAGAGTCTATCAAAAGCTTGATTTCATAAATGTTGTTTTGCCTGTAACCAACTAGAACAACCTTTCCTGTAGATTTGCTGATAACTTCACAATATTCAGGTTGAAAATCTACATGATATCCCTTGTCACAGATTTGACTCACAGATAGCAAGTCATGCTTGAGTCCTGGGACATGAGCTACATTGTTGATGATGACATTTCCGAGATTAATATTGCCATATCCCAATGTTCTTCCTATATTGCCATCACCATAGGAAACTTTTGGGCCAGCCTTCTCCTCATATTCTGATAGCAGGGCTTTATTTCCAGTCATGTGTCCTAAACATCCACTGTCCACTACTAGGGTTGCCTCCCTGTTACCCTGCAATCACAAACAATTACTGAGGATTAGTTTTAAGGATCCAGACTTGCTTGGATCCTTTGGCATTCTTAACTTTGTTAGCTTTTGCAGCGGAATTAACATTATCAGAGTTTGAGCTAACAGTATCAGTGTTTACACTTGCAGTATCAACTTTAACCCATTTCAGATTGGGTTTCAGTTCATAGTAATTATGATAGATAGCATGATATTCTCTGCAAGTATAGATGGAATGCCAAGTGCTTCCACAGTGTGTGCATAGTGTCTGTGGCTTAGTTCTAGCAAAATCCTTCTTTACCTCAGACTTTGTAGGTAAAGAATTTTTATTTTTATTTTTCTTGCAGAAATTTGCAAGATGCTTAGTACTACCACAATTATGACATGTCTTTCTTGGAGCATAACTAACAAGCATTGGTTTATTTCCTGAAGTGATGCCTACTTTTCCATTTCTGTTCTTGTTTGACACTTTCTTTTTCTCAACAGATTTTAACTCCTTCAGTTTATGTTTGAGTTGTTTATCTGTCATTGAACCAATATTAACCTGTTTAACACTAGTTTTTACTGGTTTTCTTTTGACAGCTTCCTTTTCATTTTCAGACAAAAATTTACTGGTTCCATGAACAAATTTAGTTCTGACTTTAACTTGATTTTGAAATCTAAGTTCATCTCCCTCATTATAACCTAGACCAACAGTGTCTTTTTGAAAAATCTGTTGAGTGTCCTTTCCAGAATTAGTCCAAGTCCTAATTTTATTATTTGCTTCCTCCAACTCTGACTCTAGTTGTTTATACTTCTGAAGCAAATTCTGTTCTTTGCAAACAGCATCATCTCTCTCTTTCTGAACTTGTTGCATGTTTTCAATTTTCTCTTCAACAAGTTTATTTCTTTCTTTAAGTTCAGAATTTTCAGCTTTTATCCTCTCATTTTCTAAAGTCTGATCCCTATAACTTATATGCAATGACTTAAGATAAATTCTTAATTGAGCAATGTCATCAATATTATAAGCATAGGTAGTTAGAGGTACCTGATTTTCAGAGGATTCTGATTCCGTAGTAGCCATGAGAGCATAGTTCACTTCTTCATCAGAATCTGAAGTATCTGCCCAATCTCTGCCTTTAGTGTAGAGTACCTTTCCAGTTTTACCCTTCTTGAACTCAGGAGCATAGTGACCCATCTCCTTACACTTGTAGCATTGAATTTCAGACTTATCCTTCTTCCCTTTAGAATCTCTCTTATCAGACTTCCTGTAGCTTTTCCTGTCTTCATTTGAATCCCTAGAAAACCTTTTTCCTTTCTTGAAATTCTTGAAGCCCATTTTCTTGAAAGTCTTCACCATTAACACAACCATTTTCCTCATTTCTTCTTCATCATCCTCAGAGTCAGATGATTCAGAAGAATTTGAATCATAATCAGAGTTTGGTGATTCACTTTCTGAATGTATGACCAAAGCTTTTCCCTTCATTTTCCTTCTTGTTGCCTCTTTCTTCTGAGGCTTCTCTTCAACATTAAGAGCAACAGACTTTCCTTTCCTGCTTGATCTCCTGTTTCTCTGAACCATTTCCAACTCATGAGTTTTGAGCAGTCCATAGATTTCATCAATCTCTATTTCAGCAAGATCATAGTTGTCTCTAATAGTGGTTGTTTTCACATCCCACTTTTCAGGTAGAGAAAGAAGAAACTTGAGATTCGAGTCTTCTAGATCATACTCTTTGTTGACCAATGACAGATCATTAATCAGTTTACAGAATCTATCAAATGTTTCTGTCATGGTCTCTTCAGGTTTAGCCTCAAAATGCTCATACTCTTGTGTGAGTATGTTTCTCCTATTCTTCTTAATAGCTGCAGTTCCTTGACACCTGACTTCAAGAGCATCCCATATCTCTTTTGCAGTGGTGCAGTTAATGACTTTGTTAGACATAACATTGTCTAAAGCACTATGCAGTAAATGCCTAACTTTTGCATCCTTAGCAATTGATGATAGATCTTCAGGGGTCATGTCCTTCTTTTCCTTTGGAACCATTTTTGCTGCTTCACCAGCAACTGCAACAGATAGCTTTGTAGGATTGTGAGGGCCTTCATAAATCCTGTCAAGATATTCTGGATCTGTAGCCTCCAGAAACATAGTCATCTTGACCTTCCACATAGCATACTCTAATGGCCTCAGAATAGGAACCCTGATTGGTTCATAACGACTCACAGTAGTAGGAGCCTTTTCAGAAACAGTAGGTGTTGGTGGAGGAATTGCTGACATGATTATTGTTGTGTTTGGATCTTAACCTGTAATAAAGTAACAGATTGGCTCTGATACTACTTGTTAGGCCGAATACACAATTAATAATCAACTTTGTATGAGAGATTAACAAGTAAAAGCGTTTATGCACTTAAAAAAAACTTCTTGTATTTCGAACCCTCTTCGTGATGTAAAATATCACAAAGAGCTGCTAGGTTACAATAAAGGTAATTCGTTATCGATACCCTTCTAGGGTTAACCTATCTGTATTTATGTAACATACAGCTACGATACAATCTCTAATTGATATTCCTAATAATCAGCTATACAATGATATCAATTACAGATTGTCACACGTCTCCTATGTCAACTCGATCTCTTTGATAGCTATCCAATCTTCAAAGATATCGCTTCCATAATTAATCTTCAATCACTGTTGAACAGTAGACGCGCTTCCTCCAGACAGAGTTTAACAAACTCTGTCGAGCTTCCAACTGTCAGAGTTTACTCAAACTCTGACTGCTTCCAGCTAAACTCTGATAACTCCCTGTAACACTTAAACACTGATTAAAACACATCAATTATATTTAACAATTTGTTTTGAAGTGCATCAGCTAGCGATAGTGGCTTCATATTTTGTGGTCTACAAAATAAGCCTAGAGAGAGTTGGATATCAATCTTACATGATTGCTTATACATAGTACTCCTTTTAAGTTTACAACACATTTTTGAGTCAAACTTTTGAATGTTAAAGTAAATTCCTAGAATGTAATTCTGGCATGAACTTGTTTTCTCTTTTATTTATCTTTGGTATAGCACCTTTGTAGTTACTACTTTCCATAGATAATATAACAACATCTGAAAAGTTACAACCTAGAACTATGTTATTGGCTAAGACCTACACTAATACTATTAGATTGTGTTCACTTGGGAAGAATGGAATGAGGTAGGAATGGAATGAAAATTGTAAACAAAATTTATGAATGAAGAAGAGATGTTGGGAGAAATAGTGAACAAATATGAGAGGGAAAAAGTTTCTTATAATGAAAATTACAAGGAAAATGATGATGATAGAGAATGGAGCATTCCTTCCAAAACATGTGGGTTAGAACTTTAGTATAAATTATGTTGAAAGGAATGAAGTAAGGAATGAAATTTTTAACATTTTTCCCAATCTTCCCCAAATAAGAGTATAAATTTCATTCCATTCTTTCCACATTCCATTCAAGTGAAGTGAACATAGCCTTAGGAGAATACAATGGATTATGATACTCTATTAATATCAGACGACTAACACTCACAACTTCTATAAACCTATTGCACATCATACGTAAATTTTAAAGTTGTACACGTTGGTTGTAGGTACTCATAAGACACATTTTCTTAACTTGATGGATATGAATTCTAGTAAGTTTTAGAGTTTTGTGTACAATCTTGGCCACAATAGTTAGTTTTGTGTTCAGTGTACTCAAAAAGCTAGCAAATTGATAGAAAAGTGAGCACTCTAATATTGTCAAAATTTTGGATTAATTACTGCATTAATTAGGGTGAAACGACTGAGGTGGTGCATTAGGCCCTCTGAGAACCCTTTATTAATTTATTCCTACAAGATATAATGAGCATTAGGCTCTTAATATATTTACTGTCTTCTATTTTTGGAAAGAGTTGTGCAACTTTGAGAAAAAGACCGAAATCATCTTGATATTAATGTTTAACGTATAATTTATTACTGTTTTTGGATTTAAACATTTCATTATTTATTACATGAAATATGCTGATTTAGAAGAAGCTTAAATTTAAAGACATTATATAGATGGCTGAAAGTCTTGGTATAATTTGATCATTATCGTCCAGCCATAGGCTTACCTCTTTGTAAAGTTTACTGAGCCATGACTGATATATTTTAGCTTAGTAACATAGTTAGTGTTGGTACTTAATACTACTAGTAGGTTAATTCTACATCTAGATGACATCTTATCTTGATTTATTTACTTTCATATTTAAGTGCATATATAATCACGCTGATGGCTGCACCTAAGCATAGATGTTATATGTATAACAATTATTTATCCTGACAACTGAGAATTGTAATAATACCTCTGTACAGAACCAATGGCAACTATTTTCCGTAGCTTTTTGTTCTAACCTTGGGAAGTTAGAGCAGAATGTTGGAGGTTATAAAAAATGTTTCATGTCTTTGTATTTTTGTTATGACTCAATATACTCTGCTTGCAGTTCTAAACTATTTTTATGTGACTAGTTTGTGCCAATTAAATACTTTTTCTTCAGACATGAAAAAGAAAAGTGAGGATGCTTACTTTGTGTCAATTTAGATACTAGAGATGCTTACATTCGAATCTGTTGCTAAATTTTTCTCATGTCATTTCATTGTGATAAATTTAGCCAAGTATGAGTGCATAGTTACCCTGATGCCTATACCTAAGTGTTGTGTTTAGCAACTATTTCTATGAATACCTAAGTGCTCTGCAAATATCTTTGCAGGATCATTGGCAAATTTGGTAACTGTTTCGGTAGCTATTTGGTTGCATCCAGATGAAGTTTAGAAGAATAGAAGGGGACACTAGAGAGCATCTTAACTGTTCCAAGTCTTTCATTTTATAAAGACTTTATGACTCGAAATATACTCTCGTTGCAACTATGGTCCAAGGATGCTTAACTATTATATCCGAATGAAATTGCAGTTTTATGTTAATCCAAAGAAGATGTTATGTTTAGGTATTTTGCATGGATTCATTGTATAGATGGTTTACCCTGGTACCTGACCCAGGGCCGGTCTAGGCATAGGCCAAACAGGACAACTGCCATGGGCCCATCTTGCTTGGGGACCCAAAATTTAGTAGGCCTTTATATTACTTTTAGCATACCTCAGTTTTACTTGTTAAAAAAAATTAGAACAGGAGATTACATGACTACACGAGACCACGAGGACCACCAGTCCACCACTGTTGTCTGCTGCTTTATGCCTTTACAGATTAAGTTTAGAGGTAAGAACGCCCCCATCCCTATTACTATAATACTATTATATATATATATATATATATATATATATATATATATATATATAATATGTATATTAATATATTATATATGTATATTAATATATTATATATGATGTATAATCTATTCTAGTGCAATTATATATTGTATATACAATTATTAGAGGTTTAGTTTTTGTAATCTTATTCAATTTTAGGTTTTTCTTGTCTTAATTTGCTTTCTATTTTCATTTAACAGGGGTAATTATCAAGACTTAAGCAATCACACTTGGGATTTCAGAATTTTGGGTGCTTTGGAGTTTGGATTTTGAACAATATTACTCAAGGTGTTATTCTTCCGTTGCCTCAAATAGTTGTTTTATTATTGTGGAGTACAATGCTACCTAAAAAACATCTATCTGGAAATGAAAAGAGAAAAAAAAAACTAGCAAATGAGTTAGTAGAGTCACAAAGAGGAGCTATTGAGAATTTTGTTATAAAAAAGATAGACACTTCGAAACAAGAAGCGAATGAAAATTTGGAGGATCTGAAAGTAGGTAATGAAAATTTAGAGGATTTAAATGTAGGAAATGAGATTTTAAATGAGGATGACCATGTGCCCAATTTGTCTAATATTGAAAATGTAAGGGTTGAAGATGAGCCAAGTCCTCCTTTTAAGGATATTTATGATCCAAGAAATTGGGATAATTTAAACAACAAAGAAAGGGACATTGTAGTTGAAAAGGGGCCTCAAAGGGAATTTAATCTTACATTTCCATTAGATGATACTTCAAGACATTTTTCATATGCTTTTTATTCTAGAAGATTGAGTAATGGGGAGGTTGTTGATAGAAAATGGTTGATTTATTGTAGACCCGTGGATAAGGTCTATTGTTTTTGTTGTAAGTTGCTCAAATCTCATCACATGAAAAGTACATTAGCCAATGATGGATTGAAAGATCGGAAACATCTTGATGAAAGGCTTAAACAACATGAAAATAATGTAGAACATATCACAAACATGAATAATTGGAATGAACTAAAAGTGAGATTGAACAAAAATCAAACTATTGATAAAGATCTCCAAAAAAAATATCCAAGGAGAAAGAGCGTTGTGATAAGAATAGTTTCGGTTGTGAAATGTCTTGCTAAAAATAATTTGGCTTTTAGAGGGTCTAATGAGAAACTTTACCAAGAAAGTAATGGTAATTTTTTGGGATTAATTGAGATGATTGTGGAATTTGATTTGGTAATGCAAGATCATGTTAGAAGAATCCAAAATCATGAGATACATTATCATTATCTTGGATCCAAAATTCAAAATGGGTTGATTTCTCTCTTGGCTCATAGTGTGAGGAATTCTATCATAAGTGTTGTTAAAGAGGATAAATATTTCTCGGTCATTCTTGATTGCACCCCGGATATAAGTCATCAAGAACAAATGGCTCTAATTGTGAGATGTGTGAACATGTCAAGTAACAAAATAAAAATAGAGGAGTTCTTTCTTGAGTTCTTAAAGGTAGATGACACATCCGGATTAGGGATATTTGATGAGTTGATAAATGCTCTAAAGTCTTTTGATCTTAATGTTGATGATATTAGAGGTCAAGGTTATGACAATGGTTCTAATATGAAAGGAAAACACCAAGGGGTTCAAAAACGGTTACTTGATGTAAACCCAAGAGCTTTATATATGGCATGTGCTTGTCATAGTCTTAATCTTACTCTTTGTGATGCGGCTAATTTTTGTGTTAAATCTATTTCATTTTTTGGAGTTGTGCACCGGATGTATGCATTATTTTCAAGTTCTCCTAAAAGATGGAAGGTTTTGCTTGACAATGTTCCAGGTTTAACTGTGAAATCTTCGTGTAATACTCGTTGGGGAAGCCGTATAAAAAGTGCAAAGGCAATTAGATTTCAAGCTCCTCAAATTAGGTTGTCTTTGTTGGAATTAAAAGAATCTTCTAATGATCCAAAACCAGTTAGTGAAGCTGAGAGTTTGATTGGGCTACTTGAGAGCTTTGAGTTCCTACTTGGTATGGTTATATAGTATGACATTTTATTTTCCATTAACATGGTGAGTAAAAATTTATAATCTAAATCAATGTGCATTGGTGCTACCATGAAACAAATAGAAAGTGTGATGACATTCTTTGAAAAGTATAGAGAAGAAAGGTTTGTCTCTAGCATGAATGTTTCCAAATAAATTGCATTTGATATGGATATTGAGCCTACTTTTCCTAAAAAAGTGTCGCGTCATTAAAAAAACAATTTTATGAAAATGATGCCAATGAAGAAGTGAGATCAGTTGAAGAGTCTTTTAGAATTGATTATTTTGTGCGATTGGTGGATATTGCAATTAATTCACTAAGGAGCCGCTTTGAACAATTACAAACATTTGAAGGTATTTTTGGGTTTTTATTTGATCCACCAACTTTAAGGTCTTTGGAGCATGATCAAGTCAAACAATGTTGTAGTAATCACGTAACTACTTTTTCTCATAACGGGTTGTCAGATTTTGAGCTAGATGTCTTGGTACAAGAAGTAGAGGTATTGCAACATTACATTCCGAATAATTTGACATTCGCTCTTGAGATTCTTGAATTTGTCAAATCTCTTGATTGTCTTCCGAATGTTTCTATTGCTTATCGAATCTTATTATCTATACCCGTGATTGTAGCATCAGCCGAAAGAAGTTTTTCCAAGTTGAAATTGTTGAAAAACTATTTGCTTTCATCGATGTCACAAGAAAGATTAAATGGTCTCGCAATTATATGCATCGAGAGAGATATGTTGGAGAATATTAATAGTGATGCCATAATCAATGATTTTGCATCAAGAAGTACTCGACGAAGTTGTTTTTCATGGTTCATCACTTGTGTATGGCATGTTGGTATTGAAACTATTGTTAGTACTATGATGTTTAATTGGTATGGTTTATATTTAAAATTTACTTGAATCATAATTTTTATTAGTATGTTTGTTTTCGGGAAGGAAAAAAATGAGGACCCATTTTTTTGATTTCGCCCTAGGCCTCCGTTTATTATGGAAGGGCCCTGACCTGACCTGGGTGCTGATATACTATATTGCAGTTCTTTAATTTTCCAATTATGTATGGTGAATAACTGAATATATATACTCGCAGGATGATCACAACTATTTCTGTTAGTAATTTGTTGTTGTTTACAGAGAAAGTTGAGCCGAAAAGAAGAGAATTCATGGATTATCTGAATTCCTTATTGTTCTAATAAGTCTTTGTATTTGTCACACTGGATACTCAGTTTCAATTAGTTGTGGTTAGAGCTGGCAATCGTTCGTTTCGTATACTTTCGTGTCGTGTACTTTCGTGTTTCGTGTACGTAAAGTCAAATCCAAAATCGACCCGTTAAGAATTCGTTTCGTTTCTTGATCGTGTACCTTCATTTCGTGTACATTTCGTGTCGTGTTTCGTGTAATTTGTATAAAAAAAAAATATTTAAATATTAAATTTTTACTAGTCGAGTCTTAAATCGTTCTCATAAAGAATCAAGTGTGCTCAAGTCTTGTGAAACTAAAATTTGAAACTATTTTGTATTTATCTTATGTAAAAATTATATATAAAATATTATTTTAAAAAATGTATTCATACAATTTTAATAAAGTTATTTAAATATTAATTTATTTCGTGTATTTTCGTTTCGTGTCGTGTATCCAAGGGTAAACCCAAAACCGACACTAAATTCATCCGTGTAATTTCGTGTTCGTGTGCTTTCGTGTTCATGTACCGAAAGGTCAACCCAAACCCGTAATTTTCGTGTCATTTTCGTGTCTTGTTTTTGTGTCGTGTACGAAATTGCCGGATCTAGTTGTGGTTCATGGATGCAAAAATATCTTATGCAAGTGGTACTCCCTCTGTCCCATTCATTTCTATACACTTACTATTTTGGGATGTCCCATCATTTCTATACATTCCAAAAATAGTAAAGCTTTAATAATAAAAAACATTATTACACCTACTAACTTTCCTCCACTATATCAAATCTATAATATAAAATACTATTACACCCATTATTTCCTCCACTATCTCAAATTTAATATTAAATATTGATAGGTCTCACCACTTTACTCACTTTTCATTTAACTTTACTCATTTTTTATGCATTTTCTTGGTCTCCATATCCAAACCAAACGTATAGAATTAAGACGAAGGGAGTATCATTTACAGGAGTTTTACCTACGTACAGTGCTCATTTCTGTAGCCTTTGTACTTGATTGAAGTGTTTTGAGTATTTGGCTTACGTATCAGAAATAAGAGACACCGTAACATTTTTTTAAAATTAAAAAATACAAAATTTATCGCCCATTCCATTCATCTTAAATGATTTTTTTTAAAAAATTTTTAATGATTGCCTGCTCTCATAGTGCGCTGTCTAATAAAAAGTTGGCTTAATGTTCATTAGCAGAAATAAAAGATGGCTTAAAGTTTCTGAAAATCTAATTCAATTACAAGTATTACGAGGAGGGTTAAGAGTTACAGTAAGACTTAAGATGTACTCAAATTTACGAAATATTGTGATAAAATCCAAATTAATAGTACATTAGTACATATTTACTTATTTAGTTCAGGTTATAAATAAATTATATAAATTGCTGAATCACATTTTATCTCTGTTGTGCTCAAATCTGGCATGATAATTATCATGATTTAATTAGCTAAATTAATGGTTCATAATTGATTATGGGCCTAAAAGATGACAATTGGGTCACTAAAGTTCACCATTGGAATCAGCCCGGCACAACTACAGGGTCACCTCGCTCATAATCCGGTATAATGGACCGCTTCGCTGATACTCCCTCCTTGGGATCGCTTCGCGATACCAACACATCTGCTGGATCGCTATCTCTAATTCTTTATTGGAAGGCTCATGGCCAGACCCAAGGTTGCATGAGTAGTTGGACATAAGGGATCGCTTCGCATGGCCAGATCCCTCGAGGTCGCATGCTAGGTCCTGATTGATCCTCTATTGGCCAATTCTATCCGTTCTAGACTATGGGCTTCCACAGCTGAGCCATGGATCACGGATAGGGTTGATGATTCACTGCCATGTCAGGCCTAAACGAGTGGGCTTGGACTTTGGTTTATCTCCTAAAACCCTAGCCCGCCTAGGTAACTTGCTGCCCAAGAACTATGTACGGCTTGATCCCTATAAATAGGGTACGTAGGCACCTTGATACGGGGGAGAAACAGTTTACCTGCAAACACCTATCAAGCTCAGCCACATCTAAACACACAAACCCTAATCCTTGTTCTTCTTTTGCAAGCAAAATATCCGTATTTTGCTCCGATAATCCAGCAAACCTCAAAAATATTGTTATACAATATTCTCCCTATAACATTTGGCGCCAGAAGGAGGGGATCAGTAATTGAATTGGGAGAAGCGATGACTAAATCACACAAAAAGAAGAATGATGGAGAGACCCCGGGATCGCATAAGGTTAACAAGGACGATCCCCTGACGAGGGACCCCTCAGAGGACGAGGTGTCCAAGGACAACTCTAAGACTGGGTACAAGGAGGAGCACACCCCCCCCGGTACAGAGGGTGGCGTCGACCAGCGAGGTTATGTCTTTTCTAAAAGGCCTCGGCGAACAAGTGATCGCTGTACATGAGAGGGTCGCAAAAGTGGAGAAGCGCTATAGTTCTAGAGGATCGAAGAGGAACGCAAGGACAGGTGGTTGAACACATCAAGGGGAAGGAAGCAAAATCCCTGCTAAGAAACTCATTGATGACTTCGAGGATGTCCTAACAGATCAAACGAACCCTGACTGGAATGAGGAAGAGGATTCGCTTGAAAAGAAAGGAGGATCGCACGACAAGGTTGCCTCATCTGAGGGGAGATCGCTCAGTGTTTTTGACCGTCTCGGAAAGAAGCTAACTGAACATGACCTTCGTCTAAAATTAGAAAAGGTTAATGCACCCCGGAATGAAGAATCTAAGAATAGAAGCAAGGGCACTCATCGACCATTGTCTCCTCATCGAGATCGCGAGCGGTCATATCGTCGTGGTGACAGACCCCCTCTCCTCGCAGAGAGCGTGAGCGGTCCCATCGTCGCGATGACAGACCCCCATCTCATCGAGACCAAGAACGATCCCAATATCACGAAGAAGATCGTAAAAAGAAGGATCGCAGGAATGACCAAGAGGAGTCTAGCGTCCCAAAAAAGACTCAGTCACACCATGGAAGTACTGGAGGGAAAAAGGAGGGTGACAAGGAGGCCAAAGTATGAGACTATAAGCTGGAGGAGTTGAAAAAGGCCTTGGATGCAATGAACAATGAGAAAGGGATTTTTAGCACTATGGGCTCTTCTTCGCCCTTTACCCATGAAATTCGAACCGCGCCACTTCCTGCGGTGTTTCGAGGGCATCATTCGGATATGACCTATAATGGAGATACTGATCCAGCCGAGTTCGTAATTTGGTTTAACAATGAGATGGATGTCTACCAGGTCTCGCAGCTGGCGAGGTGTAGATTGTTCACAGCCTCGATAAGAGGAAGCGCTCAGTAGTGCTTTTCAAAGCTAGGGGCATTGATTGTCATCGATTCTTGGGAGCAATTCGTGGATATCTTCATCAAACAGTTCCAGTCCTCAATGCTCTACGCACCTCCTGTGTCTACCTTGGAAAACATAAAACAGAAGGAAGGAGAAACCCTTCATGATTATTTCAAGAGGTTCAATGCTGAGGTGCCTCGCGTACGAGGTTCAAATGATGAAGCTGTAAAAAATTTCTTCATCGCTGGACTGAGGGAAGTGACTGAATTTTGGAAGAAGTTACAAGAACAAACCCCTAGAACTCTTTCTAAATTGCATAGGGTCGTTGAGCCTTTCAAGCGTGTCGAGAAGTCACTTGCAGATCTGAAGAAGAATAATGAAAGGAGTAGCAGTTGGAGTAGGAACAGGGGAGTAAAAAGAAAGGACTCCAGAAGTCCGAGGCGAAGACGGGATCGAAGTCGAAGCCCTAGCCCAAAAAGGAGAGACCGCGATCCTTTGAGGTGATCCCCTCCTCGAGCTCGCCCTGCGAGGAGTGAAGACAAATTTATTCCTCTGGTCGCCCCAATTGATCACATCTATGCAGTCAATGCAAACAAGGGGGTATTCAGGAAGCCTCCACAGATGGGTCCGAAGGGAACTGTAGACACTAGCAGATATTGTGCCTTTCATGAACAAACAGGGCATGATACAACAACTTGCCGGGAGCTCAAACAGCAAGTGGATCAGTTAATTCGTGATGGAAAGTTAACTGAGTGGGTAGTTCACGAGGTGAAGAAGCATAATCCCAAGTCTGGCCTTTGTTATAATCAAGCCCCCCACCTGAACAGAATCCAGTCATTAAGGAAAGGGAAACGTGAGGTGGAAGTATTCATGTGATAATTGGAGGACCCCACATCGGGGCAGATAGCAATAGGGCTAGAGAAAGATATGTTCGTGAAGCTAAGGAGCGACCTCTCACTAATATTCATCACCTGCAGGAACGACCCCCAAAGCTCTTCAAGGGGGAAGATACAAATATCATGTTCAATGAAGAAGATGCGAAGTGGGTCCACTACCCTCACTCGGACGCCCTCGTTGTCCGAATTCGCATTGGATCGCAGAATGTTCACAGGGTCCTTGTGGACAATGGAAGTGCAGTGAATGTTCTAACATACGAGGTCTATCAGAAAATGGGATTCGAGGATAGAGACCTTATCCCTACCGTAGGGCATCTTTATAGTTTTACTGGAGCTTCGGTCAATGTCAAGGGCCTCATAAGGCTCCCCGTCACTTTAGGGGACGAGCCCTGTATTACTACCCAAATCGCAGACTTTATGGTGGTTGATCAACCTTCAGCCTATAATGCTATTGTAGGGAGGCCAATACTCAAAGAAATGAGGGTGGTTACTTCTATTTACCATCTCTCTATGAAGTTCCCTACCCCAAATGGAGTCGGATGCATTAGGGGAGCACAACATGAATCTCGTGAGTGCTACAACAAGGCCCTCAAGTCAGCAGAAAAAGGGAGTAATTCTATGACAGATAAGATGGAATGCGAGGAGGAAAGCAGGCCTCGCAAGACAACCTTTGTACCTCCAACAGATTGTAATATGATCTCGATTGAGGAGCTCCCAGCTGATTATTTTGATAATTTGGGAATTCAAGTAGAACCAGTACCAGGGGCTTTGATGATGGGAACCTCGCAGCTAGTAATGGTTCTCCAGGAAGGGATCGTGGAAGAGGCTACGGATAGCGACAGCGAGGAGAGCCCGGAGCAGGCTGCTGTGCGAGCTCGAAAGGGAAAATGGGTCCGCAAGGAAATATCTACACTGACAGAACTGCCAAATGGAATTACACAGACAACAACTGTTGTTAAGGAGTATGGGCACGCGGGTGCCAACCCCTACGAGTCAGAATCAAGTCAGGCTCGTGAGTAAGATCTAGATCTTGATCCTCGCATCCCAGAACATGTAGAGCGAGCCCGGGAAGCTGAAGACACAATTCCTGTCCTCGTTGATGTGCAGGACCCGTCAAAATTGTTGAAAATAGGGTCGCAACTCAATCCTGATTTGAGAGAAATGCTGGTTACTTTTCTGAAGGCAAACCTTGACGTGTTCGCCTGCTCGCATGAAGATATGGTTGGGATCGATACTAATGTAATGTGTCATAAGCTAAACTTGGATCCAAGCACGAAGGGAGTCAGACAGAAAAGGCAACCTATAAGTGGAGAACGAGCTGAGGCTCTCAAAGCAGAAGTGGATAGACTCCTCGAGGTAGGGCTCATTAGGGAATCATTCTACCCTGACTGGCTCGTGAACCCAGTCCTCGTGAAGAAGCCAAATGGAAAGTGGAGGACATGTGTAGACTTTACCGACCTCAACAAACATTGTCCCGAAGATAGTTTTCCGTTACCAAGGATCGACCAGTTAGTGGATGCAACAGCAGGGCATGCACTTCTTTCTTTCATGGATGCTTACTCTGGATACAACCAAATACCCATGTATGGTCCTGATCAAGAGCACACGTCGTTCATCACGGATAGAAGTCTTTACTGCTACATAGGGATGCCCTTCGGTCTCGTTAATGCTGGGGCTACCTACCAAAGGCTCGTTAATATGATGTTCGAGAAACAAATTGGCAAGACAATGGAAGTCTATGTAGATGACATGCTGGTCAAGTCTAAGGAAGCTGGGGATCACATCTCTCACCTCGCAGAGATGTTTGATATACTAAGGAAATACAGAATGAAGCTCAACCCCCAAAAGTGTGTCTTTGGAGTCGAATCTGGAAAGATTTTGGGATTCATTGTCAACCACAGAGGAATCGAAGCGAACCCTGTAAAAATAAAGGCTTTAATGGACATGCGATCCCCAAGAAGTGTGAAAGAAGTCCAGAGTCTAACAGGAAGGATCGCATCTCTCAATCGGTTCGTTTCAAAATCATCAGATAAGTGCCATGAGTTCTTTAAGGCCATTAAAAAGGTGGGAAAGAACTTTGAATGGACATTGGAATGCGAGGAGGCCTTTCAGAAAATAAAGGAACACCTGGGTTCGCCACCACTTCTCTCGAAGCCCCTTAAAGGCGAGGTCCTCATTGTCTACCTCGCCGTGTCTGAACACGCGGTCAGTGCAGTATTGGTCAGTAAAAGAATGTTAGATGCTGAGACTCGATATACAAACATGGAGAAGCTAGCCTATGCCCTGGTCTTGGCCTCGCGGAAGTTAAGGCCCTATTTTCAGGCTCACAGCATTGAGGTTCGTACTTCCTACCCACTGAGGCAAGTAATGCACAAGCCAGAGTCTTCAGGGAGATTGTTAAAATGGACAGTAGAGCTTAGTCAGTTTGACATCGAGTTTAAGCCTCGCGGCCCTATAAAAGGACAGGCACTTGCGGATTTTATCTTGGAGTTTCCTCCCTAATCCAAGGGAGATGACTGGGCTATCATAGCAGCACCAGAAAAAATAGTTAGCGAGGACAAAAAAGAAAATTCGGCCTCGTGGTTGGAGCTATACGTAGATGGGGCATCTAACAAGGAAGGAGCCGGGGCTGACATCGAGTTGGTGACTCCAGAGGGTCTTAAGATACAAAGTGCAGTGCACTTCGGCTTTGAAGCCACCAATAATGCAGCAGAGTACGAAGCCCTCATTATTGGTCTCAAACTGGCACTGGAAATGAAGGTGGAAAACCTCACAGCTTACAGCGATTCTATGCTGGTAACATATCAACTCTGGTGTGGGTGGCAAGCTAGAGGTGAGCAGATTGAGCTATATCTACGATGTGCAAAGAGGTTGATAAAAAAGTTTAACAATGTCATGGTGGTTCATATTAGAAGAGAAAAGAATCAAGGAGCAGATGCACTGGCAAAATTGGGCTTGCGTCGTGAGGCTACATTACTTGGAATTATCCCATTGGAAATTCAGATAAAGCCCAGTGTACCGGAGGAGTTCATTATGGAGGTAGCGACCCCAGAATTGACTTGGATGACCCCAATATATGAATATGTTAAAAATGGAGCTTTGCCTCAAGACAAGAAAGAAGCGAGGAAGATTAAATATCAGGCGGCTTGCTATGTCATTTATGATGAAGTCTTGTATCGAAGAGGGTTTAACATCCCACTCCTGAGGTGTGTAGATGGGGAAGAGTGTAATTACATTCTCAGAGAAGTCCATGAAGGGATATGCGGCAATCACACAGGGGGTAGTTCGCTGGCACAGAAAATTCTTCGCCAAGGGTATTATTGGCCTACGCTGAAAAGGGAAGCATTTGAGTTTTCAAGAAAATGCGATGCCTGTCAGAGGATCGCTAACTTCAGCAACGTCCCTGTCTCTCAGCTTACCTCTCTAACGAGCCCATGGCCCTTTGCTATGTGAGGAATCGATCTAATTGGAGAACTCCCAAAGGGGAAAGGGGGACTTAAATATGCAGTAGTGGCTGTTGACTATTTCACCAAGTGGGCAGAAGCCGAGCCACTTGCTACTATCACTGCCAAGAAGCTCAAGGACTTCGTTTACAGGGCAATTGTGTGTCGCTATGGGATCCCATATCAACTCATTTCGGATAATGGAAAGCAATTTGACAGCAAGGAAATGAAAGAATTCTGTGAAAATCTGGGGATAAAAAAGAGTTTCTCAGCTGTGAGCCATCCTCAGACGAATGGCCAAATCGAGGCCATAAACAAAATTATAAAGCACACTTTGAAAGCTAAACTGGAAGAGAGCAAAGGCAATTGGCCTGAGGAGTTACCTAGGGTCTTGTGGTCATACAACATGACCCCACGAACCACTATTGGGGAGACCCCCTTTTCTTTGACCTATGGTTGCGAGGCCATGGTTCCGGTGGAAGTAGGCTCGGGGTCGTTCAGAAGGGAACACTACGATCCCGATGAAAACGAGGTCAATCACAGACTCTATCTGGACATGATAGAGGAAACGAGAAGCGAGGCCCAGCTACGCCTCGCGGCCTACCAACAAAGGACAGCTAGGTACTACAATGGGAAAGTCAAAGCACGATCTTTACAAACAGGCGACCTAGTGCTTAGAAGGGTCATGCCTAACACTAATGTTCCAGGTCATGGAGTTTTTGGTGTTAACTGGGAAGGACCTTACAAGATCTATGCTACTCTTTCAGAAGAAACCTATTATCTCACGGATATGAAAGATAAAGTTATTCCGCGAGCTTGGAATGCGGAGCATCTGAGAAAATACTATCAGTGAGGGCCACGCCCCTAGTAGCCTCTCTCTACTACTACTTAGCATGAATAATTCATACAAAGTACTGGGGGGAGTGATCATATAGACACCTCCCCTTTATGATGTAATGATTTTTTGGGCCTCGCCCCACATGATTTTTTGGGCCTCGCCCCACTTGTCAACTTTTGGGCCTCGCCCCACAATTCATTTTAGGGCCTCGCCCCTACCTGTCAAATTTGGGCCATGCCCCTATCAATAAAACTTTGGGCATCGCCCCTACTTTTTTCATTATATGAGTTCGTTTGCTTTACGAATTATGTTTTATTTTGCATTCAAAATAAATTTGCTTGTCTGTTAGCATTTACACTTTAAGGTACAAGCCATCTCAACGATGCTGGGATCGCACTTGAAACTATCTCAAAGTAACAGTTCTTAACTTCTATTATCTACAACGAGTCTAAGCAAAAGGAATAGAAATCTAAAACTATTCAAGGCACTTCGCACCTGCGAACACAGATTATGAAGCCGAACAACTTGGGAATAAAAAGCAAATAGGAGAAATTAAATGTTTACAGATCGCTATATATGCGATCCCAGAATTCAAGAGCAAAAAAATAAAAATATTGATACATCTTACGAGGCATTCAAGGGTGCCCGCATCCCTAGTTCAAAAGTTTAAAAAATATTTAAATTCAAGGATTGTTTTCATTTGGAGTCCCCCCAGTAGGATTGGCATCAGTAGTAGCCTCGAGTGCTAGCCTCGCCTCTTCAGCTGCTCTGGCTTCCTCGGCATCTTCATCAGCGATCTGCTTTTTGAGAATCTCAGCGAAGTCAGCATTACCTGGCCCAAGCTGGTCCCAATCAAAATCAGGGATCGTTCGAATGAACCCCTTCATGAAGGAAACCTGACCTTGGGCCTCGAATGTCTCCTCTGGAGTCGCCAGTTGGGCCTTGGCAGCATTCAGGTCGCTTGTTAACTTCGCAATCTCATCAGCACTCTTCTTAGCAGCCTCTTCGCTAGACTTCTGCAGTTCCTTAATAGATTTTTCAAAATCATTCCTCTCCTTGCGAGCATTCTTCAAGTCTGTACGAATCTGCGTAGTCTCATGAGATAGTTGCTTTTTGAACTCGGCTTCAAGGGATCGCTTATCTTCAACTTTTTGGAACTCCAAGACCTTGTTCGCTTTATCCAGCTGAAAGAAGTTCCTGGTATGGGCAGCCTGACGAATGAAGGCCTCGGCAAGACACCTGGTCACAGCCTTAGCATTCTTTTCAGGTGATGCTTTCCACCAATTGGTAGCTTCAGCTTCCTCTGCATACTTGGTTCCCAACGAAGCGAATAGGTGTTGAGAAGCTGAAGCAGTAACGACCCCTGAAGATGGTTGGGAGGGACCGTCCTTTTGCTTATCTGTTTTGGATCGCTTTAGCGGGCTTTGTTCAGGGGAGTCCCTAACCTGATCCCTGGCGAAGATTGATTTGGAGGGAGGATCGTTAATGACTTTTGTAGAGAGAGGTCCTGTTTTGAGGGGAGGAGGAGCAGTTTTCAGAGAAGAGGTCGCTCTAGGAGCTGCCCCCTTCTTGGTTCTGGCTTGCAGAAATGGGATGGACAACCCTTTGCCACTTTGATTCGACATACCTGCATGGATAGGGAGGAAAAAGTCAAACTATTTAACAAAGCATAATGATTAAAGTGTGAAGACAGATAAATAAAGCATAAAGATGACAAAGGAATGCGATGCATGTTTTGATATTATCCTAGAAGTACCCTCTTCTGTTACTATCTCGACATGAGAAGACGAGGCCTCTTCTCTATTCTTTCTTTTTCGCGAGGTCCTCCTCGCTGTTGAAGGCCCCGCTTCGGGAGAGGCACCCACACCCTCTTTAAGGAAGCTGCACTCTATTAAATTTTTTAAGGAAAGGAGGGTCCTAATGTTCCTCTCTTCCTTGGTGGACTTAGTCAGCACGTCGTCCGCACGTTGTTTTTCATCGCCCTTTAAGGCAGTGCGAACCTGACCAACTGCGATGCCAAAGGAGTCGTTAATTTTGAATCGAAAAGATAAGTTTAAAGGGGATGCACTTTAAGTGGAAGGCTTACCTGGCAAATAGTTTAAACTCGTTTTGACCCTAGGGACCTCGTGGACGTAATATAAGGGTTCTTTACACGAACCTGCGTTGCTAATTGCGCCAGGGAGGAGGTGTTTTTTATTAAACTCTGGCCACACAAAAAAATAAACGTAGCCAAAGTCTTTGGCTCCGCATCGCTTCAGCTGAAGGAAGTAACCCATTGTCCTCGCATCCATGGGCGGATATTTGAGTTTATGATAAAGAATATACAAAGCGATCATGGCTCTGTACCCATTCGTACTTATTTGGATGGGAGCGAGGTGGTAAGTTTCACAAACATCCTTGATGAATGGATGGAGGGGGGAAGAGACGCCGATCTTCATCATAGGGACCGTTAGAACCATCCTTGGCACCCTACCTCCTTTCTCTTCGTGATCGAAGCGATAGCATCGCATCTTCTTCTTAGGTAGAATGATCTTACCTTCAGGTCGGAATCTCTCGACCCCCTCTGTGATAGTCTTCACAGTCAAGGTTGAAGACATGTCACGGCATGCAAGGATGCGAGGTTCGCCTGGCTTAATCTTCGAACCGGGCTCAATATCCTTGGGGTTAGGCCCACCAACATATATAACTCCCTCCAGCTCTGGTTGAGGGGTTAGAATGTAAGCATTGGACGAAGCCTCAGGGACATAGTCATAATCTTTGAAGTTTACAACTCTGGTCACTTCATCAAGGCCACCATCATCCGAGGAAGGCTCCTCATAATCAGAAGCATCTGAATCCACTTCGTTATCAGCACCTCCTTCTAGGTTGTAGTAAGCATCGCCCAGCGAATCCACTGGAGAATCACTAATATGAATGGGTGAAACTACAGGTGGAGGTGGAGGCATTCTGGCTAGAAGCTGTGCAGCTTGCGAGCTAAATTTTTCCCCTTTCTTCTTCAGTACTTCCCTCTCTCTCTCGATGGTGGTCATTTTGGCTGGGGGATCGCTTTGAGAGGGGAGAACTTGTAATGATTGGTCTCGTGATAAGTGGATTTATATCCACTTGGAACGCTTTGTATCAGCTTAAATTGATCGCTTGAACTCAAGTATGTGGTGTTATTGATGTGTTTGTTTTTAGTTGTGCAGGTTTGCGAAATATCATTTAGGGTTGGTGTTTTCGTCAATTTTTGAAGATGATTTGCGCAATGGAATGAAGGATGACGTATTTCCCTAGGCTACCATGAAGATCAGAATGCTTAAGAATTGAAGAACGGGAAGTGGCGAAAGAATCGGAAGAGAAAACGGAAGAGAAATGAGCAAATTGTGGAAAATTCGGATTTCTGAGAAGGGTTGCGCAGTCTACAATGTTTTGGCTATATCTGGAGTTCTAGAAGTCCGTTTTAGGCCCGTAAGCTGTCCACGCGAAGCCTCTACAATCTTGGACAGAAGGCACGGCGCGGCAGCGCCGTGTTATAACTTGAAATGGCATGGCAGCGCCGGGCAAAAATCAGCACAACAATTCTGTGGCGCGGTAGCGCCGTTTTCCTTCACAAAAGTGGCGCGGCAGCGCCGGTTGGTCTGACGAAAATTCCTGTTCAAATATGATTTGTTGATTTTTCGAGTTGGAGTGAAAATAAAAATTCCTTACGAACTTCTTGCACCGGGAGGCCTATATAAAGAAAGAAAAACCCTAGAATAAAGAAGATGTCTGACCACAGATTTTATTTACGAAGTTTTGAAGCACAAAGAAGCGAGGAAGAAGATAGTTTCAATTTATTCTTGTATTCTTCCTAGTTTGTGGATGCTTGGTTTGGGTGTATTCTTTAGAACCCTTGTTATTTATTTAAATCATTATTCGTTTTCTTCTATCATGTTTACATTGGAACCCATGGTGATGATTAGTTTGATTATGAACTAATTCGTTGTCATGGGATTTTAGCGGATTTATTCATGAAGTTTATTTGTTGAATCTTCTCGATGCCTATAGTGTGATTGATGTGATATCCTATCATGGTTGATTTAATTCGTTATAGGAGAGTAGCTAACTCCTGTAATTGTGTGTTAATTCTTGTTGAAGCGAAAGTGGATATAAGAGTTTAGAACTTGCCATGCTAGCATAGGTTTATGCGTGAGAATATCATTCGTAATTAGTGTCGTAACTCTAACCGTTTTATGACGACTATGTGATCAATTGAATGCTTATACTTCAACCATTATGTTTCAATCTTTATAGACATATAGGGACTGAGCATAATTGGGAGACTAAGTGGTTTCTATCTTTATTGTGGATATTATTTAGGATGGTATTTGTACAACGAAGGTTGGCTTATATCAGTTTTGTGTGTTCGATCAGGTATTAATAAATCACATGAAAAGGTTAGAGAATTGGAGACTATAGATGGATTGTTTAATGAAGTTAAAATCCCATGTTTATTCTCATATAAGTAATTCGTTTTAATTCTTGTCAATTAGTTAATTCTTAATTTTATAATTTGCATTTTAGTTCAGTTTAGGTAATCAAAACCAATTTGTTATTTGTCTTAGCAGTGGATAAAAACCATACATTGTTGCATAGGCACATTAATTGAATTGAACACCCTACTAGATCTCTGTGGGAACGAACTTGACTTATTCAAATATTACTTGTGACCACGTACGCTTGCGTGAATTTATAGTGCAAACATCTCGCGAGCTTGAAGGGTGCTTCGTTCTCCACGAAGTTAGAGGCACTTCTCTTGTGTACTCTTCATTAGACCACAGAGGGTCGAAATATAACTTAAACGAGCTTTCACTAGTGCTCGTAGCTCGCGCGATATTAGCTGCTGCAGCATCGCTAATTTGTATATGAGGCATCGGAGAAGGCGTCCTTGAACTGTCGTCTTGTGACATCCGAAAAGGGTGAAATGATTAATTGTGTGCTCTTACAGAAAGCAAATGAAGGAAGAGAAAGAATAAATAAACAAAAAGGCTCTATGTGTTCCTAGGGTATCGTATCTAGGTCTCTGGAGGGATTGCATATGTGTTCCTATGGGAGAGATCGCATTTCTATCGCAGCGAGGACGGGATCGCATATTCAAATTAACATTATGGGATCGCAGTCAACAGGGTTCGCATCGCATACAACTAAAGCTATCTAATCATGCAATTATGATGAAGAATAACAATTTAAATGCAAAAGAGGAATGAAGACTTACTTTTTCTTGAAGAAGGTTGAAGAAATCTGAAGAAAGTTGAGGTCGCTGGTGATAAAGCCTGAGAATTCCTTGCGTTTGATCTGGGAGCAAACTGACAGCACTTCAACAATGTGTTACTAAGATAAAAAAGGAAATGATAGTGAGAGGGGTATATATAGCCCATCAGGAGAGAGAAAGACATGGACACGTGTCAAGATCTCGGCCATTGAATACACATCTCGAGACGCAACAGCTGTCAAACCTCTTCAAATTCTTGGGGTAGCGACTACTCCAACGGTCGTATTCATATCAATAGCGGGCTTTGACCTCGCATTGCGGCGTTACCTGATTGATACTTGAGTCCACATCACATCTCTAATGGCAACATGGACTCGGGGGGTAGTTGTTATGCCCAAATCTGGCATGATAATTATCATGATTTAATTAGCTAAATTAATGGTTCATAATTGATTATGGGCCTAAAAGATGACAATTCGGTCACTAAAGTTCACCATTGGAATCAGCCCGGCACAACTACAGGGCCACCTCGCTCATGATCCGGTCTAAGGGACCGCTTCGCTGATACTAAAGTTCATATATTACTTGTGACCACGTACGCTTGCGTGAATTTATAGTGCAAAAAAGTTTTTGGCGCCGCTGCCGGGGATCATCGGTGTTTTATTTTAGTTTATGTGCTTGTCAATAGTGGTCGTTAGAGTTCACTGACTCGAATTACTTCTTTTCTTTTCTCATCTACTCTTGTATAGTCTGTGTGTTTCAGGTAGTTATGGGAGACGCACCAGCAGCAGCAGCAGCAGCTAAGGCTTTGATGGACTGCTCTCAGCCAAAAATTAATGATATACAATCGAGCATTGTCAGACCAGCCATTACAGCTGTCACTTTTGAGATCAATCCTAGCACGATTCAGATGGTGCAAAATTATGTTCAGTTTGGGGGTGCTCCGTCTGAAGATCCTAACATGCACATCCGTAATTTCATCGAGATCTGCGACACTTTCAGATTCGACGGGGTGTCTGAGGATGCTGTCAAATTGAGGCTTTTTCCATTCTCTCTTAGGGATAAGGCCAAGGGTTGGTTACACTCTCTACCAGCTGGATCCATTACAACATGGGAAGATCTTGCTCAAAAGTTTCTCACCAAATTCTTTCCCATGGCAAAAACAGCAGCGATCAGGAACGCTATTACTCAATTCTCACAGCAATCAGGGGAGTCATTATGTGAAGCTTGGGATGCCCACATCATGGAATGCCAGACTGGATGGTAATCAATTGTTTTTACAATGGGCTGGGAGCACAATCTAGGCCAATGGTAGACGCAGCATCAGGAGGAGCCTTATGGGCTAAGAGTTACAAGGAAGCTTACGATCTAATTGAGATGATGGCTGCTAATGAATATCAAAATCCAACTCAAAGACTACCACAAGGCACGGTTGCAGGAATTCTGGGAGTTGACACAGTTACAGCTCTAGCAGCCCAGCTAGAGGCACTTAATATGAAATTAGATTTAATGACAAAGCATGGGGTGCCTCAGGTTGCGAGAGTGTGTGAACTATGTGCTGGCGCACATGAGACGAGTCAATGCGCCATCTCCAGTGAATCGGTGCAATTTGTGAGCAATTTTCAAAGGCAACAGCAACCAGCTCCAGATTATCAACATCCACAGCAACCTTATCACCAGTTTCAGGGTTAGCAGTATGGAGATAAGCCATTTAATTCTTCAGGTTTTCAGCAACTTTATGCTCCAAGGCAACAGTTTCAACCTCCTGGTTTTCAGCAGTCGAATGAAAATTCTGAATTAGAAGAGTTAAGATTAATGTGCAAGAGTCAGGCAGCGACTCTCAAGAGTCAGGAAGCATCTCTCAAGACATTGGAGAGCCAGGTCGGACTAATTGCAAGTGCCTTACTCAATAGGCCACAAGGAACTCTTCCTAGCGATATAGCGGCTAATACAGGTAGAAAGGAAAGCAAAGAACAAGTCAACGCAATCACCTTGAGATCTGGAAAAGTTACAAGTGAGCAGAATTCAGCAACAGAAGAAGAAGATTTTCAGGATAAGCCAGTGGAGCCTGTACGTTCCCCAGAAATTCAGATTGAAGGAGTTCCTGAAAAATCAGCCGATCAGTTGGTTAACGAAGTGGAACCAAGCAAAAATTCTGCCAAAAAGTCTACTTCGGAGCAGACTATTTATCCACCTCCTCCATATCCGAAGAGGCTCTAGAAGAAGACTACCGAGAGTAATCAGATCTATCCACCTCCTCCTTATCCAAAGAGACTACAGAAGCAGAAGCTTGATTCGAAATTCGTCAAATTTCTCGAGGTTTTCAAAAAGTTGCAAATCAATATACCTTTTGCGAAAGCTTTAGAACAGATGCCGAGCTATGCTAAGTTCATGAAGGGCATTCTCTCTCGTAAATTGAAACTCGAGGAGTTAGAGACCGTTGCTTTAACAGAGGAGCGTAGTGCAGTTCTGCAGCAGAAGTTGCCTCCTAAACTTAAAGATCCAGGGAGTTTCACAATTCCGTGCACCATTGGCAACTTATCTTTCAGCAGGTGCTTGTGTGACTTGGGGGCTAGCATAAATCTCATGCCTTTGTCAGTTTATATGCAACTTGGTCTACCGGAGCCAAAGCCAACTAACATCTCTTTGCAGTTGGCTGATCGTTCTATCACATATCCTAGAGGCATAGTGGCGGATGTTTTGGTGAAAGTTGATAAGCTCATCTTCCCTGCTGATTTTGTTATCTTGGACTTTGAGGAGGATAAGAAGATTCCCATAATCTTGGGAAGACCGTTCTTGGCTACGGGTAGAACCTTGATCGATGTGCAAAAAGGAGAGCTCACAATGAGAGTGCAAGATCAGACTGTCTCTTTTAATGTGTTCAAAGCAATGAAGCTCCCATCGGATGAAGAGTGTTTTAGGGTGAAATTGGTTGATAAAGGACAAAGTAAGGAGTTTGATCAGCTGTTGAAGAAAGACTCTTTAGAAGATGTTTTGCTGATGGATCTTGAGGATAATGAAATTGATTCTTTTCTTGAGGAAGATGTTTTGTTAGAAAATGGGAGCAATAAAGAACTTCGTATTCTTGAAGATAGTGAAATTGATTCTTTTCTCGAGGAAGATGTTTTGTTCGAGTGTGAGATGTTAGATGAGTTGAACGCTATTTGTTCGAAGTCCATTGTTCATACTTCTGTTGACTTTGATAGTCCTATTCTTACGAGAGTGGAGGAATGGCCCGGCGACATGTCTCATCACAGAAATTTGGGTTACATCAGTGAGATTGCAGAGGGTGATAGTTCACATAAGTCGCTTGGTTTGGTCGATCTTTGGGATTCTCGGGTGCGGCTTAAATCTTCTTTTGAAGAAGCTCCTTCTTTTGAGCTTAACCCCTTGATGGATCACTGGAGGTGGGATTATGACGAGCAGATTCGGCCACCTAATGTAGATTTTGTTAGAGCTACTTTTGAGAGATTGGAGGAATGGTCAGGCGGCGTTCCTCATTATAAAGGTTTGATTGATTGGCCAATGTTTGGATCTCATTATTTACCACCCGAGGAAGGTGATCTTGCCGTTAATTAGGTATGTTCTCTATACTATTCTTTACCTTCAATGGGGGCTTTGAAGATTCTAAGTTGGGGGTGGTTGAGTATTAGTAGTGTTTGTGGTATCAATTGTTCATGTAGGAATTATATATCATATATTGCATGTGTTAGTTTAGTTGCGTTCATAATATTGTTGCATAATTGTATCATATAGGACATTTTGTTTATGTTTTTATTATATGTGTCATATTAGTTGCATTTTCATGGCATGCATTTTCATGATCCCTTAGGACAAGCTAATTCTGATTGGTAGGTAGATGTCTAATTGAGTGTGGTAATGATGAATAGAGGGTTGATTTATAGTTCCTATGAAATTGACTTGCATGCTTCAGAAACAAAACTTTTACACAGTCTCATCGTTTGCTTTTAGGCTAGGTTGAGATCATGCTTGTTTGGTTGTTTTAGATTTAATCACTTGATTATATTTAGAATTTTCGTTATTCCCTTGATGGCGTAGGAGTACTAAAGTCTAAGTTTGGGGGAAACCAGGGATTTCATGCTAGATGTTTATTAGTTGTCAATAATGGCTAGGTGTCAAATGGCTAGTAGCCGGCTCATATTCGTATGAGTAGTCTAGGGTTGGAATTGAGAATTCTCATTCCAGATTGCATATAAAAAAAGAAAAAAAAAAGAGAAAAAAAAGAAAAAGAAAAAAAGTTGTGTAAATAGTTGTTAATGCATAATTGATCACGAGTGAGCTCTTTAATACTCGAGTAATTAAGTCTGAGGGGACTTAGTCCTAGTGACCTAAGGCTTTTATAGTCTGGGATCCACTGACCTAACACTCGCTACATGGGTATTATTGTATAAGCCTTTAGGGGTCTCATTCATTGCACGGTCAAATAAGCATGTTTGTTGTGTTCTATATTGTTGTTTGTCGTTAATAAAGCATGAATTCCTTTTTAACTTGAATGAGGATGGAGGTGTTCCTAGGTTATGAAGTGTCTACAGTCTATTCTATTTATAAACCTGTGATTGTCTTGGCGAAGAATATGTATGATTTTTGACCTAGTGTTGGGAGTATTTCTGATGAGCATCGCACACACGCACGTTTCTGTCATGTATTGTTAGTATACGGGGATTTAGTCGAGCTCTATTTGGATTTAGTTGCATTCTTTGAGGTATTTGTTTGCTAGTTGGTTTTGGTTAGTTTAAAAGGGATCGTTGCATTTTCATACAGTTGCATACATGTAGTTAGTTGCATTGTAGTTGCATTATTAGATGGATTTTGTGGGTACATTCGCTATAGGCCCTCACGAGACCTTACTCGTCCACTAGGGCTGCCTAGGGGTTTAAAGGGCTTGTTGCATATGCCAAATGCAACAGTGATCACCTACGGAAGTGGTACTAGTTAGTTGTATATAGTTATAATTGTTATGCCTGAGGACAAGCATCGATTTAAGTTTGGGGGTGTGATAAGTGGATTTATATCCACTTGGAACGCTTTGTATCAGCTTAAATTGATCGCTTGAACTCAAGTATGTGGTGTTATTGATGTGTTTGTGTTTAGTTGTGCAGGTATGCGAAATATCATTTAGGGTTGGTGTTTTCGTCAATTTTTGAAGATGATTTGCGCAATGGAATGAAGGATGACGTATTTCCCCAGGCTACTATGAAGATCAGAACGCTTAAGAATTGAAGAACGGGAAGTGGCGAAAGAATCGGAAGAGAAAACGGAAGAGAAATGAGCAAATTGTGGAAAATTCGGATTTCTGAGAAGGGTTGCGCAGTCTACAATGTTTTGGCCATATCTGGAGTTCTAGAAGTCCATTTTAGGCCCGTAAGCTGTCCACGCGAAGCCCACGAGATTTTCTACAATCTTGGACAGAAGGCACGGCGCGGCAGCGCCGTGTTATAGCTAGAAATGGCGCGGCAGCGCTGGGCAAAAATCAGCACAACAATTCTGTGGCGCGGCAGCGCCGTTTTCCTTCACAAAAGTGGCGCGGCAGCGCCGGTTCGTCTGACGAAAATTCCTGTTTAGATATGATTTGTTGATTTTTCGAGTTGGAGTGATAATAAAAATTCCTTATGAACTCCTTGCACCGGGAGGCCTATATAAAGAAAGAAAAACCCTAGAATAAAGAAGAGGTCTGACCACGGATTTTATTTACGAAGTTTTGAAGCACAAAGAAGCGAGGAAGAAGATAGTTTCAATTTATTCTTGTATTCTTCCTAGTTTGTGGATGCTTGGTTTGGGTGTATTCTTTAGAACCCTTGTTATTTATTTAAATCATTATTCGTTTTCTTCTATCATGTTTACATTGGAACCCATGGTGACGATTAGTTTGATTATGAACTAATTCGTTGTCATGGGATTTTAGCGGATTTATTCATGAAGTTTATTTGTTGAATCTTCTCGATGCCTATAGTGTGATTGATGTGATATCCTATCATTGTTGATTTAATTCGTTATAGGAGAGTAGCTAACTCCTGTAATTGTGTGTTAATTCTTGTTGAAGCGAAAGTGGATATAAGAGTTTAGAACTTGCCATGCTAGCATAGGTTTATGCGTGAGAATATCATTCGTAATTAGTGTCGTAACTCTAACCGTTTTATGACGACTATTTGATCAATTGAATGCTTATACTTCAACCATTACGTTTCAATCTTTATAGACATATAGGGACTGAGCATAATTGGGAGACTAAGTGATTTCTATCTTTATTGTGGATATTATTTAGGATGGTATTTGTACAACGAAGGTTGGTTTATATCAGTTTTGTGTGTTCGATCAGGTATTAATAAATCACATGAAAAGGCTAGAGAATTGGAGACTATAGATGGATTGTTTAATGAAGTTAAAATCCCATGTTTATTCTCATATAAGTAATTCGTTTTAATTCTTGTCAATTAGTTAATTCTTAATTTTATAATTTGCATTTTAGTTCAGTTTAGGTAATCAAAACCAATTTGTTATTTGTCTTAGCAGTGGATAAAAACCATACATTGTTGCATAGGCACATTAATTGAATTGAACACCCTACTAGATCTCTGTGGGAACGAACTTGACTTATTCAAATATTACTTGTGACCACGTACGCTTGCGTGAATTTATAGTGCAAACATCTCGCGAGCTTGAAGGGTGCTTCGTTCTCCACGAAGTTAGAGGCACTTCTCTTGTGTACTTTTCATTAGACCACAGAGGGTCGAAATATAACTTAAACGAGCTTTCAATAGTGCTCGTAGCTCGCGCGATATTAGCTGCTGCAGCATCGCTAATTTGTATATGAGGCATCGGAGAAGGCGTCCTTGAACTGTCGTCTTGTGACATCCGAAAAGGGTGAAATGATTAATTGTGTGCTCTTACAGAAAGCAAATGAAGGAAGAGAAAGAATAAATAAACAAAAAGGCTCTATGTGTTCTTAGGGTATCGTATCTAGGTCTCTGGAGGGATTGCATCTGTGTTCCTATGGGAGAGATCGCATTTCTATCGCAGCGAGGACGGGATCGCATATTCAAATTAACATTATGGGATCGCAGTCAACAGGGTTCGCATCGCATACAACTAAAGCTATCTAATCATGCAATTATGATGAAGAATAACAATTTAAATGCAAAAGAGGAATGAAGACTTACTTTTTCTTGAAGAAGGTTGAAGAAATCTGAAGAAAGTTGAGGTCGCTGGTGATAAAGCCTGAGAATTCCTTGCGTTTGATCTGGGAGCAAACTGACAGCACTTCAACAATGTGTTAATAAGATAAAAAAGGAAATGATAGTGAGAGGGGTATATATAGCCCATCAGGAGAGAGAAAGACATGGACACGTGTCAAGATCTTGGCCGTTGAATACACATCTCGAGACGCAACAGCTGTCAAACCTCTTCAAATTCTTGGGGTCGCGACTACTCCAACGGTCGTATTCATATCAATAGCGGGCTTTGACCCCGCATTGCGGCGTTACCTGATTGATACTTGAGTCCACATCGCATCTCTAATGGCAACATGGACTCGGGGGGTAGTTGTTATGCCCAAATCTGGCATGATAATTATCATGATTTAATTAGCTAAATTAATGGTTCATAATTGATTATGGGCCTAAAAGATGACAATTCGGTCACTAAAGTTCACCATTGGAATCAGCCCGGCACAACTATAGGGCCACCTCGCTCATGATCCGGTCTAAGGGACCGCTTCGCTGATACTCCCTCCTTGGGATCGCTTCGCGATACCAACACATCTGGTGGATCGTTATCTCTAATTCTTTACTGGAAGGCTCATGGCCAGACCCAAGGTCGCATGAGTAGTTGGACATAAGGGATCGCTTCGCATGGCCAGATCCCCCGAGGTCGCATGCTAGGTCTCGATTTATCCTCTATTGGCCAATTCTATCCGTTCGAGACTATGGGCTTCCACAGCTGGGCCATGGATCACAGATAGGGTTGATGATTCACTGCCACGTCAGCCCTAAACGAGTGGGCTTGGACTTTGGTTTATCTCCTAAAACCCTAGCCCGCCTAGGTAACTTGCTGCCCAAGAACTACGTACGGCTTGATCCCTATAAATAGGGTACGTAGGCACCTTGATACGGGGGAGAAACAGTTTACCTGCAAACACCTATCAAGCTCAGCCACATCTAAACACACAAACCCTAATCCTTGTCCTTCTTTTGCAAGCAAAATATCCATATTTTGTTCCGATAATCCAACAAACCTCCAAAATATTGTTATACAATATTCTCCCTATAATAATCTCTAAACAAACATTCTAGCTATCATTCAGTAACAACCGAATGTTTTTTGATTGCGATTCGAATATTTTGATTTTGTTATTCAGTATCGAAAACAAAATTCAAGTTAACTGATTTACACTAATTTTGTTATTCAGTATCGAAAACAAAATTCAAGTTAACTGATTTACACTAATTATAATGACTAACTTAAAGCACGAGTTACTTTTAACTTTTTTTTGATTTATTAATAGTGTAGTTACGTAATATTATAAATATTTCACCATTTTATAAATAATTTTTGGTATTAAATCTAAAATTAATATGTTATTAACGGGAATCAAACCTTCAACCTTTTTATTTAACATCTTTTAGTTTTAATTTTAAATTAAACTATTGTTTACAGAATTCAAACATTATATTTTTATATATAACTATTTTTATAAAAAAATTTAGTATTGTATCCAACTAAGTGTTGTAAATGAAATAGATAACAAAATCAAATAGATTTTATATAAAATATCGTATAAAATAGATTAGCTCATCCGTCATAGGCCTTGTCAACGGGTCGGATTCGGATCGGATTATACTAAATCCATATCCGAATCCATTAAGATTTTTCGGGTTCGGATCGGATTGGATCAGGGATCGGATATTTTTTAGTCCGATCCATACCCGATCCGTTCGGGTTTCGGATTTTCGGATCGGAGGTCCGACCCGCTTAATTAAAAAAATCATTTTTTATGTTATTGTCAAAATTTCAGAAAAATAAATAAATACATTTTATTTGGTAATATAACGGTCGACTAATACTTTTACTTGTATTCAAATTAGTAGATGTTAATCGAAAAGTCTATATATTATTAATTTTATATTATATATGATAAATAAAATATATATAATATATACTAAATAATAAATATAGTATATTATATATTATATATTATATAATACATATAAATAATAAATATAACATATATTATATATAATATAGTATAGATATGTAGATAAATTTTTTAAAATATATATTGTATATAATAAATATATTATATATAATATATAACAAATATAAAAAATATTTAATATATAAATATATTCGGATCAGTTCGTTAACGGATTGGATCATACTAAATCGGATCGGATCCTTATCGGATCGAATCTTTATCGGATCGGATATTTTTTTGAAAAATTCATACCGACTAATTTCGGATCGGATCGGATCGGATTGGGTCGTTGATCTATTGACAGGCCTAATCGGTCATGTAACTGGGGCTGCTCACTCATTCACAAAAATAAGAAATACAGCAATTAGAAAGTGAAGTAAACATGCTGCTCTTGCAAAACCCTAGGCTAAGCACAGCAATGTCAGACTTTCGAAAGCTTACACCGGAGCTACTCGACGGCGAGATCTTCTCACGTTTGCCGGTCAAGTCTCTACTCCGTTTCAGGTGCGTGTCAAAACACTACTGTGCCCTAATTGATTCCCCTGATTTCATTAAATCTCAGCTGCTAAAATGTTGTCAATCAAATCAAAGTATTATTATCTGGGATTCTGTTCACATATACTCTGCCAATTTGAACACTCCTCAGAAACCCATTTTGCTAAATCATCCCTTTGAACAATACCATTCTCGCAATCCGTTAAATACTCCGATTGATGATAGGGGCATTGTTTTGGGTTCTTGCAATGGTTTAATCTGCTTGATAAAATACCCGCGTATAGTTCTCTGGAATCCATCCACCCGAAAACACCATGACCTACCCGTTGCAGAATTTAAGCTTGCGGTTAATCCTTGTAATGATATACAATATGTTGGCTATGGTTTTGGGTATGATGATGTTAATGACGATTATAAGCTATTACGCATTTGTCAGTACTACAATGAGGATAAAAATAAAGTTAAGATTTATAGTCTTAAATCCGATTCATGGCGAAATCTTGATGATTGTCGTTTACGGTTTGCTGCTCATAAGGGTGCACCTTCCTGCCATGGTGTTTTTGTTGGTCATTCTGTGCATTGGTTAGTGAGTGACAAAGATGGCTTAGGGATTGGTTATATCTTTGCTTTTCATCTTGGAACTGAGAAATTTCATGGGGTCCCACACCCTCGTTTTCCCGACAAGAATGTTTTGGTTAATATGGGTAGACTAGGGGGGAAACTTTGTTTGCAGTGCATATATGACAAGTCTCACATCGATATTTGGGCGATGAATACCTATGGTGTGAAGGAATTGTGGACCAAGCTCTTTTCTGTTGCAATACTTGTTGATGTTAGTAGATTTGAGTTTCCTGCACCTGTTACATATTCAAAGGATGGAAACCAAGTGCTTTGGCAAGTAATCTGTGGTGGGAAGCTCTTTTGGTACGACCTTCACCAAAAATATTTTGAGGATGCATCTATTCGTGGTATTCCTCAGATTTGCATGGCATTTCTCTCTATGGAATCCCTGGTCAAGCTTCCTCATGCTGCTAATACAGGTCTAATAGAACACAAAAGAAAAAGCAAGAAGAGGTAAAACTTCTCTGTTTACTACTTTACACCTAGATTTCACTTTTTGTTTTTTGTGAGTTCTGAAAATCAATATCTTTGCTTTATGAACAATTTAGTCTCACTTGATTGTTTACACATGGTATTGTTTTCCACAGAGATGATTTCCTGGCAAAGGAATTCAAACTGGTGCTTTAGTCAACTGAATAAGAAGTTACTATGCAATTGCGGGAACTTGATGTGTAAGTTTTACAACACATTTCTGCAGTAATTCATTTCTTATGTAATGAATGTTTGACTGTTGACGTAAAGTAGTGAATTCTTAGAATGCAAGTCTGGCATAAGCTTTTTTTCTTTTTAATTTCATCTTGAGTATCATACACCTTTGTAATTACTGCTTGCGAAAGTTTATATAACTGTATCTGAAAATTTACAACCTAGTACTATGTTATTGGCTAAGACCTAAACTAATACTGTTAGGAAAATATGATGGATTGTGATACTCTATTAATTTCATACCACTGGCACTTGCAACCATAGAATATAAATGTATTACACATCATATGTTAACTTGAAAGATATACACATTGGTTATAGGTACTCATAAAACACATTGGTTATAGGTACTCATATGGTTAGTTTTCTGTTTAGTGTACTTGGACAGCTAGGTAATTGATAGAAAACTGAGTACTTCTAGGGTGAAACGACCAAAACGGTGCATGAGGTTTTATGAGAATCCCTCTGTTGACTTATTTCTACAAGGTATAATGTATAGTAGCTACTTGATATGTTTATGAATATCACTACTGTTAGTCTGTTACTCTGTCTGTTATTTTTGGAAAGAGTTGTTTAACCTTAATAAAGGACCGAAGGTCGTCTTAATTATGGTTTATGTATAACTTAACAATGTTTTGGTTTTAAACAATTTAGCATTTATTACATGAAGTATGCTGATTTAAAACAAGCTAAAATTAAAATTTTTTAAATAGATGGCTGAACTTCCGTGAAGAATCTGATCAAGGCTTATCCTCTTTGTGAAGTTTATTGAGACATGATTGACCTAACTACCTAAGTGATTAATATTGGTTAGTAATGTCATGATTCGGTATTTATAGTTCAGTTAGATACCAGTAGGGGTGGTGGTTTACATTTTAAAATTATAAATTTTACCGCTAGATGACATCTTTTCTTAAATTATTTACTTTTATTATTTCCTGGTGCCTTCCTCCAGTGTATATGTATCAGTATAACAATTATTTATCTTGAGAAGTGCAGGTTGTAATGATATCTCTGTAGTCTGTACATAATCGATGGCAACTAATTTCAGTACCGTTTTGTTTAAACCAGGGGAAGTTTGAGCAGAACGTTAGAGATTATCAGAATTGTCCAAGTCTTTTTATTTATTTTCATTTTTTTTCCATGAATCAGTAGTCAGTATACTCAGTTTTCAGTACTAAACTATTTTTATGTGACTGATATGTGTCAATTAAATACTTTTTCTTCAACCAAGAGAACTGAAGTAAGTCATTAAAGAGGACCTCTTAAGAAGGGTCCAGCATGGCACTTTCTTAGTGTTAGTGCCTTCTTTTTTTTCCCCTACTTAGTGGCAATGTTCTTTTTAAGGTGTATATAAAATTATAAATCATTTACATAACTTTATGAGGTGTTAAATTTTTCTTAATTAATGAATGGTTATCATTAGGTGAAGAATTACAACTGACAAGTCTGCTATAAATTGAAAGGAACATTTGCATTCAACCATAATGTGCCTATTTTGTAGACTAATAATTGGAAATTCACCCCACAATTCGTGTGTACGTATTACTACCACCTTAGACAATTTATTTTGAAAAGAATACTCTGTGGATAAATTATAATCTAATTTTAGTTAATATAGTCACGACCTCTCTACGCCACCACCATTTTAATCATATAATTCACCTTCTCTCGGTCGCAGAAGATCCTCCTGCTTCTGCTACCCAGCTCAACGCTCTTCTGCCACAACACTCCAATTTTATCTGCAGCCACTATTGCCTCTCCCGTTGTTCCAGTCCATACATGTGGATATCTTCTTATATGTGCGATACATACAGAATTCTAGTTTTCTCTCACTGCAGTGGAGCACCATTTTATTTTGCTCTGCCGGAAGAATGGTGCTCGTGGTATGGGTGCATACGAAATTGCCATATCCTTCGCTGCTCCCGCCGCCAACATTTGGTTTTCAGAAATTTCCTTTTTCGTAGTTAGTAAGGGATTTGAACTACTCAAATTGTCTTATGTGCATATGTGGTGCATCTAAGCCAGATAAAAATAACTGCATCTGAAACTTTGCCACCTAGAACTATGTTATTGACCAAGGCCTAAAACTAATACGATTAGAAACCATTATGGATCACGAAATTTTAGTAATGTCATACCAGCTGTATAATTGAAATTTATTAATTATTACAATATTACACATCATATTAAAATAATAAGAATATATAATTGTTTGACAGTTCCGTAGACTTTGTTGAGTATGAATTTGTTAAATTGTAAATTTGATTTGAGTACGAACATGGCCAAGATACTTTCTAAAATTGTATGTGTTTCTCATAACCTGACTGAAATCAGATAATACATTGAATTTTCGAAATTTGTTTAGAACAGGATCATAAACACGGATCAGCCTCTGAGAAACCATTGATTTATCTTGTTTACTTATTGCGCAAGTTTATCACTGCATTGCTGTTTAGGCTTTAGTGCGTCATTTAGGGCAGTTGGCAACTTGCTTGAAAATTGCATGCTCTAAATTTTTGTCAATAGAGAATGGAATTTACTAACTGTGCCATTCTATGTATGAGTTATTAGTAACCCTTGGATCTGATGGTATTGTGTAGTACGTACAAGATATGTTTTTGAAATCGACTTGAGAGTCCTGTTACTATTTGTCATTCATGGAAACTGGAAAGATTTGTGAAACTGCTAAGGACCATAATTTTTCTTACTGAAGTTGTTGAATGATTTTTAAAATATTTGGTTATGAATGTATTCTTATTTATTGTGATGAAGTATGCTGGTAAAAACAAGCTGAAAGTAAACGGTAGGAAATTGATGGCAGAAAGTTCAGGGAAGAAGTTGATAAATATCCTTCTAAACAGGCCTGTCTCTCAGTGAGGTTTCTTCATGTATATTTATTATTTAGTGCAGTTATGACTGACCCAACTACCTAAATGATCGATACGCATAGTTGATGTACAATTGATTATGCAAGCAAAAAGTTCGCTTAGATTCTAGAAGCGCTTACATCTTGTCTAGTATTAAGTTTCTTGCATGTCATCTCATTTGTAACAAATTTACTTCTGAGTTTGAGTTCATAGTTATCCCTTTGCCTATACCCAGGTCATGTATAGCAACTATTTACATGGATAACTAAGCCTTTTCTCAAATATCTCTCTGCAGGTTTGGTAGCAAGTTGGTAACTGTTTTGTGTAGCTTTTTGGTTGCATCCAAAAGAAGATGAGCAGGAAAGAAGGGACATTAGAGAGATCATCTTAACTGTTCCAAGTCTTTCAATTGAGTAAAACTTTATGACTCAAGATATACTCTGTTTGCTGTTAATCGGTTATGGTCCATGGCTGCTCAACTATATGGTTATCACTGATTAAATGAAGATGTGTTATATATGAAAGTTTAAGAGAAAATAACCAAAATGCCCCATTTCCAACAAGTATGGCCCTGCACTACCCCCCAGATGCTGAATTGTGTGTGCCGCAACAGGTTTTTAAAAAAATCGCGCCTGTTGCGCTATTTCGGGCACCGAAATAACTTTGATACGGAGTGCCGTACCCCGTATTTGCCTTGATGCTGAAGACGAAACAGCGCAATAGAAGGTAGATACGGTTCACGAAACAGCGCAACAGCTAATACGGCAGATGAAATAGCGTGTTTGTGGGGTATTTAGGGCCGATTTTCTGAAATGGGGTAGGGAGGGCCATGAAGATTGGAAATGGTCCATTTTAGGCCATCACCCAAAGTTTAACTAACGTGAAATTAAGTGAAGATATTATTTAGGAGTTTGGTATGAATTTTAATGGAAGTCATATTTGCAAGACTAACTTTTGTAGCTGGCTTAGTGTTTTTGTTTATCTATTTGACGAAGTTGAAGGTATACTTGTTAAATTGAAGTACTTCAAGAGTTCAAGTGATGGTGACAGCCTGGGAGAAGTGGTAATGGCTAAAAGATTTTTTTTTTTTCCTTTTATTTTTAAAATGAAGTATTTTCTCTGCACAGTACAATATAATTTTGAAAAAGACAAAAATCAAGTCTGTAATACAATATTATTTTGGATATCTGTCAAAAATACTACATCTAGAGATTCTTTTCGCAAAAATACCATCGTTTATAATTTATTGCAAATATACTATCATAATTGTAAATATACCTCATCTTCTTCAATCTCATTATTCTTCAACCCCCATTCTAAATACAAAGCATGGCAACAGAAGATGGAGCAAATACAAAGCGTAAATCGTCGAAACTGTTGAAAAGGAAAGCAGAAAATGAGGTGCAAAACTTGATCGCTGTTTATAATTTCAGTATTACACGTTATGTATTGGCAAACATTTGCTGATAATCTTGCTACTGATACAATAATTGGACTGTTGAGCACCATTTCCGACGATCAGCCGTCGTTAATTTGTCGGTGGAGAGGCTAATTCGGCCGGCGGGTGCCGACTCGGATCTCAAGGTTGGATATGAAAAGAAAGACAGACTTTAATGGGGGGGCGCAGGTCTCATATATGATATATTTGTGTGTGTATCTGAATGTGATGTTTGGTTAATGAGGAAAAATAGTATTTTTTGCAATTTGTTTTAAAAAAATTGGTATAACTGCAATTAAGATGGTAAAATTGCAATTAATTCTTCTTACAAAAAGTAAAATTTGCAAAAAATTATTTTTGACAATATATTTATCAAAAAAGCTCTATTATTTTTCAATTGAATTATTTTCACTTCAACCGCTTTTGATTTTTTTTAAATTAGTATTTGTTATTTTTTTTTTGCTAATTAGTATTTGTTATTTTTTTTTTTTTTGCTAAATTAGTATTTGTTATTTTATTAATACTAGCTTAAAACTCGTGCGAAGCACGGATTTTTGTTTAATATTATATGAATTTTTTCATTAATTTAAATTAATTTTTTAAAACATGAATTTTGGAAACTTAAATTTTTATATGAGATGACTTCAATAATTATATAAATGTTATTCGTGATATTTCTAGAAAATGAGGGATTTTAGTTAGAAAATATAGAAAAGATGATAGGTTTTATTTAAAAAAGGAAATCGGTTAATTGTTAATAATTTTAAAATTATTATACATTTTATTAAATGGAATGCCCGTGATATGATTGGAAAAAGAGAGAATTTAGTTAGAAAAAATTAAAAAGGTCACATGTTCTAGGTGAAAAAGGTAATTGATTAGTTTATAGTAATTATAATTTAATTACGTTATTTTACTAAATACAATTGCTCGTAATGTATTTAGAAAAGAAGAAATTAATATTTTTCGCGATATTTCTATTAAAAGAGAGATTTTAGCTAAAAAAAATGACTTGAAAACAATTCTCTGTTTAGCACTACTCTCTCTCTCTCGCTCTATTCAAGCTTTACTAGCCGTTATCGGCAACTGGTGTATACTGACCGGCGTTCCGCCGGAAATCTTGACAAACCACAGCAATCTTCATTTCATTTCATTTCTTTTTCCGTTCTGTATCTATTGTTTAGTGGTTTTGGTTTCTTTGGTTTTCTTTCATTCGTTTTTCTCAGCCGCTCTTGCTACCTGTTTGTTCTTCACTTCCTGTTGTATTTTTACTTCGTTTGTCTTTCCTATTTTTGCTACCTGTTCATTCGTCTAGCTGCGTCTCTCCCGTCTATCTGTTCTTTCTCCTTAACATCCACTTCAACTCTTAACTTTAATCTTCAACCACAACAACTCTTCTTTTTTCCGCCATTTTGATCGGCTAGCTTAACATTCCTGTTCCCCCCGAATTCTCCCTAACTGCGTCCATCTCTGTAAACTCTCTAACCCAATCTCTCTTCTTATCATCACTGTAACCATTTCGCTACCCTCAACTTCTCTCAGCCACCACCCTCTATTTCCACCCTCGTCCCTTCCGTCTCCGCCTTCCACCCTTTCTTTTCTATTCGCCCCCACCTTTTTCAGCAGTTCTTTTTAGTACGCCCATATCTCTTCTTTGTTTTGCTTTTATTTTTATTGTTTTGGTAGCTGTTCTGTGTTCTGGTCGGGTCTCGTGTGTGTTGTCCGTTGGCTTCTCGCTTTATTCGTTTGTTTTTATATTCATTCTTCTCTGCTTTGGTGTTTGTTCTGTTTTATATTTTTTTTATTTAGTCGTTTGTTTGTACTGTAATTCGTTTGTTTTATTTTTAGTACTTCTCGTTTGTTGTGTCCGGCTCTTTGTTTGCTCTGGTTTATTAGGTTTGTCGATGTTGCGTAATTTGCGTGTTGGGAGTTGGAATTTAGGTACCCTGACGGGCAAATTTCTGGAGCTAGTGGACGTGTTGAAGAAGCGTAGAGTGGATGTGGCGTGTATCCAAGAGACGAGGTGGAAGGGGGCGCGGTCAAGAGAAGCGAACGGGTATAAATTGTGGTATTCAGGTCTTGCCAGCTCGAGGAACGGAGTGGGTATTCTTTTGGCGGAAGACCTTAAAGACAACGTCGTGGAAGTGATTAGACGCAATGACAGGATCATGGCCGTCAAGGTGGTGGTGGGGGAGAGTGTGGTGAATGTGTTGTGTGCGTACGCCCCGCAAGGCGGTTTGGGTGATTCGGAGAAGGAGGCTTTTTGGGTTTGTTTAGACGGGCTGGTAGGTAGTTTTCCTGCAGACCAATTTTTAGTGTTGGGTGGCGATTTCAACGGTCACATCGGCGAGAGGTCAGATGGTTTTCCCATGGCGCATGGGGGTTTTGGCTTCGGGTCCTGGAATGGCGGTGGGTCCGCCCTGTTGGAGTTTGCCACGGCCCAGGAGTTGGTAATTGTGAATTCTGTTTTTCAGAAGAGGCCCGAGCACCTCATCACCTTTTGTAGTGGGGGTCGCAGCACTCAAATCGATTACCTTCTTGTGCGCAGCCGGGACGTTAGAGCATGCGTGGACTGCAAGGTGTTCAGGAGTGAGGCGTGCGCTTCACAGCACCGGCTGTTGGCTTTGGATCTGTCCATGGGGGGTCGAGTTGTGCACTAAAAGAGAGAGTTTAGATCTAGAATCCTTTGGAAAGACTTGAAGGGCGAGAAGGCGGCGGAATTCAGGGAGGCTCTGCTCAACGAGGGTGTTTTTGCGAGTGGTGGAGATGCTAACTACAGGTGGTCCCTCATGGCAAAGGCCATTCGGAGTGTGGGCGAGAAGGTGGTGGGGGTTTCCTCAGGTAGGTTCAGTGGTCATAAGGAGTCGTGGTGGTGGAACGAGGAGGTCCAAAAGAAGGTTAAGGCTAAACTTGCGCTCTTTAAAGAGCTTTTATCGTGCTGCGCAGGGCCGGAGAGGATTCGGAAGCTGGAAGCATACAAGGTGGCGAGACGAGAGGCAAAAAAGGCGGTGGCGAAAGCTAAAGAGGAGGCATATGAAGGGCTGTACAAGCGCCTAGAAACCAAGGAAGGAGCGAATGCCATCTTTAAGCTAGCTAAAGCTAGGGAGAGAGGGAGGCGCGACCTGGGTTCTGTTAAGTTTGTTAAAGATGCTTCAGGCCAAGTGTTGTTGAATGTAGATGCTATTAAGGACAGGTGGAGTTCGTATTTCCATAATCTTTTCAACGAGGCTAGGAGGAGTGGTGCCGGTGTGGATCAAGAGGTCTCTCTTTCGCATGTGAATTCCTCCGTTCCCTGTGAGCGCATTAGCAAGGATGAAGTCAAGAGTGCCTTGCAAAAGATGGCCAGAGGGAAGGCGGTTGGTCCGGATCTTATCCCAATCGAGGTTTGGCTTTGTCTTGGTGAGGTTGGCGTCCATTGGCTAGCTGATCTGTTCAATGTCCTTCTCTTGGGTGATAAGATGCCAGCTGAATGGAGGCGTAGTGTTGTGGTCCCTTTTTTCAAGAATAAAGGCGACGCTCAAAGTTGTAGTAACTACCGGGGTATTAAATTACTCAGTCATACTATGAAACTTTGGGAGAGAGTGGTTGATTGTCGGCTTAGAAGAGTAGTTGAAATCTCAGAGAATCAATTTGGATTTATGCCTGGGAGATCAACGATCGAGGCCATTCATATCGTTAGACGCCTTATGGAGAAATTCAGGGATCGTCGTAAAGACCTCCATATGGTGTTCATTGATCTTGAGAAGGCCTATGATAGCATCCCCCGTGAAGCTATTTGGAAGAGCCTTGAGGAGAGGGGAGTGTCGTCGGCGTTCGTTAGGGTGATTCAAGACATGTACGCCCAAGCTAGTTCTTGCGTTCGGACCCCAGTGGGGGACTCCCGTTTCTTCCCGGTTGAGATGGGGCTTCATCAGGGGTCGGCCCTGAGTCCTTTTCTTTTCGCCCTTATCCTTGACGTCATGTCGCGGGGGATTCAAGATGCTGTCCCTTGGTGTATGCTCTTCGCGGATGATATCGTGCTAGTGGCGGAATCGAGGAGGGAGGTGAACGACAAATTGGAGATTTGGAGATCTACTTTGGAGTCCCAAGGGCTACGTATGAGTCGGTCTAAAACCGAGTATCTCTGGTGCAACTTCAGTGGTGAGGCCAACATAGAAGGGGTGGAGGTTAGGATTGAAGAACAGACCGTCCCGCAGACGGACAAATTCAAGTATTTGGGTTCGATCATCCAGAAGGAAGGGGAGATTGAAGCCGAGGTCTCGCATCGTATCAAGGCTGGGTGGCTAAGGTGGAGGGCAGCGTCAGGGGTTTTATGCGATAAGAAAGTCCCTTTAAAGCTGAAAGGGAAATTCTATAGAGCGACTATCCGTCCTGCGATGCTGTATGGTTCTGAGTGTTGGGCGGAGAAGAAGGCTCTCATAAGCAAGTTGGAAGGGGCTGAAATGAGGATGTTGCGGTGGTATTGTGGGTGCACGATGCTGGACAGAATCCCGAACTCGGTGTTTAGGAGCGAGCTGGAAGTGGCGCCGCTATCTGCGAAAGTTAGGGAAGGAAGGTTGAGATGGTTCGGCCACGTTCGTAGGCGGCTGGCGGAAGCCCCAGTTAGGAGGGTTGAGAGTCTGGCGGTTGTTGGGGCAAGGAGGAGAGGCAGGCCGAGGAGGACGTGGGAAGAGCAGCTCTGGATGGATTTGAAGGCCTTAGACTTAAATGAGACCTTGCTCGCGGATAGGTGTTCTTGGAGGCGGCGTATCAAAGTGGTGGATTCCCTTTTAGGTTGTGGATCTGTTGTCGAGAGCCTCAGAGTTGCCTTGTCTCGGCTAGCGATTTTTTAGAAGCTCGACTTTAGAGTTCTCACTCCTCGTTTTCAGTGTTTTCTGTTTTCTGGTTTTGCAGTTGCAGGGAGTTTGGCTAGGTGGTTTCTCTGTGCGGGACTTTCCGTGTGGTTGGAGCGCTTCAAGCTAGGAGTAGCATTAAGCCTCGCAAACAGGTAGGCCCCATGTGGAGAACGCCATGGGTCTCAGGTATGTCATTGTCCATTTCCGTATCATTTCCGTTGTTTTCTACACTCTATGTATGTTGTGCACTCAGCCGAGGGTCTTCACGGAAACAGCCTCCCCGCTCTAAAAGTGGGGGTATGGTCTGCGTACAACCTACCCTCCCCAGACCCTGCTATGAGCGGGATATACTGGGTATGTTTGGTTTGGTTTGGTTTTATTTTAGCTAAAAAAATATAGAAAAGATGATACATTTTAGCTGAAAAAGGTAATCATTTAATTATTAATATTATAATATTATTAGTTTATTGTATTAACTAGAACCGCCGGTGCTATAATTGGAAAAAAAGAGGTTAAAAAGGTGACATGATTTATGTTAAAAAGGTAATTGATTAGTTTATAATAATTATAATTGAATTATGTTATTTTACTAAATAAAATTGCTCATATTGTTTTGAGAAAATGGAAAATTAATGTTGCCCGAGATATTTCTAGAAAAAAATGAAATTTAATTTTAAAAAATTGAAAAGATGATATATTTTAGCTGAAAAGTTAATCGGTTAATTATTAGTATTATAATATATATTATTATTTTATTTTTGTTAAATAGAAACACCCATGATATAATTGAAAAAGAGAGGTTTTAGTAAGAGAAAAAAAAGGTAACGTGTTTTGCTGAAAAAGGTAACTGTGCATGATATAATCGGAAAAAGAAAGATTTTAGTTAGAGAAAAGAAAAATAGATAACGTATTTTGGCTGAAAAAAGGTAATTGATTAGTAAATATTAATTATAATATAATTAAGTTATTTTATTAAAAACGTTGCTCGTAGTGGTTTTAAAAAGGAGAAATTTTAGTTAGATAAAATATAAATGATATTGTATTTTACCTGAAAAAGAAGAAATTATTTAGTTTTTGAAAAATAGAAAATGTAAAATGTTTAACCTGAAATTGGAAATTGATTAATAAAGAAGAAATTCTAGTTAGATAAAATATAAAAAATATTGTATTTTACCTAAAAAAGGAAATTATTTAGTTATTGAAAAATAGAAAAGATAACATGTTTCACTTGAAAAAAGGAAATTGATTAGTTAGTAGGATGGATTTTATCTGTAATTAAATAAAGGTAAATAATTAAAATCAACAGGTACCATACAGACTGTGACGGCCCCAAATCCCTTAATCAAAATTAACTAGATAATGGTAAAGCATGCATATTAATTATTTAGACATTACCACTCCCACGCCTAGATCGCCAACAGGTAAGAGTTTGAAGCAATATAAACTACCAATTCAAAACCAATTATTTATTACAGACCACAAATTATTCTAAGTTCAAAAGATTATAGACTAAGTCAAAAGTCTAGCAAAACATGATCCATCTGACCGCCACTCCCTTCTACCTGGAACTGCCTCCTATAGGCTACACCTGAACCACCACAATTCTTACGCGCAGTCTCAAGAGTCCTCACCATCTTCGAGCTTCACTGAAAGGTTAAGGAAAATAATATCATTGAGCCAATTGCTCAGCAAGTGCATAAACAACAATATAAGACTGGCAAAATAATTCAACTGTAAAGCAAGATATGAAATCTGCAAATGAACTGTATCAACTGAATCAATATCAAACTAAAATGAGAAGGAATTGGAATATCTGATAAGACGCTACGAGCAACGCTGGGTGATCAGCCCACGACAGAGCTCCGAACCCGCATATCCAATACGGTGTTCATCAAATATAAGGGGATCCCAGGCACACATTGGCCTATAATAGTAACATGTTTTGGACCGGCGCCTCGGTCAAAGTAACATTCCATCCAATTCCATTTAGGTCAAACAATGTTTATCAAATTCAATTCATCTCAAAGAAACAAGAATATCAATGTTATATCAAGTTGTTAATCAACAAGAATAGGATTCTCAAATTTCGAATAAATGACAAGGGTCAAATGAAGAAAATCAATCATTTCGGATTCTTAGAAGTTGGGGTTATATTTAAAGTACTTGGTTAAGTCAAGAAAATAAGTCAAGAGTGAATCAGTGTTTTAAAGTAGAAAAGAATTCATCAAACAAGATGGCGTTTATATAGTTGATTCAAGGGTTCAAGAGTTCAAGAAAATACGAAAAGGTTTCCACGCAATGTGGTCATGATTAACAAGACAAGTCAAGTTCAAGTTCAAAGGATATGAATCAATCACAAGGTATACGACAATATTAAGGTCGGAAAGAATAAGGTACTAATTTGTGACAACTTAACAATTCGATATTTCATGGCATTCAATATATGGTATCAACAAGGTAAGATAGTACACTTGCCTTAAATCACGAGATCAAACTAGATAGCGTCCTCCTCAATCGGCTCCTTGCCAGGCCTCCTACTCGGACCTATAATAATAATAATAAACAATATCTTATTTTCCCCTCTTTTGTTTACACATCACAAAGCAATCCTAATAATGCTAACGCCCCATCGATAAAACCATGTTATACACATACATTTATACATGTAAACACATAAGTCATGTAAGTCACTTAGCATGTAATTCACTTAACATACAATGTAGTATGATATAGTACTATAATGATTCTACGACTTAACATTGGAGATGTGCCTTTAGGATTTTGGAAATCACTTATTATATTTTTAGAAATTTCGGCGGCATCTCCTTTGTATAGTCGTCAAACCATACCGAATATAATCGGTCTCAATCAATCACAAAACAACACAATGCACCTCCAAAGTCTACAACTCCATCAATATCGACTACTACAATCACCAAGCAATCCTAGGCTATCCTACTCTCTCCACGATGACTCATTAAGCAATTCAATCATGCAACCAATTAATTCATGTAACAATTTAATCAATTAGCACTTAAACAATTCAAGCAAGTAACTCACAATAATTCACACAAGTCCCACAATCTCTCTTCTCTTCCTCCCTCTCTCGGCCTCTCGGCCTCTCTCTCTCCCTCTCCTCTCTCTCTCTCGGCTTCTCCCTCTCTCCCTCTCTCTTCCTCCCTCTCGGTCTCTCTCCCTCCTCCATCAATCTCTCTCTCGGCCTCTCCCTCTTCATCTCCAACAATCACACACAAACCCTCACAATGACTTACACAATACTTACACACATAATTTTGATCAACAATGAAAATTATCACAACCCATCATCACTAACTTGTAAATTCACACTAAAATCAAATTATAAACTTAACCCATCAAATTCCATATCATAAATCATCAAAAAATCAAGTTTTTTTACAATTTACACCTACTAACAATCATCAATTTACAATACACACAAACCCACATCTTGTAAACTCAATTAAACTCAAACCCATCATCAATCTCAACATAATAACTTATAAAAACTCACATGCATACATATACCACTTAGTAATTATACAAAATCATCAAATAAACACATGCATGTAACCCTTGGTTCTCTTTTTGATCATGGCCGAAGGTTAGGGTTCTCCGGAGAGCCCGAAAATTCGTGGGTCTCTACCAAGGAGTAACACCCAATCAAAAACACCCACAAAACTAACCTTTGAAGCTTGATTTTCGAAAACCCTAGTTTGAAAAGTGATGAAAATCGAAATTAAAAGATAAGGGGTTGTAGAAGATGAAGAGAGGAGTATTTTTATCTATGACACTTAATGGTTTTAATGGAGAAATTACCTTGATTCTTGAGGTTGAATGTTAATGGAGGTTAAGAGAATATGGAGAGAATTTGAGAGAGATGAGTATGGGGGGGGGGGGGGTTCGGCCGTGTGAAAAAAAAAAGAAGGGGGGGTGGGTTTTGTCTAGCCTACACACACACACATGTATTAAAATGTATTTTAATGATACATCTTTTAATTAAATAAAAGACTTGTAAAAATAATTCTATTTACAAGATATTTTGGATCCAAAAATAATTTATTGACACATAAACTTAAAATATGGAATTCTCTTCCTCAATATATTTTTAAAACATTTTTTTTTTTTAAAATCATTTTATGAAAAGATTTGAATTTTACAAGTTTTAATATCTTAAAAAGGAAAATAATTGGAAAAATCCTTGTAAAATATTTTAATGCGAAAATAAATTAAACTTTTATTTTTAAAAAGTCTTTAAATGCACAAGGATAATAAAACAAGAAATTTCATGATTTTTACTAACTCCAAGAATTTTATAAAAATGTTTAAGTGAACGAAAATCATGTTTTAACATTTAAAAGCTATACAGAATTTTAATAAAATTTCACGTCAACACATCTAGCAATTAGACACGTAACACATATTCACAATCACACAAACATGTAATGACTCATCAATTAAGGCACATAATAATATTTTAATGCCAAATAATATTATTTATAGAGTACGAAATTCCCAGATATTACATCCTTCCCCCCTTAAAAGGATTCTGTCCTCAGAATCAGCTATGTAAACAAATGAGGGTACTGTTCTAACATATCGCTTTCTAACTCCCAGGTTGACTCTTCAACCTTAGGATTCCTCCACAAGACTTTAACTAAAGCAACTGATTTATTTCTAAGCACTTTCTCTCGGCGATCTTCTATTCTGATCGGCCGCTCTACATAATACAAATCTGGCTGAATTTCTACTGGCTCATACTCTATTACACACTTAGTGTCAGGATGAAACTTCTTAAGCATCGATACATGAAAAACATTATGAATATGCTGCATCTGAGGCGGTAAAGCTAATTCATAAGCTACTTTGCCTACACGTCGCAGAATCTCAAAAGGTCCTACAAATCTTGGACTTAGCTTTCCTTTCTTCCCAAATCTGGTTAATCCTTTCCATGGCGAAACTTTTAACAATACTGGATCACCTACTTCAAAATCTACTTTCTTTCTTGTTGGATCCGAATACTTTCTCTGTCTGTCTTGAGCAGCTCGCAATCTTTTCTGAATTATTTCCACTGTCTCTTTCGTCTGCTGAATCAATTCTGGTCCGACTATCTTTCGCTCACCAACTTCTTCCCAACACACAGGAGATCTACACTTCCTTCCATAGAAAGCTTCATACGGAGGCATCCCAATACTAGCATGATAGCTGTTGTTGTAAGAAAATTCCACCAAAGGTAGATGCTCGTCCCAATTGCCTTTAAAATCTATTGCACAAACTCTAAGCATGTCTTCAATTGTCTGAATCGTTCTTTCGCTCTGACCATCTGTCTGAGGATGATAAGCAGTACTCATTCTGAGTTGCGTTCCGAGATGTTCTTGAAACTGTCTCCAAAATCTTGAGTTAAAACGTGGATCTCTGTCAGATACTATAGATACTGGAACTCCATGACGAGTCACAATCTCTTTCAAGTACAAATGCACCAACTTGTCTAGCGAAAATCTCTCGTTAATCGGCAAGAAATGAGCTGATTTCGTCAATCGATCAACTATAACCCAAATCGCATCATGATTAGCCTTCGATCTTGGTAGACCTACTACAAAATCCATTGCAATGTGCTCCCACTTCCACTCAGGTATCTCCAATGGTTGAATTAATCCACTTGGTCTTTGATGTTCTGCTTTCACTCTTTGGCATGTATAACAACGACTTACCCACTCTGCAATTTCTCTTTTCATGTCTGGCCACCAAAAGTTCTTCTTCAAATCTTGATACATTTTCGTGCTTCCAGGATGTAATGAAAACTTAGAACTATGGGCATCACACAACAATTCTTCTTTCAACTCTTTCACATCAGGAATCCATATCCTTGAGGAAAATCTTAAAATACCTTGGTTATCTTTCTGCGTACAAATTTCTTCTCCGGTCAATTCATTCAATCTTTCCTTCCTGCTTAGCGCATCAGCTACGACATTCGCCTTTCCCGGGTGATAACTAATGGTACAATCATAATCCTTTATCAGTTCTAACCATCTTCTTTGTCTCATGTTGAGTTCCTTCTGAGTAAAAATGTACTTAAGACTCTTATGATCCGTGAATATCTCACACTTCTCACCATAAAGATAATGTCTCCACAATTTCAATGCAAATACGATCGCTGCTAGCTCGAGGTCATGGGTAGGGTATCTCTGTTCATGAGGTTTCAGTTGCCTTGAAGCATACGCAATCACCTTTCCATGCTGCATCAACACACACCCTAATCCTTTATGCGAAGCATCGCTGTAGATTACAAACTCTCCTTTATCATCCGGTAATGCTAACACTGGAGCAGTTACCAATCTTTGCTTAAGCTCTTGAAAATTCTTTTCACACTTATCAGTCCATTCAAACTTTTCATTCTTCCGGGTCAAACTTGGTCAATGGTACAGCAATCTTAGAAAAATCCTTAACAAATCTGCGATAATATCCTGCTAATCCCATAAAACTTCTTACTTCTGTTGGTGTCCTTGGTCTTTCCCAATTCACAACTGCTTCAATCTTTGCTGGGTCGACTCGAATTCCTTCCTTACTCACAATATGTCCCAAAAATTGGACTTCCTTCAACCAAAACTCACACTTGGAAAACTTGGCATACAACTTCTCCTTTCTCAATATCTCCAATGCTATCCTTAAATGCTCTGCATGTTCTGCTTCCGTCTTAGAGTATATCAAAATATCGTCAATGAAGACTATCACAAACTTATCCAAAAATTTCTTAAACACTCGGTTCATCAAATCCATAAATGCTGCGGGTGCGTTCGTCAATCCAAAAGCCATAACCAAAAATTCATAGTGACCATACCTTGTTCGAAAAGCAGTCTTCGGTATATCCTCTGGTTTGATTTTCAGCTGGTGATATCCTGATCTTAGATCTATCTTCGAAAAACATGTCGCTCCTTTCAACTGGTCAAACAAATCATCGATCCTTGGTAACGGGTATCTATTCTTGATAGTCAACTTATTCAACTCTCGATAGTCGATACAAAGTCTCATACTTCCATCTTTCTTCTTTACGAACAATACTGGCGCTCCCCAGGGTGATACACTTGGTCTTATAACTCCTTTATTCAATAAATCCTGAAGCTGATTGGCGAGTTCCTTCATTTCAGACGGTGCCATTCTGTATGGAGCCTTGGAAATAGGTTCTGTTCCTGGTGCTAAGTCAATCGCGAACTCAATCTGACGATCTGGAGGTAATCCGGGTAGTTCTTCGGGAAACACATCGGGAAACTCATTGACTACAGAAATATCCCCTAATTCCACTCCTTCTCGACTCTTATCTATCACATAAGCAAGATAAGCCTCACATCCTTTCCTTAACAATCTCTTGGTTTGCATCATGGTAAGAAACGTACTAGTCTGCCTACGCCCCTTAAAGATAACTCTATCGCCTTCTGGAGATCTCAATGACACTCTCTTACTCTTACAATCGATATGCGCATCATACTCGGCAAGCCAATCCATTCCTAAAATAATGTCAAAATCTCCTAGTTGAAAAGGTATCAAGGTGACGGGAAAAAGATAACCTGAAATCTCTACTGCACAAGGTGAACATACCCTATCTACTGGTATCTGATCCTGATTAGCTAACACAATATTCAAAACTTCTCTTAACATATGAGTACCACACTTCAATTTATTCACAAAATCTTTAGCAACAAACGATCTAGTAGCACCCGAATCAATTAACACTTTTGCACTAATGGCGTTCACGAAAAGCGTACCTGCCACTACATCCGAGCTTTTCACTGCATCATTCATGTTCATGTTGAAGGTCCTGGCACGAATCGGATATGCTGACGCTTGATAACTCTGAGCTTGAAGAGCTGGAACTTGCTGAAGTACAGGTGGACTTAGAATCTGAGTTGGAATCTGAGATGTTGCTATCTGGTTCACTGGGGTAGAGGTAGTCAATCTCATCAAATTATTGTTTGGAACAGGCGATCTGCACTCTCTAGCCATGTGTCCTACCTTACCACACTTGTAACAATTCACACTCGACTTCGAATTCCTGCACTCGTTTGCATAATGACCTTTCTGGTTACACTTGAAACAAACAATATCTGCCTTCACACACGCTCCGGTATGCCTCTTAGAACATGCCTTGCACTCTGGTATAGAGGGTCGGGGAAATCTTGGTTGATTGGGGTTCTGAGGAAGGGTTTCTGAGTTCCTGTTTCTGGGCACATTCCTTTTAAAATTTCTTCCCTGGTTCTGAAATCCGGGCTTTCTATCCATCTGATTAGTTGACTTTCCTTGATCCTGATTCCTTTCTATTGCTTCCACTTTCCTCTTTAAATTGCCCCTTTCCTTCTGATTCTGATCACTCTCACCTTCTATTATCATAGCCTTCTGAACCACTTCTGCATACGAGTTGATCTCAAAAGCTGCAACTCTGCTCCTTAACCATGGCTTCAATCCCTGTTGAAACCTCTTCGCTCTCTTTTCATCCGTATCCACATAATCTCCTACAAACCTTGCTAATTCGGTAAACTTCTTCTCATACTCATCAACACTCATATTTTCCTGCTTAAGATTAAAGAACTTTAACTCCATCTGATTCTGCATATACCTAGGAAAATACTTCTCTAGAAAAATCCTTTTAAACCTATCCCACTGAATCACTTCTGTTGCTTCCAATGCTTTAGCCGACTCCCACCAATAATTAGATTCACCCTTAAGAAAATAACTAGCAAATTCTACCTTCTGCTCATCACTAACCTTCACCAATGCGAAGGCCTTCTCCATTTCCTTAAGCCATATCTGGGCTTCAACTGGATCTTTTGTTCCTTGAAAATCTGGGGGTTTCACAGCCTGAAAAGATTTAAAAGTTACCGCAAGTTGGGCTGGTTGTTGCTGTCCTTGTTGCTGTTGCAATTGTTGATATTGTTGCTGAAGTAGCTGCTGCTGAGCCAAAGTAGTCGTCTGCTGTTGCAAAAGTCCCAAAAGTTGAGCCATATCCATATTGCCTTGATTATCTTCTCTATTCTGATCATCTTGATCCCTATTCTGATTAGCTCTAGTATTGCTCCTTCTTGGAGGCATCTTTCTGAATATTAAACAAGCATCTATTTATCCACAAGCATACATCTAACCGCAACATGGCACAATATAGTCTAACAGTTCTAATATGACATGGTACAACCTAAAATTTAAACCATCTCACGCGGCCAAATAATACGATAAAAAGAAACGATAATAATAAACGATACGGCACCGATGACATCCATCGATAACCCAAATCCAAAGGTTCAAAGTACCAACCAACATAAAGTTCGAAAACCGAAACTGAAAATACGATAAAGTCTAACAACATAAGTCTGATAATCATATGGCTATACTATAAGCCATCTCATAAAACCCATAACATAAAACTAGTTATCCAGCAACTGGCTGATCACACGCTGAAGCTCGTCCACCATCATCTGAATCATAGCATAACTCTCCCAATCTCGATAAGGTACCATAGCGCGAAGCCTCTCGTTAGCCATCTCGGTGAGTGACTGAAGCCTGGAGGCAAGAGTCGGGACATGATCCTCGGGTATATCCTCACCATCGCCATACAATGCATCAACTCTCCTCTGAAGCTGAGCGTTCTCATCATAAAGATGATCACACTCCCTAAGTAACTCCTGATAAACGGGCAAAGGTACAGTATCTGCTGTCTCGGCCGGAGGTGGAGCTGAAGGTCCTGGTGCCCTCTGTCGCTGCCAATAATAATATAATATATATATATATATATATATATATATATATATATATATATATATATATATATATATATATATATAAGCGTCAGATAAAACTTAGAAGCATACTACTTAAACACTCTCGATAATAGGGGTCAATCAATCCTATTCTTTTAGAAATATCATACTATTAACCTTCTAAGTGAGTTTCTATTTTAATCCTAAGTGATTATTGAAAATGTGATCTATCTTGTTACCTAAACCTATATTGTTCAGTGACTCAAACCTATGGCTCTGATACCAAACCTGTGACGGCCCCAAATCCCTTAATCAAAATTAACTAGATAATGGTAAAGCATGCATATTAATTATTTAGACATTACCACTCCCACGCCTAGATCGCCAACAGGTAAGAGTTTGAAGCAATATAAACTACCAATTCAAAACCAATTATTTATTACAGACCACAAATTATTCTAAGTTCAAAAGATTATAGACTAAGTCAAAAGTCTAGCAAAACATGATCCATCTGACCGCCACTCCCTTCTACCTGGAACTGCCTCCTATAGGCTACACCTGAACCACCACAATTCTTACGCGCAGTCTCAAGAGTCCTTACCATCTTCGAGCTTCACTGAAAGGTTAAGGAAAATAATATCATTGAGCCAATTGCTCAGCAAGTGCATAAACAACAATATAAGACTGGCAAAATAATTCAACTGTAAAGCAAGATATGAAATCTGCAAATGAACTGTATCAACTGAATCAATATCAAACTAAAATGAGAAGGAATTGGAATATCTGATAAGACGCTACGAGCAACGCTGGGTGATCAGCCCACGACAGAGCTCCGAACCCGCATATCCAATACGGTGTTCATCAAATATAAGGGGATCCCAGGCACACATTGGCCTATAATAGTAACATGTTTTGGACCGGCGCCTCGGTCAAAGTAACATTCCATCCAATTCCATTTAGGTCAAACAATGTTTATCAAATTCAATTCATCTCAAAGAAACAAGAATATCAATGTTATATCAAGTTGTTAATCAACAAGAATAGGATTCTCAAATTTCGAATAAATGACAAGGGTCAAATGAAGAAAATCAATCATTTCGGATTCTTAGAAGTTGGGGTTATATTTAAAGTACTTGGTTAAGTCAAGAAAATAAGTCAAGAGTGAATCAGTGTTTTAAAGTAGAAAAGAATTCATCAAACAAGATGGCGTTTATATAGTTGATTCAAGGGTTCAAGAGTTCAAGAAAATACGAAAAGGTTTCCACGCAATGTGGTCATGATTAACAAGACAAGTCAAGTTCAAGTTCAAAGGATATTGTTGTGACCAAAATCTGGCATGGGTTAAATTTAGGCCCACTAGAGGATTAGGGTCCAGATCCACGAAGAGGATGAGTAATCTGTCAGGTTTCCGGAGGCCTACGGTAGCCCTAGGGGTTACCATGTACACTGTAGCACGGGGACACATGACTAAGGGTCTCAAGGCATCCCCTTGAGGATAACCTATAGCTATTACCAGTCATCCAGTAGAGCTTCCAGAGTAGCTCCCGTGATAGGGGTTACCGGAGGGGGTACCGGAGCCAGGCTACCGGGCGGTACCCCTAGCTTCCGCCGGAAGCCTGATTAGGCTGCCAATACAGATAAGGCACGCCTCCTATTTTTTAGGAATACGTCTATATCATCTAAAAACACTCTCAAACAGATAAACATTCAGTTATTTGAGGATATATGTCATATATACTTGATAAATGATACAAAAATTAAGATAAATACAAGAGATAATCATTCTATGTTACCTAAACTGCTTGGTAACCTGATTTTATACATCACACTCGATTATTATCAGAAATAACAGTCATTATCCTACTGGAGAGAGGATAACTCATCATGAACAAACAATCATATCATTCAAGAACTACATTCGGGCTTGATCCACTATAAATAGTGGTATGTAGGCAGTTTACGGGATCTTCTTCGACACTTTACACTCCTTGAGTAGCTAGAGCACGTGCACTCTTGTGTGACACAGTCAAATTAGGGTTCTTGGCTGGCCAACATTTGGTCCTTGAGCTCTTATCCCGTAGATTCAGCCCGATCCTTCCGAGGAACCACATCCCGTGTTCTTCGGTAACCCTAGTCGTGTGCCTTCCCAGGCGGCTAGCCATTAATCTTCAACCACGAGCCTTTCCGGGTGGTTGGACGATTCCTTGATTATTGGCGCTATTCCAGCACGAGGCCTCATAATTTGTTGTGCTAAAATCCTCCCACAACAATTGGCGCTAGAAGGAGGGGCCTCAAAAATCGTCATTTGGAGGAGATATGGCGAGTGACAATTCTGAAAGTGATAAAACACCGTCTCAGGATGGTAATGGGCGAAACAAAGGTGGTGATGATGTTAGTAACAAGGACATCATGGACTATCTGAAGACGATGAATGAAAGAGTCAACAACTTGGAAAAAGATTCCGAGAAAATGAAAAAATGGCAAAGGAAGTGCAAGTCGAAGTCAAAAAAGAAGAATGTGACTCGGACAAGGCTGAACTTCGAGTCTGAGGACAACATTGAGGACAACACTGATCATGTCCCATCTGAAAAAGACGCAGAAGAGCCTGTGGAAGAAGAATATGAGGGTGACCAATCTGATGTCCCGGAAACTCAGGGTGCCGAAGGCTCACCCACCAGAAGTCTAAGTGTTTTTGATCGAGTTGGCAAAAAACTGACTAACAAAGACCTTCGTCACAAACTGATTCACACTGGAAGTAAAGATCGGAGAGATGGCAATGGGGGTTCCACAACTCAGGGTTCCCGAGAACGCCGAGAGAGGTTCCAAACGGTACCCCCAAAAAGCATTTCCAGGAGATCCAGATCTAATGGCAGAAGGAATTATAGGCAAAGCAGTCACTCTTCTTAGCATAGAAACAGGAGATCCCGCTCTACCGGAGTCCCTACCGGTGGGGGTACCGATCAGGATTCCGGCTCCCATCAAAGTTCAGTCCCTAGAAGAAGCAAGACAGCCAATGAAGATGATGATTCTGAAAGCGATACGCTTTCAGATGGTGAAAATGGACAGTTCAGGATGTCTGACTGGAAAAAAGCCTTGGAAAAGATCAAGGAGGAGAAAAAGTTTAAGTCCGGTATCACTGCCGGTTCCCCCTTTTCTGTGAAAGTGAAAAAGGCAGCCTTGCCAAGGTTCTTTAAGATGAATACTGACTTGAAATTCAATGGAAACTCAGATCCAGTTGAATACTTGAGCCGTTTTAATACGGAAATGGATGTATACCAGGTGGAGGACTTAGCAAGGTGTAGGCTATTGGCATCTACACTGACTGGAAATGCCCACCAATGGTTCAAAAGGCTAGCCGAAGGGTCTATCAAATCCTGGAGGAGGATGGGAGATCAGTTTATCTCTCAATTTAGGGCTACCGTGGCCTACGCCCCACCGGTGAATACTCTGGCTAATATCAAGCAAGAAACTCACGAGTCTTTAAGACAGTATTTCAAAAGATTTAATGAGCAAGTGCCAAAAGTGAAGAAGGCCTCTGATGAAACTCTGAAGAACTTCCTGATAGCCGGGGTAAGGCCTGGAACCGAGTTTTGGAAGGAATTGCAAACTGAGGAGCCCGGAACCCTGGCGGAATTTTACCAACAAGCAGAACGCCACAAAGTAATTGAGGAATCCATGGCAAAATTGTCCAAAGATTCCAGTTCTCGAGGTTGGAGCAGGAACAAAAGAAATCGTTCTTACAGCCCTAAAAGGGATTCGAACAAGAGGGCTTCCGGGAGTGGTACTGCCGGCTTAGGAGCCCCCCGGTATGATGACAAGACTGCCCCTATTGCTGTTAATGCAACTAAGGATAGAGTTTCTGCCAAGGACAGACTCACTCCAAAGGCGAATTTTCAGAAATACTCAGAGTATACTCCTTTGACTGTCCCAATCAGTCATATTCTCGAAGTGAATGAGAAGAATGGGCTATTCCGGAGGCCCTACCGGGCAGGGCCCCCAGGAGTGAAAGATCAAGGAAAGTACTGTGTATTCCACGAAGTAAATGGACACGAGACTGCTGATTGCAGGCATTTGAAAGATCAAATTGAAGAGTTGATTAGAGGTGGATACCTGACTGAATTTGTAGCCCAAGAGGCTAAAAAATATAAAGAAGGAAGAGATAACAAGGACAAAGCTCCTGGAAACCAAGAAAGGACTACCCGAGCTAATAGCATCCATACCATCTTTGGCGGCCCTTACTTGGGGGGTGCCAGTCGGAATGCCAGAGATAGGTATGCCCGGGAAGCCAGGGGCAAACCCCTAACTAATGTGTTCCACCTTGCAGAAAGGCCCCCTAAGCTGTTCAAAGGGGAAACCGCTGATATTTCCTTTACCGAGGAGGATGCCAAATGGGTTCACCACCCTCATAATGATGCTTTGGTGGTGACCGTGAGTATTGGTGGAATGAATGTGCACAGAGTGCTGGTTGATAATGGAAGCTCAGTAAATATCTTGGCATATACCACATTCCAGAAATTAGGACTTCTGGACAAAGAGTTACTGCCTACCAATAATGAGCTATATGGGTTTACCGGTAACCCAGTCCAAATCATGGGCAAGGTCAAATTACCCTTGACATTGGGTGTGGATCCCTGCAAGGCCACGCAAATGGCAGAATTCATGGTGGTAGATGAAGACATATCCCACAATGCAATTCTGGGTAGACCAACACTGAAAGATATGAGGGTGGTAACCTCAATATACCACTTCTCAATGAAGTTTCCTACACCAAATGGCATTGGGTGCGTGAAGGGATGTCAACATGAATCAAGGGAATGCTATAACAGAGCTGTTCAGGCTGCCGAGAAAGCAGACAAACCTATTCAAGTTGAAGAAAAGGCTGATGGAGAAGCCTTATTGAGAAGCCATGGGCATGAGCCACAGAAGTTTGAAAGAGCGTCTTGTAATGCCATCATGATAGTGGAATTGCCAGATGAACCTACTGAAGAGGTTCCTAATTTTAGGGGGGTAGTACCACCACAAAGCTTGTTGTTGGAAGCTGCCGAAAAAAATGATGAAATTCATAACATTTCACTGGAAGGCATAGTAAAAAGTGCCTCAGATGATGATCTAGATGGAGAAATGCTAGAGAATGAGAGCCAGGGAGTGGAGAGAGGACTCCCGGTTGAGATTGACATTGATCCCAGGATGCCCGGTACCCTGGAAAAGGCAGGGGCTGCCGAGGATACTATCCCTATACTAGTGGATGCTGAAGATCCTAGTAAAATCTTGAAAATCGGGCAACAGCTAGATAAAAATACAAGAGAAAGGTTGACTACTTTCCTTAAAAGCAACCTTGATGTGTTTGCATGGTGTCATTCTGACATGGTGGGGATTGACCCGAAAGTCATGTGCCATCATTTGAACATCGACCCTGAGAGAAGGGGTATCCGGCAGAAGAGAAGGCCTGTCAGTGGTGAAAGGGCTACCGCCCTCCAGGAAGAAGTAGACCGGTTATTGAAGGCTGGTTTGATCAAAGAATCCTTCTATCCAACATGGCTAGCAAACCCAGTACTGGTCCGGAAGCCTAATGGGAAATGGAGGACATGTGTTGACTTTACTGATCTAAATAAGGCATGCCCTAAGGATAGCTTCCCGCTACCCAGAATTGATCAACTGGTGGATGCCACGGCAGGCCATGCTTTGCTAAGTTTCATGGATGCCTACTCCGGATATAACCAGATACCGATGTTTGAACCGGACCAGGAGCATACCAGCTTCATAACTGATAGGGGACTGTACTGTTATGTGGGGATGCCGTTTGGGCTATTGAATGCCGGGGCTACCTATCAGAGGCTGGTAAACATGATGTTTAAGGAACAGATTGGTAAGACTATGGAAGTCTATGTTGATGATATGTTGGTCAAATCAAAGGTGGCAGCCGACCATGTGTTGCACCTATCTGAGATGTTTGATATCCTAAGGAAGTACCGGATGAAGCTGAACCCCCAAAAGTGTGTTTTTGGGGTGGAGTCTGGAAAATTTCTTGGATTCATTGTGAACCACAGAGGGATTGAGGCAAACCCTGCCAAAATAGAAGCATTGCTGGAACTGAGGTCCCCAAGGAATGTAAAAGAAGTCCAAGGGCTTACCGGAAGGGTAGCAGCCCTGAATAGATTCGTATCTCGGTCTTCCGACAAATGCAAGGAGTTTTTCAAGGCTATCAAGAAGGGTCAAAACTTTGAATGGACCCCGGAATGTGAGGAAGCCTTCAAGAAACTAAAAGAACAGCTGGGAAGCCCACCATTGCTCTCCAAACCCTTGGAAGGTGAGGTACTCATTTTATATTTAGCTGTTTCTGAATACTCTATAAGTGCTTTGTTGATTCGGGAGGAAGAACAAGTACAATACCCGGTATACTATGTGAGCAAAAGGCTGCTGGATGCGGAAACCCGGTATCCCAGCATGGAAAAGCTAGCATATGCTCTAATATTGGCTTCCAGGAAGCTAAGGCCTTACTTTCAGGCCCATAAAATTGAAGTTAGAACATCCTTCCCGCTGAGGCAAGTGATGCACAAGCCGGAAGCCTCCGGTAGAATGATGAAATGGGCTGTCGAGCTAGGACAGTTTGAAATAGATTACAAACCCCGAACTGCTATTAAAGGCCAAGCACTGGCCGATTTCTTACTGGAGTTTCTTCCTGATTTTGAGGTTACCGGAGAAGATTGTACCCCGGTATCCCCAGTTACCGAAGGGGATGCTGAAAGCCCCCAATTATGGTGGAACCTGTATGTTGATGGTGCAGTAAATAATAATGGGGGAGGTGCAGGAATAGAGTTGGTAAGCCCAGAGGGGCACCGAATTCAGAGTGCCATACACTTTGGCTTCAGGGCTACCAACAATGATGCAGAGTATGAGGCCTTGATTGCTGGCTTGAAACTGGCTCTGGAAATGAAGGTAGAATACCTAAATGTGTTTAGTGACTCCATGCTGATTGTGTGGCAAATTAAAGGAAGCTTCCAGAGTTGAGGCCCCCGCACTGAACTCTACATGAAGTATGCCCAAGAACTTATCAGTAGGTTCAAATTGCTAAATCTGAATCAAATCCCAAGGGTGGAAAATGCCAATGCTGATGCCCTTGCCAAGTTGGGATCCCAAAAAGAAGCTGTCCTGTTAGGGGTAATACCCCTTGAAGTGCAACTCCAACCAAGTATCCATCGAGAGGAAACTATGGAAATAGATTCTTCAATGGAAAGCCAATGGACAACCCCAATACGTGAGTATATCACCAAGGGGACACTTCCGGAGGACAAAGATGAAGCTCGGAAACTCAAATATAAGGCTGCCCGTTATGTGATCTATGATGGCATCCTATACAAGAGGGGATTTAATCAACCTCTACTTAAGTGCATATCTGGAAATGAATGTGAATACATCCTAAGGGAAATTCATGAAGGCATTTGTGGCAACCACTCGGGGGGTACCTCCCTGGCCCACAAAATTCTCCGACAGGGCTATTACTGGCCTACCATGAAAACTGATGCTTATGACTTTGCTAAAGCTTGTGATCAATGCCAAAGGTTTGCTAACTTCAATAGCAACCCAGCTGTGGAACTAAGACCCATTGGAAGCCCCTGGCCCTTTGCAATATGGGGGATTGACCTGATTGGGGAGCTTCCCAAAGGCAGAGGTGGTGTGAAATATGCCGTGGTAGCCGTTGACTACTTTACCAAGTGGGCAGAGGCAGAACCCCTAGCTACCATCACTGCTGGTAAGCTGAAGGAATTTGTTAAACGAGCCATTATATGTAGATACGGGGTACCGTACAAGCTAATCTCAGACAATGGCAAGCAATTTGATAGTAGAGAAATGAGAAGTCTATGTGAGGACTTGGAGATAAAGAAAGATTTTTCAGCCGTTTGCCACCCCCAAAGCAATGGGCAGACGGAAGCTGTGAATAAAATCATCAAGCACACTCTAAAAGCTAAGTTGGAAGATAAAAAGGGAAATTGGCCAGAGGAGCTTCCAATGGTCTTGTGGTCTTACAACACCACTCCCAGGTCCACAACCGGAGAGTCTCCCTTTGTTCTAACCTATGGCTGTGAAGCTATGGTCCCAGTGGAAGTCGGGACAGGGTCCTACCGGAGGGACAATTTCAGTCAAGAATCAAATGAAATACATCAGAGGCTGGCCCTTGACATGGTAGAGGAAAACCGGGCTACCGCCCAGCTGAAACTCGCGGCTTACCAGCAGAGGACCCGCAAATACTATAACAACAAGGTACGCCCTCGACCCCTCAAGGTTGGCGACCTAGTATTGAGAAGAATGATGCCCAATATGCGGGTTCCCGGGCACGGAGCCTTTGGAGCAAACTGGGAAGGGCCTTACAAAATAAAGTCTATCTTTTGGGAAGGCACTTACCACCTTGAAGACATGGATGGGAACACTATTCCCCGTGCTTGGAATGCCGAGCACCTAAAAAAGTACTATCAGTAAGACTCTTTTCAGAGCAAACGTAGGCCTCTTTCAGGCTTAGGATGAATAAAGGCAACCTACTAGTTGTGGTTGCACCATTTCCCTTTCAGTTCTTAGGATTTCATGATTTTCAATAGATGCCCGGGGGGTAGTGGATGCACACCCCGTCTGGATGAAATTTGATGTATTCGTACTATTTGATTTTCAGTAAAAGTAGAAGTTGATTGTTTTCTTTTACATTTACCACTTATAAATATTTTCAGAAATATATGTAAGACCTACAAGCATAGTTCTACATGGCAGCTAGGCTACCATCCAGAACTAGGGGGGTAGTAGTGGATACACCTCTCAGCTTAACAGGTTGAAATTATCAGAATTTCAAATTTTTGCCATTTCCAGACATGTACGGAACCTTGAGTGGTTCACATGGCTTACTTGGTTATCAGGGCATGTATGGAACCCTGTTCGGCATACATGGTTCCCTTCATTACTTGGGCTTGTGTGGTAACCTGATTGGCACACTTGGATCCCTTCAATACCAGACATGTACGGAACCTTGAGTGGTTCACATGGCTTACTTGGTTATCAGGGCATGTATGGAACCCTGTTCGGCATACATGGTTCCCTTCATTACTTGGGCTTGTGTGGTAACCTGATTGGCACACTTGGATCCCTTCAATACCAGACATGTACGGAACCTTGAGTGGTTCACATGGCTTACTTGGTTATCAGGGCATGTATGGAACCCTGTTCGGCATACATGGTTCCCTTCATTACTTGGGCTTGTGTGGTAACCTGATTGGCACACTTGGATCCCTTCAATACCAGACATGTACGGAACCTTGAGTGGTTCACATGGCTTACTTGGTTATCAGGGCATGTATGGAACCCTGTTCGGCATACATGGTTCCCTTCATTACTTGGGCTTGTGTGGTAACCTGATTGGCACACTTGGATCCCTTCAATACCAGACATGTACGGAACCTTGAGTGGTTCACATGGCTTACTTGGTTATCAGGGCATGTATGGAACCCTGTTCGGCATATATGGTTCCCTTTACTATTTGGGCTTGTGTGGTACCCTGGTCGACCCACTTGGATCCCTTCATTACAAGACATCTTTGCAGGATTGGCCTACATGGCATCACCACACATGATTTATTAAATGACTGGGACTCCCGGAACAAAGGTTTCCAGGCTAAGCCTCCGGTACCCAGGCTACCGGATAGGGGCTACCGGCCACGGGGCTCCCGGAGTCAGGTTCCTGCCTTCGGGCTTCCAAATGCTATAGGGATACCGGACGATACCCCCACACCCACAGTGACAACCAAGCAGACAAAGGTACAAGTAGTCTATCAGTTCTAAGGCCACCTATCCAGGTATGTGTTGCCATATTTACTCTTGTACTCTTCTACACTGCGATACCATTCTATCGTTCTTATCTTGATTCATGATTTAATATCTATTTAATCAACATATATATGACATATATCCTCTGAAAATTTGTACAAACTTATTTTAGAATTAGAGAGGAGAATCATTTTACCGGATAGAATTCGATGGTGGTGTTTAGTTATGCACTGTTTTGAGTTATCGTAGTACCTTTCTTACTTAGCATATTGGTACCCTAGAGAATGAGTACTATGGGTGTTCGACGGGTAAGGATTTTTAAGTCCAAGTTGGTTCTCGTTGCATAATCAGAAATGATGCGACAATCATACCTACTACATAAAAAACCAGATAATAAGATAAACACGCATTACGAAAGCAAATTCAAAAGTACCAGGCCCGAGGCCATAAGACAAACAAAGTTGAAAGATTAAATCCTTACATCTGTGGAGCGTTATAGGAGCCCACCCCCTTATTTAAAACTATAGAGTTTGTAAACCAACAAAATATGAGTTCAAGATAATAAGGATGATTTAGGGAGATTGCTTAGGCAGAAGGAGCGTCTTTGACAGCGTCTGAGCTAGGGGAGTCCTCGACAGGGTCATTCTTTTTTGAAGAATTCCATGGAGCAACCTCAACCGTGAGTGCGGGAGCCTCAACCATAGTCTCAGGAGTGGGGATGAATTCGGCAGTGCCCTTCTGTGTAACCGGAGGTGTAGTCGCAATATGGCGCCCGGTAGCCCCAGCCTTCGTTGCTTCAGCTTTGAATTTCTCTACTTGGTTCACTGCATCCTCACCTAGGAGCGACCAATCTAAATCTGGCATCACCTCCCAGGTGGCCTTCAAATAATCATTAACTCCCTTTGAAAAACCAGTGTTGTACCTTTCTGGGAGGGCTTCCTTCAACTTCTTTACTGAAGCCTGCAACATGTCTACCTGCAAGGTCAGCTCCTTCACTGTGGTAGCATGGGCTACCGTCCTTTCCTCTTTCTCCGTGTTTTGACTAGCAACCAGCTTAGCCAACCTGTCCTTCTCCCTAGTTAACTCGGACAAATCCACCTTCAACTTTTTACCAGCATCGAGCAGCTTCTTCTTTTCTTCCTCCATGGCTTGCCTATCCAACTTTAACTGCTTAATCTCATCCCGAAGCCTCATATCCCCACGGGTAGCCAATGCTAATTGGTTGGAGAGCCTGAGTTGATGGAAGAAACTCTCACCTGATGAGAACAACATAGATTTTGCAGCATCAGAGGATCTCTGCCTGGCCCATCCAGTGATAATCTCCATGGGAATCTGGCCCCCAGACATTTGAAAGAACTGCTCAACATCACCCGCGGGGGTACCCTGCTGTGATACCTTAGCCTTCTTCGAGGATCTAGTCTCGGGAGTGGATTTCGAACCTCCGGCAACCTGAGAAAGTCTTCGCTTCTCGGCTGCAGATAGCTCAGTCTTAACAGACATGGAGGCAGGGAATCGAGAGACTGGAGTGGCGGCAATAGGGGTCTCCAACATCATTAACTCATCCTCAGGAAATAAGTCTTCATATTTTTCAGACGGCTTGATGAACGATGGCACTGATCCTGACATACCTGAAAAGATGAGACATTTATAGGTTAAGAGACCGCAATATATGTATCTATATGCAATCGCAAGGTAAAACAGCAGATACTATAAGATCAAATAACATAAAGGATCGTAAAGGAGTAAACAATGATAGGTAAAAGTGAACCACGTGTGTGAAAACAGCTATGAGCATGGGAAGCGGAAGCTTGGGTCACCAGAGTCGTAGGAGACGGAAGCCTTACCAATCTCCTCGGATTGCCGCTCGGCACCCTGGGTTTCCAGTTCCCCCAACTGTCCTCCTTCTACCTCGTCTCCCGGGATGGGGAGTAAGGGAGCCGCAGGCCTAGAAAACCCTAATCTCTCAAGGGTTTCCGATGTTAACAAGCTTTCACCATCACCCAATGAAGCAGCAAGTTTCATGACTTTCTTGGCCATTTTCTCTTCAATTCCATCTAAAGAAGTTTGCACTGGGATCCCTAGGGGACATAGTACAGAAGATGAAGATTTAAACCTATGGTATAGTAAAGGGAATCACGAAAGGATTTAGGCAACAAAAGGCTTACCAGGGGTCAAGTTAAACTCCGTGTTAACTCCTTCACAATCGTAGCAGTACAGGAACTGCTCTAGCCAGTCATACATACCTTTCTTATTTCCCTTTATACACTTTCCTTGCCTATTATTCCAAGCAGTAAGGTAAAAAACACCAACCTTCCTTCCGACATCCTTTAATTGATAAAAGTAACCTAACTCCCTAGCAGTAAGGGCAACGGAGAAAGCTTGGTCATACAAAATATACATGCACGCGGCAACCCGGAAAGAATTGGGTGTCAATTGCATGGGAGCTATCTCGTAAAAGTTCAACAAATCTATAAAAAACGGATGCATTGGAAAAGAAAACCCTAGTTTGAAATAAAAAGCCTAAGAGTGTTAATATATTAAAACAAAGAGAAAATAGGCACAACCCCTGCTGAGTGAATGTGGCACAGAAAATGAGGCCGGGGGGGGGAAGCGTGTTGACACGGGAAATGAACCGCTTTTATCTTATCAAGAAAGAAAAGTGGAGTTCCAATTTAAATTACCCTCTCTTGATAATTATCTCTTTACTTACTAAGGATAAACGAGCTTATTTGAAATTTAAACGAATTGGCTAGGAACCTTTTATTTTTATGGATTCATAATTCAGGCTTCCGTAGCCCAGATACAAGAGATTTCCAGATAAATACTCACATTATTCCTAGCGCCTAAAATCCTGAATTCTTAATGTCTACACACCCTGTCATATTGAGCTAACGAGAGTGTAAAGATATAGATTTTTGCAGAGGATACAAGAAAACGGCACCCTGTGAATATTAGGTTCCCCTTGCACACAGTACTTCAGGGAACCGGGGGGTAGTTGTTGTGACCAAAATCTGGCATGGGTTAAATTTAGGCCCACTAGAGGATTAGGGTCCAGATCCACGAAGAGGATGAGTAATCTGTCAGGTTTCCGGAGGCCTACGGTAGCCCTAGGGGTTACCATGTACACTGTAGCACGGGGACACATGACTAAGGGTCTCAAGGCATCCCCTTGAGGATAACCTATAGCTATTACCAGTCATCCAGTAGAGCTTCCAGAGTAGCTCCCGTGATAGGGGTTACCGGAGGGGGTACCGGAGCCAGGCTACCGGGCGGTACCCCTAGCTTCCGCCGGAAGCCTGATTAGGCTGCCAATACAGATAAGGCACGCCTCCTATTTTTTAGGAATACGTCTATATCATCTAAAAACACTCTCAAACAGATAAACATTCAGTTATTTGAGGATATATGTCATATATACTTGATAAATGATACAAAAATCAAGATAAATACAAGAGATAATCATTCTATGTTACCTAAACTGCTTGGTAACCTGATTTTATACATCACACTCGATTATTATCAGAAATAACAGTCATTATCCTACTGGAGAGAGGATAACTCATCATGAACAAACAATCATATCATTCAAGAACTACATTCGGGCTTGATCCACTATAAATAGTGGTATGTAGGCAGTTTACGGGATCTTCTTCGACACTTTACACTCCTTGAGTAGCTAGAGCACGTGCACTCTTGTGTGACACAGTCAAATTAGGGTTCTTGGCTGGCCAACATTTGGTCCTTGAGCTCTTATCCCGTAGATTCAGCCCGATCCTTCCGAGGAACCACATCCCGTGTTCTTCGGTAACCCTAGTCGTGTGCCTTCCCGGGCGGCTAGCCATTAATCTTCAACCACGAGCCTTTCCGGGTGGTTGGACGATTCCTTGATTATTGGCGCTATTCCAGCACGAGGCCTCATAATTTGTTGTGCTAAAATCCTCCCACAACAGATATGAATCAATCACAAGGTATACGACAATATTAAGGTCGGAAAGAATAAGGTACTAATTTGTGACAACTTAACAATTCGATATTTCATGGCATTCAATATATGGTATCAACAAGGTAAGATAGTACACTTGCCTTAAATCACGAGATCAAACTAGATAGCGTCCTCCTCAATCGGCTCCTTGCCAGGCCTCCTACTCGGACCTATAATAATAATAATAAACAATATCTTATTTTCCCCTCTTTTGTTTACACATCACAAAGCAATCCTAATAATGCTAACGCCCCATCGATAAAACCATGTTATACACATACATTTATACATGTAAACACATAAGTCATGTAAGTCACTTAGCATGTAATTCACTTAACATACAATGTAGTATGATATAGTACTATAATGATTCTACGACTTAACATTGGAGATGTGCCTTTAGGATTTTGGAAATCACTTATTATATTTTTAGAAATTTCGGCGGCATCTCCTTTGTATAGTCGTCAAACCATACCGAATATAATCGGTCTCAATCAATCACAAAACAACACAATGCACCTCCAAAGTCTACAACTCCATCAATATCGACTACTACAATCACCAAGCAATCCTAGGCTATCCTACTCTCTCCACGATGACTCATTAAGCAATTCAATCATGCAACCAATTAATTCATGTAACAATTTAATCAATTAGCACTTAAACAATTCAAGCAAGTAACTCACAATAATTCACACAAGTCCCACAATCTCTCTTCTCTTCCTCCCTCTCTCGGCCTCTCGGCCTCTCTCTCTCCCTCTCCTCTCTCTCTCTCGGCTTCTCCCTCTCTCCCTCTCTCTTCCTCCCTCTCGGTCTCTCTCCCTCCTCCATCAATCTCTCTCTCGGCCTCTCCCTCTTCATCTCCAACAATCACACACAAACCCTCACAATGACTTACACAATACTTACACACATAATTTTGATCAACAATGAAAATTATCACAACCCATCATCACTAACTTGTAAATTCACACTAAAATCAAATTATAAACTTAACCCATCAAATTCCATATCATAAATCATCAAAAAATCAAGTTTTTTTACAATTTACACCTACTAACAATCATCAATTTACAATACACACAAACCCACATCTTGTAAACTCAATTAAACTCAAACCCATCATCAATCTCAACATAATAACTTATAAAAACTCACATGCATACATATACCACTTAGTAATTATACAAAATCATCAAATAAACACATGCATGTAACCCTTGGTTCTCTTTTTGATCATGGCCGAAGGTTAGGGTTCTCCGGAGAGCCCGAAAATTCGTGGGTCTCTACCAAGGAGTAACACCCAATCAAAAACACCCACAAAACTAACCTTTGAAGCTTGATTTTCGAAAACCCTAGTTTGAAAAGTGGTGAAAATCGAAATTAAAAGATAAGGGGTTGTAGAAGATGAAGAGAGGAGTATTTTTATCTATGACACTTAATGGTTTTAATGGAGAAATTACCTTGATTCTTGAGGTTGAATGTTAATGGAGGTTAAGAGAATATGGAGAGAATTTGAGAGAGATGAGTATGGGGGGGGGGGTTCGGCCGTGTGAAAAAAAAAAAGAAGGGGGGGTGGGTTTTGTCTAGCCTACACACACACACATGTATTAAAATGTATTTTAATGATACATCTTTTAATTAAATAAAAGACTTGTAAAAATAATTCTATTTACAAGATATTTTGGATCCAAAAATAATTTATTGACACATAAACTTAAAATATGGAATTCTCTTCCTCAATATATTTTTAAAACATTTTTTTTTTAAATCATTTTATGAAAAGATTTGAATTTTACAAGTTTTAATATCTTAAAAAGGAAAATAATTGGAAAAATCCTTGTAAAATATTTTAATGCGAAAATAAATTAAACTTTTATTTTTAAAAAGTCTTTAAATGCATAAGGATAATAAAACAAGAAATTTCATGATTTTTACTAACTCCAAGAATTTTATAAAAATGTTTAAGTGAACGAAAATCATGTTTTAACATTTAAAAGCTATACAGAATTTTAATAAAATTTCACGTCAACACATCTAGCAATTAGACACGTAACACATATTCACAATCACACAAACATGTAATGACTCATCAATTAAGGCACATAATAATATTTTAATGCCAAATAATATTATTTATAGAGTACGAAATTCCCAGATATTACACAGACCGACCGACCGACTAAACTTTTAATGTTTCGGCTTTTATATAATACTAGATTAAAACCCGTACGAAGCACGGATGTTCTTTAATATAACGGAATTTTTTTTAATTTGAATTAAAAAATTTAAGACTTAAATTTTGTTGGCTTAAAATTTAAATGATATGATCTGATATAATTTTATATATGTTGTCTGTGACATTTTTAGAAATGATAGATTTTAGTTTGAAAGTATTGAAAAGATATTGAAAAGATGAAATGTTTTAGCTGAAAAACGTAATCGGTTAGTTATTAGTTATTATATTATTATTATTATTATTATTTATTGTAATTAAATAAAGCAACCCGAATAGATTTTACTAAAAACAATAAAAAAACAGAAATGGTAATGTATTTTAGATGAAAAAGGTAATTAGTTAAATATTAGTAATTATAATATTTTATTTTATTGAACAGACATAATGTTTTTAAAAAAGGAAAAAATTTAGTTAGATAAACTGTATTTTACATGAAAAGCTAAATTGATTAGTTATTGAAAAATAGAAAAGGTAATATATTTTATCTGAAAAAGAAAACATTTTACTTAAATAAAGCTACCCGAACAGGTTTTATTGAAAAAAATAGAAAAGGTAATGTATTTTTGCGAAAAAAGGTAATTGGTTAATTATTATTAATTAAAATTAAAATTATAATATTTTATTTTACTACATAGAATTGTTCACATTTTATGTGAAAAAGGAAATTAATTATTTTATTGTAAAATAGAAAAGTTAACATGTTTTACATGAAAAAGGAAATTTATTAGTTATTATTAACTATAAATAAATAAGTAAGGATAATTACGTAAAATAATATGTACCATTAAGTAAGAGTAAATACGTAAAATCAACTAAAAAAATAAAATAATAGAAAAGGTAACTATTTTAGCTGAGAAAGGTAATTTGTTATTTATTAGTAACTATAATATTTATTTTATTAAACAGAATTGCTCATAGTGTTTTTAGAAAAGAAAATTTTTTAGTTAAATAAACCGTATTTTACATGAAAAAGTAAATTGATTAGTTATTGAAAAATAGAAAAGGTAACATATTTTAACTGAAAAAGGACACATTTTACTTAAATAAAGGTAAATGTCTTGTACTCTTTAGTGTTTCTTAGAGAAACAGTCATTGGCTTCCATTCCTTGGGGAGTGATCTCAGAAATTTGAGATTAGAATCTTTAACTTGATAGATTCTTCCATACAGTTTCAAACCATTTAGTAGCTTTTGAAATCTACTAAATGTATCATTCAATGTTTCTCCACTCTTAAAGTGGAAATGTTCATACTGTTGGATTAGTAGTTACATCTTGTTTTCCCTCACCTGTTCTGTTCCTTCACAAAGGGTTTGAACAGTGTCCCATACTTCCTTGCAGGTAGTACAGTTAATAACATTTTCAACCATGTCTGTTTCTAGACCATTGAACAGTATATTCATGGTCTTTTTGTCTTTGTGGACTTCTGCAATATCTTCAAGACTCCACTCAGAAACAGGTTTGGGAATGAGAGTGTCAGGCACACCTTTAGCCAGGCCAACTCTTGTTGCAGTCTTCATTGGAACGTGAGGACCCTTGTCAATACAATCCACAAAACCCTCATCAATAGACGAGAGATGTAGACGCATTTTTACTTTCCAGTGAAAGTAATTCTCTCTATCAAGAACTGGAATCTTTACTCCATAATCCTTCTTAGACATGTTGGAAGTGTGTTGATCTTTAAACTTCAAATATGTTAGAAGCTTACTCTGATATCAATTGTTATTCCCAGATTACACATTTGTATAATTGTAGAAGGGGGGTTGAATACAATTCTTGATATTTATAAATTTCTGATAAGAACTCCAGAAATCTATACTTAGATAATTGCTGTAGAAAGATTAATGCACAAGCACATAAAAAATCAGGTGGTTAAATGCACCACCTGAAGCTTTTATTCGAAGAAAACTCTGTGATACAAAATTACACAGCTTCTGTTTTACAACTCTTTGCTTTCTAAGGATATTCAATAAAAACCCTAAGCAAAAGTATCTGTTTTCTTAGCCTGCAAAGAGTTGCTACACTTGGTTATAAATCCCAAGTTTTACAAGTGCTACTAGAATAAGATAATATTAATCTATTTCTAGTTGACTTGCTACTACACTCCAAATACACATGTAGCCGAAAGGTTGTCCTTGTGAACAGACATGTCTCCTGCACCTTTCTTGTATTCATAGTGTAAACGGAATGCTTCTTTCTTCTGTGTTTCCAAAGTATGGCTGCCATACTGCTTTTTGTATCTACTATCAACCCATGTGATCTGTCACTCAAACCTGTCCTTATCAACTGCTAATCCCCACCTTAGCATAGAAGACAGTGTCAATGATTATCCGTTGATATTGTACACTGACATCCGTTGATGATGTATTGAGCTGTATCCGTTGATATTGAGACTTGAGCTGTATCCGTTGATAGAGTGGATTTGAGTTGTATCCGTTGATAGAGTTTTGTCTTCATCTGTTGATACACTTTCACTTAGACAGAATTACATAGCATAGCTTATTTACAATTGGCTACCCTATTTTGCCTATCCGTTGATGGTCAACATGACTGTGGATAAAAACACTATCAACTGATAACATAGAGATACTGCAGTATGCTACAAAACCTCATCCGTTGATGAGCTACCTGTCAACGGATAGAGTTATAAATCCTCATCCGTTGACAGCTACAAAACCTTATACAATTTGATTGATTGTGAAGTTATCATCAAGTACAACATATTACTAACAATCTCCCCCAATTTATACTTGATGGCAATAAAGCATAAATTCAGGACCTTGATGATAACAAAACATTCCTAAAGATATATATATAGAACAATGCAAAAATTGTATTAAGCTACAAAAATTAAAAACTGAAAGTTTGAGAAATTTACAGAGAAGTGCTCCTCTAGACTGAGCAGATTAAGACTATTTCTTTTCTCTTATTGGCATCACCCTTGATTTTCCTTCTTTGGCAGAGTTGGACTCAATCTGCATTTGGAGTTGCCTATAGAAGGCATCTTCTTCATCAACCTTTGGATTTAGCTTTTGTTGTAACCATCTCAGGTATTGAGAACTAGCCTTTGATAGTTGGTCTTCTAACCTGAAGAATCTCCTGTTACCATCTTCATCCCTGAACTCCATCATCCAGAAGGGTTGAAGGTGGATTTTCTGTCCATTGTATGGGATCTTCATCTTCCTTGGTAGACTTGATGGTGAGTTCCATTCCCTCCTTATCTGTTCTATTCTGTCCAGTATCTCCCCTTTTGCTATCTTGGAGAACCCTGTGTATCTCTTGATTTCAGAGAACACTTTGGTTAAGGTCAGATAATTTTCTCCAAGAACCCTCTGTAGTGGCCATGTTCTTTCCTTTCCTCCCTTGTATACAAAGACCAATCTCTCAGGCAAATGTTTATATTTGTCAATTCCTCTTACTTCTGACAATTCATCCAGATACAGATTCATGCCAGAGTATTCTTCAATATCTGCCTGATAGATAAAATCATCCTTGTTTTCCAAGATTGGCTGCTTGACAATAGCAGGTACCCTAGCAACTTGAATTGGTTCCTTTGAAGGTTGCGTCCTTGGTATCCTTTTCTTCTGTATAGGCTTCTGTTGAGGCTTCAGCAAGAATGAAGGAACCTCAATGGAGTCAAGATTCATTGGTTCCTCTTTAGGTACTATAGGATCACCATGGAAATTCACAGCTGGGTTGAATACTTTTACAGATACAGGTTGTGATGAGCCAACTGTCTCCTTTCTTTCAATTTCTGGAGAGACAGGCCTCCTTGCCTTTGATTTCACTCTCTTAGATTTGGATTTGGGGACTGATTTCACTTTCCTTTTGGATTTGGGGACTTCCTCAGGTTCCCTCATTTCATCCTCTACCTCATCAATTAACTCCTGAGCTAGCCTGGCTTGCTTCTCATCTGAGTTTTCATATTGATTTTCTTCCCTTGGATGAGCTTCCCTGAGAAGTCTGGAGGTCTCCTCTCTTTTTGCTTCAACAAATCTAGGATGGCTATTGGATATATTTAAGACTTTTCCATTCTTTATAATTACAGCCATCCATTCTCTTACACTCTTATTGGCATTTTCCTTGAACTCCTTAATTTGCTTTCCCATTAGCTTCCCTTCATCATCCTTGGGAAATGGAAAGTCCAATTGTAACTTGTTCTTCCCATTTGCCTTTGGTGGAGAGTAGGCTCTGGTTTTTATGTATGGTTCAAATTCTTTGACATAAGATGGTTCAGCATCATAGAATGTAGGAGCTACAATCTCTGGAGTGAGCACCTTCAGAATTGTAGTTGATATTGTTGAAGCTGAGGACTGAGTAGAGAACAGATTTGATACAATTGATTCATTGATCATCCTTTCTGTTCTCATCATTCTTTCATTTGCCTCCTTGTTGATCTTTTCTAAGGCCTCTATTCTGGCTTGCCTTTCACCATCTGAGATTTCTGATAGGTCAGGAATCACAGGCAAAGCTTTTTGTTTCTTCACAGGGGAAGCCTATACAGTAAACTCTTTTGGATTGACCACTATCATTGGCTGTTGCTCCCCCTCAATTTGTGCTATCTTGCTACTGGAAGCTGGAATATGACTAGAAGTAGCTGCAACCTCTTCTACCTTTTTCTCCCCCTTTTTGTTAGCATCAAGGGCTGGAGGTGAGGATGCAAGCAGCCTTTCCAGTAGCTCAGTCTGTTTGGCTTGATTGGCAATGAGTGTCTGCATTTGAGATTCCATACTATCCACTCTGGAGGAGAGATGCTGAACAGATTTGGCCAGGCTATCTTCCTTCAATAATTTGCTAGTCAGCACCTTCTGAGTGGTAGTAGGGGCTAGTGCCTCAATCCTGGCATCTAGTTGCACTTTCATTTCTCTAATTGCAGTTTGGACTTCCTCCTATTGTGTTCTTTGAATGACAATGTGCATTTTGTGAAGTTTCAGGGAGTCCATTAATTGCTGAAGGACAGCCTTTCTCTATGGATCTGCATTTTGGTGCTCAACCCTAGCAGATTGATATTGCTTCACAATCTCCACATTGAAGTCACCAGCCACAGTGGCAGTAGAAAATAGCCAGTCTGGAGTATCTGCCACATGGACTTCTTCATCATTTGCTGTGCTGTCACTGTCATCACTGCCAAACTCTTCACTGTCAGCATTTGAAGGCAGAGTTGTCAAAGCTTTCTTTGCTCTTTGTAGAGATTGTGAGGTGTGTACTAGGTGCATTGCCTTCTCTGCCTCCACATTGCCCTGTTGTGCCATGACTTGATAGGCAGAAACAGGATGAGTAAAGGTTTCAGAATCCAAAGAGATGGAGTCAATGATTGATTGATATTCTTGTCGAAATTCCATCTCTTTAGAAGCTTCATTAACCTCCATTAACTCACTTGCAATGGCTGGATCTTCCTGCCTTATTTCTCCTGTAGTCCCTTCTCTCCACTCTTCTCTCTTTTCTTGCATCAAGGGCTCCCCCTGGCTCACACCTCTCACACCCTCACCTTCACCTACTAAGGTGGAACTCTCTTGCTCTCCTTTTGCCTGACCTGAAGAAATGGCCAGCCTCTCATTATTTGCCTCTCCTTTTGCCTGCTCACAAGGCAGCCTCTCACTCCCTTCCCTCAATCCTAAAAGTGTTTCAACTACTGAGAACTCCTCCACACTTGACATAGGAATGTCAGATATAGCAGTGGTAGAGTGAGTTATCAACGGATAAGGGATATCTGTTGATGGAGTAGTTATAGCTGTCAACGGATGGCTAGACATAGGCGCATCCGTTGATGGAGAAACACTTGTCAACGGATGAAGGATATCAGTTGATGAAGGAATGATAATATTCGTTGAAGTGAAAACTAACACTGAATCTGTGGAGATTGATTTTAAAGATGAGGCCACAGATGTTGTTGTGAATTCAGGAATGGAAGGTTGATGGCCCAAAAAATCATCTAAAAGATGATGACCACCAATTGCAGAGTGGGGCTTCTCCAAGAATCTTAAAGATGGAGAATCAGGAATTGATGTAGATATCATATCCACATCCAGAGATGGAGTTGGTGATGGTGGATTGTAATGTGTATTGATTTGAAGGTTAAGATCAAGGGGCTGTGACTCCACATTTATTGAAGTCACATCAAATTGGATTTGAGAAGGTACAGTTTGCTGTACTGTGTGTGCACCCTGTGCTTCCCCTATGGTTTTAGATTTTACTCTTCTTTCATAGGTTTTTGAGTGAGATCCAGTGTCCCTTACCCTTTTGTGCAGAGTTGCTGTAGAACTAGTAGTCACACCCTGTTGAGAGGATGTAACTTGGGCTTGGCTATTTGGTGCACTTTCCTCACCTACCTTATTCTTAGGGCTTGAACCCTGTCCCTCACCACTCACTACCTCCTTCACACTCCCCTCAAGAGCTGTGGTAGTTTTTGCAACAGATGCTTTTTGAGAAACACCTGAGGTTTGTCTATTAGATTTTGGTTTGGAAACTTTTGTTTTAGTCACTTGGGTAGTGTAACACCCCCAGATCCGGGGTCCGGGATCCGGTGGTTACGGTTTCCAATTCTGTCCACAATAATTGAACTTTCCTTAACATAAAATAAATTACGTCTCTATAACCCAACACAACAATATAAAACACACCCGTTATAGTCCCAGAGATGAAATCAGAGTAACAATCAAATTTTTATTAATCACATTATGAGTTCTTACAATCCAAAAGAATTTCAATATAAATACATACTCTTTGCCATCCATTTACATAAGTCATACTAGACCATATTATTGGTACTGAAAGAATAAATATACCCTACCAATAGCTTATTCTTCAGCTCTGGTAGTCTCATCGTCCTCGCCCGCGTCGAGTGCGCCTTGTGCGAGTCATCTGGTCTAACTGTTGTTGTGATATAATAATAAAGCAAGGGTGAGCAATAGCCCACCAACAATAATATATAACTGAACGATAATGTATAACAGTTCAAAAGTATCTTTCAAACCATATGCCATGCATTTACGGAAATGATGCCAGTATAATATGAACGATTAAGTTACAAGGTAACTTAAAGTATTTGTTTGTAGAAATATCTGCTACATCAAAGTAAGCGAGATATTTTTATTGTTATTAAGAAGAGGAACTTGCAAGAAAAGGTTGCAATTCCAGTTATGACCCTTTTCCAACTCTGCCAACAGTAATCATGTTGCAGGAAATAAATAAATTTGGATGATGAACCAATGATGGAGTATTCACCGCGCCCGCTGTTCCAATCTTGATGATCAGTCGAGATCGTACAGCTCAATTTAGATTTACTACCGGTAGAAGGAAGAACTGACGGCTTTACTTGTATACCGCCTTACTAGCTCTCCCCGGCCAACGGTTGGGCCAAAGGGGATGGACCGGCGCTACTCGGCCTCTTACATGACTCCTAGTTCAAATAGAATTCATGATTCTGAATGTAACGTTCGTCCCCCTTTCCCCAAGTATAATACTTGTTGATAAGACTCCACAAAGTAGTCGTATCTAGTTGGAAAGGAAAATTTACCAATAACTCCCAAGCTATTACTTGGTAACGGATATCAACTTGTTCCAGTAATCTTACCCCTCGAAAGATGAGAAGGTAAGCAACGACTTAATAAGTCAACAGCACCCGAGTTGCGGGTGAAGGGAATACTTTATGACCGGGAAGTCGACAAGATAAATAACATTTTCCAAGTAAGGTTCCCTTATTATTAAGGGGGTAGACTCAAAGAAAAATGATGTCTGAGAACCTTTCTTGATATAAGATTAATAATAATATGACTCCGAGATATTTTCTGTAATAATCGAAGAAGATAAACCTTATCGACGTTATTCTAAGTATGGAATAAATATCCAGAGAATATTTATTGAGTTAAAATATTTAAAGAATATTTGGGAATTTGAAAGAATATCTTTAATCAGAGTATTTCTCAAAATAATCCCTGAAAAATATCAGGAGGATATTTATTGAATAAATAAATATTTAAATGAATATTCAAAACAATATTCATTAATTAATAAGACCTGAAAAGAATATTTAAGGTAATATTCATAATTAATTAGGAATTTAAATGAATATTCAAAAGTAATATTCATTTAATGAATAATATCCTAAATGAATATCAAGTAATATTCATTTAGTAATCCAAGCCTTAAGGAATATTCGAGATAATATTCGGTAATTAAATCAAGCTTCAGATGAATATTAAAATAATATTCATCAAGTATTTAATATCTTAAATGAATATTCAAAAGTAATATTTATTTAATAAAATAATATTCTAAAAGAATATCCAAATAATATTCATTTAATAGTCTCATCTTTAGAAGAATATTCGAAATAATAGTTGATAATCAATTCGACTCTGAATGAATATTGAGAAATATTATTCGTTGAATAGTTACGTTCAAATAATTATTTGAAGCAAGGATCGATAAAATAATTAGTCTCGAACGAATATTCAAATAATATTTGTCGCCCAAATAATAGAAAATATTTACTTAAATATTTTCCTCCGAGGAAATCTCGATATATCAAGAAATATTGACTCCCGGTCTATATTCGATGAATAAGATATATGCGCCCTTCTCTGAGGGTCTTACAATAACCGGCTTATAACTGATGTATAACTATCTAGCTTATAAGCCAACAATAACATTCAGGGAACAAGTATATCAATTCAACTTGAAAGTAGGCATGCATGCAATGGCATATGTATATCAGCAATCATATATATATATTTATTCAATCACAACAACAGCCTAAAAGAAGGGAATTGAAACTTGCCTGGTAGTCGAGTACGGTAAGGGGTAGTGGTAGCGGGTCCCGGTTCAGCTTGGTGATCTATAAATAACCAAGGCATTCGGGATTAATCACTTAACATATTAAAAGTTAAGTTATACTTAACTCGAAACACGTTCTCGAGTTATCTCGTTATACCCCTTTTTGTGGATTACTTTTATCACTGATCCGACCCGACATTCGTTCGTTAATACGACATGTCATTGTACTTATACTTGGGACATACTTAAGTCATATGAGTTCTAAGGTCGATCGTTATGAACCAATACTATACTCCGAGTTTTATCGCCCGTTTTCTAAGTGTTTTACCGAAGTTATAAAAGAGTCGTCTTTTAGGGGTTCGTTCGCGTTTCACCTCGACTCGAACATTTTTAATAAATCGAAAAATGATCCTTTTGACATACGGTTTTCTTTCACACCTTCCTTTTTACCTCTAGTATTTATTTACCAAGATTTGCCATGACGTTACATAGTTTACGAGGGTTCAATTACAGTTACGAACTTTCGTTTACGGATTCGAACTACTTTTAGTAATTTGGTTGTAAATCCTAAACCGTAAGTCCGTTTCACGTGATCTTTATATCAAAACGAAGCTTAGAACATTACCTATCCTATCATGGCAGATTGCAAAGCTAGGCAGTGAGTTACATCTACTGTCCAAGTTGTTTTTCTTAAGGTTAACGAAATTTCGGCATTACGACGGCTATATATCGAACGTTCCAAAAATTATAACAATCCAACCAAGCCACACCGGGCATCCACACAACTTATCACATGATCATGAACATCATCAAGTCCAGATCATACCAGTTTACCACAATAATTAACATGCTTTCTTGCTCAACTAAATCACTTACTAATTATGCTTATAATCATGCTAACATCATAACCAAGCTTAGCTCATCAAAAACATCCATAAACTTAAAGTTGATCTAGGGTTTCAAGAGTGTTATACCTTCTTGAGAGTATGTACTAGCCTTACAAAGCTTGTTATAGTCCTTGGATAGCCTCAGGGTAGCTAAGATCAACCATGAAAACAAGAAAAATCAAAGATTAGTTCATGAAACACTATTCATCCTCCTCTTTCATGATTTTTTTGAAAATGGAAACAAAGGAGTTTGGACTTGAAATTTTTAGGAGATTGCTTTTATGAAATATAGGACTCACCATAAAAATTTGATGATCAAACAAGGAGTGGAAGCTTGGTTTGGAAATCTAAAAATTCCAAAAATTCGAAGTCTTGTTTCTTGAGGGGAAAAACAGGGTGATTTTCTTGAATTTATTTACCTATCCAAACGATCTTCAAAAATTATGAAATTTTGAACGAATACTCTACATATATTGAGGAAGCTATGGTTAAAATTTGGTGATCTATGAATGGGTAGAAGTGGAGATATGAATTTTTCTTTGAGGAGTGTTCTTGCTTGGCAGTTTTGAAGAATGGAGAGAATGGAGTTGTTTTGCTTGGTTGAATTGCTTTTTGGTGTTTTAATCTCATCCACTCTCATCCACTAGCAACATAATATCTTGCAAAAGTCACTTTATCAAAGTGGTGAGGTGTTGGATGATGAAATGGCAAGACATGTGTTGGTTTTATGGTGGTTAGAGCTTAACTAGGTAGTTACTTGCTAAGTACTTGTTCAATCTCTAATTGTCTAGTTACTTAGCCCACTTGGTTGCTAGATATTTATCTAGTAGCTTGCACAAGACTCTTGCTTCCTCTGCTTGTTTCTGTGTCCGGTTATTACCCGTTTCGATTGATCGTTCGTGGGAATATTTCACGGATTTCTAATTAGGGTTTACCGGGAATCCTCTTTAATATTAATACTTTCATTCTCCATCTTTCATTCTAACTTTCCAATTTATATTCCTTAAATCCATTCGTTAAATACTTAAGGCTATCAGTGTCCAGGGAACTCTCGGAGAAAATAAAAGTGCGGTTTTTCAGAATCCGACAGCTTTTACATACACTTATTTTCCCCCTGGATCACTAATACGAACTCGGAAATCCGTTCCGAATACTTCTATATAGTGTCGTCTCATATTATTATATACTCCCACCACAACACTATTCATTCTGTATTCTTTACTTGTTCCCTTAGGGTTGTATAATTGTCCGTATTCTCTTTCGATCGTTCCTTAACCTTTTTACGGAACTACTGGATTAATCGTTACCGATCTGGATGACATGAGAATATTCTCCTGCTTGAGATTGCCATATCTTATTCCCTTAGAAGATAGATTATTCTTACCTATGTTGTTACCCTTTAGCATTCTTCAAGACATAGAAATAATAAAGTCGAATTCCATTCATTCTTTCCAAATATCAATTATTACATTGTAGCCATAACCACTCCTCAGTGGTTTCCTACCTTTATTCTTAAATCAAATATAATAACATCCCAAAATATCAAATCCTCAAAGTTAATATCTCAATTCTTGGATTATAATAATATTTAATCCACTGTCCGGTCAAATATTATACCAAAAAGAATTTGGAATTTCTGAATTCCGATCGTCTCTGCATTCACTTATTTACTCCGCGTATTACTAATATGACTTCGAAACATCCATATCACGTCCCGTACATAGGGTGGAGTGAAAAGTTTTCCAACTTACAAAATCAATATTCATCCACCAAATTACTATGCACGTACAGGAAACACTATGCACGTACGGGAAACACTATGCACGTACGGGAAATACTATGCACGTATGGGAAACACTATGCACGTACTCATTTCCCTTCAAGGATCCATTAGCTCCTTCCTGGATGGTAGATTATTCTTATCTAGGTCCTCAACCATCGAATTACTCTATTCTGACAATATACCAATGCATCAGGATCATTGTCCAGAGCAATATCCATTCATTACAACCATTGCTCTTTGAAACCACCATTCATTAGAGCTGGTGACCTTGTTGTCGGAATCATTGTTCCTCATTTTATCATTACTTAATAAAAAGTTTTAATTATATCCAAAATTTGGGGTTCTTACAGTCTCCCCTCCTTAAAAGGATTCCGTCCCGGAATCAGGTAGGAAACAAAGAGTCGTTTGCCTGTCGTTCACTCTTTAGCTTCCCGGTCAATTCTTAGTCGTTCTACCCTTCCTCAGCACATCTTGTAGTGCTACAATTCATACTGTATCCTTTTTCCATCAACGTTGCTACTTTTCGTACAACTCACTATCCGGGTTATACTCTTACTCAGTCTTATCCTTATTGATACCTGCAGTAACATTGGTATCACTATCACCCTACGAATTCGGAGGTAACCTCGCTCGTACTGTGCATTTCCTGATTGCTTTAATCTTCGCAATCTCGATCAATATAGAGAAGTGGAAAGATTGATTGAGAGATCACTATGATCAATTGAACATTTGTTATATTGCATAGTTAGTACAGAAGGGGGCCAGCCTTTAGTACTTGACAAGCAATTAAACAAGTTATGGTATTCCACTTAGACTTCTATCACATAGACAGATAGTCACGTAGCAGTACCTCCCCTCCTAAAAGGGTTGTTCTTCTCAATTCATAAAGAAGATGAATAAGAGAGAAGAAGAGAAAAGAGTTCTAATGGATTATAGAAAGCTTTCATGATTGTAGAATATCATACTCAGAATTTACCTCTGAACTATAGAGGTTTATCAAAGAAGAAATTAATCATAATTATATCCAATACTATTTGATCGCAATCTCACATGTCAACATATCTTGCTGCTTTGTACATTATTCTATGGACAAATACTCTTGTTCAATCTTAGCGATACTCACATTCGGGAAATCCTTCAACCTTTCAGGTTAAATCTTAGATTTCTCACTTGACATCATTATTACTGACATCCCATATCATGTTACTAGCTTTTTCATAACTATAATATTGACACTATCAGGTTGTCATCCTGAGAATTCATTAGAAAACCCATTCATAACATTCCTTGCTTCTCATTCCATAGTTGCTTCCCCAGCCTTTTCTTTATCAATCACATCCTTCTTATTAGCTGATTCATATAATCTACTTCTGCCAACCTTGTTTCTCATTACTTGTTCTTTTCTATCCGTGGTTTTCCACAGGTTGTCTTTCGTAAGTCAGACCAGGTCGCATATCTACATGCTCGTACTCCTATCATCTGTTGAACATCTGCATTTTACTGGCGTAGCCTGGCCACATGAAAACCCGTTATGACCATGCCATAATTTTGGGGGTAAGGCTGGCTCGAATACCGCCGTCCGAACACTTTAAACTCTCAAGTGGCCCAATAAGTCTTGGGCTCAACCGCCCTTCCCTCCAAGTCTCATTAATTCTTTCTACGGGAATACGTTTAGCATCACGAATTATCAACCTCATATTCTTTATCTTGTTTGTGCAGAAGTACACTAACACAAACTTGCTTGTCATTCATCAACATGCCATTTAGCTTATCAATAGCAGCACTTTCTTTATCTTTACGTTGTCATCTCCTTTCTTAGAAGAATCACCATCGCTTGTTGTTTACGTAGTGCGTTAATAGTTAACCCTACGGGTTTCAAATCCCTTAGGGAGACAAGGTAATCATTATTCCTTATCCATAAGGAACACTTCCTGAACTTGATGTAGATATAACGTGAAGCAGATAGAATTGCCGAAGAGTTTCAAGCATCGCAGTTAGGTCCGGTTGATGAAACTATCACTTATGCATCTTCCATAAAAGACTGGAAACTTAACGGTTTACTTCATCAATTTTGTACCATGGTCCTGGTTTGCCTCAAAACGGGACCTTCTAAGGTACGTAATATGCTTAAGACTCCATCAGGAATCGAATCTTTACTTAAACTACTATTACCGTCGATTCTTGCACAATCATCAGAAGGAATATAATTTCCTCCATTCCGATATGACCTTCAAGGTCCTTCCAAATATCATCCTGTTTCTTAGGTATGAACATTTGTAATTATTCCTTTATACTTAGATTGTCGGCCACCTCATTGGCCTTTCTTGATGATAATGTTTTCTTGTAACCCATGTTTTCTGGGTACATTCCAGCTCAAGTTTTTCTACCTCATTCCCATCACTGTTGGGTTAAAGCATTCTCCCTTAAGCTCTGCTGAAGGAGAAAATATAACTATCAGTCATTTCCATAAGTCATTGCTTCCACCTACCCGTGGGAACTTTATCACGTTTATTCCCAATCCTACTTAGGATACTTCTTTTCTTAGTTCTTTCTTTATCTTAGGATAATCTCAACCTTTATAGGTTCAACCCATACTTCCTCAGGGTTTCATACATGCCTCATCTGGCATTATTGTTACGATGTCATACATTCCTTACCAAACTTCCATTTTTGAAGTTCGGAATATTACCCTTTTTCCTTGTAAGGTTTCGTAGGCCATCCTTATCATTCCTACGGTATTTTCTGGGTACCGGGTATATCAAAATGTCATTGATCAATACTCTAATAATTCTATTTATGTTCTTTCCAGAACTCTTTTTAATAATCCTTACCGGTCATTGTTGCCTTAGCAAGTCCAGCTCATATCATCTGAAGTCATAATGTCGTTATTAGGGTTAATGCCACCCCTTGTGCATTCCCCAGGGTTTGTCTTAATTTATGGATATCCTATCCTTAATTCAACTGCCAAGGAATTCTTGCATCTTATAATTGGCAATCAGATCATGTATCCTTAATAAAGGTCTTTTTTTTTTTTTTCAATCATTCTCATTTGATAATCGATCGGTGGTTTAATGCCACCCTCTTCTTTCAGACAGTTGTCAGCCTATTTGGCCTTCCAAAAAGGCAACATATGCCAATCTCTTCTCTTACCGAACTTGTTAATGGTAGCAAGGATGTTCTGGAAGATATTGGTCGAGTTCAACGTGAATCTCTTAGTGCTTATCGTTCTTCGCAAAGGTACTTGCCTCAGACAAAATTCCTACAGCATAATGTTCAATTTCTGACCTTTTCTATACCCTCTTCATATACCTTCATTGTTTACTTTCCTCCGTCATAATATATTCATGGTATTCATGATACCCTAACATCATACATCTCAAGTCACTATACTTCCATTTTACTCGAAATCTTGGACAACCATATACACATGAGTCACTTTAGTACGGGTGACCCCATCCCAAAAAGGTCTAGTGAATTCCCAATCAAAACATGGGTTGTTCGGCAGAAGATTCACACGATCTCATTAATGTTTCCTTTATATCAGAAGCCCTTGCAGTCGGTGCTTTCTTAGAAGCAACCCTGCTTTGTCTTTTCATTGCTGGTCTAGTCACTTTATCGTCCATTGTGACTTGGCCTCAACTGGCCACACATAAAAATATATGATTTTAGGGGTTGGCTAATAGCATTACTTTTCTAGCAATTGCCGGCATAGTGCCTTCTTCTTTGATACCTTTCTACCTTTCCAAAACTTTACTCCATATAAGTCTTAATCGACTACTCGGCACCGTCTCCGGTCACCTTTCCTCCACTTTTATCTTTTCAACTATTCTTATCAATCCTGCGTGCCACACAAGCTTACCATTCCTCGCATAACAGCCTTTTCATTTAAGTCAATCATGGAATTTCTCAGTTCGGCTGGTTTCTTACTTACATTTCCTATTTTCGTCCAATCTCACTTCATCATTTTATCACTACCGTCGATTGTAATGCTCAGGGTCCGTTTACTAACCCATTTTACAGCATCCTTACCCAAATCACAGGGTTTGCTCCAATTTTACTCTCTTCCGTGACATTCTCTGATAATCAGAAAGACAAGGTTTGCCAAAATTCACCGAATTCCTTTCCAGACTTAGGGAAATTTTGATCAATCTACCCACCTACTGGTAACATTAAGGAGACCAGTTTCGAAACCTGAAGAATAGTTCTATGAACCTCCAAGCAGGTGGAATCATAAGCAGTCATAGTTAACGAAATAATCATCATCGGATTGGAAGTTTACCCACTGGAGAGGAATCAATTATATCCATCCCTTAGAAGGGAATCAATAGTTTCAAACTGAAACCTGTCACAACGTCCTGATATTCAATACTACCAAATGTCGGTCTACCTAACCCTTTATGCGAAGCGCCATTGGAAGCACAAAGTCTCCTTTTAGCTCCAGGAAGATTTTCTCACATTTTTCTCTTTAACTGCTGATCGTATTACTTGATCTATTATAATTCTGTGTCGGAGTAAACTTAAGGTAACTACTATAATCCATTCAAAGAGAAGAAGAAATTTAATATTCCTCTGAATCACATGCATCTAACGTTTCTGGTTCATCATTTAACTGAGTTGAATTAACTCTATACTCAGTCTCTGGCAGTAGTCTCATTACGAGTTCATCTTGACTCACTGGTCTTATCTTCCGATAGGTTCTGAGATCATTGTCTTGCTTACTACTTCCTTATATAACTTTACCCAACCATGCTATCACTTCCCAATGTCTTTACTTTCTAAATGATTCATTCATAAAATGAACATTTTCCTTAATAAAACCACCTTATTAACCTCAATTTGGTTCCATAATTTACAACCTACGACACCTGCCTTCTCATGGCGAATTATTACTGACCATATTCATACTAATTCATTTATCAAAGGATATGGCACTTACTGCCTCATTCTCAACTATTCCTAGGGACTATGCTCCTCGTCCTATATCGCGGTCTTTGATAATCATACATCCCTCTAGCTCTTTCTTTGTTAAGATTAAAATCTCTAAGGATTCTCATCTATTTCCGTATAAGATCTCAAGTAATTCTTCCAATCCTTCTTTCTTGCTGGTACTACATCTGGTAGTCCGGCTATGAATTCAACATGCATCTTCAGATCTCTTAATAATATCTCGGTTCTTTATACTCACTTTTCGGAGAACCATATCTTAATCATCACAGTCATTCTGGCTGCGACCCTCATTACCCATGGGTAAGCTCCTTATCCTAACAGGATTTTCCTTATCTGCTGGAACCTCTTCCGGGTCTCCAGTAGGGTACTCCATCGAATTACCCGCTGATCTTCAGCATATAAAGCATCATCGCGCTGTTGCTCGTATGCCTCAAGGTCAGTCGCCTTACTCGTCGATACGATATCGAGCTAAGTTACTATCATTATACTTACGAGTTCCCATAAGGGTTTTATATGTCATCACTACATTAAGTAGTCCGACTATGAACTTGGCAAGAGTTCTTATTATCTTATTGAATTTATTGTTTTAACGTCACCTCATCTCTGGGGTTTATAACGTACGCTCTGATACCACTTCTGTAACACCCCCAGATCCGGGGTCCGGGATCCGGTGGTTACGGTTTCCAATTCTGTCCACAATAATTGAACTTTCCTTAACATAAAATAAATTACGTCTCTATAACCCAACACAACAATATAAAACACACCCGTTATAGTCCCAGAGATGAAATCAGAGTAACAATCAAATTTTTATTAATCACATTATGAGTTCTTACAATCCAAAAGAATTTCAATATAAATACATACTCTTTGCCATCCATTTACATAAGTCATACTAGACCATATTATTGGTACTGAAAGAATAAATATACCCTACCAATAGCTTATTCTTCAGCTCTGGTAGTCTCATCGTCCTCGCCCGCGTCGAGTGCGCCTTGTGCGAGTCATCTGGTCTAACTGTTGTTGTGATATAATAATAAAGCAAGGGTGAGCAATAGCCCACCAACAATAATATATAACTGAACGATAATGTATAACAGTTCAAAAGTATCTTTCAAACCATATGCCATGCATTTACGGAAATGATGCCAGTATAATATGAACGATTAAGTTACAAGGTAACTTAAAGTATTTGTTTGTAGAAATATCTGCTACATCAAAGTAAGCGAGATATTTTTATTGTTATTAAGAAGAGGAACTTGCAAGAAAAGGTTGCAATTCCAGTTATGACCCTTTTCCAACTCTGCCAACAGTAATCATGTTGCAGGAAATAAATAAATTTGGATGATGAACCAATGATGGAGTATTCACCGCGCCCGCTGTTCCAATCTTGATGATCAGTCGAGATCGTACAGCTCAATTTAGATTTACTACCGGTAGAAGGAAGAACTGACGGCTTTACTTGTATACCGCCTTACTAGCTCTCCCCGGCCAACGGTTGGGCCAAAGGGGATGGACCGGCGCTACTCGGCCTCTTACACGACTCCTAGTTCAAATAGAATTCATGATTCTGAATGTAACGTTCGTCCCCCTTTCCCCAAGTATAATACTTGTTGATAAGACTCCACAAAGTAGTCGTATCTAGTTGGAAAGGAAAATTTACCAATAACTCCCAAGCTATTACTTGGTAACGGATATCAACTTGTTCCAGTAATCTTACCCCTCGAAAGATGAGAAGGTAAGCAACGACTTAATAAGTCAACAGCACCCGAGTTGCGGGTGAAGGGAATACTTTATGACCGGGAAGTCGACAAGATAAATAACATTTTCCAAGTAAGGTTCCCTTATTATTAAGGGGGTAGACTCAAAGAAAAATGATGTCTGAGAACCTTTCTTGATATAAGATTAATAATAATATGACTCCGAGATATTTTCTGTAATAATCGAAGAAGATAAACCTTATCGACGTTATTCTAAGTATGGAATAAATATCCAGAGAATATTTATTGAGTTAAAATATTTAAAGAATATTTGGGAATTTGAAAGAATATCTTTAATCAGAGTATTTCTCAAAATAATCCCTGAAAAATATCAGGAGGATATTTATTGAATAAATAAATATTTAAATGAATATTCAAAACAATATTCATTAATTAATAAGACCTGAAAAGAATATTTAAGGTAATATTCATAATTAATTAGGAATTTAAATGAATATTCAAAAGTAATATTCATTTAATGAATAATATCCTAAATGAATATCAAGTAATATTCATTTAGTAATCCAAGCCTTAAGGAATATTCGAGATAATATTCGGTAATTAAATCAAGCTTCAGATGAATATTAAAATAATATTCATCAAGTATTTAATATCTTAAATGAATATTCAAAAGTAATATTTATTTAATAAAATAATATTCTAAAAGAATATCCAAATAATATTCATTTAATAGTCTCATCTTTAGAAGAATATTCGAAATAATAGTCGATAATCAATTCGACTCTGAATGAATATTGAGAAATATTATTCGTTGAATAGTTACGTTCAAATAATTATTTGAAGCAAGGATCGATAAAATAATTAGTCTCGAACGAATATTCAAATAATATTTGTCGCCCAAATAATAGAAAATATTTACTTAAATATTTTCCTCCGAGGAAATCTCGATATATCAAGAAATATTGACTCCCGGTCTATATTCGATGAATAAGATATATGCGCCCTTCTCTGAGGGTCTTACAATAACCGGCTTATAACTGATGTATAACTATCTAGCTTATAAGCCAACAATAACATTCAGGGAACAAGTATATCAATTCAACTTGAAAGTAGGCATGCATGCAATGGCATATGTATATCAGCAATCATATATATATATTTATTCAATCACAACAACAGCCTAAAAGAAGGGAATTGAAACTTGCCTGGTAGTCGAGTACGGTAAGGGGTAGTGGTAGCGGGTCCCGGTTCAGCTTGGTGATCTATAAATAACCAAGGCATTCGGGATTAATCACTTAACATATTAAAAGTTAAGTTATACTTAACTCGAAACACGTTCTCGAGTTATCTCGTTATACCCCTTTTTGTGGATTACTTTTATCACTGATCCGACCCGACATTCGTTCGTTAATACGACATGTCATTGTACTTATACTTGGGACATACTTAAGTCATATGAGTTCTAAGGTCGATCGTTATGAACCAATACTATACTCCGAGTTTTATCGCCCGTTTTCTAAGTGTTTTACCGAAGTTATAAAAGAGTCGTCTTTTAGGGGTTCGTTCGCGTTTCACCTCGACTCGAACATTTTTAATAAATCGAAAAATGATCCTTTTGACATACGGTTTTCTTTCACACCTTCCTTTTTACCTCTAGTATTTATTTACCAAGATTTGCCATGACGTTACATAGTTTACGAGGGTTCAATTACAGTTACGAACTTTCGTTTACGGATTCGAACTACTTTTAGTAATTTGGTTGTAAATCCTAAACCGTAAGTCCGTTTCACGTGATCTTTATATCAAAACGAAGCTTAGAACATTACCTATCCTATCATGGCAGATTGCAAAGCTAGGCAGTGAGTTACATCTACTGTCCAAGTTGTTTTTCTTAAGGTTAACGAAATTTCGGCATTACGACGGCTATATATCGAACGTTCCAAAAATTATAACAATCCAACCAAGCCACACCGGGCATCCACACAACTTATCACATGATCATGAACATCATCAAGTCCAGATCATACCAGTTTACCACAATAATTAACATGCTTTCTTGCTCAACTAAATCACTTACTAATTATGCTTATAATCATGCTAACATCATAACCAAGCTTAGCTCATCAAAAACATCCATAAACTTAAAGTTGTTCTAGGGTTTCAAGAGTGTTATACCTTCTTGAGAGTATGTACTAGCCTTACAAAGCTTGTTATAGTCCTTGGATAGCCTCAGGGTAGCTAAGATCAACCATGAAAACAAGAAAAATCAAAGATTAGTTCATGAAACACTATTCATCCTCCTCTTTCATGATTTTTTTGAAAATGGAAACAAAGGAGTTTGGACTTGAAATTTTTAGGAGATTGTTTTTATGAAATATAGGACTCACCATAAAAATTTGATGATCAAACAAGGAGTGGAAGCTTGGTTTGGAAATCTAAAAATTCCAAAAATTCGAAGTCTTGTTTCTTGAGGGGAAAAACAGGGTGATTTTCTTGAATTTATTTACCTATCCAAACGATCTTCAAAAATTATGAAATTTTGAACGAATACTCTACATATATTGAGGAAGCTATGGTTAAAATTTGGTGATCTATGAATGGGTAGAAGTGGAGATATGAATTTTTCTTTGAGGAGTGTTCTTGCTTGGCAGTTTTGAAGAATGGAGAGAATGGAGTTGTTTTGCTTGGTTGAATTGCTTTTTGGTGTTTTAATCTCATCCACTCTCATCCACTAGCAACATAATATCTTGCAAAAGTCACTTTATCAAAGTGGTGAGGTGTTGGATGATGAAATGGCAAGACATGTGTTGGTTTTATGGTGGTTAGAGCTTAACTAGGTAGTTACTTGCTAAGTACTTGTTCAATCTCTAATTGTCTAGTTACTTAGCCCACTTGGTTGCTAGATATTTATCTAGTAGCTTGCACAAGACTCTTGCTTCCTCTGCTTGTTTCTGTGTCCGGTTATTACCCGTTTCGATTGATCGTTCGTGGGAATATTTCACGGATTTCTAATTAGGGTTTACCGGGAATCCTCTTTAATATTAATACTTTCATTCTCCATCTTTCATTCTAACTTTCCAATTTATATTCCTTAAATCCATTCGTTAAATACTTAAGGCTATCAGTGTCCAGGGAACTCTCGGAGAAAATAAAAGTGCGGTTTTTCAGAATCCGACAGCTTTTACATACACTTATTTTCCCCCTGGATCACTAATACGAACTCGGAAATCCGTTCCGAATACTTCTATATAGTGTCGTCTCATATTATTATATACTCCCACCACAACACTATTCATTCTGTATTCTTTACTTGTTCCCTTAGGGTTGTATAATTGTCCGTATTCTCTTTCGATCGTTCCTTAACCTTTTTACGGAACTACTGGATTAATCGTTACCGATCTGGATGACATGAGAATATTCTCCTGCTTGAGATTGCCATATCTTATTCCCTTAGAAGATAGATTATTCTTACCTATGTTGTTACCCTTTAGCATTCTTCAAGACATAGAAATAATAAAGTCGAATTCCATTCATTCTTTCCAAATATCAATTATTACATTGTAGCCATAACCACTCCTCAGTGGTTTCCTACCTTTATTCTTAAATCAAATATAATAACATCCCAAAATATCAAATCCTCAAAGTTAATATCTCAATTCTTGGATTATAATAATATTTAATCCACTGTCCGGTCAAATATTATACCAAAAAGAATTTGGAATTTCTGAATTCCGATCGTCTCTGCATTCACTTATTTACTCCGCGTATTACTAATATGACTTCGAAACATCCATATCACGTCCCGTACATAGGGTGGAGTGAAAAGTTTTCCAACTTACAAAATCAATATTCATCCACCAAATTACTATGCACGTACAGGAAACACTATGCACGTACGGGAAACACTATGCACGTACGGGAAATACTATGCACGTATGGGAAACACTATGCACGTACTCATTTCCCTTCAAGGATCCATTAGCTCCTTCCTGGATGGTAGATTATTCTTATCTAGGTCCTCAACCATCGAATTACTCTATTCTGACAATATACCAATGCATCAGGATCATTGTCCAGAGCAATATCCATTCATTACAACCATTGCTCTTTGAAACCACCATTCATTAGAGCTGGTGACCTTGTTGTCGGAATCATTGTTCCTCATTTTATCATTACTTAATAAAAAGTTTTAATTATATCCAAAATTTGGGGTTCTTACAGGTAGGAGCCTGTTTGGTCACTACTACAGACTCCATTGTGACAGAGGAAGGCAAAGAAATTTGGGGGTTAGAGATAGGAGTTTCAAGGTTAGAAAGAGTTACCTGAACAATTGGTAGATATACCAATTGTACTTCTGCATTGGAGTTCATTCGAATTAAATCACTTAAGACTCTCTTCTCCTGAACAAAACATGTGAACTTGCTATCCGGGTTAGCAATGGAAAGCTTATTCTCAGATACATGCAGTGCTAAGAGCATCAAAAATCTAGCAAAATAGATATTCTTGCCCCTAGTTTCCTTTTTACCTAATTTTGCTGCTATCTCATACATGACTAGTGTGCCAAAGTTATAGAATTTATCAGTCAGAAGCATACATAGCATAACTAGCATGGAATGGGTAACAGCATCAAAGTTACTAATTTTGCCTGAAAAAGTTTTAATGAAGGCATCACAAAAATAACTCCATTTAACCATCCCTTTCCTAGCAATTTTTCCTAAATTATCAGTACTAAGGGCATAATTTATGGAATTAAGCATGACAACTATTTCAGCATCACTGGGTACTTTCAGACAGTTATTCTCAGGCAATTTTAAACAAGCAGTTATCACATCAGAGTTAACTACATAGTTTTTACCCTTTAGAGAAAAAGCAGTTGTACCGTCTGTGCCATTGTACTCAGCAGATGCCCACACGTCTTCGATTACCTCATGGATTAGAGGAGTGGTGGCAGTCATCGCATACGAAAGTTTACAGTTCTTCACAAAATTCATCATGGTGTGATAAGCTTCTGGGGCATTCACTGTATCGACATAGGCCGCGAAATTGTTCTTCTCATAGGTGAACCCAGTGGAAGACATCATCTTAACAATAGGCGCCATTGAAGAGTTTGAACTTTTGTTGCAGAGAATTTTTGTGAAGAAGATGCAGTTTACTTAAGAGAATCTTGAAAGTCGATAAAAGTGAGATGTGAGAGCACAAGACAGCCTTTTATACTTTTCAAGAATTGAAAATGAAATAATTAAAAGTAATTACCCATTGGTCAAAAGTAACTGTCAAATAATAAAAGAAAATAAATATAACCAGTCCTATATAGATACACGTTTACCAACGGTTATATTTAAAATAAAATATGTATATCAATGGATATGGAATGAACGGTTGAGAAACAGTTTATCCGTTGATGACGTGGATAAGCTGTTATCCGTTGATATACAAAAATCTAGGAATGTGTTTATGCTATCAACGGGTAAAAGGATATCCGTTGATAAGATAATTTTGCCTTGGACAAAATTTCTAAAGAAAATTTTTTCTGAGAGTTTTTAATTCTCAAGTAAATCAAAACACATTCCTAGCTGCAAAGCAGTGAAATCAAATATCACTAGGAATTATGACAAGTTAAGCATACCTATCTCACCTACCAATCTTGTGAATGTGGATTCATCAAGAGGCTTGGTGAAGATATCTGCAAGCTGCATTTCACTTGGCACAAAGTGCATTTCTACAGTACCATTCATCACATGTTCTCTAATGAAGTGGTATTTGATGTCAATGTGCTTGGTTCTTGAATGTTGCACTGGATTCCCTGTGATGGCAATAGCACTTGTGTTGTCACAGAAAATTGAAATCTTCTCAACTTTTAGACCATAGTCAATGAGTTGATTTCTCATCCATAGAATCTGTGCACAACAGCTTCCAGCAGCAATGTACTCAGCTTCAGCTGTAGAAGTGGAGACTGAGTTCTGTTTCTTACTGAACCATGAAACAAGCCTATTTCCTAGAAATTGACAGGAACCTGTAGTACTTTTCCTATCAACTCTGCAACCTGCATAATCTGCATCTGAATAGCCAGTTAGATCAAAACCAGATTCTCTTGGGTACCAAATGCCAAGGTTGGTGTTCCCTTGAGATACCTGAAAATTCTTTTAATAGCTATTAAGTGAGACTCTCTAGGGGCAGCTTGAAATCTATCACAAAGACAAGTAGAAAACATTATATCAGGTCTACTAGCTCTTAGGTATAGAAGTGAACCTACCATGCCTCTATAGCTTGAGATGTCCACAGACTTTTCCTTAATATTCAACTCAAGCTTAGTTGCAGTGGCCATAGGTGTTTTTGCAGAGGTACAATCCATTAAGTCAAATTTAATTAAGGGATCATAAATATATTTTGTTTGACTTATGAAAATGCCCTCATTAACTTGCTTTACTTGTAGGCCAAGAAAGTAAGTTAATTTACCCATCATGCTCATTTCATACCTACTTTGCATAAGTTTGGCAAACCTTTTGCAAAGCTTCTCATCTGTAGACCCAAAAATAATATCATCTACATAGATTTGAACAAGTATTGAAGAGCCATTGATATTCCTATGAAATAAGGTTTTATCTACTGTACCTCTAGTGAAGTGGTTTTCCAAAAGAAATTGAGATAAAGTGTCATACCAGGCTCTTGGTGCTTGCTTCAAACCATAAAGTGCTTTCATGAGAAGATATACATATTCTGGAAATTCTGGATCCTCAAAGCCAGGAGGTTGATGGACATAGACCTCTTCTTCCAGTTCCCCATTTAGAAAGGCACTTTTGACATCCATCTGATAGACTTTGAAATTGGCATGTGTTGCATAGGCTAGAAAGATTCTTATTGCCTCAAGTCTTGCCACTGGACCAAAAGTTTCATCAAAATCTATTCCTTCTTCTTGAGAGTAGCCTTTTGCCACTAATCTAGCTTTATTCCTCAAAATTATGCCATTTTCATCTGTCTTATTCTTGAGAACCCATTTAGTACCTATGACACTTCTATCATCAGGTTTTGGCACAAGTTTCCATACTTTATTTCTTTCAAATTGGTTTAGCTCTTCTTGCATTGCTAAGACCCAATCTGGATCTAGAAGGGCATCTTCCACTCTCTTAGGTTCCTCTTGAGACAGGAAGCTACTGTATAGACATTCTTCTTGAGTGGACCTTCTAGTTTGGACTCTTGAATTTGATTCACCAATGATTAACTCAAATGGATGATCTCTAGTCCATTTTCTTGCAGGTGGAAGGTTTGATCTTGATGAGGTTGCTTCATTTCCATGAGCATGATCATGTTGATTTAGCATTGAATTTTGACCTTGAGAAACTCCCCCTGAGTTTGTTGTCCTTGCTGAATTATGAAGTTGACTGTCAATGGATGCATCATTTTGCCTGTCGACGGATGCTTGAGAATCTCTGTCAACGGACGCATCTCTAATAATGTCAACGGATGCTCTAGAATGACTGTCAACGGATGCTTCATTTCCAGTGTAAGCATCACTTCTAGTTGGTACAACAACTCTTGGTGGATCTCTGTGGTCATGATCTTCATCTTCCTCATCATCATCATAGTACATTCTTCCTTCACCTTCATTCTCAAATTCCAACTTTTCATGGGAGCCTTCATCATTTAGGCCTAGAATCTTTTGATCATCAAACACAACATGTACAGATTCCATTACAATGCTGGTTCTTAGATTGTAGACTTTGTAGGCTTTCCCTGCTGCATATCCAACGAAAATAGCTTCATCTGCCTTTGCTTCAAATTTGCCCAAGTTATCTCCATGATTCTTTAGCACAAAACACTTACATCCAAAGACATGAAGGAAAGCTAAAGTTGGTTTCTTGTTGGTTAACAACTGATAAGGAGTCATTCCTCTAGCTTGATTGACCAAGGAAATATTCTGAGTAAAGCATGCAGTGTTGACAGCTTCAGCCCAGAAATATGTTGGTAACCTTGATTCACTTAACATTGTCCTAGCTGCTTCAATGAGAGTTCTGTTTTTCCTTTCAACAACCCCATTTTGTTGAGGTGTTCTGGCAGCAGAAAACTCATGGACAATTCCATTCTCTTCACAGAAAATCTTCATTGTGGAATTCTTGAATTCAATACCATTGTCTCTCCTGATTCTTTGTACTCTGTCTTCAGAACCATTGTTTAGTATTCTGAGGTGATTGATGATGATTTCACTTGCACAATCCTCGGAGTGCAGGAAGAAGGTCCATGTGAACTTAGAAAAATCATCTACAATCACCAGACAGTATTTCTTCTTTGAAATAGACATGACATTTACTGGACCAAATAAGTCCATATGCAGCAATTGAAGAGGCTTAACAATGGATGACTCTGTCTTGCTTTTCAAGGATGATTTCTTTTGTTTCCCTAATTGGTAGGCATCACACAGTCCATCTATGACAAATTCCAATTGAGGGATTCCTCTAGCAAGATCCTTTCTTACCAAATCATTCATAACTTTAAAATTCAAATGTGACAGCTTCTTATGCCATAGCCAACTCTCATCCTTACTTGCTTTGCTGAAGAGACAAGTAATGGATTCTGAGCATGCTGAATTGAAGTCAGCTATGTAAACATTTCCTTTTCTAAAGCCTGTCAATACCACATTGTTGTCTTCCTTGGCAGAAATAACACAGGCTTCTTTTGTGAACTTTACTTCATAGTCTTTGTCACAAATCTGACTGACACTCAGCAAATTGTGCTTCAAACCTTCAACTAAAGCCACTTCTTCAATGATGACATTGTCTTTTGAAATCAGGCCATATCCCTTAGTATATCCTTTTCTGTCATCTCCAAAGGTAATTCTAGGGCCAGCTCCTTCCTTGAACTCTGTGAGCAGGGTTGAATCTCCTATCATGTGCCTAGAGCATCCACTGTCTAGGTAGCATAGATTCCTTCTGTTTCCCTGCACACATTTCAAAAACAAATCAAGTTGATTTTGGTACCCAAGCTTCCTTGGGTCCTTTCATGTTAGCCTTTGACTTTGCACTCTTAGCATTCTTCAACTTAGGTGTAGATGCTTGAGTGATGGGGTTTGACAAATGCTCATTTGCATGAATATTTGGTGCATGCATTTGTGGAAAATTGGCATACATATTATTCATGCTAGGAATGCTCCATGACATTTGTGGCACATTCACAGATTGAAAATAAGGATTAGACACATATGGCATGTTCACATATGGATTTGAAAAACTAGCATTTTGATACAAACCAGGCATTGCAGGCATATATGGCATTGTTTGAGGTACATGAACAGGAGCCTTGTTGACAATCTTGCAATTAGAAGATAGGTGATTGACACTATTACAATTACTACAAGTTTTCCTAGGAGCAAACTTGTCAGGAGAATAATTGTTTTTCTTGTTGATGCCTATCTTACCATTTCTGTTTTTTTTTCTTTTTACCCTCAATTTCTACCTTTTCATTATCTGATTTACCAACAGCCTTTTTGTTATGTAACTCACCTGCCTTAGCCTTCCCATTAGATTTGGTTTTGCTACACTCACCACTAACAAAGTTCTTGTTGACTGGACCATACTTGATATCCAGTTTCCTGAGTTCCTTCTTACTAACAAACTTTTTGTTAGTCGACGGATACCTCTCATCCGTTGATGGTTCATCTGTCAATGGATGATCACTATCCGTTGATTCACAAATAGTCTCTAGATCCTCAAGGCCAGGTTCTAGCTCCTTTTTCTTTTGAGTCCAGGTATCCTTCACAAACGATTCTATTCCCTGGACTTCTATTATGTTTTGAGAAATATTCCTACAACTTTGAAATTTAGCAATTATCCCTTGTTCTTTTTCAAGCTGGTCTTTTAAAATCAGTTCTCTTTTTAACACAGCTTCAAGTTCACTTTTAGCATTATTGCAATCAACTCTCATTTTCTCAAATTCTAGAAATTGAGCTTCTAGAGCAGCATTTCTATCACTTAAAAACAGATTAGACTCTTTAATCCTATTGTTCTCTTTAGTAAGTGATTTAAGAGTAACACTTAAGTGATATAGTTCAGTAGACATTTCATCTATAACACTATTGCATTCCTCTTTGGTGAGCTCAGAGAGATTAGTAGAAAATACCTGATTGCTAGCTGAACTTGCTTCCTGCTCTCCAGAATCAGCCATCAATGCAAGGTTGACAAACTCAACATCATCATCAGAATGATTGTCATCAACAGCCCAGTCATACTCTTGGGTCAAGAATGCCTTTCCTTTCTGCCTGAGAAGATCAAAATATTTCTTCTTGTAGTCAACAGTCTCAGTTGACTTTCCCTTGTTCTCAGATCTAGGTTTCCTGCATTCACTTATCATGTGACCATCAATTCCACAATTGTAGCATTTAATTTTGGATTTATCCACATAGTTGCTTGTGGAAAAATCCTTGTTAAATGGCTTGGCCACCCCAGAGTTTCTCTTGAATTTCAGCTTAGAGAATCTCCTAGATAGAAAAGCTAAGTGCTCATTTATCTCATCCAATTCATCCTGCTGAAGGACATTCAATTCCTCAGACACCTTTTCCTTGCTCCTGCTTGATTCTGCTCTACCTTTACAAACCTCCCTGTTTGGTGTAGAACTAGCAGCTTCTGTCCTTTCCTCCTTTTGCTCCAAGTTGGCAACAAGTGCAACTGACCCACTTTTCTTTTGTGACTTCTCAATCTCTTCATCCTGCTCCATTTCCAGCTCATATGTCTTTAAAGTTCCATAGAGCCTTTCAAGAGTAAATGTCTTGTACTCTTTAGTGTTTCTTAGAGAAACAGTCATTGGCTTCCATTCCTTGGGCAGTGATCTCAGAAATTTGAGATTAGAATCTTTAACTTGATAGATTCTTCCATACAGTTTCAAACCATTTAGTAGCTTTTGAAATCTACTAAATGTATCATTCAATGTTTCTCCACTCTTAAAGTGGAAATGTTCATACTGTTGGATTAGTAGTTGCATCTTGTTTTCCCTCACCTGTTCTGTTCCTTCACAAAGGGTTTGAACAGTGTCCCATACTTCCTTGCAGGTAGTACAGTTAATAACATTTTCAACCATGTCTGTTTCTAGACCATTGAACAGTATATTCATGGTCTTTTTGTCTTTGTGGACTTCTGCAATATCTTCAAGACTCCACTCAGAAACAGGTTTGGGAATGAGAGTGTCAGGCACACCTTTAGCCAGGCCAACTCTTGTTGCAGTCTTCATTGGAACGTGAGGACCCTTGTCAATACAATCCACAAAACCCTCATCAATAGACGAGAGATGTAGACGCATTTTTACTTTCCAGTGAAAGTAATTCTCTCTATCAAGAACTGGAATCTTTACTCCATAATCCTTCTTAGACATGTTGGAAGTGTGTTGATCTTTAAACTTCAAATATGTTAGAAGCTTACTCTGATATCAATTGTTATTCCCAGATTACACATTTGTATAATTGTAGAAGGGGGGTTGAATACAATTCTTGATATTTATAAATTTCTGATAAGAACTCCAGAAATCTATACTTAGATAATTGCTGTAGAAAGATTAATGCACAAACACATAAAAAATCAGGTGGTTAAATGCACCACCTGAAGCTTTTATTCGAAGAAAACTCTGTGATACAAAAGTACACAGATTCTGTTTTACAACTCTTTGCTTTCTAAGGATATTCAATAAAAACCCTAAGCAAAAGTATCTATTTTCTTAGCCTGCAAAGAGTTGCTACACTTGGTTATAAATCCCAAGTTTTACAAGTACTACTGGAATAAGATAATATTAATCTAATTCTAGTTGACTTGCTACTACACTCCAAATACACATGTAGCCGAAAGGTTGTCCTTGTGAACAGACATGTCTCCTGCACCTTTCTTGTATTCATAGTGTAAACGGAATGCTTCTTTCTTCTGTGTTTCCAAAGTATGGCTGCCATACTGCTTTTTGTATCTACTATCAACCCATGTGGTCTGTCACTCAAACCTGTCCTTATCAACTGCTAATCCCCAGCTTAGCATAAAAGACAGTGTCAATGATTATCCGTTTATATTGTACACTGACATCCGTTGATGATGTATTGAGCTGTATCCGTTGATATTGAGACTTGAGCTGTATCCGTTGATAGAGTAGATTTGAGTTGTATCCGTTGATAGAGTTTTGTCTTCATCTGTTGATGCACTTTCACTTCGACAGAATTACATAGCATAGCTTATTCACAATTGGCTACCCTATTTTGCCTATCCGTTGATGGTCAACATGACAGTGGATAAAAACACTATCAACTGATAACATAGAGATACTGCAGTATGCTACAAAACCTCATCCGTTGATGAGCTACCTGTCAACGGATAGAGTTATAAATCCTCATCCGTTGACAGCTACAAAACCTTATACAATTTGATTGATTGTGAAGTTATTATCAAGTACAACATATTCCTAACAGTACCTATGCAACAATGTATGGTTTTTACTTACTGCTATGACAATTAACAAATTGGGATTTTGATTATCTAAATTAACTAAGATGTAATTTAACAAGAATTAGATCTATTTAACTAATGAGATTTTAAACTGATTTACTTATGAGAATAAAAACATGGGATCCTAACTTCATTAAATACTTCGCTTAGATCTGACGCCTTTAATCACTATATGCAATTGTTATGATATTTGATCGGATAACACGAAACAAGTACACGCTACCTGTCAGCATACGTATACCAAACTATCCATACATCCACAAAAGAGATAGAAGATGAATAGACACCAATTATGCTTAGATCCTATATTTCTATAGAATTTGAAAACATAACGGTTGAGGAACAAGTTATCCATAATGATCACATAAGGCAACATAATATATTTCTATTTATGCTACAAATCATGTTGATAAACAATCATGAACCTATGCTAGCATGACAAGTTCTAAATCTCAAGATCCACTTTCACTTCACAAGAGATTAACAGATTAGATGTTAGCTACGCATCTATCACTTAAGCATAACCATACGAGGATATCAGATATACATCACACACAGATCTTTAAAGCATCAAGATACTAAACTACATAGATAAATCCGTTAGAATCCCATGACAACGATTAGTTCATAATCGAACCGCTCATCATCATGGGATCTGATGAAACCATGATAAAAACAAAGTATGAATAATAATTATGCTAGAGTAATAGAGTTAAGAAAACAAATCCCAAAACATCCAAGAGTATCGCCTAATTAGAAGAAAACAAAAGTAGATCTAGATCTTCGAATGTTGTCACGATCTTCAGAATCCTTCTTCAAGTCTGAATCTCTATCTCTGGCTCTCTCTCTGTGTTATGTGAAGTGTTCCCCCGTTCAAGGATTCTTGCGCAGTCTGCGCATTTTCTGTGCACCCTGCACGGTTTCTGTGGTGATTCTGGCACACCCTGAGCGTTTAGTGCGTATTCTGCGCGGCAAGTTTGCATCCAGATTTTTATTTTACTTTATTCTTCAAGGAAATTTCCAAAGCTTCACGTGGACTGCTTACGGGCCTCAAACGGACTTGTAGAACTCCAGATATGGCCAAAACAGTGAAGACTGCGCAACCTACCCGGGAAATCCGAATTTTTGCTATTTTCTTCGTTTTAAGTCCGTTTTCTCCCGTTCCTTTTGCATGCGATGTCTTCCTTCAATTGCTTAACTCTAAAGCCTTCATAGAATCATATGAGAGACTCCATTCTTCATTCCAATGCTCACTTTCAACTCCAAAATCGACGGAAAACGCCAATCCTAGCCAATAATCGCAATCCTGCACAACTACACAAAACACATAAAAAATACAACAAACTTGAGGCCAAGTGATTCAATTTAAGCCGAAATGAAGCGATCCATGTGGATATAAATCCACTTATCACACCCCCAAACTTAAACCGATGCTTGTCCTCAAGCATAAACAAATATAACTATATACAACTAACAAGTACCACTTCCGTAGGTGATCACGGTTGCATATGGCATATGCAACAAGCCCTTTAAACCCCTAGGCAGCCCTAGTGGACGAGTAAGGTCTCTTTAGAGCCTATAGCGAATGTACCCATAAAATCCAATGCAATGCAATGCATGAATGCAACTAATATGAAAATGCAACGATCCCCTCGAACTAACCAAAACCAACTAGCAAGCAAATATCTCAAAGAATGCAACTAAATCCAAATAAAGCTCGACTAAGTCCCCGTATACTAACAATACATGAACAGAAACGTGCATGTGTGCGATGCTCATCAGATATACTCCTAAGACTAGATCGAAATCATACCCATTTTTTGCCAAGACAATCACAGGTTTATAAACAGAATAGACAGTAAACACTTCATAACCTAGGAACAGCTCCATCATCATCCGAGTTAGACAGGAATTCATGCTTTATTACTAACAACTACGATACATAATAATATACACAACAACGCATGCTTATTTAACCGTGCAATGGATGAGACCCCAAAAGGCTTATACAATAATACCCATATAGCGAGCGTTGGGTTAGTGGATCCCAGACTATAAAAGCCTTAGGTCACTAGGCACAAAGTCCCCTAGAACTTAATTGCTCGAGTATTAAAGAGCTCACCCTGGTTAATTTTTCATGTAAATATCCACATAACTTTTTTCCTTTTTTTTCTTTTTCTGCTTTTTTTTCATATCTGCAATCTGGAATGAGAATTCTCAATTCCAACCCTAGACTACTCATATAAATATGAGCCGACTACTAGCCATTTGACAAATAAAAATTAGCATAAAATCCCTGGTTTCCCCCAAACTTAGACTTTAGTGCTCCTACGCCATCAAGGGAATAATGAACATTCTAAATATAATCAAGTGATTAAATCTAAAACAACCAAACAAGCATAATGTCAACCTATCCCAAAAGCAAACGATGAAACTGTGTAAAGATTTTGTTTCTGAAGCACGCAAGTCAATTTCATAAGAACTATAAATCAACCCTCTATTCATCATTACCACACTCAAATAGACATCTACCTACCAATCAGAATTAGCCCATCCTAAGGGATCATGAAATATGCTATGAAAATGCAACTAAATGGACTCACATGGTATACAAAAACAAAAATAACAAAATGTCCTACATAAAACAAACATGCAATAATACGAATGAATATGAATGAATTACACTACTAATATGCAAAATATGATATCTATATGAACACAATCACACACTAACACCACTAATCCCAAAAATCACCCCCAAACTTAAAATATTCAATGTCCCCATTGAAGGCAATAAAAGGGATAGTAGACATACGTACCTAATCATCGGCAGGGCCACCCTCCTCAGGTGGTGAATCTGGTGATGGAGAAGTGGCGTGAGTTCCAAAAACAGGCCAAGTGACCTCTACACCCTCCGCACAAAAATAGTAATCCAGAATTATGAAGAATTGGGGAAAAATGCTCTTTTATTGAAAGCAGGAAATCCATGGGTTGCCTCCCAGGAAGCGCCTTTGTTTAAAGTCTTTAGCTAGACATGGCAATGACTTTTTGTCTTGAAAATTTCTACACTGTATCTCTATATGGCCATTTAATTATCTTTTCCGGGGCTACATCCTTGATGACAAGTTTTAGCTATCTTTGGTCCTCAAAAATGTCAGTAACATTGTTCTCTTCACTACCTGACAAGTTAGCAACAATAATCATAGGCAAAGTAGATGATTGACCCAAATATGCATACCTCAGGTGATCTGGTAGTTTAAACTCGAGTTTGGAAGCCTCTTCAACATGATGATTTTCATTATTAACTACCAAAGACTGATCAAGAGTGGTAATAAACGGATTAGGAACGGAAGTGGGTGGTTCACCAACAGAAGTCTTAACAACAGACTTAGGATCAAAAGAACTATCCTCAAGTTGGATTTCATGCTTAGAACAAATGACCTTCAATTCTTCTAACATCTCATCAGAAGTAAAATTCTTGTATAACTCATGAAGATCTTTATTACCCTTATACTCGAACAAAACATCTTTCTCAAGAAAAGACTCAATTGCACTATCCTCAAGATTCGACCATGGAACAACCACATCAATCAGCACCTTAGAATCCCAGAGATCAGCCAAGCCTAGTGACTCACACTCTTCCTCCTCATCACTATCCACCACAGGTTCTAACAAAACAGAATGTTCTTCTTTTTCTGCAGGGTCCTGATCATGAATTTCTTCTTCATCCTCAATTGCTGAATTCTGATCGTTCGTCACTTTTCCAGATCTGAGTGTTATGGCATTAACCTGCTCCATGCCATCTTGTTTTCCTGGATTTACCTTTGTGTCACTAGGAAGAACTCCCTGCGGCCTGTTGAGTAAGGCACTAGCAATCTGCCCTATCTGATTCTCCAACGTCTTGAGAGATGCTGCCTGACTTTTATACATCAATCTCAACTCTTCCAATTCAGATTTTTCCTCAGACGACTGACCAGCACTCCCATAAAACTGTTGATGGAATCCTGGTGACTGAAATTTTTGCCTTGGGGCATACTGCTAATGAAACTATTGCCCCTGCTGCTGCTGAAAACCTGAAGGATTGAACGGTTTAGCTCCAAATTGTTGCCCTTGAAATGGCTGATAAGGCTACTGTGGCTGTTGGAAACCACCTTGATTATTGCTCCAGCTGAAATTAGGATGATAGATGTTGGGATCTGGCTGCTGCGATCTCTGAAAATTGCTCACAAACTGCGCTGATTCAATAGATATGGCACATTGAGTCATCTCATGTGCGCTGTAACACCCCCAGATCCGGGGTCCGGTCGTTACGATCTCCATTTCTATCCACAATACTTGAACTTACTTCAACATAAAATAAATTACATCTTTATGACCCAACACAACATTATAAAGCACACCCGTTATAGTCCCAGAGGTGAAATCAGAGTAACAATCAAATTTTATTAATCACATTTTGAGTTATTACAACCCAAAAGAATTTACATAAGTCATACTAGCCCATATACTTGGTACTGAAAGAATGAATCTATCATACCAATAGCTTCCTCTTCAGCTCCGGTAGTCTCATCGTCCTCGTCAGCGTCGAGTGCGCCTTGTGCGAGTCATCTGGTCTAGCTGTTGTTGTGATATAATAATAAATCAAGGGTGAGCAATAGCCCACCAACAATAATGTATAACTGAACGATAATATATAAAAGTTCAAAAGTATCTTTCAAATCATATGACATGTATTTACGGAAATGATGCCAGTATAACACGAACGATGAAGTTACAAGGTAACTCAGCATGTATATATATAGGTGGAAATATCTGCTATGTCAAAGATAGCAAGATATTATCATTTATAATAAAAGATGAAATTGCAGGAAAATATTACAGTTCCAATTATGAATACTTTTCCAATACTGCCAACAATGATAATGTTGCAGAAAATAAATGAATTTGAATGATGAACTAATGCCGGAGTATTCACCACGCCCGCCGTTCCAATCCTACGATGATCAATCGCAGATTGTACAGCTCAATTCAGATTTACTACCGGTAGAAGGAAGAGCTGACAGATTTACTTGTCTACCGCCCTGTTAGATCTCCCCGGCCAATGGTTGGGCCAATGGGATGGACCAGCGCTACTCGGCCTCTTACACGACTCCAAGTTCGAAAAAAAGTTCATGACTCTGAAGGTAAAGTTCATCCCCCTTTCCCCAAGTATAATACTTGTTGATAAAACTCCACAAAGTAGTCGTATCTAGTTGGAAAGGAAAATTCAACATTATATCTCCCAAGCTGCTGCTTGTTAGAGGATACCATCTTGTTCCAATAATCTTACCCCTCGAATGATGAGAAGGTTACTCAAAGATTCAATTGATAAACAGCAACCAAGTTGCGAGTGAAAAGAATAGTTTTAAAAGATTTATGACTGGGAAGTGAACAAGATAAATAACATTGCTCAAGTAAGGTTTCTCTATAATATGGAAGTTTGAGTGAACATTTAAATCCTTTTAAGATAGATTTAAATGAAAAATAAAGAGTTGGGAACCTTTCCTTGATAAAATAGCCGTAAAAAGACTCCGAAATATTTTACATAATATCTGAAGGTGAAAGATAATCTTCGAATAATATAAATCATTTTAAAAAGAATTTAAAAGAAATAAATAAATATTCCAAGAATATTTATTAAATCAATAATAATTACGGAATATTATTAAATCATAATATTGCTCGTAAGTAACCCTCGAATGAATATATAGAATTATTTACTAAATAAATCTCTCCTTAAATGAATATTCAACATAATATTCATTAAATAATTAAACTCCAATAAATATTTAAAATAATATTCAATAAATAAGTCAAACCTTAAATGAATATTTGAAAATAATATTCATTTAGTAAATAATCTTCTAAATGAATATCCAAATAATATTCATTTAGTAATTAAAACTTTAAAGGAATATTCGAAATAATATTCCTTAAGTAAATAGAACTTCCAATGAATATTTTAAAATAATATTAATCAAGTACATAAAACCTTAAATGAATATTCGAAAGTAATATTCATTTAATAAATAAAATTCCAATGAATATCAAAGTAATTATTCATTAAATAATCAAACTCTAAGTGAATATTCAAAAATAATATTCACCTAATATTTCTCGACTGAGATAATACTCAAATAACATTTTTCGAAAGATTTCCAAGTAATTGATATTTTATGGAAATATAATTAAGGTTTAATAATAACATTCCTCAAAATAAATAATAATATGCCGTTGGAATCCCTCCGGGTTTCCGCGACTATCTATATATCTCAACATACTGACTCCCGGTCTATATTTAAGAATGAGTATCATATGCCCTTCGCTAAGGGTCTTACCAAAACAATCCGGCTTATAACTGATAATTCGTATCTAGTCTATAAGCCAATATCAATTCAGGGAACAAGTATCATAACATAATTTGATAATAGGCATGCATGCTATGGCATATGCATCAGAAACAACAGATATACATATTATCACAACAACAGTTCCAAGGTATTGGAAACTTGCCTGGTAATCGGGTGTGGGTAGAGATAGCTTGTCTTGGGTCTGCTCGATGATCTATAAACAATCAGAACATTCGAGATTAACCACTTAACACCTTTTAAAAGTATAAGTATAAACTTCACTTAAGTCGAAACATGTCTTTAAGTTATCTCGTTATGCACCCTTTTGTGTAACTCTTTTTGTCATCGATATGGTCCGACATTTGTTCGTTATTAAGACATGTCATCAAACTTACACTTGGTATATACTTAAATCGTATAAGTTCTAAGGTTGGTCGTTTACGAACCAAGATTATACCTCGAGTTTTATCGCCCGTTTTCTAAGTGTTTTACCAAAGTTATAACCAAGCGGGTTTTTAGGGGTTCGTTCGTGTTTAACTTTGATCAAAACATTTTTATAAAATTGAAAAACGATCCGTTTGACATGTGGTTTTCTCTCATACCTTCCTTATGACCTCTAGTATTTATTTACCAAGATTTTCCACTGAGTAACATGATTTACGATGGTTCAATTGAAGTTACGAACTTTTACTTACGGTTTCGAACCAATTTTAGTAATTTGACCATAACTCCTAAACCGTAAGTCGGAATGTTTCGATTCTCATGCCAAAACGATCTATGGCTCGAGATCTACAAGGACAAGTCATAACATTACCAAGGTCAGGAAATTATATTAACTGACATGCTTGGTTTCTAAGTGTGAACAAAAATTCGGCATTACGACGGCTATAAATCGGGCGTTCCACAAATCATAATCATCAAACCAAGCCACACCGAGAATCAATACAATTTGTAGACATGATTCTCATCTCAACAAGCCCTATGACCACTTATCTTAACCTCAAAATCATCATGCTTCTTAAATCACATAACTAACTACATAATCATGCTTATAATCACCACTATAATCATACAAAGCTAAACCCATCAAAAACATATATAAATCTCAAATCAAATGCTAGGGTTTCAAGAGGTCTACCTTCCTTGGAGTATGTTCTAGCCTCACTAAGCTTTGTATGATCCTTGAGTGGCCTTAAGCTAGCTAAATCAACCATAAGAATCAAAGAAAACAAGATTAGTTCTTGAAGAACACTATTCACCCTCCTCTTTCTTGATTTTTTTGAAAATGGAAACAAAAGAATTTGGACTTGAAATTTCTAGGAGATTAGTTTCTTGAAATATTGAACTCACCTTAAAAATTACAAGATCAAACAAGGAGCGGAAGGTGGATTTGTGTTCTTGAATTATGCTAAAAGCCGAATGGGAAAAGTCTCAATTTTACAGCATCCTCAGACACACCGTTGGTTCTGAAAGTATCACAGATCTCAATGAAATTCCAGATGTGCATGTTAGGATCTTCAGTCGGAGCACCCCCAAACTGAACTGAGTTCTGCACCATCTGAATTGTGCTAGGCTTGATCTCGAAATTGTTAGCTGCAATAGTTGGCTTGACAATGCTAGACTGAATATCATTGATTTTCGGCTGAGAATACTCCTTCAGAGCTCTTGTTGGATCTCCCATGTCTAAGGTTGTTCAAGTTCCTCAAGTACCTGAAACACACAGAACTAAACTAGATTAATGAGAAAAACAAATCCGAGTCAGTGAAATCTAACGACCAATGATGACAAGCACATAAACTAAAATTAAAACACCGATGGTCCCCGACAGCGGCGCCAAAAACTTGTTTGCACTAAATCACTCAAGCGTACGTGGTCACAAGTAATATAGAATAAAGTTGAGTTCGTTCCCACAGAGATCTGGTTTTGGTTTTAATTCAGTTAATGTACCTATGCAACAATGTATGGTTTTTACTCACTGCTAAGACAATTAACAAATTGGGATTTTGATTATCTAAATTAACTAAGATGTAATTTAACAAGAATTAAATCTATTTAACTAACGAGATTTTAAACTGATTTACTTATGAGAATAAAAACATGGGATCCTAACTTCATTAAATACTTCGCTTAGATCTGATGCCTTTAATCACTATATGCAATTGTTATGATATCTGATCGGATAACACGAAACAAGTACACGCTACCTGTCAGCATACGTATACCAAACTATCCATACATCCACAAAAGAGATAGAAGATGAATTGACACCAATTATACTTAGACCCTATATGTCTATAGAATTTGAAAACATAACGGTTGAGGAACAAGTTATCTATAATGATCACATAGGGCAACATAATATATTTTTATTTTTGCTACAAATCATGTTGATAAACAATCATGAACCTATGCTAGCATGGCAAGTTCTAAATCTCAAGATTCACTTTTACTTCACAAGAGATTAACATATTAGATGTTAGCTACGCATCTATCACTGAAGCATAACCATACGAGGATATCAGATATACATCACACACAGATCTTTAAAGCATCAAGATACTAAACTACATAGATAAATCCGTTAGAATCCCATGACAACGATTAGTTCATAATCGAACCGCTCGTCATCATGGGATCTGATGAAACCATGATAATAACAAAGTATGAATAATAATTATGCTAGAGTAATAGAGTTAAGAAAATAAATCCCAAAACATCCAAGAGTATCCCCCAATTAGAAGAAAACAAAAGTAGATCTAGATCTCCGAATGCTGTCACGATCATCGGAATCCTTCTCCAAGTCTGAATCTCTATCTCCGGCTCTCTCTCTGTGTTATGTGAAGTGTTCCCCCGTTCAAGGAGGATCAGACGTGTTTATATAGGTCCTAGAATACTTTTCCAGCAAGAAAAGTCATAAAACGACAATTTAATTTGAAACGGGAAAGAAAATCAGATTTTTCAGCATGTTCGCGCGCACCCTGCTCACTTTCTGCGCACTTGGCTACTGATTCTTGCGCAGTCTGCGCATTTTCTATTCACCCTGAACGGTTTCTGTGCTGATTCTGGCGTACCCTGCGCGTTTAGTGCGCAGTCTGCGTGGCAAGTTTCTGTCCAGATTTTTATTTTGCTTTATTCTTCAAGGAAATTCCCCAAGTTTCGCGTGGACTGCTTATGGGCCACAAACGGACTTGTAGAACTCCAGATATGGCCAAAACAGTGAAGATTGCGCAACCTACCCGGGAAATCCGAATTTTTGCTATTTTCTTCGTTTTAAGTCCGTTTTCTCCCGTTCCTTTTGCGTGCGATGTCTTCCTTCAATTGCTTAACTCTAAAACCTTCATAGAATCATACGAGAGACTCCATTCCTCATTCCAATGCTCACTTTCAACTCCAAAATAGATGGAAAACGTGAACCCTAGCCAATAATCGCAATCCTACACAACTACACAATACACATAAAAAATACAACAAACTTGAGGCCAAGTGAATCAATTTAATCCGAAATGAAGCGATCCAAGTGGATATAAATCCACTTATCATTAGACCTCTGTATATAACAACTTTTAGTATTATGGTATCTAACGGTTATGATTTATTTGAGTTGAAGATCTAACGATTGTGGATGATGGATAACCTAAAATAATGAGAGGATAACCAAAAATTAGGATTAACCAAATTACAAATTATGCCTCATTTTGCTTATTATAGTATAGTATAGATAGTATAGATATGGATAGTATAGATTTTATAAAAAAAATATATATGTAACTAATAATAAGTTGTTTTTTTACTATTTTGTTACATCTAATTATTACCTGATTTTTTTTCAATATTAACGTAAATTATATGCACATATGAAGTACAGAAGACAAACATGAATTTTTGGTTTGAACCGGAACTATTTAGTAGTTAAAGTCAGGTTTGATTTGTTCAGAAAACCAGAGCGTAGTAGTTTTCTATAGAAGAGATGAGGGCTGCTTCGTGCTTATGTACTCGCAATTTCTCAACTTGTAAATTAAATTTTAGCGTGTGGATAGTATAGGTTTTGTAAAAAAATTACGTATATAACTAATAATAAGTTGTTTTTTGACTTTTTTGTTACATCTTATTATTACTTAATTTTTTTATTTTAATATTAACTTAAATTATATGCACATATGAAGTACAAAGACAAACATGAATTTTTGTTTCGAACCAGAACTAGTTAGTAGTTAAAGTCATGATTGATTTGGATTGTTTCCCGAAAGCCAGGCCGTAGTAGTTTTCTATAGAAGAGATGTGAGCTATTTCGTACTTATGTACTCGCAATTTTTCAATGCTATCTTATAAATTAAATTTTGGGTGTGTGGATAGTATAGATTTTGTAAAAAAAATTACATATGTAATTAATAATAAGTTATTTTTTTGACTTTTTTGTTACATCTTATTATTACCTAATTTTTTTATTTCAATATTAACGTAAACTATATGAACATATGAAGTACAAAGACAAACATGAATTTTTGTTTCGAACCGGAACTATTTAGTAGCTAGTTAAAGTCAGGTTTGATTTGGATTGTTTCCCGAAAGCCAGGGCGTAGTAGTTTTCTGTAGAAGAGATATGGGCTGCTTCGTGCTTATGTACTCGCAATTTTTGAATGCTATCTTGTATATTAAATTTTTGGCGTGTACTAATATCAAAATTAATAGATGATTAATGATGTTCTAATATTAAATTTAATAGATGATTAATTAGTTTTAAAAAGTGAATTTTATCATATGTTTTATTTTGGATTGTTTCACGAAAACCAGGACGTAATAGTTTTCTATAGAAGAGATGAGGCTGCTTCGTGCTTATGTACTCGCAATGTTTCAATGCGATCTTGTAAACTAAATTTTGGGCGTGTATTAATATCAAATTTATTAGATGATTAATGAGTTTCTAATATTAAATTTAATAGATGATTAATGAGTTTTGAAAAGTGAATTTTATTATATGTTTTATTAGTATATTTAGAAATTCTATACTATTATATAATAAGCAAACATGGATATAATTTGGTTGTTTGGTTCAGCTTGGTTCAACCATCTAAAAGAATAGTGACCGTTAGATATTTAGTAAATTGATAATAGTCGTTAGATCTAATAATAAGGAATATTATATATTTAAATCCCTCTTCTAAAGATCCAAGGTTCGAATCCCGTCAACAACAAATTTACATTAAGATTTTACATTATTATTTATTAAATAACTATTATTATTACTAATAATTTTAATAATTAATTATAAAATTAAGATTTTATATTATTAGTTCTAATCAATACATATCATTTATTAAATAACTATTATTATTACTAATAATTTTATTAATTAATTACAAAGTTAAATTATATCCATAATATATTATTATACTCTATTTTATTTAATCATATAATTTTAAAAGTATTTAAAAGTAACCCGTGCTTTGCACGGGCTATAAGCTAAGAAATATTAAATTTAATTATGTTGTTAGTTAGAGTCGAACCTTTGACCTATGGTAGTCCTTATGATATATTATATCTAAGGAATAAATTACGTATGTCGGGCTGGCGTTGTACTCTTTATTTTAACTGTAAAAGTTTTACAGGATTGGATGCAATCAAATATAAAAATATCAATTAGCATATTAGAAGTAGAATAGGTGTTCGAATTTATAAAGGAGAAGAGTTAGAATTTATAGGAAAGACATATGATTAGAAGTTCTATTGGAAGTAATATCGTCTCAATCGATTTTTCTAATTTTCTAGAATTTTAAACACTAACAAATATAAAAATATCAATTAGCATATTAGAAGTAGAATAGGTGTTCGAATTTATAAAGGAGAAGTGTTAGAATTTATAGGAAAGACATATGATTAGAAGTTCTATTGGAAGTATAATAAGTATTTATAAGGCATACGATTAAAAGTTCTATTGGAATTAGAATAGGATTTCGAATTTATAGAGAATAAGAGTTTGATTTTATAGAAAAAATATATAAATAAAAGTTCTACAAAAAAATATATAAATAAAAGTTCTACTAGAACTAGAATAGGTGTTTGAATATATAAAACAGACATATAATTAAATATTTTATAGAAAGTACGATCTTCTTAAATTATATATTTTTTATATAAGATAATTATACTTATATTAGGAAAATTTATTCATAAATCCAATACTATTGTCATGAAAAAAGTCACCGTATTTAAAAAGAAAAGAATTGATGTGTTTAAGTAATAAAAGAACAATGAGTAAAAGAACAATCTTATGCAGAAATCCTAAATAAATACAAGAGTATCTATAATATAAAGAGAAAATAAGATGTGTTTTCATTTTCTAAAACTCCAAAATTTTAGAAAATCTAGAGAAAGTATAAATTGGAATTCACTCTATTTTTTAGGTTTTGATTTTAAGGAAAAAATTGTTGTGTAAGATAAGTATCATCAATAATATGTAATGAAGTTAGAATTTCGATCCCAAACGAGAGCGGCTCAAAACGTGTTTAACGGGAAGACGGCTCACTATAAAAGATCGTACTAGCTATTAAAATATCATATGATGTTATAAATTTTATTTTATTTTTAGGATTTGATTTTTATGGATAAACATTATCATACAAGTAATATATGTAAAACTTAGGTTTTTGGTCTTAACGAGAGAGCGAATCAATAGTAATAAATGTGTTTAACAAGAAAACGGTTCATTAGATAAGACCGTATAAAAGATGTTTAAATATATAATTAATACATAAAATAAAATGTTTTATTGGAAGTAGAATACGAGGACGGTGGAGACATCTTATACGGCTTTTTAAAACTATACATCTTTTTTCCTAGAAATCTTTTATTTTAACTTTTTTATACAAGTTAATTATACTTGCATTACAAAAATATATCCATAAATGTAATATTATTCCCGTAACGAAAAGTCTTCGTATTTTAATTTTTTTTGATATGTTAACATAACAGAAAGACATTCCCATGCAGAAACTGTAAATGAAATACAAAAATATCTATAATATACAGAAAATATAAGATGTGTTTTCATCTTTTAAAACTCCATAAATATTAGAAAGTTTAAGGAATATAAAAATTGGAACTTACTCTCTTTATATAATGAAGTTAGAATTTCGGTTTCAAATAAGAGCGGCTCGAAACGTATTTAACAGGAAGACGGCTCGATAGAAAAGATTGTATTAGCTATTAGAATTTGATACGGAAGTCATAAATTTTTTTTATTTTTACGGTTCGATTTTATAGATAAAAAATATTATATAAGCTGTTAAAAAGTTGGGATTTCGGTTTTAACAAGAGAGCGGCTCAATCGAAAGAATCGTATTTAACAAGAAATTAATTCATTAGAGAAGATTATTTAATTATTAAAATTTAATATTAATATTATAATATAACATAAATGTATTAAATTTTTTTAAAATATTGTAACGCCGCCACGAAGCGCTGCTTTATCAATTAGTTCTTTTAATAATTACTGAATAATAAGTACTGTAACACACAAATATTGTTAATTTAAGTACAATATTCAAATTAATAAATTATTATTTATTTTGTATAAATAGAAAGGAAAGCCAAGCACGCATAGATAGAAAGTTAAAAAAGAAAAAAGAAATATGTTTTAAAATTAGCTCTTAATAATTAATAATATTTAAAAAACTATTAATTATCTTTCTTTTCTTTTATTATCACAGCATCTCCGTGGCTTGGAAAAAGAAAGTACTCGTATACATCGATCCCAGGACGATTCATGAATCCACGTGATAAATTGCCACACTGGAATTACATATAAATACACAGCCCACAATCCCAATCATTGCTTTGCTTTGCTGCTCTATCAATTTCGTGTATACATATACATACGAAATTTACTCTACTTACAGATAAGTGAAGCTCAGCGATGGACATCGATCCGCGTCAATACGAAAACACTGTAAGTCATCGTATATCTTTGTATCTATAGATTGCTAATTGTGTTGATTCTTATCTTGTTTTGTAATTTAGGTCAACTGTGATTGATTAATAAGTTTCTGTTTAATTGATATGATTTATTTATTGTTTTTACTAATTTAGGATTTTTGTATGTGTTTGTGGACTTTATGTATGTTTTCAATTCTGGAAGAAGTAGGTTTGTTTCTCGAAAGTTTTCGAGATTTTGTGGTGATTAATTATGCTGATTTGCTGTTAAGATATGGCAGTTATTGATATGTGGCATTGAAGGATTTTAATTTAAGGCTGTTAGGAGATTCGATATATGTGCGTTGAAGGATTATATGTTTTTAATCACGATTCGTATCGTATCTTTCTTGTATCGTTGTTGTATTAAATGTCAATCTCGTTTTGGGTGAGGGATTTCATGTTGTACAAGAGCAGTGGAACCATACGAGTGTGTAGGAAAAAAATGTATTTTTTCCATCTCAAGCGGTTAATTGTATCTAAAGTTATTGAAATATACTTTCTTTAGAAGAACTCAATGAATGTAATGACAAACTAGAACAATATTTGTCCACAATTATGACTTCTCTATTTGTGACTTTTCCTTGTGCCGCCAAAACCTAGAAGTTTGTGTTCCACTTGTAATGGCATCTGCTGCCATGTCAACGGCACATTAGAGTTATATGACATGCCGATACACCAAGATCACTTTCCTTTATTTGTTCCAAAAGGTGTCATTGTGCCGAATATATATAAATGCAGGAAACATATATTTGGTGTCCATTCAATCCATGTCTTCTGGAGGGTCGATAGGCTTCAGTAGCTCTATTATGCCTTGACAAAAAAAGACCTACTAGTGGACTGCTATAAGATACCAAGATTTATATTTATAACTAGTAGACTTGGTTAATTACTCTATTATTTGTAACTCTGTTAATTCCTTTTGTAGGTCTATTCTTTGTAAACAACATAGGTAATATTGGGATAAGTTTGATTCTACCACTTTATGTTGTTTTCTGTGTAATGAAGTTCCCCTACAATTATTTTATCATTACTCCGGTTGAAATATCCCGTATCTGGAACTTATAGATTTATCACTGTTTTGTGTGTTTTTGACAGCCTATCAAGGATGATGACATCCACAGCATTGTTCTTTCATATCTTGTGCATAACTGCTATAAAGACACCGTAGAATCGTTTATTACTGCTACTGGAATGAAGAAGCCCACTGATCATATTGAGGATATGGATAAAAGGAAACGTAAGTCTTTTGATTATTATTCTGTTATTATGGTAGGGAGGTAATGACTACTTAATACAAGCTACTGAGAGTTTAACTGTTTCAAGCAATTTCATCTAGTTACTTGATGACAAGATCAGCAAGTTTAACTTGGTGATACAGTAAAACCTCTATAGATTAATGTCGTTGGGACCAGCAAATTTTATTAATTTATCAAGATTATTAATTAATCGAGGTAAAATTTATACTGTTGCTATTATGTTGGGATCAAAAATCTGCATTTAAAATATTAATTTATCATGGTATCGGGTATTAATTTAACGAGGTTTTCCTGTAGATGAATCCTGCCAAAATATAATAGTTACCTGCACGATGGCAACTTGATATATTTCTCGGACAGGGTGCATACTTATGCTTCACTCAACAAGTCTCATGTAATTTGACGAACAACTTTATATAGTATTTTATTATAACCTGACATTATGGCTATTAGTATTCATGTGGCTACAAGCAGTGGCCAAGATGGAATCATATATATGAATGATGATGCATAGTTACCAAAATATTAATATTGAAGCGTGCATACATCAGTGACCTGCTTTGTTCCTGAAACTTTTGTTGCTTCTAGTTGGTACATGTTGCTGACAATTGGACCTTAAAAAAATAAATCAAAGAGACTATTAGCCATATAAGCATAAGGAGTCGTTAGTATGCATCTATTTTTATGCGCCTCATACTGTGATGATATGTGTCTTTGTTCAAATAATCCACTGTACTGTTTGAGGTGCTTGATAAAGTTGCACATGTACATATACTTTCAGGAGTTTTTAAGTTGGCACTGGAGGGGGATGCACTAAAAGCCATTGAACTGACTGAACAGCTTTCTCCTGGATTGCTGGATAAAAGTAAGGACTTGCATTTTGATCTTCTGACCCTTCGTTTTGTTGAGCTTGTCTGCTCAAGAAGATGGTGAGTACAACGCCAAACTCTTTGTTTACCGTGTCACATGTTCTCTCCAATTGAAATATGTCTCTTTCATGGCAGTGCAGAAGCTGTTGAATTCGCTAAAACGGAGTTAACTCCCTTTGGTGATGTGCAGAAGTATGTAGAGAAGCTTGAAGTAAGTACCCTTCGTGACAGAATTATCTTTGGCATTTGTCATTCAATTGCTGCTTCTTCACCGTGAGGAGAAATTTATCTTTCTTCAGGATTTCATGGCACTGCTAGCTTATGAAGAACCAGAAAAATCACCTGTGTTCCATTTACTTAGTATTGAGTATCGGCAACACGTTGCAGAGTGCTTGAACAGAGCGATACTTGGTGTGTTTCAGTTTTGATCCTACTCATTTTAGCTTTCTAACTTGTCAATATCAATTGGTATGCCTTTTTTTATGGAGTCATTTAATGTGCTGTTCTTCTGCCTTTTGTTGTTGTCAGCACATGCCAACCTACCCAGCTATCCAGCAGTGGAACGGCTAATGCAACAGACAGTAGTTGTCAGACAGTATCTAGATCAAGAGCAGGATAAGGTAACTTTGAGTATTGTTTTCCCCCATTAATGTGATCCATGGGGAGTTTTTCTAATTTATATGAAGCTTGTTAATATGATTGTTTAGTGAGTACTATATTTTTACTACAGTATTGTAATAACTATCCCTACAAACATAAGAAAAATATCCCTAAACACTGAATCATTTATTAACTAGCTAGGGGCTAGCTTATTGACGATTATTTACATAGTTAACATTTATAACTTACTAATTTTGTTAGGTTTTGCTAATTGTCTGATTTAAGGAATCTTATTATTATACAAGTAATTAAATATTTATACTTTAAATATTATATTTTTTTAATAGTTTGTTGTATTACACGGATAAAAAGTTTGTGCAAATATCAGTAGGACAAGACAGCTTGGCCTTTGAGTATTATCAAACAGTAGTTGATAGACAATGCTTAGATCAAGAGCAGGACTAGGTATAGTTTTGGGTCTTCGGCCTTGAGTATTTTCTCCTCTACTGTCTACTGATATGGAATAATACATTTTCTTTTTGTTGATGAAAGATGGGTAGTACATTTGCCTGATCACGAACTGCCCCCATTAAGCTTATCTTCTTTGCTTACTTTCTACTGTTTTTTCCTGCTAATTTGCTTACTTCCTAATGTTGTTATGCTGTAGGAAGGTCTTCCGCAGTTCTCTCTGAAGGATTTTTTGAAGAGCTAGAGTGTGGGAGCTGTGTACTTGGAATTACTCAAGATCTCAAAATTATGTCGTGAGATGTTAGTATTGGCATTGTTTGGCAAATGCTTCTGCGACGTTTTACTCAATGTCCTCTACTCTTGTTTTGGGGTTTTTTTGAAATGTTCTTGTGGGTGGTTTTTTTGGAACCTTGGTTTGGTCATGTCAATACAACAGCTCGACAAATGGATACAAGTATAAACATGTAGCTATAGTCAACAAACCTATGAATTTGTACTTATGTTTGAATTGTGACCGACCTATTGAAAGTTCCCTGAATACCTCCACAACAGATGTTGCAGTATGTAGCCGAGATTAACATAGAAATACAACAATCCACCCCCTAATAAGGGAATACAAAAGTAGACTTCAATTTAATGTCCAACATCATGTTGATTGTTTGACTTCGAAAACAAACCAGAACAAATTTTAAATACACATAAAAAGAAAGCAAAAGTTTTGTTACTTCATATATCTTTTATTTTTCAGTCAGGTTGAAAAAATGGGAGTAGTTGGATCAAAATTGGAAACAGATTCTGATATCCGGGTATGAAAATGAAATTATAATAATTTGCTTTGTAAATTCACTTTCAGGTTTGAAGTAGCTACTTAGAAGAAATAAAATTTGATCGAAAATTACTTTAGACCCGTTAGACCGTCGTATTATATGGTGCAGAGAAATATATTTGGTTTATAAAATAAGTTTATTTCAAGAACTTATATAGTGCAAAGAAATATATTTGATTTATAAAATTAGTTTATTTCAAGAACAAATTTTCTGGAATAAATAGTCAGAAATGCAATAGAGAAAATTACCAAAATATCTCATTCTTATTATTTATTTATCCAAAATACTCATTTGCAGAAATACTAATCGAAATGCCCATTTTGATTGGATACTTCATTTGTAGTGAAATATTAGAGATGACACTCATTACCCAATAGAATATACTCCACTATTAGTGAAATATGAACGTTTAGATATTCACGAGTGTGGTATTCGATCTGATATTCCTCCGTTAATGGAATATATTCGAGACACCCCTTTGATAATGACGTGTTATCCTAATACTCCATTAGTCCATTATTAGTGGAGTAACTGATGGCTATTGAGGATCATGTTTATTAAATATTAATATTTTAGATATATTTTATTGAAGGTTAGATATTTTGGAAATGCAATACAAACAATTTTTTTTTTTTTGAAAAATTCGTACTTGCATTAATCAAATACCCTCCTAGGCAAGGTTACATAAAATAAAATCAGGAGCAGTATAACGCCATTCCTGAGGACCTGACATAGAATAAGAAGCCTGTGCCAATGAGTGGGCAACATTATTCGCAGATCGAAGAACAAACACAACTAACACTTCCTGAAAGTGTTTAAGCAACTCCCTACAATCCTCCACAATCGTGTCAAAAAAAGAATTTCCCTGACAAGCATGAACTGCATCTACTAGTAGTTTCGCATCCGATTCAAAAATACACTTTTCCGTCCTCCACGTCTTTACCCATGACAACGCTTCCTTTAGACTCAAGGCTTCAGCCTCTCGTGCATAACCTCTACCCTGGACCTGGTTCGTTCGAGCTCGTAGAAAACCTCCTCTGTCATCCCTTGTAACACAACCAACACCCACATACTCACTCCCCTCCCTGCAGGCCGCATCTATATTAATTTTAACCCAACTCTCTGGTGGTGGACACCAGTGTCGTGTATGCACCTGAACTCCAGCTCGACTCTTACCCATTTCCTCTTGAACTTTCCTCCATTCCAGCAGCGTATTCAAAGCCATAGATTTGATGCCAAAAACTGATTTATTAATTTTCTCCCAGAGCCACTTATTCCTTCTAAACCATAGGCACCAATATACTATTCCTATTAACATACGCTGCTCTTTAGTAGCCAAGCTAAAAGCTCGCTTCAAAATCTCCATAACTGAGTCACCATCCATCGTTGCCACCTTAGAATATAAACCAACCTCCTCCCAGACTTCCTTTGCAAAACAACATTTAAACAAAACGTGAACAACATCTTCTGCTGCGCCTTGACACCACCCACATTTTGAATCAATCTCAACTCGCTTATACTGCAATGCAACTGCTGTTGGTAACACATTCCTAATTGCACGCCATATCAGATTTACCACTTTATCTGGTAATTTCAAACCCCATACTTTCTTCCACATCAATCGATCAGCACATTCTTCTTCCCCCCGTATACGTCTGTAACAACTCTTCACCGAAAACTGACCCTTATCCTCCATCATCCAGTACCAAGTATCTGGTTTCTTCCGCATAGGAATCGGAATCTGTTGTATAAGTCTTGAGTCACGATCACTAAATAAATCATGCAGGACCTCCACATCCCAACCAGTTTTGTCATCATTCATAAGATTATGCACCCTTGTATATTCCAGTTCCACATGCATAGTTGTTTCTAAACACCCATTTTCTGGACAGGGTAACCACGGTACCTTCCATACCATTGTGTCCTCTCCATCACCAATCCTCCTACGACAACCTTGTTTTATTACTCCCTGCGTTTCGAGAATGCTCCGCCACACATAACTTGGATTACTACCCATTGTTGCATTAAAGAAATCTGTTCCAGGGTAATATCTAGCTTGCATTAACCTAGTAACTAAAGGATTGCTGTTATTAATCAAACGCCATGCCTGTTTAGCCAGCATAGCTACATTAAAATCATTTAATTTTCTGACTCCCAACCCTCCAGCCTCCTTAACACTACACAATCTATCCCAAGAAAGCCACCTTATACCACTACTATTCTATCCACCGTTCCCCCACCAAAATGAATTCATTCTTCTCTCGATTTTATCACATATCTCTGTTGGGATCAACATCAAATTCATCTGAAAATTGGGAATAGACTGAGCTGCCGTCTTAAGCAATGTAATCTTGCCCGCCTTCGATATCATTTGCTTACTCCATCCCTGCAACTTTTGCTCAATACGCTCAAGAAGAAAACCAAACTCAGACACTCTGTTCCGCCCTATACACATCGGTATACCCAAGTAGTTACTTGGCTTATTCTCCTCCCTCACCCCTAACTGAGAACATACTTCCCTTCTATTCTGCTCAGTTGTATTCGGCGAAAACGTAACCAACGATTTATTAAAATTAACCACCTGACCAGAGATGCTCTCATAACGATTCAGAATTCTTTTCATCAGGTTTGCCTCAGCAGCCTTCGCCCTAAAGAAAAAGTAACAATCATCGGCGAATAACAAATGTGAGATAGTAGGTGCACCTCGTGCCACTGTACAGCCATGTAAGAGACCAGCCTCCTCGTTTCTCCTTATTATCGCACTCAAACCTTCAACACACATAATATAAATATATGGTGATATAGGATCCCCTTGACGCAAACCACGTTGAGGAATCACACACCCAAACTCCTCCCCATTATGTAGAAAGCTGTACGATACCGTAGTAATAAATTTCATAACTCTATCAATCCAAACCTCATGAAAACCAAACTTTCGCATCATATTCTGAATGAAACCCCATTCCAATCTGTCATATGCCTTGGAGATATCTATCTTTAACGCTGCTAATCCATTCCGCCCTTGAGTACGCCTTCGCATATAATCATTAACTTCAAAAGCCACCAATGCGTTATCAGTCAGTAAACGCCCTTCAATAAACGCACTTTGCTTATCTGAAATTGTATCTTTTAAACTCACCTTCAGCCTATTAGACATAACCTTCGACAAAATACGTACCAAAACATTGCATAATGATATCGGCCTGAGATCCGCCATTGTTTGGGGATTCTTTACCTTTGGTATCAAACAAACTAGAGCCTGATTCACTCCTTCCGTAAGTACACCAGTTTCCATGAATGATCGACAAAAACTAATAACATCCCGACCCACTACACTCCAGAACGACTGAAAAAATGCAGGGTTTAACCCATTTAAACCTGGTGATTTATCTGGATGCATCGAAAACGTGGCTTCCTTCACCTCCTCATCCGTTACCTCCTTAATCAGCTCGATATTATCCCCTTCAATTACCCTGTGCACAACCTCCCTCTCAGTTAAACTTCCATTCACCGACCCCATTTTAAACAACTGCTTAAAATAATCCTATATAACCCCTTGCACCTCCACTGTTGTATCCTTCCATTCCCCATTACAATCCTTAATACGCTGCAACATATTATTTCTCCTTCTTGTTGAAGCATAGTTATGAAAAAATCTAGTATTTCGGTCCCCTTCTTGTAACCAGAAGTTCTTCGCCCTTTGCTTCCAATAAATCTCCTGTTTCTCGAGTAGATTTAAGTACTTCCATCTTACATCATTATATAGTTGAATGCCTTGAACGTCCCTCCATGATCGATACTTCCATAATTCTTCCCTCAAAACCAAGTTTTGCTGTTTGAATTCCTTGACAATACCTCCTCCCCACTCCTACAATTTCACACCACAGAAAGTAATTTTCTCCACCAAGCTTCTCCCTTCAGCCTCTTCCCACCCATTCTTCACTACCTGCAAACATTCACTCTCCCTAATCCAAGAATTTTCAAAATGAAACCTTCTCTCCTTTTGCTTATAAACTTGCCTGTTCAGATGTAAATGTAACGGGAGATGATCAGACGTGGCAACCTCCACCACTTTTACTTCTGCAAACGGAAATAGATTGCACAATTCTTGATTAGCTAATCCCCTATCCAACCTTTCTTGAACCCAATTGTGTTTACCTCTCGATTTCTCCCATGTATACCTCTCACCAACGTAACCCAAATCCTTCAAACCACAATCTCGAACTGCCTCAGTAAATCCCTGCAAAAGATAATTAGGCTGCCTTCTTCCCTCCCTCTTCTCAGTCATACACATCATGTCATTAAAATCCCCCAAAACACACCATGGCAGATTCGACTTAGTAGATAGAGTTCTCAATAAATTCCATGATTCACGTATTCTTCCCCTCTCCGGACACCCATAGAACCCCGTATATCTCCATCTTCCCACTTGATCATTCTCCACCTCAATATCAATGTAATGTTGCCCACTCTCCTTTATATCACATCCTCCATCGTTTCTCCACAACAAAGCTAATCCCCCACTATGCCCTTGAGCCTCCACCGTACAACACCCCGAAAAGTTTATTATTTTACATAACTCAACTACTTTATTTTCTTTTGCTAACGTCTCAGATAAAAAGATAATACTAGGTTTATATTGTTAGGTAATTTCCTTAATGAAATGAATTGTGCGTGGTTTACCCAGCCCACGACAATTCCAGGCTAACAGACTCATTGTTTTAGGCGGGCCTGCAAAACAGGTCCTGCCTCTAGCAAGTTTTTTGGCCCAGCCTCATTTACATTATCCGACAAATCCTCTGTTTCACTAACCACCATATCTGTTACATTATCTTCAATATTTGTTTCCATTTCCACACGCCTACGTTTCATATCTGTGACAACTGTTGTATTTTCAAAACTTTTCTTGCCTAGACAATCCACTCCCAAACTCACGGGGTTGTTACTCTTTTGACTTTGTTGAACCACGTAGATAGCTCCATCATCCCCTGAAATTTCGCTCACTCGCACATCAGTTTCCTTGAATTTCGCCACCACCCTATCTCCATCCTGCTCCTCCATTGACGACGTTTCTCCCCATTCAATGACCATGCCTGCTCCCCATCTGCTGCATTTCTTAACCACTTCGCCCCCACGTTTTGATTTCTAGCATTCCTCGTTGGTGCACGTAGCCAAGTCCCATACGCCCTATCAATAACCTTATCTGGGTTTGCATAAACCACCCCACACTCTCTATCTGAATGTCCCAGTAGACCACAAACAAAACAAAAGGTGCTCAACCTCTCGTATTTGAAATTAATCCACCCCTAAGCTCCTCCCTCCCTTTTAATCTTCATCTTTCTCTTCAACGGTCTTCCAACATCCATAGTTACTCTTATACGCACATACAATTTCCAGCCACCAGTATTACTCATGGAATCCATCTTTACAAACGTACCTATATAATTTCCAATACTCTGCAATACTTTCTCATACATCATTCCCATAGGCAGGTCATATATTTGCACCCAGATATCCATTTTGTTCAGTTGCATGGCCTGTGGATCATCATTTGCTTTCAACATCTGATAGAGAAGTACACTCTGTTCAAAAGTCCATGGTCCACCCTCGACCACCTTCTGCAAATCAAGCTTATGATAGAAAATAAAGGAAAATCTTTGTCCCCCTATATCCCTTATCTCAACCCCTTCTTTGGGCCTCCACAGAGACGCCAAAACATTCTGCATAGCTTGAAAATTTATGTTTCTCTCCGTCAGGAACCTTCCAATCAAGACGAAAACATCCTTACTCTGCCCTACCGCCTCTTCCCCCACTACCAGTACACCCTCCTCCTCCTCCTCCTCCTCCTCCAATGCCAATCTTGCGTACATTTCCTCCAAATTATTTGTTACTTTTTCTGCCATGGCTCCACAATACTGGAAATTGAAAACTTAAATGACTATAACGTAACCCTTGTTGCATGAACAAGACATATAAAACTTGCAAATATACAAGACTATCAATCTTTTAATCAAATCAATCAAAAACCTCTTTAATCCTGCCAATAGCGTGGCAAGATTTATACGGCACCTATTGCCATATTACTCCTTGTTTATTTACATGAAAATTTAAATATTGGATGTTTTAACAAAAATATGGGAGAAACATCTGCAATACAAACATATTTAATATTATGGAATATAAGATAAAATCCAACACATGTCATCACAATTTATAGAGGTTCTTGTTGGTAAATTGGGAGTTAGCAGCGCTCTGCTTTTCGCTGAAGCTGATTACAATCAAGCTCATACATACACTCAAATCAAGGTACCTTTAAAACCTTTTCAAGTGTTTTGTTTTTTTTATTACTCTCTATTCTTTCTATTGCTGCATAAACTTTTGATAAATTATTAAGTTAGGAACTACTATGATGAACAAAAATGATAAGTAAATGTTATGCTTTCACTGCAATTAGATTCAAAGTTGTTAAGTATCTAACCGTGAAACCCTTAGTTATTAGGAGATAACTCTAATTTCACTCATTCTATCCACATAATCAGAGGTGCATCAATACACTTCTCTGGACATTGTGAACTATCATTTTAGGACTTTTTTGGATAGGAGGTTGGGAGGGGTTCGTGAAACCACATTTGGGAAAATTTTATTAAGCAAGGGTTGGGTTTTGTGGGATTTTAAAAGCGTTGGAAGGGGTTGGTTTCTAATATAAAAAGTTAAACATTTTCAACTCCCAAGGTGTTGGAAAGAGTTAGGCTTTGTTTGGTTTAGGGGTTGGAAGGGATGAGTTGAGTTGGGTTAATGGTTAAAAAGGGTTCGATGTTGTTTTGATGAAAGGGTTGAGTAAGGGAGGGTTCAATCTCTACCTTGTTTTAAATGAAGGTTGGGAAAAAATGTTGGAATAATTATTTATTTTTAGTTTTAATTAAAAATATTACATCATTTAATTATTATTATACCAGACAACCACCCACAAATTTAAAATATTATGAATATAAAATATCAATGATTACTAATTAAAATTATTCAAATGCATAAATTTAGTTTCATACTTGCTTCAAAAAATTAATTCTTTAAAATATTAGAAGAAAAAACTTTAATATTATATTAAATATATAGAGGGGGCCAATAACTTATAAAAATGGTTTCAACGAAGTAAAATAAAATGTAACATATAAATAAATTTGCAGAAATTAGGAAAAATAAATTCTTTCGTCCTTAAAACTATATGTTGTTTTTGCTCTTTTAAACTATATGAATAATAAAATTTCGATCCTTGCAATATTAAAATTTCCAATTCTCGTCCTTCTGTCTAAAATTGACCAATAGACATTAGTCATATCTGAGTCAATTAACAAATTAAATAAAAAAAATTAAGTGGAGGCTGAGTAGGACATTTTGTGGAAATAAATTCATGATACCTAATTTCCCTTTAAACTGTCATATATGTATAATAAAAAGTGTTTTAGTGCAAAATTAGGGGGATTATCGGTTCTTCATCGAATTGTCTAAATTGAAAGCTAGTTTGACCATCATCAAACCTGTTACATGTATGTTATAGGATATACATAGACATTTATCATTTTTTGAGTGATAAACCCTAATTTATATATACATACATAATAATGTATATGGTCGGACAACTAATTCCGGTGGGTATATGGTCGGAAAGTTTATGATTTTGATAGAAAATTTACAACAATCCATCAAGCACATGATAACTACAACTATTTCTTCTCTAAATTACAAGAACATTACCTCAATTTTCTCCAATCTCTCTGCTTCATCACCCAAATTTTCTTAATCTCTCAGAATCAATATGTACACATAACTTGTATATTTATATTCAAAGAATGATATACACAAGATACATACACATTAGCATAATTGAATCAAGTAAATAAAATTTTACCATGATTTATCCAGAATTATGGTTCATAATATATTTCTAGTGCATATGAAAAATATAAAGAAGAAGACTACTTTTTGTGTAAATAAATATGTATGTATGTTAAAATTGCCACATCAGTCACAAACCCAATTAAAATGCTGGACATCAGATGCCACGAATCTTGACATGTCAGTTTTAATAGGCTAGCCAGCAACCACCTCACCAAAAGTTAACGTCCGTTAACTCAAATTTGATGGAAGGATCACAATTAGAATTTTAAAAAAATTTAATGATCAAAATATTAGTTCATATAGTACAAGGACCTAGACCAAAAACGGCATATAGTTTCCGGACGAAAGAATTTAGTTTCCAGCAGAAATTATTAGTAAATTGAACAAGTTTTCATTTGGCATATGTTGTTTTTATGCAATGTTTTTGAAGTTAAAAATTGGACAAATCCAATGAGGTTGTCAAGAAAGCTAATTCATAAAAACAAAAATGTAGAATTGTTAGTTACTAACAAAAAAGAGTGATGTATAATTATTACAAATAGCAAAGCACGTTAGTTGATTTAAATTTGATGACAAAGGGAAAAAAACACTTGTTCAACATATAGATCATTTGTACTCCCTCCGTCCCTCTAGGTAGTTTACATTGGGAATGGGCACGGAGACCAAGAAAATGTATAAAAAATGAGTAAAATTAGATGAAAAGTGGGTAAAGTGGTGGGACCTATCAATATTTAATAATAGATTTGGGATAGTGGAGGAAAGTAGTGGGTGTAATAGTGTTTTTTTATTATTAAATATGAGATAGTGGGGGAAAGTAGTGGGTGTAATAGTGGAAGAAACTTACTATTTATGGTATGTAAAGAAATGAGAGGGACACCCCAAAACAGTAACCATAAAGAAATGAGAGGGACAGAGGGAGTATAAAACTACAAAGCAGCATCTATCTAGTGATAATATATATTATAATAAACTAAGAATTAAACCACCTCTGTCTACTTTTTTAGTTCAATGCTACTTGGCTACAACACCGTCCACATCTTCAAAATCAGCCATAGATCATACAAACCACGCCTGCATTAGTATAAATGCACCAAGATAAAAAAATTAAGTAGAGATTTTTCAGTTGGGCTAGCTATATATATCTGCAAAACAATACCAAGAAAAGTTCTTAGAGATATTAATAAGATTGTCAAAACAATACCAAGAAAAGTTCTTAGAGATATTAATAAGATTGTCAAAATATAGAGCAGTTCATAAAATTGATAAAATAAGATTGTCAATAAAGGTCTATATTTTTTAATGGTATTGTTTTGAAGATATATATAGCTAGCCCTGTTGGATTCGACGGGATCCAATCCATTTATTTATGGCTCATCGGGTATTATTGTTAATCTTTTAAATAAAGACTTGAGCCTAATGAATAATTAAATATATTAATAGCACTTAATTTATATATTTAATTATTACATCTAATATATATATCTATTTAGATATATTTATTTATAATGGCTTAAGTACCCAAGCCCATAACTTTGATGGACGGTTATGGGTTTAGCCCATTAGGGTTGGTCCCATTAATCCCTCTATATAATGAATCTTATGCGAGAACAAAAGTTACGTGTCTCATATTATTCAGAAAATACACACAACCCATCCTTACGTATAGAGGAGAATAGTGAAGATCAAAACCCTCAAGCATTCACAATCTCCGTACTCTCTCTCAAGATCATTAATGGCCTCTTTTGATTCAGGTACGCTTCCGCTATTAATCTATACTCATAGTTTGATCGGGAGATACATGTATATATATTATGCCGTATTTATATACATGATTTATTCTAACAATTGGTATCAGAGCCAGGTTCTTGATTGATTCTTTGAGTTAAATTAATTAGAATTGAATTGGATTTGTTTGACATGTATAAATCTGAATCGATATATGTTATTATGCATATATATTATGTGTCGTTTCAATTCTGATATTAAATACTAAGTATGTTGCAAGTGTGAATGAATTTGGTTGTTGTATGTATTGCTGTATGTATATGATACATGTTTGTTCTTATTTTGGAGATTGTATATGATACGATTTCTGAAAAATTGCACAGATTTATTGAAATTTGTGTACTGTGTCTGATTTTCGCATAAAATATATGTTTTTTTGACTGTAATCGGGCCACTGAGCAAGACTGACAAAGTCAGGTTTGCATCTGTAAGGCATTTGACGTCGTTTACTGCCTGTAAACATCGATTTATGGTTTTCTGATTTAATTTCGAATTTTCTGATTTATGCTTTATTTGATTTCTATAGTTGTATCATGAGAAATATGGTATAATATGTTTATGCTATCTGTGATTCAATATATATTGATTTATGATAATATTAGTTTCAAGGGATACTTATGAAATATATTAGTCCCACATGTAAATTATTATTAAGTTATTTTTGGACTAATATAGTGATTTCTTAATTATTAAAATATTAGATTGACCAACGAAAATCTTTTATTTTAATTATTTAAGAGAATGATAAATCACCTAATGTACGTGTACAAGTTGAAGTACGAATCGGCCCAAAGGAAGATTTGTATATTAATTTTGTAAACAGAATTTTCAAAGTTTAAATTGTAGAATTTAAATTATTTTCTACCCAACGGTGATATAATTTAATATTTTACTTTTTGTAATCTCATGTGTAATGATAAAATTAATTTAGTATTGATAATCGACCAAACGGAAGATATTAATATTAAATTTAATTTAATTGTAGGAAAATTTTTGTGTATTTTATTTTTCCTATTTAGATAAATTGTTTATCCCTCAGTTTATTTAACTTATGTGTTACTTGGTGAACTAACTGTTTTTCATCATGTGGATTATATTTATTGTACTTATTATACTTGTATGCATGATTGTGAATAACCTTAATTCAGCAATTGGTCTTGTTTCGCTTACCAACTACTTTTCACACATTGAACCATTGAGTAGCTTTAATTTTAAAAAAGTGGAAAGAGCAAATTGATCTTACGTTGGGAGTTACTGTCCTTGATTATGCCATAAGGGTTGCAAAACCTGCTGCCGTTACGGCTGAAAGCTCTGCTGAGCTAAAGGCTGATTATGCAGAATGAGAGCATAGCAACCGTGTTTCCTTAATAATTTTTAAGGGCTCCATTACTAGTGCAATTCGTGGAGCAATTCCCGAATCTGATAATGCAAAGGAGTACCTAGCGAACATTGAGGAACAATTCAAGGTTACCACTAAGGCTCAAGCCACTACACTGATCTCGAAAATGGTCACTCTCAAGTATAATGGTTTCGATGATGTGATTGGAAAATTTGGGTTTAAAGAAAATTTTGTTGACCAATGCATATATCTAAAAGTGAGTGGGAGCAAGTACATTATTTTAGTACTATATGTGGATGATATTCTACTCGCTAGTAGTGATATGAATTTAATGCATGAGACAAAGAGATTCCTTCATACGAATTTTGATATGAAGGATCTGGGGGAAGCATCTTATGTCTTGGGCATTGAAATTCATAGAAATAGATCTCGAATTTTGGGTTTATCACAAAGAGCTTATATTGATAAAGTTCTCAAACGTTTTAACATGCAAAATTGTTCTCCAAGCGTTGCTCCTGTTGTCAAGGGTGACAAATTTAGCTTGAAACAATGTCGCATACCTCTTCTACAATGGAAGCTGAATTTGTGGCTTGCTATAAGGCAACGAAGATAGCTTTATGGTTGAGGAATTTTGTCACGTATCTCAAAATAGTTGACACTATTTCTAGACCACTGAAAATTTATTGCGATAATAAGCTGTTTCTTTCTCTAAAGACTACAAGATAAGTGATGCGACAAAACACATAGATATAAAGTATCTTGTAGTGCGAGAAAGAGTTCAAAAACAACAAGTGTCTTGTTGAGTATTGAATACAGTAAAAGAATACAGAGGGGGGGTGAATGGATTCTTGAACTTTTCTTTGTTCTTGAATCTTTGCAACAAGATATGTGTTGAGTGTGTGAGATATGTAAGTGCAGATAACAAAGACAACACAACACAATATTACTTTAATCTAATATTTTATTAGATAAAGATTTTGCTACAATATGTGAATACAAATGATAGTATTCTCAGCTTCGTTTTTCTTAGAGAGATAGTTCTTTTGATGTATCTTGAAAAACTTATCTGCTAAGGAAGTGAGGCTGTATCCTTATAGACATGGATACACCTACTTACTACAAATAAGGTAGGTAAAACAAACTACTTTCCAGTATGTCTATCTTATTTGAGTAAGAGTCCAAACGGCTACAGATTTGACTTTGCAAAGCCTGTTCAGATCCACTTCTTTAGCTCCTTGTCCCTTTGTCTTATCTCTCCAAGCTTCTTTGTAGGCTTTCCAATGTGCTTTATAGTACATAGTCAAATAAAGCGTCTTGGCTTGTTGCAGGTTTCTGACTTGTACAATTCTTCAGTATTTTGTCTCCAAGAATGTATTCGAGAAGTGGCTAAGTGATTGATTCGAGAACTCGAATTGACTTAATCGATAACTCTGAGTTCTCGAATAGTGTTATTTTGACATATCGAATCACTTCTCGAATAGCTATTTTCTCTGGGACTCCTTGAGATATCGAATAGAGCATTTTGACATATTGAATCCCTGAGATGTCGAATAGCTTCTTTAGTCCTTGAGATATCGAATAGAGCATTGACTTGTTGACTCTTAGAGAACTCGAATGATGCTTTGACTTGTTGACTCCATGAGTTCTCGAATAGAGTAATAGACATATCGAATCTTTGAGATATCGAATTAGTTATCGAACAATGTATTCAGAGATATCGAATAGTGTCTTCTGAGATATCGAATCTCTGACTTCTCAAATGCTAGACTTCTCGAATAGACAAATGTACTTCTCGAATTGGTACTTAGGCAAATTCTTCTTTTCTTCAAATCCCAACTATGATTATTTGGCAGTCTTTATCTCCTTGCTTGAGGCATGAACCTTGGAACTTCTTTCAAGCATTATTCTTGACTTTATAAGTACAGTAACATAACTAGAATTTGATGCCTATTACAAGTACAGAACAAATAGAAACTCTACAACTAGAGGTTCCCTCAGTTAAGAGGTCATGTAGGTAATGCATAGCATTACACATACTTAGGCTTGTTATTAGATGTATTCAGGCATGCCTCTGTGACTAACAACCTCCCCCAAATTGTGAGTAAGACCCTTAGTCACAATTTCATGTCTGATAACAAGACTAACATACATAAAGATAAAACTTGACAGTACATGTATGAATTTTGATTAGCAATGTGGATAGAACTACATGGTGAGTAATCTTACAGCCTATGATGAAGAACTAGCCATTGTCATTTGTTTCCCTTTCCATAGCTTTGGCTTGCAAATCATCATATGCTTTCTGTCTTCTTTCTTTCTCCTTCCTTGTATTCTCATCCATAGCTTTTATTATTTCTGCCATAGCATCCAATTCTTCAAGCAAAATTGAGTCTTTGAAATCTTCAAGCACTGGTTTCAGAATGTTTGCAGGATAGTGGTTGAGTAGATTCATTCTGATGTGGACCTTATCCCCATTTCTCCTCCTATACTTCACCACATAGGGGTTAAACTGAACTCTACACAATCCCTTTGCCCTTAGCTTTTCTGCTTCAATCTCCAGTCTCTCAATTTCTTTCTCCCTTGCTAGCCATTTCTCAAGACACACTTTTCTGATTTTCTCCTTATGATCTCTCTTCATCTTCACAAAATCAATTAGCTCCAGCTTCCATACTCTTTCCACTTTATCTTCTGAGCTCAACAATGCAATGATTCTTTCTGTGTCATGTAGTTTGCCCAGTGTTGACATCCTCCTTGTTTGAATTTCTCCTCCCTTCCATCAGTATATTTGATCTCAAGGCAGTTATCAACAATGGCAGCATGATAGATTCTTTGAGCTTGTAAGAATTGCAGTTGGTCTTCATCAAAATCTTCATCTAGTGGTTGGAGTTTTAAGCCTAGATAGATTGTCAGAGTCCTTGATCTTGACAGCTTTGGTTTCCTTGCAGCTTGTTTGAATTTGATCCTTTTGACATGGTTGCCTGGCAGTAGCATGTGACCTTTGTTTATGGACCATTGTAGTATTCCATTAGCAGTATGCTTTTTGAAATATACAGATGGTTTCTTGACTTGAATCTTCTTCTCTTCTTGAGGTGGCAAGACAGTTGCAGAAGCCATAGATGTAGATTTTGGTAGGTCACTACTAACAGCATTCACCCTAGACTTAGAGTCTTGTGATGTGGTGAGGTTACTGTCAGCAATGCCTAAGGCTTGCTGTCTTCCACTCTTCCTCTCAGAGACTTTACCTTGGTCATCATCCTTCTTATCCTTGCTGTCTTTCTTCTTCTTCTTATCCTCATCCCCCTTATCACTTCTGTGATGACTTCTCCTCCCATCACTCTTGTCTTCATCTTCATCATCCATATTCCTCCTTGGCTTGGCTATTTCTGGAATTACACCAGTTGCAATGTATGATCTGAGAATGTGCAGTGCCTCTATCTCTTCAGCAGTACTTGTCCCCTTCTTCTTTTGCAGTAGATCAATGATGGCAATAATAAGTCTGTGATTCGAGAAGTGAGATCATTGGGAATGACCAATTGTTTAATCTCTTCAACTCTGGTGCCAGACTGATAGATGATTGTCCATGGCTTCTTAATCACTTCTGACAGCCTTGAAGGTTGGCCATTCCTCAAGTCATCATACAGACTATTATTGTTTTCATTTACATTCCTCTTCTCTATGAGCTCAATCAGCGCATCTATCTCTGAATGTTTCAAGGCATGTAGAGTTTTGTAGGTTAGATGCCAGATTCTAGATTTTGCTACCATCATTACTTCCTTGAGCCATGAGCTATCAACTTTTCTAGGTACCACAGTGAAGTAATCGATCTGATCCTTCAAGCTCCTTAGATACAATTGAGTGTCACCAGCCTGTTCTTTTGAGACTTTCAAAAACTCCAAGAATACATCATCATGATAGACATTTGAGTTTGCAATTTCTTGTAGCTTGGCCTCAGTGACCACCTTCACTTCTACAGGCTTGGCACTTTTAGATATGGAGAGTGAAGGTTTATCAGATGGCATACTCCCTGCAACCACTGTGGTTGTGATAGATTGCTTTTGACCACTGGAAGTAGTGAAGTGCACAGTTGGTAGAGTGACAACTGGCAGAGAAGTAGGAGGCTCATCAACTTTGTCTTTTCCTTTGCCAGGCACATGAATTAGAGATTTTGAAGTTCTTTGATGACCACCTTCAATGATTTTGATGCCCTTTACTGGTGGTTTCGCCCCCTTTGTATTTTAGTTCCTTGATGTCCTCTTCTCCCCCTTAGGCTTGTTGTCAGGAACATAGGCTGTAGTATTGACCTTTGGGGTTGAAGATTCTTCAGGTCGAGGGAGACCCATGTGCTTCATCATTGCAGACAACATTGATTGTTGATGCAGAAGAACATCAGCTGTGGTGGTGGCTTGAGTGTTCAACTGCTCAGTTAGAGTTTGTACCTTGTCTGTAAGATGAGCATTGGACTGAGTGAGAGTAGCTACCTCCTTTTCAAGTGCATCTACCTTACTGAATAATGCATTAGATTTGAAGCCAGACAGGGATTGTTCTTTAAGTCTCTGCACTTCAAATCTGGACAGCTCATGCACAGGAACCTCAGTGACCAGCTTGTCTCCATATTGATTTGCAAAGAGTGTCCTAAGCATGGCATTGGCGTCTATAGTCTGGTCAGATAGAATTTGAAATTTGCTTCCTAGACCTGTGACTGTATCTTTAAGTAAAGCTAAACTATTATCCATCTTGGTGCAGGTGGTGTTGGAGTGTTTGAGATCTTTGACCACACTGTCTAGTTGAGGAAATTTGGCTTCAAAGGCCCTCTTTATCTCTTCTACTGAAGTGGCTGTCTTGTCACTCACCTTGTTGACTTCAGTCTTGACTCCCTTGCCAAGATAGTGTGCAGCCTTGAGGAAACCCTTGTAGGAATCATTGACAGCTTCATACACTTCACTAGGGGACAGGGATTTTGCATTTGAACCCAGTGAAGTGATGTATTCCTCTCTAAGATATTGAAGTGCTTCACTGAGAGTTACATCATGCTTTCCTTGCATCCAGGCATCTACATTGCCATCTCTCTCAGCATCATCAATAATCTTGGCCTTCTGCATCTCCACATCATCCCTATTGCATAGTAGGATGGCTTCATAATCTGGATTTGAGATGTTGGAGGTGACAAGGTTCTGGGCTATTTTTACAAACTCAGGAATCTGATCCACAACATAGCTTTGGAGAGCTTCAATGGACATTTGTGATGGAGCAGACCCTGATCCTGAAGCACTGTCATGTTGCACAGGCTTCAGTCATTGGGACAAAAAGTGAGAGCTAGAGCTAGGCAAGCTAGACTCCTCAGTTACAGATGCAACTTCTGTAACCGGATGGAAAGACTCTGCTACTGTTGTCTCCACTGAAGTGGGATGAGTTACAACAGTAGTTGACACAGGCACAAAGTCTCTAGTTAAAACTAGTGAATCCTCTGTGTTTGTGATGGTGTCATTAGGAGATGCCCCAGCATGCATTCCCTGACCATCTAAATGTGGTACCTGGGTGGTGAGCAAGGTGTCATGCACCAAGTCACTTGAATCCATTGGCTCATCAAGAGAAAAGAATTCTTGATGATCAATGCCTTGCTCCTCAATTGCTTGAGTTGCAGGCTCCAAAGAAATATGAGTGGTAGATTCTAGAAGAGAAGTGTGTTGTAGATTAGATTTTGGCAACTCCCCCTGCGAGATAGAGGGAGTTTCAACTGTGATGTGCTCTCCACTCAGTGTTGTGCCAGCCTTATCACTCCCATGTGCTGACTCTGTACAAATAGGTGCATTGGGGAGGATGCTTGATTCTATAGATGCACCCTGTTGAGAGGATACATCTAGTGAGCTGTTTGCCCCTGATTTTACAACTTCAGCCATTTGGGTGACTGAAGAGGTGGTTTTAGATTTCTTCTTCTTCTTTAGGCTAATGATAGGTGACTCAGTTTCCTCACCTCCTAAACCTAATTCCACAGCCAAGGTTGCTTCAGTTAAGATAGGTAAAGGTTCAGAAGCAACCTGTTTTCTCTTCTTTTTACTAACATCACCCTTTTGAGAGGATGATGCAGTTGGCTCTCTGTTTGGTAGAGTGTTTGTTTGAGAGGGTTGGTTAGCAAACCTTGGGTTAGCATTGTGTTCTTCTTGCTTAGGCTATGCTAACTGAGATATAGACTCAAATGTTGGCATGTTGTGGGGGTAAGACCTAAACAAACCCTCCATGTGGGGAGTTTTTTAAGCCTTACATCCACATCATTCCTAGTCTCCAAGTTACCAAAAATAAGTTTGGTCATGGACCTAGGATAGCCTATTTTACTTTTATCTAATCCAGGCAATTCAATCAATGAAGCATTTTTAAAATTAAGTACTGATTGAATAAAGCGGGGAAAGAAAATTTCAGTACCTCTCTTGGCTGTGTTCTTACCAAGTCTCCCATATAGCTCTTGTATGATGAGATGTCCAACATCTATCTTTCTCCCATGAGCCAAGGCATAGGAAAGCTGCTGCACAGGTGTACTAATCTGATCAAAGCTTGATTTCCTGGCAGTGAATACCTGAAGGAGTGTAGCAAAAACATAGCTTCATTCCTTTCTCAAGTACTTCCTATTCATCTTTCCAAGTTTAATAGCCTCTGACTAGTTGATAAATTCAAAGAATTCTTCCAACTCAGCATCTGTTACCAGGGAGTCATATGCCTCTTGCTGCAAATCCAAGGCTTCATTCATGTCTGCGGTAGTGATAGAAATATCCATGCCTTGAATCTTGCAGTAGATAACATATGAGGTGATAGAATTCTCAAGGGCGATAACCTCCACTGTAGCTATCCTCCAGAATTGTTCTAATATGTCTATGTATAGGGTTGGGTTGGCTGATAGTGCACCCTTGATGTAAGATTCAGACAACTATCGAACAAAGCACTTGAAATTAGCATTTGGTGCTTCCACATCACTGGTAATTGCGATGAAATTGGTTTGGGATGGTATGGTGAGTTGAGTGTTTGCCATTTGGGTAGAGAAGAGAAGAGAATTAAGGTTGAAGAAGAAATTCGCAGTTAGGGTTTTCAGAGGTTTTAAGAGTTTAGATGCTTGAGAAATCGAACGAAATGAGTTGAACAGTTGTGAAATTGTATATATGTGAGTGACTTGAGTTGTCGATTAGATATAAGTTTTGTATCGACAAGACAGTCATTCGAGAAGTATAAAACAACTATTCGATAAGTCAAGAAAGGCTTATTCGATATCTCAAGCAGTTTGTAACTCACAGCTGGCAGTTATTTAACTCAGAAAATAATTCTAAGCTAAATAAAATATGTTTTTATGAGCGAAATGAAATTTTGAATATAAATCCAAAAAGCGATTAAGTGTAAGCGAGAAATCAGCCTTTTCAAATGATTCGATAACTCAAATTCAGTATTCGAGTACTCCATCATTAGAGAACTAAAATACTCTATTCGAGAACTCAAAGCGTGCTATTCGATTTCTCCAAAAGACACTATTCGAGAACTCAGGAGGGTTCTTGATAGGCCTATTCGAGAACTCGAGCCATGACAAAACAATGAACCATTCGAGAAGTCTGACATATCGAACTATACTTTTCACTCATAAATTCAATTTTCACTATCTTTAAAATTTACCAGAAATATTCACTGAAGAATATTCTACTAAATTAAATAGTGATTCTCTCAAAATTTCACAGAAATTTCAAGCTAGAGATGTATGATTTTCAACATATGCAGCATTGTGGAATATTTATAAATCATAATCCAGCCAATACTTACTTTAAAAATATTGAGCATTTGATAAAGTAAGTATTTACTGCTGCAACAATCTAGTTGATATATTCACTCAGCCAGAATTTGAAGAATTCAGCATTCCAATCTCACTAACCAACCTTGTGAAGGTGGCTTCATCTAATGGCTTAGTGAATATGTCAGCTAGTTGTTTCTCTGTGGGAACATAATGTAACTCAATGGTTCCATTAGTTGCATGCTCCCTTATGAAGTGATATCTGATGTCAATGTGCTTTGTCCTAGAATGATTGACAGGATTGGAAACTATAGAGATTGCACTTGTGTTGTCACACATGATTGGAATTCTTTCCAACACAAGTCCATAATCTCTAAGTTGGTTTCTGATCCAAAGCACTTGAGCACAGCAACTTCCAGCAGCTATGTACTCAGCTTCAGCTGTGGAAGTTGACACAGATTGTTGTTTCTTGCTGTACCAAGAGACTAACCTTTGTCCAAGAAACTGGCAGCTACCTGAGGTGCTTTTCCTATCCATTCTGCATCAAGCATAATCAGCATCAGAATAACCAACCAGATTGAACCCTGTGTCCTTAGGATACCATAACCCCAAGTTTGGTGTGCCCTTCAGATATCTGAAAATCCTCTTTATTGCTATCATATGTGATTCCTTTGGATTTGATTGAAACCTTGCTCACAAGCATGTTGCAAACATGATGTCTGGCCTACTAGCAGTGAGGTAGAGTAGAAAACCAACCATGCCTCTGTAGATTGAGATATCTACCTTCTTGCCCTTACCATCTTCATCTAACTTGGTAGCAGTGGCCATGGGTGTCTTTGCAGGTGAGCATTCTTCTAAGTCAAATTTCTTCATTAGATCCTTGATGTATTTGGTTTGACTTATAAAAATGTCATCCTTTCTTTGACTCACTTGCAGCCCAAGAAAGAATGTTAATTCTCCCATCATACTCATCTCATATCTGCTCTGCATGAGCTTAGAGAATTTCTCACACAGCTTCTCATTTGTAGAGCCAAATATGATATCATCCACATAGATTTGAACTAAGATAATATCATCACCATGTTTCTTGTAAAACAGTGTCTTGTCTAGTGTGCCTCTAGTGAATTGATTCTCAAGTAAAAATTGTGACAATGTGTCATACCATGCCCTAGGAGCTTGCTTAAGTCCATACAATGCTTTAAGCAATCTGTAGACAAAGTGAGGGAATTGTGGATCCTCAAAGCCAGGCGGCTGTTGCACATATACTTCTTCTTCCAACTCCCCATTCAGAAATGCACTCTTGACATCCATTTGATAGACCTTGAAATTAGAATGTGCAGCAAATGCCAAGAAAATTCTGATGGCCTCTAGTCTGGAAACAGGGGCAAAAGTCTCATCATAGTCAATGCCTTCCTGTTGAGAGTATCCTTTTGCAACCAACCTTGCTTTGTTTCTTATGACTACACCATTTTCATCCATCTTATTCCTTAGAACCCATTTTGTTCCAACAATGGTTCTATCCTTTGGTGCAGGCACAAGTTCCCATACTTTGCTTCTTTCAAATTGGTTTAGCTCCTCTTGCATAGCAATTATCCAATCAGGATCCAACAATGCATCTTCAAGTTTCTTAGGCTCAACTTGGGATAGAAAGCAACCATAGACACATTCATTTAGAGTTGCTCTCCTTGTCCTCACTCCTGTATTTGGATCTCCAATTATCTGATCTGCAGTATGTGATCTATCCCATTTCCTTGTATGTTCAGATTGATTTCTCAGCCTTGATGTTGCTTCATCATCCAGATCATGATCATTTACATTTCCTCCCCCTGTAAAGTTTCCACTAATCACAGGTGTGTCTTGGATGCTTGTTTCTTCATTGTTGGTTGACACAGGTTCTTCATTCACTTGAGTTTGTTGGATTGTGGGCTCAAATTCAGTTTCAATCTCTTCATCAGAATCATCTAGATTGTCAAACTTCAAAGGATCTTTATCTTCATCATTGGCTTCTTCTAATCCAGGTAGTTTGCTGTCATCAAATGTCACATCTGTGCTTTCCATAACTTTCTTTTGAGTGATGACATAAACTTTGTATGCAATTCTTTCCATAGAGTAGCCAAGAAAAATTCCTTCAAATGCTTTTGCATCAAACTTTCCAACATATTCTGAGTTGTCTTTTAACACAAAGCATTTGCTTCCAAAAGTATGAACATACTTTAGAGTGGGCTTCTTTCCAGTCATCAAGTTGTAAGGTGTCTTTCCATTGTTTTTGTTAATGAGGGTTCTGTTTTGGATATAGCATGCAGTGCTCGCAGCCTCAGCCCAAAAATATGTAGGCATCTTTGCATCAAGTAACATTGTTCTAGCGGCCTCAATCATAGTTCTATTCTTTCTTTCAACAACTCCATTTTGTTGTGGAGTCCTTGGAGCTGAGAATTGTTAAGAAATACCATTTTCTTTGCAGAATGCTTCAAGCATGGCATTTCTGAACTCTGTTCCATTATCACTTCTTAATGCAATCACACTTGCATTGTTGGCCTTTGCTTCCTTGTCAATTTTCTTTATATGCTCAATGATTACTTGGGGAGCCTCATCCTTTGATGCCAGAAATTCTACCCATGTATACCTTGTGAAATCATCAACCATCACTAGAGCATACTTTTTCCTTCCTAGTGACATAATATTGACAGGCCCAAACAAGTCCATATGAATTAGTTGTAGGGGCTTGGTTATTGATGTCACTGTCTTTGACTTGTGGCTTTATCTTTTCATTTTTCCCTTTTGACAAGCCTCACACACTCCTTCTTTATAGAATTCAAGTGTGGGCATGCCTCTCAATAACTCTCTTTTGACTAGAGAATTAATGCCTTTGAAGTTCAAGTGTGATAGCTTCTTATGCCACAACCAACTATCTTCATTTGATGCTTTTGAGTAAAAGCAACAGATTTTGTCCTTGTTTGCAGAGTTCATATTGGCTACAAACAGTCTTCCTTTCCTTACTCCAGATAGAGCAAAGTCACCAGTCTTTTTGTGGGTGATCAAACATTCATTTTTGTCAAAATTCACTTTGAAGCCTCTGTCAGTAAATTGACCAACACTCAGTAGATTGTGCTTGAGTCCCTTGACTAATGCTACATTTTTAATGATGACATTTCCAATTTCCAACTTGCCATATCCCAGTGTGTTGCCAATGCTATCATCTCCAAAAGCAACCATTGGGCCAGCCTTCTCCTCATACTGTGATAGTAGGGCCATATCACCTGTCATATGGTTTGAGCATCCACTGTCCAAAATCCACATGACCTTTCTTTCACTTTCTTTGCCCTGCAAACACAAAGGTATTACTTCTCCTTTGGTACCCAAACAAGTTTGGGTCCATGTGGCTTAGCAACAGTCTTATCACATAAACAGCATGCTTATCAACTTTCTTGATGTTAGTCTTCTTGTCACTGTTAGAAGTCTTAGAATCAGGGTTCTTAGACTTAGGTGACAGAGGCACCTTCATAACTTTAGGAGGACTTGAAGACTTTGTTCTTGTGTAGTGTGTGTGAACATTGTGACTGATGCAACCTTCCATGAATTGTCTTCTCAAATTAAAGCAACTAGTCATTACATTCATGTTACATGGCATACAATCAAATTTATCACAGAAAGGAGAGTCTCTATGTCTTAAAGGCACAGAGCAATCATAGAATGGTTTAGCAACACTACCAGATGGTTTATTGCATGCATGAGTTAAATGATTAGTGCTAAAACAATTTTGACAAACTTTCCTAGGGGCATTTGGCACATAAGCATAATTGTTGTCCTTGTTAATCCCTAATTTGCCATTCCTGTTTTGTTTCTTTTTAGCCACATTCTTCTCAAACTCAATATTCCCAGCTGAAACAAACTTCACAAATTTCTCAAGTCTAGGTCTACCTCCTACTGACTCCTTGGCTTTGGTTTTGATATTCTCACTCTTAGAGGATGCTTGTTGTTCATTTGATTGTGCCTTATCTTCATCATCCAACATTTGCTTAATGAGTAAGGCATCCTCATCAATCTCAAGTGTTGGTGTTTTAAATATTGGGGTCTCAGCCATTTTCAAAACCTGAGGCACTTCCTCTTGAACAACAATGTCATCTTCAATGACTGCATAGCCTTTCCTCTGTTTGAGAGTGTCATAATCAAGTCCAATAGCAGTCTTAGGTCTAGCTAGATTTTTCTCATGGTAGGACTGCAATAGACTAGAGGAATTCTTAAATGTTTTCAATTTAAATTCATTTTCAGCTAGTTCATCCCTAAGAGCTTTCTCAACTTGACTAGCACGTAGAACCTTATTCTTTAGATATTCGATTTCTTGTTTAAGGTTTTCTATTTGCATAACAGTTAGTTCTAGTTCCTCATTTCTTTTGTTCAACAGTTCATTCTTAGTAGACAGTTTAGAAATTTCTTCATTAGCAGCAGTCATACTAGTATGAATATTAAACATATAAACAGATAGTTGTTCAACCATAGATTTGTATTCAGAAACAGACATGTCTATAGTAGTGAGGGATGGTACCTGAGAGTCTGATTCAGATGGTTCTTCCTTGGAGTTGGCCATCAAGGCATTGTTGCAGAATTCTTGTTCTTCTCCATCACTATCAGAATCATCCCAACACTTCCCTTCAGCTATGTAGGCCTTACCTGGTGTATGCTTCTTTAGCAGAGCCTCATACTTAGCTTCAAGCTCAAGAAACTCCTTATCCTTCTTCTTAGGCTTCTTGCATTCACTGGCAAAATGCCCTAGGTCATTGCATCTATAACATCTCACAGATGACCTATCCATATAGCTGGTTTTGAATTTGTTTTTGTTTGCTTTCACAGGTGCCTTGCTCTTGTTGAATGAATGATTTTGAGATCTAGACTTGAAGGGCTGATTCCTCTTAAATCTGATGTTTGGGAATTTTCTAGCCATAAAAGCATATGAAGTGTTTTCCATGGCATCCAACTTTTCAAGAGTATAGAACTCATCTTCTTCCTTTTCATCAACAGGTTTAGTCACTTCTTCTTCAGTTTCTTCATCATCTACTATCTCTTCTATTCTCAGTTGACTTGTAAATGCTTCCAGGTCTTGAACGGATTTGTTGACAATCAAGGCACAGGATGTGTTTATCATTTTGCCTTGGTTGGCTTGGATAGCCCTCTTCTGAAGCAACTCAAGCTCATGAGTTTTTAAAACCCCATAGAGCACATCATATGTGACTTTGTTCATATCTCTTTCTCTTAGAGATATGACCCTTTGCTCTAGATGGTTTGGTGCAGATAGTAGAAACTTCATGTTTAATTCCTTAGTGCTGTAAACCTTCCCATTCATTTGAAGCTCAGTCACCAGCTTGTGAAATCTCTCAAACATATAAGTAATACTTTCTTTGGACTGTGCCATGAAAGCTTCATACTGTGTGACCAGTATTTGTTTCCTATTTTCTCTTACCTCCTCTGTCCCTTCACAAAACACCTCGATGTGGTTCCACATGTCCTTGTCTGATGTGCATGATGCTATATTGGCAAACATCGACATATACATGGAGTCTATGATCAGCAACATGAGATGACTGTCTAGGGCAACCTTTTCCTTCTCTGAGTCCGTCCATTTGGATGGCTCTTTTGCAACATATGATCAAGGAATGACTATTGTGCCCACTGTAGATTCAGTAATTTCTTGTTGTGGTACAAATGGACCATTCTTGAGGATGTCAGGGTAGAGAGGATTGGAAGCTTTGATGAACAACAGCATTTTTATTTTCCAGAGGTTGTAGTTCTCTTTGTCGAACTTAGGGACCTTCACCGTACTTGTAGTCTTTGGTGTATTCGAGCTCATGATCATTTTCTGTTTAGATTAAACAGCCTGCTCTGATACCACTTGTTGAGTATTGAATACAGTAAAAGAATACAGGGGGGGTGAATGGATTCTTGAACTTTTCTTTGTTCTTGAATCTTTGCAACAAGATATGTGTTGAGTGTGTGAGATATGTAAGTGCAGATAACAAAGACAAACACAACACAATATTACTTTAATCTAATATTTTATTAGATAAAGATTTTGCTACAATCTGTGAATACAAATGATAGTATTCTCAGCTTCGTTTTTCTTAGAGAGATATTTCTTTTGATGTATCTTGAAAAACTTATCTGGTAAGGAAGTGAGGCTGTATCCTTATAGACATGGATACACCTACTTACTACAAATAAGGTAGGTAAAACAAACTACTTTCCAGTATGTCTATCTTATTTGAGTAAGAGTCCAAACGGCTACAGATTTGACTTTGCAAAGCCTGTTCAGATCCACTTCTTTAGCTCCTTGTCCCTTTGTCTTATCTCTCCAAGCTTCTTTGTAGGCTTTCCAATGTGCTTTATAGTACATAGTCAAATAAAGCGTCTTGGCTTGTTGCAGGTTTCTGACTTGTACAATTCTTCAGTATTTTGTCTCCAAGAATGTATTCGAGAAGTGACTAAGTGATTGATTCGAGAACTCAAATTAACTTAATCGATAACTCTGAGTTCTCGAATAGTGTTATTTTGACATATCGAATCACTTCTCGAATAGCTCTTTTCTCTGGGACTCCTTGAGATATCGAATAGAGCATTTTGACATATCGAATCCCTGAGATGTCGAATAGCTTCTTTAGTCCTTGAGATATCGAATAGAGCATTGACTTGTTGACTCTTAGAGAACTCCAATGATGCTTTGACTTGTTGACTCCATGAGTTCTCGAATAGAGTAATAGACATATCGAATCTCTGAGATATCGAATGAGATATCGAATAGTGTCTTCTGAGATATCGAATATCTGACTTCTCGAATGCTAGACTTCTCGAATAGACAAATGTACTTCTCGAATTGGTACTTAGGCAAATTCTTCTTTTCTTCAAATCCCAACTATGATTATTTGGCAGTCTTTATCTCCTTGCTTGAGGCATGAACCTTGGAACTTCTTTTAAGCATTATTCTTGACTTTATAAGTACAGTAACACAACTAGAATTTGATGCCTATTACAAGTACAAAACAAATAGAAACTCTACAGCTAGAGGTTCCCTCAGTTAAGAGGTCATGTAGGTAATGCATAGCATTACACATACTTAGGCTTGTTATTAGATGTATTCAGGCATGCCTCTGTGACTAACATGTCTATTGAGCAAATTAGTATATTTGCTATGTTGGCGGATTCGTTGACAAAAGGTTTACCGCCTAATCTCTTTCGAGAACATGTTGCTAGCATGGGTTTGGTTGATAATCTTTCTCATTGATTCATGGATTTTATTGTAAGACACTGATATTGTGATCACCTTATGTTATGGTTTTTGGACAAAGTATTTAGTTTGTTACTTCTATTATTGTGCACATTCGAAGTTTATGGAACAAACATTTATGCAAGGACCTCATGAACATATTGATTTGCTATTGATTATGAAATATTATGTTGTTCATGACTTAACTAGTATCTCTGTTAAGTTTTATAATTATACTTGGATTGTAACTGGAGGACGGTTTCATATTTGTACATGAGTATGATACTACCTTTAATTCTATTTTAGTATGATGTAAAATTTAGCATGTCTTATGGGATGTAATGCTCAATAATAAAAGTCTTGTTATATGTATGTTGAAGATATAATGACCCTTGGCCAAGTGGGAGAATGTTGGATTCGACGGGATCCAATCCATTTATTTATGGCACATCGGGTATTATTGTTAATCTTTTAAATAAAGACTTGAGCCTAATGAATAATTAAATATATTAATAGCATTTAATTTATATATTTAATTATTACATCTAATATATATCTATTTAAATATATTTATTTATAATGGCTTAAGTACCCAAGCCTATAACTTTGATGGACGGTTATGGGTTTAGCCCATTAGGGTTGGTCCCATTAATCCCTCTATATAATGAATCTTATGCGAGAACAAAAGTTACGTGTCTCATATTATTCAGAAAATACACACAACCCATCCTTACGTATAGAGGAGAATAGTGAAGATCAAAACCCTCAAGCATTCACAATCTCCGTACTCTCTCTCAAGATCATTAATGGCCTATTTTGATTCCGGTACGCTTTCGCTATTAATCTATACTCATAGTTTTGATCGGGAGATACATGTATATATATTATGCCGTATTTATATACATGATTTATTCTAACAAGCCCAATTAGAAAGGCCCTACTCGTTTATCATGGTGCACTTATACTATTGCCGATGTGGTTTGTATGATGTATGCTTGATTTTGAAGAGAGATGGATGGTGTTGTAACTTGTAACCATGTAGTATTGAACTAAGAAAATATCACGGATAGTTCTATTTAATGAAATCTATTAATAATATTAGAATAATTAATAACTAATTGATTACCTTTTTCAACTAAAAGGTAACATCTTTTCTATATTTTTTAACTAAAATATCTCCTTTTCAAACTTGTTTTTTTAAACTTAATTATCCTTACTTAAATATTTATTATTGGTTAAAACATGTATTTCTATTTTATAAAATAAAATAAAGATATTATAGTTCCTAATAACTAACCAATTACCTTTTTCAGCTAAAATACATTATTTTTTCTAACTTTTCTAACTATAACCTCTCCTTTTCAGAAATATCACGGGCCATTCTATTTAATGAAATAAACAAATATTATTATTATTATTATTATTAATAACTAATTGATTATCTTTTTCAACTAAAACCTAATATCTTTTCTATATTTTCTGACTAAAATATCTCCTTTTCAAACTTGCTTTTCTTACTTAATTACCCTTACTTAAATATTTATTAGTAAAAACATGTTATCTTTTTTATTTTTTAATAATTAATTAACCCTTTTCAACTACCCCAGGTTCGAGCGGTTCAAGCCTATGTGACCAATGCACTTATGCTGCCTTCACTCAAAAGAAAACACTTTATAGTTAAATAATGACTTAATTTCCTTCTTAGTTAAACTCATTATCTTTTATATACTAAAATATCACATACAATTATATTTATTGAAATAAAATAATAATATTATATTTACTAATAACTAATCAGTGACATTTTCAGCTAAAACACGTTACCTTTTATATTTTCTTTTACTAAAACCTATCCTTTTCCAATAGTATTATGAGCAATTGTAATCAATAAAAAAATACCATAATAATTAATAATTGGCCGATTATCCTTTTCAGCTAAAACGCATCATCTAATCTCTATCTTTGAACTAATTTCTTTTTTTCTTTTTTAGAAATATTACGGCCAATATATATAATTATTATCCAATAATATCATTTAAAAATTTAACTTACAAAATTCATATCTTAAAAATTCATTCAAATTATTGAAAAAATCTTATAATATTAAAGAAAATTCGTGCATCGCACGGGGTTTAAGCTAGTATTATATTATAAGTAGACAAAATTTGCTGCTTTGCAGTTTTATATAAATAATCTATTTGTTGAACAAGTATGTTTTTTTTCTTTGTCATCAAATTTAAATCAACGGTTGTGGTTTTCTATTTCTAATAATCATGTATCATTCTTTTTTGTTAGTAACTAGTTGCATTTTTGTTTTTATGAATTTGCTTTCTTGATAGTCTCGTAGAATTTTTAGCTTCCAAAACATTGCATAAAAACAAAATATGCCAAATAAAAATATGTTCATTTTGCTCATAAATTCTGCAAATATATTTATATGTTATATTTTTTTTTTGCTTCGTTGATAGCTTTTTTATAACTTTTTGGCCCCCTTTATAATATAATATAATATCTAAGTTTTTTCTTCTCATTCTTCTGACATTTGAAGAATTTATATTTCGAAGTTTGAAAATAAATTTATGCATTCTGAAAATTAATTAGTAATTATTGATATTTTGTATTAATAATATATTAAATTTGTGGGTTGTTAGCGTTATAATATAATTAATTTTATATTTTTTTAATTAAAATTTTATAAATTAAAAACAAATAATTGTTGCAACATTTTTTCCCAACCCTTCATCCAATCAAGATAAGGGTTCAACCTTTCCTAACCGAACTCATCCCTTCCCAGCCCAACCCTTTCCTTCTCAACCCCAATCCAAACAAAAGCTTAGTTTAAAAAGCTATGTAATGAATTTATAGTTAGCGTATTGTTTTATTTTCCTTTTGCGTTAGTGTTATAGATGCTCGTAAATACCAATCTAACTTTTTCTTTTTCATTTTTAAATTCAAACGTAATTTTACAATTACCTTAACAAAGCTTTCATGATTACATTAACGAGAGGATGAAGCTATATATCCAGGTTTATCTTGGAGTATGAGACTTGCATAAATGAGCTTAATGTTTCTTTGTTCTTTGCTTGTTTTTTCAATCGTATTCTAATGTGTTGTATTTATTAATATTTCGGTAAATGACTTATTTTTTTGGCAGTTGGCATAGGATTTTGAGATGATTGTGCATATTGGCATAACATTTGTTTCAAAACTTGTGAAAGATTTTTTGTGACGGGTGCTTATTGTATACTCACTTTCACAAGAACTAATTGGTGTTTGTAATTTTTTTTGGTTTACTTACATATTGTATCTTATCTATATCTATACTATACTATTATAAGCGAAATAGGGTATAATTGGTTGGTCGGTCACCTTCCAAAAATTTTGCTAACACCTTCCAAAACTGAAAAAATAAATTAAAATACATATAAAATGTAATTTTACAAAAGATAAATCATATATTTAACTTAATAACAAACTCTTTTAATTACACTCCAATTAATATTCAGTTACATACTCTTTTGGTTATATTTGAGTTAAACTATTATAAGCGAAATAGGGTATAATTGGTTGGTTGGTCGGTCGGTTAACACCTTCCAAAAATTTTGTTGACACCTTCCAAAAATGAAAAAATAAATTAAAATACATATAAAATGTAATTTTACAAAAGATAAATCACATATTTAACTTAATAACAAACTCTTTTAATTACACACCAATTAATATTCAGTTACATACTCTTTTGGTTATATTTGAGTTAAAATTCTTCAGCTACACCCAACTTTTTTAGACTTTCTTAATTACTTGAAAACCAAATATTTTCAAAATCATTTTTAATAATTTTAATATAACATATTTATTAACAAATTTACAACAAATTATAAATCAACAAAGCAAAAGCAAACTAAAACTATATAATAAACAATAAAAATTTTACATAATTACAAATTAATATTAAATTCTATTTTAAACAAATACGGAGTATTACCTTATACATTATTATGGAATCATAATTTGAATATTATAATATCAACAAAAGTTTGAATGTAAGTATATACGATACTTCCATTTATATTTATATTATTTTGACAAAATTTAGTCATAATTCGAATAATATATCATATAATTAAACCATTATTATTTAATAATATATATTATGCCAATATTATATTAAGTAAAATATATATATATAAGATAAATAATTATTAAAATATAAATAAAAAATTATTTAATTTTAAAAAAGCCGTGCATCGCACGGGTTATAGGCTAGTATATATAATAAGCAAATAGGAGTAGAATTTGGTTGTTTGGTTCAATTTAGTTCAACCATTTAAAAGAATAGTGACCGTTAGATATTTAGTAAATATATAATAGCCGTTAGATCTAATAATAAGGAATATTCTATATTTAAATCTCTCTTTTAAAGATTCAAGGTTCAAATCCCGTCAATAACAAATTTACATTAAATTTTATATTATTAGTTCTAATCAATACATATCATTTATTAAATAACTATTATTATTACTAATAATTTTATTAATTAATTACAAAATTAAATTATATCTATAATAAATTATTATACTCTATTTTATTTAATCACATAATTTTAAAAGTATTTAAAAGTAACCCGTGTTTTGCACGGGCTATAAGCTAGTTATACTATTATAAGCAAACTAGGGTATATTTGGTTGGCTGGTAGTTTGGTCACTTTATTTGGTATACTCAATAATAACAGTTAGATTTTAAGATAAATAAATGAGAATTGTTGGATCTAATGCTAAAAGAATATTCCTTTTCAAATATTTAAAATACTTTTATAGTTTCCAAGTTCAAATCCCACCAAAAACATATCTCTATTAAACATATATATTATTTTATAAACTACTCTAACGAGTTTAAGAATCAATTCCCGTCAACAACATATTATTAATTAAAACATTATCGTTAAAAATACTATCAAACATGTATTATAATATTTTATTATCTTCTACAATTTATTTTCCTCCTAATTAAAAAATATATCTAAACATGAGATTTAAAAAGTTAAAAAAATATTTTAATAATAAAAATATATATACAACTTAAAACTTTAATAATAAAATATAATTTAAAAAAATTACAAGCAACCGTGCATCGCACGGGTTATAGGGTAGTATAGAATGATAAGTAAGCTTAGGGTATTTAATCAAAAATACAAAGTGTTGACAAGTTAATGTTAGGAAATTTTCCAAAGATAACCTTAGATTCATTTTACCCACATATACATATGTATGCGCGTGTGTATATATTCTGGTGCTAATTGCAAAGGAGTTGTAAATTTATCGTATTATGTCATGGTCCCACAGCTTCGTATATTTAGATAATTTAGTGTTTAATTAAATTTGATGGAAAATGAGATGATAATGATATATCTATAACGCTTGGTCTTCCACGACCCTTCTTGGTGCCGATGGTGGATGGGTATATGCAAGACAATAGCTGCAGGGTGGCAGGGGCTTAGTGATACCTCTGACAAAAGAATAAGGATGGGTTCTTGAAGAAGATAGGGAAATGAGGCAGAAAGAGTGTATCATAATTTTGAGCGTATGAATGTAAATAGTCTATATTTGATGAAATATATTTTTATGTTCGTTCGCAGGGAGACAGGTTTTATTAATTTTATTCAATTGTTTCTGGAGCAAAAACGATAGTTATGAAAATATTTACTAACTAATTATTTATATTAATTTAACTAATTAATTAAAGGATAAACAATGAATTTAAAATCTAGGGTAATTAAGTCCACCATGTTTACTTTTTTTTTTTTTGACTAACACCATGTTTACTTAATATCTGGCTTTTAAGCTAAAGCAATCAAAATGGTCATGCAATTAGAGTGTTAATCTCTCTCAAGCAGCAACACTCCCGAAACATGCTTACATATAATCACTTTTAGTAATTTAATTAATCGGGTAATTAGAGCAATAGTTAATTTCTCTCAAACATTAACACTCTAAAAAATTTAATGATGCTCTCGCACTCAAATTCAATTCTGCTAACCGTATGTGTGCCTCTAGTGAGTAAAATCTCTCGATCTATTACTACTATTCGCATATAATTAATCTGTGATATTGGCCGATAACACAAATTAAATATCAAAACATAATCGATTAGAATTTACCATAATCAATCAAACCACTATGAAAATCATACCAGAATTATCATGCAAACATGGCTTTCCTTTATACCCTAGAACAAACTACTCACTAATATAAAGATTAAGAACAACTAAAATTATATAACAATCCATCTAAATAATCTACTTAATAAACAAGATAAAATAGAAAATACCTTACATAACGGAGAATTAAGTAAAAGAAAGTGTACATAAAAGAGAAGAAAACCAAGCCCCTAGGAAAACTTGATGTAGCCGAATGATAGATAGAATGTGGAAATGAATGGTGTGTTGTCTGATGGTTTATGCAGTAGCCTATTGTCTATATCTAATGTATGGTCCCCCTCTTCCCTCCTGCAAGCTCCTCCTTTATAGCTTCATTCATGCCTCAAATATTCATATTAATATGCCTCCATCATTGACCTTCATCATTAGTCCACTTTGGCAATTGCTTTATTTTTTTTCTTTGCCAACCAATTCAAGACTTTCGGCTGGAAATTATTCACAACAACTAATCAATCAAACACAAGTTTTATACTTTAAATAAACTACAAGAAAATTCCAAATCCACTAAAATTCGGAACTGCACTTGCTCTTCAATTTGGAGCTGCTCCAATCGGATTTTTGCTTATATAATCTCTCTGAATTGAAGATAATTTTCTAAGCTTCGCGTGGACTGTAAGATCGTCCAAATCCGACTCCTACAACTCCGGATATGAAATAAATACTGTAGAAAGCGAGTGTAGCTCAATAAATCCGAATTTCTTCCATTTTTAGCTCCAAAATAGCTCTTTAATCCCAAATTCTTCCAAACTTAGGAATTCTTGCCTTCCTACAATAAAACATCAAAATTTATTAAATAAATATCCAAATCAATGCAAAATGCAATTAAATATGTGAATAAAATTATCTAAAATATATATAAAAATATATTCTATCAATATTCCTTGGACTATTTATAAGCCAAGGATTTTGGGGTTGGTACATTAACTTTGGATCGTTGACCTTTATGGGGTCTTAGATGCCTGGGCATCTTAGATGCCCTCCACATGTCCAAGTGATTTATATGGTTGGCATGTGCCTGAACCACTTTGGCATGTACAATTGTGGATATCTAATCATGAGTGTCTTGTGTTGTCATTACCTATTTGTGGGTCGTGACTGTTGTCATAATTTCATGATTAGATGCCTTATTCTCACTATTCTTGTTATTCTTGTGCGTGCCTCGGGTTTTTGCCCCATGGTTTAGGGCTTATGAGCTTTATTGGGGTATTTTCATAGACTTAGTATCTGTATTATAGATTCATTACACCCATGTGATAATGAATGTTTATTCCGGCTCCGTTACATTTCTGGTACAGTGATGTACGTTTATTTCATATATGGTACAGCTACGTTCGAAGTTGCAAAAATGGTATAGGACGCCACTTCAAGTGGCGACCAAGGACACTGACGCCACTTCAAGTGGCGTCAGGTCCCTGGGCGCCGCTGCAAGTGGCGACCAGCCTTATATTTTTTTTTTTGCTTTTTTCACTTGTTCCTTTCGTGCCTTTGTTAGTTGCTAAATATCACATTTTTTAGTGCCAATTTTATCCTATTGAAATTCAACTTTTGAAATGAAAATTTTCATTAACTTTTGTTCCGTATTAGAGTTTTGATGTTCTACTTTTACCGAAGGTAAAAATGTGGAAAAAATAATTTATGTAAATATGTTAAAATTTGGTCCGATTATGGGTAGTCCACATCAAATTTGTAGGAATTTTTTTGTGTAGGCATGTTTAGGGCCTTAAAAAACATATATTTACATGTATTTTTTTTCATATTTTTTGTTTGGAATTAAAGTATTCACGTTGTACTTTTGCGTAAGCTAAAAATCTTGAAAAAATTATTTGTGTAATTATGTATACTTTGAGGCCTAAAAATGACCATAAAACACAAATTTCACACTTTTATTGAAATGAAAGAGGAGGAAGACAACTGGGAATTATGAAAATAAGCATATAATGAAACGATAACCGCCACGCAAGTTCTTAAAATTAACTGAGATCAACAGCATAATTCTCGTCCTCAGCTTCTTCAATTTCCCTTGCAATTTGACGTTCCTTTGCAGCTTCAGCTTCTATTGCAATTTCACGTTCCTTTGCAGCTCGAGCTTCCATTTCCATTTTAAATTTAACTTGTTGTGCAGCAAATTCAAAATGTTTTGCAAGTTTAGCATCCTCAGCCTGCAAATCGAATGACCTTTTGGTTTTCTTGATTTGTTTGATTTCGGTTTTGCTGCTTTGTGATTTTTTGCCCTTGTCCATCTTATGCTATTGCCTTGGAGAAAATTTATTTTAGAAGAAGGTAGTAAGTTGTGATTTGCAATAAGCAGGAAAGAGGAAATTTATAGGCATTTTTGGAGATGAATAATTGTATTGATAGCTGTGAATACTTAAAGTTGTGCTACTGTTGACCTGACTGCACAACTTTGTACATAGTATGCATAATAATACCAATAATACGAAAAAATGTGAATAGTGAAAATGCTGTTACTGTTGATGGGACTACACAGCTTTATACAGAAACTTATTACTATATTATTTTTAGGCTCGAAGATCACTAAAAAACGTCTGAAACCAACCTACCACTTGCTTAATACTGTAGTCAATTATTTCATGTATTGATTAAATAAAAGATGAAGTGACTAGTCATTTTTTTGAAGATAAGAATCTTTGCAGTACTTTCTCAGAGTGGTTTTTTTCAATTATGCAGAATATGTTAATTATTTTCTGCTGTGCATTCACGAGATGCTTCCAGATAAGAAATGTGACTACTCACATTTAAATTTTTGCAGCTTTTTTCAGTGTTTTCTGATAATATTGATGAAATCAACTTTATTTTTCAGAAATCAGCTATATTTGACTAATGGCTAAGCCTGCAGTCCTTTCTCAGAGTGCTTTTTTTCAATAATGCAGGGTAAATTTAAGTGTTTGTTGCTGTGCATTCACATGATTTTGTTTGATGAGAAATCTGACTCCTCCAATTTATTTTTATGCAGCTCATTTTAGTGTATTTTGACAGTACTGTTGAGTCACGGGCTAGTTGAAGAGCAATCAATAATTTATCCCAAGATTCTCAGCTATAAAACAAGGTTGTGGTGAGGCTTGTTCACCCAACCACTGAAATCTAATTTAGCATTTCACACAAAATCCAACATGTCCAACATTCCCGATTTGAATATCTGCTTTTGTGATAAGTTGTGCGTTGAACGCACATGGTCCTATGGAAGAAATGCGGGAAGGAGGTATCTCAATTGTCAAAATGGAGGCAACGGATGTGGGTACATTCGTTGGCTTCATGAACCATTAGAGGAGCGTGCTGCGTGTGATTTCGAGATATTAGAAATGCAACGAGTCAGAGAACTAACTCGTCATCAGTTTGAATCAACTGATGAAAATGAGAATGACGGCGAGGACTTCGTGGAGGAGGATGGGATTGAGCAGAAGAATGGGATTGAGCCTGATAATCCCTTCGCTGGTCTCGATGAATCAACTGATGACAATAAGAATGAGTACGAGGACTCCGTGCAGGAGGATGAGGAAGATGATGATGACGTTGACGATGAAGATGGAGATTAATTTCTTCGTCTATGATAAAATGTGGTTTTTTTAGTTTCCCCAAAAGAATGTCCTCTACGGATATTCATTTGTATTTCTTGTTTTCATGCAGTGTGATGTTGTGGAATGTGATGTTTTAATTATTTACGTACTTTTCTTGCACACTATAACACCATCATAATAGAAAAAAACACACTACAAGAACATAATAGAAAAATGCACACTACAAATACATAATACAGAAATTAAAAGCTTAAATAATTGACTAGTACTTAATTAAATTTCTTCGTCGGACATGTAATCATCGGATATGTAACATGGATTTTCTTGAAGATGTTCCTCAACGGTTGTTAGCTCTCTCCCACTTGCACGAACGGAGTCTTTGGCAAGTTGATAGATGTAGTGACGAGTTCTACGTAACAACATTCGGTTGTTCTCAATTCGTGTCTGTTTCACAGCTCGAATGACTTTACGCTTATAATCATTCCAACCCGATGATTCACCAGTACGCGGAAACATGTCGAGCGAATGACGAATAGGGACCCTTGCACCCATAGCAATTAGGTCATTTCGCAAACGTTCCGATTCTTCACGGCGATATGCCCATTCTCGACGAACGCCTGCAAAATATTCCACTGGATCGCTTTGTCTTAGACGCCGGTAGTCATCATTTCTTTCTCCGAGCAACCAATTGCGATTTGTAGAGGATGACATATTTCTGTTGTAGTTGGTAAATTAATTTGCACTTAACCTATATGGAAGGTCATATATATATATATACATATACATATACATATATATATATATATATATATATATATATATATATACAACCCACTTGATCCTGCTTGAACTGAAAAGATAACTCAGCTTTTTAGGATAAAGTATTGAAATGACCATTCAACTTTTTCATTTTTTAAGCTGTGTCTCTGTGCTAAACTTCATTTCAGTGTTGAAGTGACAAAACAACTTTTTCGGAAATGTTAGCTGTGTATTATTTTTTAACAATTTGTACACTTCAAAAAATCTTACTAATTTGGCTATAAATTGGAAGGTTTTTATGTGATGTCTCTGTATCTAAAAAGTTAGTCATGTCTAATTCAAGAAACTCTTCATCTTCGGTTAGAGACCCTTACAGACATAGTTCAAGCACTTTCAACTACTTAGGTGAACATGGAAGTGTAAGGTGTAACTGCAATCTACCGGCTCCTTGTCAGGAAGCATAGAAAGAAGGTACTCTTGACCCAGAAAGGAGTTTCTTCGGGTGCAGCCAGTACAAGGTATGTATATCATCACTTTATGCAAATTTTGTTGTTGCGAAAAAATATTGAGTTTTGTTTAATGTGTTGTTAGGATCCTACAAGAAGATGTAACTTCTTTAAGTGGGCTGATCCATCGTACACCGAAAGAGCAAGAGAAGTGATAAAAGAGTTGAAGCTAAGACTGAACAGAAAGGATGATGACTTGCACAATGCTTGGAAGGTGGACGAAGAAATTTGTTTGCTTCAAAATCAGGTTGAAGTAACAAATAATTTGTTGAAGAAGTTGGAGAAGGAAAACATGACATTGAAGAAGCTTTTGGTCTGTGCTGTAGTAGTAATCATGATTCTTTCGTTATGGAAGTAGTGTAATTTCATAAGTAATTTATTAGTAATTGTTCCATGTTAAATTTGGTGGATGTAAGTTTGTTCAAGTAATGGAACGAAGTTGTGTTTTTAGACAAATGATACACCAAATAAAGTACAAAGGTTTAGATAATGAAATGAAATAAAAAACATGTTTTTCGATTACATTAAACTAAACATAAAGCATCATAAAATCGTACATGCATGCATGTAAAAACTACAGGTCCACTCATCTACAGTACCTCCCACCAGTGTGGCAAACCCTCCCCTGCCCTTTGACCCGCCTACCCGGCTGTCGCCTCAGTGGCACATCCTCCGCCTCCTCAGCCTCGTCCACGGTCTCCTCCTCTACAATAGTAGAGGTATGCATATGACTACCCCCCTCATGTAGTGTAGGAGAGATATCATGTGATGCAAAAGCCTGAAAACCTGTCAATGGGGTATGCCATCCTGAGCCACCTGCATGTGTCAACTGTGACTGTAACGGAGTGGGAATATAGTGCTACGAACCACCAAATGCATGCCCCGAAGAGCCTGGAAGAGAAGAACTACCAAATGGATGACCCGAAGCAAATGCATCTCCCTGAGAGAACTGAGAAATATGAGGAGTCAAGTCCTGTGTACCACCAGATGCCTGTCCAGAACCACCTGCTCCGGCAAATGCATTTCCCGATGAACCCTGCTCCCATCCAGATCCAGTAAATGCATGCGATGAAGAGCCCTCCCCAGATGTGGGACGAACCCACGGCTCCCATCCATCCCCTCTAGCAACAAAAGAATACACACGAGTTGGAGGAGGCCAAGGTGCATGTCCACCTCTCGTACGTGCTCCACGACGAGGCCTGGTAGGTGCAGGGGGTGGAGGTGGTCTCTGCTGAAGCTCGGAAAAACCTGTATGCTCCAAGGTACTATGTAGAATCTGTAATGCATCATCCACAACAGTGTCATCATCAGCAATATCGTCACGCCTAAGGCCGTGATAGGCACGGGAAATCCCCTCAACCTGCGTCATGCAATTTTTCAAACCCAACGTCATGATCTCATGTAGTGAAAATGAAATCTATAATATGATACAGTACTTCAAGTGAGAATTAAAATACTTACAGCCATTGGGAGGTGTCCCTACGTTCCCTGAAAACCCTGTTGTCGGGGCCATACAGCGGGATTGATGATAAATCGACGAGTGACTCTATCATACCATGAAGAATACTCCTCAGTACATGTAGGTCTTCTCATAGAGGAATATCCAGGTGGTGCCATGATCCGATCCCCTCGTGTATGCCACCTGTCAAAGAGATCGGCTAGTGGTGTTTCCCAATCATCGGGAACCCTGTGGAAACTATCATGCCCAGGCACTGGTGAGGCAATAGGAATCTGCTGCAGAAAACCAAACTGCCTGGTCACTCGATCCGTATAACACCACTCCACCAAACCATCAAAAAACAATGGACAAGGTGCTGTCATAAGTGTCCTCTCATCACCAAGAATCTGGAAAGCATCTGTTGCACTGTCCTCGTATGGCATCTATAAAAAGTCACTCTCCCTCATGGTATCAAGATAATAACGAACCAACCGTGAGCTGTGATCAACCACATCTGCACAATACATACGGATCCTGACCCACCTGTAATAACACAAGGCAAGTTAGTACGCTAAACATGCAGCATATACGTACAGGTAGAGAGGTGTATTAGTTATGTCACTTACCTAAGAGCACGGGGATGTACCATCAAATAAGGATCTCGCGGTACATGAGCTAGGCCTCTAAAATGCTCGTATATCCATACCTAAGAAACATGGATGAGATAATAAAGCCAACAAAATTTAACGAAACAATAACATCGAAGTGGTTAAGAATATAGACTCAAATAAAGAAAGGAAAGGTACCTGGAGTAGAGTCATGGATCCACATAGATTCTTAACATTCCCTATGCTCGCTGTACACAATTGCCTGTACAAGTAAGCAAGACAAGCACTGCCCCAACTGTAAGTCCTAACATCATGGATGTGGCGTACATAATGCAGGAGTCGTGACTGAAGGCGGTTCCCGCTGGAGTTGGGGTACAAAGAGCCAAGTAGGAGGAGAAGGTGTGCACATATGTGAAATGTAAGTTGTGCCTCGTAAGCATCCGAGTAGTCCCTAATGGCTGCACAGCTACCAAAGTTCCTAACCAACCAACCAATATTAATCCCACCTTTCTGCACCATACCTCGCTCAGGCTCCAACCCTAATAGCTGATGTACCATCATCTCATCGGGCATCTCCTCCTCTAACACCACTGGATTTCCTCCACTACGAAGGCCTAGAATGAAGTACACAACCTCTAATGTGATAGTGACCTTGCCAAAACGCATATGGAAGGTATGAGTCTCGGGACGCCACCTATCAACAAAAGCATTAATCAATCCAGCATCATGTCTCAACATCCCTGTGGCATACACCCCAAATAACCCAGCATCACTAATGGCCTCAATCACCGGTCCAGGCGGTGGGTGCTCCCTAACAATATCCCAGTAAGACTTGAAGTTTGTACGTAGACGAAAATCTTCTACAATCTGCATAAATTGCCATGCTTTTGTTATGACATACTTCCACAAGCATATTACCAATAATTACAAAATGATTAATACCGTATCATCCCATAGTAACTCTGAACGATGCTCATGCTGTCGTGTCAGCAATGATGGCTGAACAGGACCTGGGTGGTAAATAGCCTGCTCCATAGATAGCTGTAAAGCTGGTATGAAAAATCAATTTTATATCTAATATTTTCATTTCTATTTAAGCAATTAAATGTAAATATTTCATACAGAAATAAATTAATGATGTAAAAATATATTAAAAAATAGTTAAAATAATATTTTCTTATTACCAATAATATTTTCATTTCTATTTTCATTGTCTTGCTGCTTTGTAACTTTGATTATTATAGTGGATCTCGTGGCAACCTGTAATTTGATTTTTGGTTTATTGATTAATAACTACATATACATTTGATCATGGAATGCCAATTAATTTAACTTGTGTATCCTGCATAATTAATAGTTATCATTTGCCGATTACCTGTTAACATGATGTGATTCATTATAGTGATATCTTTTAATTGTTTCATCTCATTCTCCAGTCGTAAACCTGGGAAATCAAGGTTGTCTAAGTTTATTGAGCCTTACCATTACAACATCCAACTGCAAAAGGTGTGGAGACCGGTGATATATCCACTCCAACCTACTCCAATGTGGAACTATGAATTACCGACGAAGTGATAACGATTTGGGAAATTGGTACCCGACGAGGCCTTGAAGAAGTTAAAGAAGAAACGCGGGGATAAGAGCCAATCGGTCAGAATTCGAACTGAGATGGATTCATCCCGTACTGGGATAAAATGCAGCGTATGCAAACAAGAGGGTCACACAAAAAGGAGTAAAAAATGCCCAGGACCCGGGGGAGCACGAGCATGATGGTTTTTCAACATCTTTGTTTGCACTTTGTAATTTATTTGATTTGTGAACTTTGAATGAGATTAATTCGTTGTTTTCAATTTCTCTTTCCTAAAACTTCACGTTTACATAATTATTTAAAGCAAACAAATTGAAAACTAATTTCAAAACTACATGGAAAATGACAATACCATAGTCTTTGTAAATTGATGGAAGTAATACATAAAATCACTTGCCACAAACGATATCAAAAGTAAACAACTTCGAAACTACTTTCAAAAGTACATGAAATATTACATTGGCAGAGACTTTATTCATCATCGGACATATAGCAATCAGAGTTCAGATCAGGACTCATACTGTAGAGCTGAAATATCCTTGCTTCTCTTAAGTCGCCCTCTTCAAAATATGCATCACGCTCATCATGTAGACTCTTTCGCCGTAACCGTAATCTCATCCGATTTTCTTCCTCTCGTGCACGAAATAACGCTAATTCCAGTTGTTGAGGGGTGTCACGCGACATCAGTATGGCACGTTGTTTTGGTATTCTTAATCCATTCAACCGACATTGTTCTACACAACAAGAGAGTTGATGTTTTCGCCACTCCCACTCCCGACGCATTTTCCTTATTGACGTAGTTGAGTAACGTAAATTTGGATCGAGCGGGTAGTCGAAATCATCATCACACCACCAGTGCCTACCCATTGCTTTGAAAATTTCACCCGGAGTATAACTCATATTCCAATTGTATGAGAGAAGTGCTAAAATGTTTTGTAGTGGTTGGGTGAACAAACCTCAACACATACTCGTTTTTTATAGCGTCTTCAGTGAAATCAAATATTGGGACAAATAAATAAGTCACAAGAATGTAGAGGACAAAAATATCGGGATTCCTCTATAATACATGTTGTGTTAGTATTCATTATTTTCACCTTCTGATTGTGTATAATGTAGTCAACAGTAAAATAAAACTCCAAATGTTTAAAGCTGTGGCTTTCTGTATTCATGCAAGTTATTCAGTTTTACTAATCACATCATCAAAACTATGTGCTCAGGTGGGGTAATACATCACATTCCTGTAAAGTAGAGTGGTCAATTAAAATTTTAATTTCGTTTAAAACATAAACTTTAGATATGGGATCACAAGGTTGTGTAGTCTCTTCAACCTGTTGCAGCTGTGCATCTCAGTAATGTTTGGTCTCATCTTCAACAGTATGCAGATAACAGTGGCAGAAATTTACTTCAAGTTATTGAAATTGAGTAGTCACATCTTCCTATAGCTGTGCTCACAGTCATAATTCACATGTATGTGCATCTCAATTATTTATGAATGCATGTTATGGTAAAGCTCAATAATTCATGTCCTACTTTGTGTGTGTATAAAGTTCTGTAGTGTCATCAACAATAATATAGCTGACATATTTTCCCCAAAGTCACTTGCATGAAATGGCTAGTGAAGATGATGGAGATAACATTTCCGATCATAGTTGCAACTCTCGTTGTAGTTGCAATTGGGATTGGAATAACCTTACATTCTCACAGCAACAAGCAATTGATGAAATATATCAAGCTGGTGATGATTATTATGCAGCACACCCGGATAGCCCCCTAGACTTCTCCCAACCCCCCTCTCAAACAGAAATCGGAAACACTTCCAATCCTCGGCCAATCACTCCAGAAATTCCACAAACAATCGATCCAATCCCTCAAGTACCACTCGCTCCAAGTTCCGATCATAGCTACAATTGGGATTGGGATAACCTGCCAATTTCTCAACAAGACGCGATTGATGAAATGTATAGAGCTGCCGGTGCTTTATATCAACCACAACCGGATAGTTCTGTAAACCTTCCCCAACAGTCCCCTCAAAGAGAAAGAGGAACCACTTCCAATCCTCAACTAATCACTCCAGAGCCTCCTCAATCAATCACTCCAATTCCGCAAGCCCCCCGAATTGATTACAAAAGTAAGCAATGGAAGGATTGTAAAAGGTTCATCCAAAGTGGTGGTAAGATAATTTCTACAAATTTCATGTTTCTTGTAATGATTTATTATGCATTTATTTAAATTGCTAAAAATATGGAATTTTGCAGATGCGGAATATTACGCTAACATGTACCCGAATCCAATGAAGATATAATGCAAAATCCCTTATTCCGTCACTTGCAGGACTCTTAAAGGAATATCAAAATATGCATTTGAAGAATACGATGACTTTGTGGGCATAGACACCATACCAATAGATTATGCAAAGGGATGGATCGTAAGCATCCACGACTCAGACCTATTTGGTAAAAGAATCATCGTAATAAATGATGGCACACGACAAGTGGATTGTTATCTCCAATTGGATAGGGATAGGTACCCACTTATCCGTAAACCGGTTGAAGTCGGATGTGTTATTGTCCTCTACAAGATATGCTGTCAATTTGAGATCACTTTTGCCGCCGACGTTATAGACTACGAAAATTTCACTTTTCATGGGGGCTATTCAAATATATTAGCCGTATTCAAGAATCTGCTTTTCACTATGTAATGAATTAATAGTTTGTGTGCTTTTTTTCATGTACTTTGTTTGCTTCATTTAAATAAAAATTTTATGTCAAAATTTGAAAATTTTTATCATTTTCGAACCTTAACGAAACATAATTGTGCATTATATTTGTTCATCGTTTTGGGTTTACACCAAAGTAGGACGTTAATACTATAATGTGAAACAAAACAAACGACAAAAAAACTTGTAAATTTATGTGTTTTAGGCCCATCAACATGCCTCCCCAAACTAATTGTTAATAAGCATATTTGTAGTTGTCATATTCGGACAAAATAATACCATATTTACACTTATTCTTTTTTTTAGATTTTTGGCTTATAAAAAAATAGGTCTTTTATATTTAAATTAAAACCTATAAAATTTAAAAAATATCATGTTGAAATTAGCTTATATTTGGTGTAAAATTGCCTCCTCACAAACCTTATTTCCCTTATTCGGGTAAAATCTATCCAAGTATATAACTATAAAAAGTGAAGGGTCGCCACTTCAAGTGGCGTCTATTTCCTGGGTCGCCACTTCAAGTGGCGCCCTATACCATTTTTGCAAATCTGAACGTAGCTGTACCATTTTTGAAACAAAAGAACCTTACTATACCATTAATGTAACGGAGCCGTTTATTCCTTCCTCTTATCCAATCTGTTTCTTATTTTAATTAGTTTCGAATTTTTTTACATTTTTTCGACCTTTCACCTTGATTTATCTCTTCTAACTCTAATTTCTTCATTCGAAGTCCATTCATTTCCTTTAGACCAAACAGAGCGTAGGTTTATTTATTTTTAATTCTTACTGCTTTCTTACGTTTGATAAGCTTTATAGGCTTTGAGGCTTAATGTTTTCTATATGGACTTTAAAATAATATTATTTTGATATTGTATGGGAATTCATTTGAGATATACTCACCACCATTATCAGTTTTGAGCTTTAACCTTCTGTCAGCTTTGAGTTTCAGCCACATTTTTTAAGATTATAAACACATGAAACCCTTGTGATTTGGATTCCAGAAAATAAACCTATGTCATTCGGCTGAAATCATCAATGAATAGTGCAAAATAAATATTATTGCTCAATGACATTGTGCTCATAGGTTCGCAAATGTCTGAGTGAATTAATTCTAGCTTCTCTTTAGCTCTTTTGGCTAAATTCTGAGGAAAAATTTTCGATGATGCTTTCCTATCTCACAACTTTCAAAAATTTCAACATTAGCTGTAATTTCTGAAACATATCTTTAACCATACCAATTTCTTGCATGAATTTTAAGGACTTGTAATTAAAATGACCATATCTTTTGTGCCAAACGATACTCTCATCATTCTAGCACTAAATACATGGCCTTCAACTACATCAAGCTTAAGATAAAAGCTATTTCCATTCACTTTCAGTCTTGCTACCTCTGTTCCATTTATGTCATAGATAAAACAAAAATTATCTTTAAAGGAGACTTCATATCTATTTCTAACCATTTGTGCAACACTGAGAAGACTTTGATCTAAGTCTGGAATGTAGAGAACGTTAGCAATTATTTTCGTACCCAGTTAGGTGTTAATAGTAATTGCTTCTTTTCCTTTCACCTGCACAACCTCACCAATTCCCAGCTTCACTTGGGCTGAACTGAGTTGTCAATGAAGGTAAAAATTAGGTAAATATTGACATATATTTGTTAATTGACTGGTACATCCACTGTCAATGAGCCAAGTATTGTGATCATTTGCACTAAGTGCTTGTGAAGCCATAAATAAATGCTCATCATCAATGTTTCTTCTGCAATTAAGTTTACATTCTCCTTTGTTGGCTGCTGAGTTTGTTTCTTTATAGCTCTTCAATACTTCTCACCATGATCCAATTTGTTGCAAAAATTACAACGGAAAGATGGTTTGTCTTTGTACCAACAATCTTTATGAACATGATTTGTTCTTTTTAAATGGGGGCATGCCAAAAATTTTTCCCTTTCTAGAAGACCCTTTGTATCTCTCTTTCTAATTTGCTTGAAATGCTCCTTTAGTAGCTTCATCACCTCTTATTGAAGCCCTTTGCTCTTGTGGATGAAGCTTGCTGGTTATCTCCGTAATTTTCAGGTTTTGCAGGTCACAGGACTCGTCAATTGCAGAGATCTTGACTTCAAACTTTTGAGGCACTAAAACCATGATTTTTTCAACTACCTTTTTATCTGTGAATGACTCGCCGAGTAGCTTCACTTGATTTACACCATCCATTAACCTGCCAGAATAATATTTGACAGATTCATCATATTTCATCTTCATTAGTTCAAATTCTCTCTTTAAGGCGAGGAGCTTGTATGCTTTGACTCTGTTATTGCCCTTGTACGCACTTTTAAGGTTTTTTACATACCTGTTTAGGTATTTCCAAGTCCATAATTTTGGTAAAGATATGGTCCACAAGTGCTAACTGCAGGCAAGTGATAACTTTGTCTTTCTTGAGTCTTTCTTCCTCATGTGCTCTCTCATCTGAGCAATAGTAGGATTTGCTCTTAATGGTGGTGGATCTGTTTCCGTTAACACAAGTTACACAACATTCCACAAACATTGGGACTTCAAGTAAAACTTCATCTTGACAGCCCATATGTGATACTGTTCACCATTAAACATTGGAATTAGAGATGAAGTATTCCCAGAAGTAGACATTTTACACCAATCTCACTAGGAAATTAGCTTTGATACCACTGAGTGAGCCAGATGGATTCTGGTGGTGAAATTACAGCTTATGGCTTGTCTCTTGGTGCTGTTTCCAGTCGTTTGCTCCTCCTGTTGTTTAAATAATGTTTAATTTTCCGGTTGCTTGAACAGATGCAACTAGGTTCGTGCAACCTGTTTAAACTGGAATTTCTCTTCTCTCTCAATCAAATTACTGTCTGCTGCTACTGCCTTATAGGATCAGCTCTGATACGATACCACAGTTTAGAATATGTGTGTGTATAGAAGAGATAAAAAGAGAGAGATATACAGGAGAAGGAATTTTTGCATATATGCAGCTGATATATTAGCAATACTATTTGTTTTCTTGATGATTACAAATGATGAGGCTGTGCCTCATTATATAGAACAATTTACTGCCCAGAACTTACTGATGCTAGAAAGAAGATGCTGACAATACCAACAGAAATAAGATGCTAGAGAGAAGATGCTGAAAATGCTAACATTTTAACACATATTAATGTTCGTAAACATGTTGATATCGTGATGTTCTTAGGTATAATTTTCTGAATTTGTTATAAATGAATATGTAAGCTTGAGGAAATATAATTGTACCAAACGAGTCATTTTCGGACAAATTTGAATTAATCTAGTCTTGTCCGCGTGATCTCTGTGTTTTTTCTTTGTAACTCATGTCGATAATCACGCCGGGTCTGAGTCCTGTCATACATTTTCTCCGTAAGTATAACCCTATAAATTATAGTAATTTTTGAGCTTTCCAAGCTTAAAAACTTACTGGACAGAAGTTATAACTGTAGGGAACCACAAACCACTTTTTGAGCTTTTCCCGTATAATCATTATATATGCTTGAATGAAAATTTCACAGGATGCTAACAATGTATTTCTGTATATAAAACAAGATAATCATTATTTCGAACCTTCTTGTAGCACAGACTTATTTAGAATTCGATTCAGGTTGCGCCTTCTTTTGGTACTTGCATGCAATAATGATTAAAGATGGTTCATTATGTCGTTTGTTGCAAGGGAACTGACATGTAAGGATATGGCTGATTAAAAAGGTTTTGTGTTGTCGTTATTTGCTAAGCAGGAGCAGGAGCAAGTATTTGGAAATGCTGTAGTAGCGCAAGCAGTCACACTTCACAGAGCAGTCACAGTCTCAATACATTGATGCTGGTATTACCGACGGATGTTTGGAACTATTTATATAGCATGTGAGACTTTTACGGAAGTCATGCAGTACGATATATGTTACGTGGATGCTATCAAGAATGGAGTCAGCTGATTTATGTTTATTTTGTTGTTAGAATCAAAATGAACCCATGCGGAAAGTCGGAAATGTCCAGAAAGAAAGATCTGTCATGTCCTTCTTGTGGAAGAGGGACCACATATCACCGAAGAGTTAAGGATTACACAATAGTTTGATGTAAGTGTCGATATCTAAATAAATTTCTGGTATAGTAAAAACTAGAAATGTTAAAGAGATACCGGCCATTTGTTTCTTGGAAATCATATAATAACTAGGCAATAGCATTTGTATTGGCCAAGATTTTTGCTAGGCTTGATTAATATATGGAATTCGGTAATTATTATATAAATTGAAGCATGTTGACATTCTCATAGTTTGTATTCAGCATGTATACCTAATTACTGAAACAATTAATTGATTCACCTCTTTGTATGTAGTACGCAAAGCGTGATTTATGTGCATGCTAGGTGCTTGCGATTAATTAAAAACAATATTTGGTTTCAAATGTTGTGCTAGCTTTTCAATGAGTTCATATATCCAAATAAACTAGAGAAGCAAAAACTTAGTGCTTTCTATCTCTTAATGTGTTGGCATCAAGTGATAACTCCAAATCTTGATCGGGTCCTTCCTCGCCAACTCCTGTCTCGGAAGTAGTGTAGCTGCTGTGGGGTGTCTGCAAAACAATACCGGAGGGGGGGTTTGGCCCCGAGGTGCCTCCGGCGTGAGAATAAGAGTTGGCTCTGGAAGGTAATAATCAAGTAGAGTATCACAAAATAATAAGAGTCTGTGGGTGTGTAATAGTGTCTAACCCCTAAACCCTCTTTACTAGGGGTATTTATAGCCCTAGGCCTAGGGTTTAGGGGTAGGTTACCTTCACCCCCGACCGTTGGATCGGGGGGACAAACCGCTGAATATTCGGGATGTAGGACACGTGGACTAGTCTGGGGTGACCGTTGACTGGAGTGTGGCCATGTTGTTGCAGAAATGATTTGACACGTGCCTTCCCTTGTCTTTTAGTGTTGGTCAGCGCCATGTGTCGGAATGTCAGCTGAGGTGGGGTGCCACGTGTGTCGAGTGTCACCCATCCGGGGCCCCCTAGTCTGGGGTGGAGACCGCGCCACGTAGTAGTGGCCCCAGGCCCGGGGTCCACTACTCTGGGCTGGGCCGCTCTTATTCTCATGAGATGATTTACTCATTGTTTTGGGCTCCTTGTTGGGCCTTGGCTGTTTATAGCCTATCATTTGCCACCCACTCCCTAATGCGGATTTTCCGGATGGGGGAGTAGTAAGGGGTGTTTCTGCCTTGGAGAGTGGATTTCTGGATACTCCGGGGTGCTAGACATATGTCCTCGGGGCTGGACGTTTTGTGGTTCTGTGAGTGCGTCTTCTTTGGGGGGTGGGCTCTTGCCTCGGTTGCCCCCAGGCCCGGGGTCGGGATTGAAGTGTACATCCCGGGGCGTTGGGTTTGCGCATATACAAAAATGCACGTCTATTAACGAATATATGTAATATTCTGAGTGCATTTTTGGATTTTGTTTTTGTTTCTTTTCTTCTTTTTTTTTTTTTTTTTTTTTTTGGAAAAATAACAGCTGTCATCCACTATCCCCGGGCTTTGGAGATAGTGGGCCGGTCTTTTTGGGCCGCCACGTGTCTTGGGCGGTTTGGATTCTGATCTTGCCTATAAATAGCGGCTCCCTCCCCTCATTTTGTCTTTTACGAGTTTTTGATTTGCTGTTGTGATTCTGCTACTCTGAAGACCTGCACTCCGGGCTATAAGCGTGATCTGATCCAAGTTCATTGTCGCACCCAGACCTCCGGACTTCACTGTAAGTTTTCTTGCTCCGGTCTTTGTATTCCTTTTTGTCTTCAATTTTATTTTACTTTCTTGGCCCGGACTGAGTAGAGATACTAATTGTAGGCTTTATCTTTTTGTTGGGTAGCCCGGGGTAGTCCCTTTGTATGGTTAGGAAAGTAACTGCTAGACGAGTTTTAATTCCTCTTTCCGACCCAAGTACTTCTTCAAGTAGTGTTAACTCTCCGGATAGTAGTCTAGAATTGATAGACCTAGATTGGGGTATAATGGGTAAGAAGAAGAGCCGCCTTCCCGTACTAACGAGTATTGCGACCAAGGACATGGGACCGGGGTACAGCCTGAGTGAGCCGGACGGTAGCTGGGGCCACTCTAAGTATTATTTTGTGAAGAGGGACCCGGGGATTCCTCAAGCTTACTTCTTCAGGGATCTCAGTGCGGAGTTTGGGGAGAGTCCGGATGTGGCAGAGATGACCCGATACAATGGGGATTTTCTTGACTCTAAGTTCGGGGCTAAGCCAGGGTCCGGAATGGATGTTGGTCCCTTTAGGGCGGAGTATTTGGAGACTCCGGTTGAGTGGGACACTATATTCCGGGCTACTTTCCACATAGATAGTGACGTGGAGTGGAGATGGCCGGAGCCCGGGGAAAAGATTTACCACAGGCCCGATGGCGGTTGGGTCGGGGTATGGTTGGAGCACTTGAGGTCGGGATATGGGCCCAGGTGTCATCAGTTTGTTAAGTCCTTGTGCCTGTTTGAGTATGGGATCCCCATTACCCAATTGACTCCAAACGCGGTCAAGTGGATTTCGTACTTTCTGGGGTGTTGTGAGGCCGCCGGAGTGTTACCTACTTTCAAGCTTTTCCACCATCTTTTCCAGATGGTCCGGTCCAACAATGTTCCTTTGTTTGAGTTTAGATTCCGGGCTAAAGCCTGTGGCTATCCTTCTTCGGATTCGAAGCCACTAGTTATGCTTCCGTCTTTGAAAGGCTGGAACGGAGAGTTCGTCTTTCTCCGGGGTGTTGATATCCGGTTCATGCCCACCTTCAAGGAGAATCCTTTGGCTATGCACTTCGAGGTGTTCGATCTCCAGGATGCGGCGTTGGACCGGGTACATACCTTCTGCCAAGGTCTTGGGAGGCTGGTGACTCGGGAGGATCTCATGAGTCATGTCTACCTTTACCGGATAGGATGTAAGTCCGGGCTATATTTTCGTTGTATTCATATCTGTTGTTTTGGTTTTACGCCGGGCTAATGTAAAAATTTCTTTTGTTGTTTTTTTTTTGTTTTTTATTTCCAGGTCTTCCCGGTTATAACCCGGAGTTTGAGAAAGTTGCTGAGATGAACAAATCCAACAGGGCTTTGGCAGCGGCTCTTCGGAGCATTGGACATGTTCGTGATAACACTAAGGCCCCCGGGGAGGCTAGTGACTCGCAAGCCGAAGAGGGGAGGCCGGGGGGTTCGGGCCCAGTGGTCCCCGAAGCTGTGGTGGATGAATCCGGACTGGTTCCGAGGAAGAGGCCCAGAGTTTCTTCTGTTCAAGCTGAGAAGTTTGGGACCATGCTCTCGGACTGCGAGCTTGTGCAGGAGAGCTCTGCTGGTGGTAGCCCGAAGAAGGCTAACTTCCGTCCTCACGAGGCCGCCCCCGTGTCTCCGGAAGAAAGAAACTTCATTGGTTTTCTGGCGGATCTTCCCAGCAAGACGGAGTGGGAGGATATGGGTAAAACTTCGGCCACTTCGCTCTTTCAGGAAATGATGGGGGTTTACGGTCAGGTATGCATCTCCCTGAATTTCCCCCACTTGTTTTTCTTGTTAGGCTTCTAACTGTGTTTATATTGACAGCTCGGGGTCCGGATGGCCGGGGCTGCAGCTTCTGCATGCCGAGAGATCAAGGAGGGCCAGGCTGCGTTGGCTGGGGCATCTGGGAAAGATCAAGAGATTTCCGGCCTGAAGGAGCAAGTCGCCGAGCTGGAGGAGCGCATGGAATCCCGGGTTGAGAAGCTCAAGGCCGGGGCTAAGCTTGTTGCTGATGAGAGGGATGCGTACCGGGCTAAGGCCAAGGAGTACAAAGAAGAAGTGAAGAAGCTCCGGGATGAACTGAAAGCCAAGAAGTCCGAAGAGGATATCATTGCTGAGTTCCGGGCTTCGGATGCTTACGACGATGATCTTTCCTTGGTCGCAGCCCGGAAAATCAGCCGCTGCTGGGTTGTTGCCGAGAAGATGTGCAAGAGCGATCCTGGGTCTGCCACTTGGGAAAACTTCATTAAAGAGTACATGGAGGCCGAGGATGCTCTTGCCCGGGGTGAAGGGGAACCGACTCCTTACGCTGCTCCCAGCTCCTCTCGTCCTCCTCCGGCTTAACCTCGTTTGGGTGGCTGCGTCCAGTGCCCGGGCTGTGCCCTTGTAATTTCTTTGATTTTGTTGATGTAAACTTAACTTGGTTGTATAACTTTAAATTCTGCTGTCGTGTGTAACTTTCAACTGTCGGGTGTTTCGGGCTGTCGGTCAGCCCGGCCTGTCTGCTGCTTTTATATCTATTTTGTTCTGCAAGTTTTGCCTTGTTCTTTTGTTGTTGGTTTGTTTGTAGTTTTTATTGCCCCCCACTCCTTAATTCGGGTATTCCGGATTGGGGAGTCGTTTGTAGTTTGGCTTACTTGGAAAGGATGAAAACGTTTCCAAGTAGGAATTTGAATGCATATGGCTTCCCGGGCCGAAGCATTGCTAAGGTCCCGGGCTTTGGCCTACTTGGAAAGGATGAAAACTTTTCCAAGTAGGAATTTGGATGCCTATAGCTTCCCTGGCCGAAGTATTGCTAAGGTCCCGGGCTTTGGCATACTTGGGAAGGATGAAAACTTTTCCAAGTAGGAATTTGAATGCCTATGGCTCCCCGGGCCGAAGCATTGCTAAGGTCCCGGGCTTTGGCCTACTTGGAAAGGATGAAAACTTTTCCAAGTAGGAATTTGGATGCCTATGGCTTCCCGGGCCGAAGCATTGCTAAGGTCCCGGGCTTTGGCCTACTTGGAAAGGATGAAAACTTTTCCAAGTAGGAATTTGGATGCCTATGGCTTCTCGGGCCGAAGCATTGCTAAGGTCCCGGGCTTTGGCCTACTTGGAAAGGATGAAAACTTTTCCAAGTAGGAATTTTGATGATAATTGTAAAATTGAAATGCCAAGTAGGAAATAGAGTTCTTTTTCATTGATAACAGAATGATTACATGATTTCCAAGTACAATTTCCAAAAAAAACGCCCGTGTATGAGCTGAATCTATTTCCCTTACTGGTAGTACTTTCTTAGTCTGAGGCCATGCCAGGTGTTGGGGACTTCGGAGTTGTCCATGTGACTGAGCTTGTAGGTTCTGGGGCGGAGTACCTCTTTAACTCTATAGGGACCTTCCCACTTAGGCATAAGTTTTCCTGTGTTAGTGGGGTCTGAAGCCTCGGTATCCCGGAGTACTAGATCCCCGATTTGGAAGTTTTTGACTCTTGACTTCTTTCCGAAGTATTCTCTTGTTTTCTCTTTATACTTCTCCATTCTTTGTACTGCTTTATCCCGGACCTCATCAACTAGCTCTAGATTGACTCGTAGCCCTTCCTCATTTGCAATTTCATCAAAGTTGATTACCCTGTGGGAAGGAGAACCCACTTCGACTGGCAACATTGCTTCGGTTCCGTACGCTAACTTGAACGGAGTTTCCCCTGTCCCGGATCGTGGGCTAGTTCTGTATGCCCATAACACATGTGGCAGCTCTTCGGGCCACTTGTTCTTGCTTTCCTTCAGCCTCTTCTCAATTCCCCTTAGCAGAGTTCTGTTTGTCACTTCCACTTGCCCGTTGCCCTGGGGATAGGCTACTGAAGATTTCTTGTGTTTGATTCCCCTTTCCTTCAAATAGTTTTCAAAATCTGAGCCGATGAACTGGGGACCATTATCTGAAACCAGGACCCTGGGCAGGCCAAACCGCATTAATATGTTGTCCATGAACTTGATGCAGTCTTGTTGGTTTATGGTCCGCATTGCTTTTGCTTCGACCCATTTAGTCATGTAGTCAATGGCTACCAGGAGGTACCTCAGATCACCCTTGGCCCGGGGGAAAGGCCCTACTATATCGATGCCCCATACAGCAAATGGGATAGGGGATAAGACTGAAGATGGTAACACCGGGCTTTGTCTTGGTACATTGCTGAACAGTTGGCAATTTCTGCACTTCTTGACGAATTCTACTGCATCTGAGTGGATTGTTGGCCAGTAGTAACCTTGCCTTATGATTTTGTATGCGAGGGACTTTGCGGACATATGGTCCCCACAAATCCCTTCGTGTACCTCTTGTAAACAGTAATTGGCTTCCTCCGGGCTTACACACTTCAGTGTTGGAGATGAGAAGGTTCGGCGATAGAGTTGGTCTTCTTCTATGAAGTATTTCGAAGCCTTGTTTTTCAATCTTCTGGCTTCATTCTTGTCTTCGGGCAACTCTCCTTTCTCCAAGTAGAGGATGAAAGGGGTCATCCAGTTCGGGGTTCCCTCTATCTCGGTTACCTCTTTCTGATCGATGGCCGGGGTTTCCAGCTCTTCAAAGTAGACCGAACTGTCTAGTTCGGCTGAGTTCCGAACCAGCTTGGATAATTCATCAGCTTCGGAGTTTTCTTTCCTGTTGATTTTGGCAGATTTGATACTCCGGAGTGGTGGCTAGGTAACTTTTGACGAGGGCTTGATATTGGGCCAGTTTTTGATCCTTAGCTAGGTATTCCCCTTTGGTTTGCCGCACCACGATTTGGGAGTCGCTATAGATGTTCAGGCTGTTGATTCTCAAAGTTCGTGCTAACCTTAGCCCGGCTAGAAGAGCTTCATATTCGGCTTGGTTGTTCGTTGCTGGGAATTTGAATGTTATGGCTTGCTTGATTTGGAAGCCTTCCGGGCTTTTCATGATTATTCCTGCCCCGGACCTGTCAGCTGTTGAGGATCCGTCCACATGGAGAGTCCATGACTCCGGGGCTTGGTCCTGATTTACCAAATGTCCAGCTATTGTCGTAGCTTGCTGTGGTTCCGGGAAGGAACATTCAACTATGAAATCTGCCAGAGCCTGTGCCTTGATGGCTGTCCGTGGCACAAACGTCAAGTGGAATTGGCTTAACTCAATCGCCCAATTTATTAATCTTCCGGACGCATCTGGCTTGTGGATTATTCGCCTTAACGGCTGGTCTGTTATCACTTTGATTTCTCTGCCTTGGAAGTAGTGTCTGAGTTTCCTTGAGGCCGTGACTAAGGCGAAGGCAAATTTCTCTAGATTGGGGTATCTGGTTTCTGCATCTTTTAGAACTTGGCTGATGTAGTACACCGGCCGTTGGTTTCCCTCGACTTCCCGGACCAAGGCCGCGGCCACGGTCAGGGGCCCGGCGGAGAGGTATAGATGTAGGGGTTCCCCGGGCTCCGGCTTTGTTAAAAGGGGTTGTGATGAGAGATATTGCTTGATAGTTTCAAGAGCTTGCTGGCAGTCAGGGCTCCAGGTAATTTCTTTTTTGTTGCTCGCCCCCCTGAGCAAAGTGAAGAATGGTAAGCACTTTTCTGCCAAATTGGGTATGAATCTTCTTAAGGCTGCCAATGATCCGGCTAGCTTCTGAATGTCTTTCTGAGTCCGGGGTGATTGCATATCCAAGATGGCTTTTATCTTCTCCGGATTAGCCTCAATCCCTCTCTGGCTGATCATGAAGCCTAGGAACTTTCCTGCTGCTACCCCAAAGGTGCACTTCTCCGGATTCAACTTCATCTCATTTTTTCTAAGATTTTCAAAACATTCCCGCAGGTCGGGGACATGCTCCTTGACCGTTTCAGACTTGGCAATGATATCATCGACATAGGATTCCAAATTCCGGCCGATTTGATCCTTGAAGACCTCCACCATGGCTCTTTGGTATGTAGCTCCAGCATTCCGGAGTCCAAAGGGCATGAACTTATAAGCATAGACAGCTCTGTGAGTGATAAATGCGGTTTTGGCTATGTCTGCCGGGTTCATCTTGATTTGGTTATATCCGGAGAAGGCGTCCATGAAGCTAAGCATCACATGTCCGGAGGTGGCATCGATGAGCTGGTCTATACTTGGCAGTGGATATGGATCTTTGGGGCAGGCTTCGTTTAGGTCCGTGTAATCAACACACATCCTCCATTTCCCACTAGGTTTTTTGACTAGAACTACATTGGCTAGCCACTCCGGGTATTTGACCTCGCAGATGATATCTGCCTTGAGCAGCTTGTCCACTTCCTCGTCTATGGCTTTCTGTCTCTCCGGGGCGAAGTTCCTCCTTTTCTGTTTCACAGGCTTCCTCCGGGGATCAACATCCAGGCTATGCATGGCGAGGGACTCCCGGAGCCCGGGCATATCAGATGGGCTCCAAGCAAAAACATCAGCATATTCCCGGAGTAGATGGATTAATTCTTCTCTGAAGGCGGTTTCTAGACCAGCTCCGATCTTAATTTTTCTTTCTGAGTTTCCCGGTATGAGTTCGATTGTTTCGGTTTCTACTGCAGGTTCTACCTTAGCTTGGTCTTGAAGCAGGGACGATTTTTGCACTCGGGCCTGGGAGTTGGAGATCTGGTATTCCCGGGCCTCAGTCATATTTGGTCCCTGGGACATGGCTCCGGAGACTTCAATGTTTTGTACCTCTTTCCCGGGGTTCTTGTAAGTTGAAACTCTGTGCTTCTTTCTGCTTAGATTCTTGTGGTAAGAGGAAGCTTTCCTCTTATTCTCCGGGTCGGCCTCCGCCATGACTAAGGCTTGGCCATAGCACTGGCTGGCTGTTTCTGTGTCGCCCCTAACTTCTCCGACCCCGGAGGGTGTGGGAAACTTGAACTTGAGATGTGGGGTTGAGGTTACGGCTCGGAGCTTGGTCAGGGCTGGGCGCCCCAGGATTACATTGTAAGAGGAAGGGCTATTGATCACATAGAATTTGACCATATGAACTATCTGTTTCGGGGCGGTGCCGAATTGGACGGGCAAGTATAGGGTTCCTTGAATCGGAACCAAGTTGTGGCCGAAGCCATATAGTGGGTCTTCCCGGCACTCATTCATCCTGATGCTTCCAAGTTGCATCCTGTCCATGGTATGTTTGAATAGTATGTTGACGGAGGAGCCGTTGTCAACAAGAATTCTTTTTACCTCATTTTCGGCGATGTCCAGGGTTACGACTAGGGCTTCATTGTGGTTAGGATCTACTCCCTCAAAGTCGGCGTTACTGAAAGATATGACTTGCTCTGGGGCCGAGCTTATCATCATTACTTCATCTCCGGAGTCCGGGCTTCCCGGAGGGGAATTGGATCCTCCCAATACAACGTGCACCACATTCTTGGTCTTCTGGGCCCCAGGTCCCTCGCCCCTTTCCGTGGTTCTCCGAGCTAGATATTGGCCCATATTTCCTTTCTTGACTTGGTCTTCGATGAAGAACTTAAGGGAGACGCAGCTTTCCGTCTCGTGGCCATGGGTTGCATGGTAATCGCAATGTTTGTCACAGGGCCTATTCTCTGGGGCCGAAACCAAGGGTTTGGGAGGATAAAAGAAGGGCTTGCTCCGGAATTCTTTTAATATATCGGCGCGTGGCCGGTTCAAAGGTGTCCATTCTGGCTCCGGCCTTGGTTCGGCCCTCCCCGGTCTCGGGGGTCTGGCTTCGGACTTGGCCCCGGAGGAGTGGCCTTTGTCCGGGGCCGTCAGTTGATGACTCGGGATATAGTTGTACTGTTTGTTGGGCTTAAACTTCTTATCCGAGTTGTGATCATTTCTAGAGCGATCATCTTTACCTCTTCCCGAGGAGGTGCCCTGCCGGGTCATCCTCATTGCTTGTAGGACATCAGTTTCTTTGATGAACTTGGCGGCCATAGAGTAGGCTGCAGCTAGACTTTGGGGCTCTTTGTTTACCAATTCCATCCCATTAAAGGAGTCAAAGTTGTAGTGCTTGAGGTTCTTTTGCCGGGGTATGGCTTCAAGGGAATGGCTGAAAGGGGTGAGTGTGTCCTGGATCTCGAACCCGGAGTCACTGTTGACTTTCCTCTGTAGCTCATGGATCATTTGCACCAGGTGGTTTGGATTTTCTTCATCATCTGAGATAATCTCCGGGCTTACCTCCCTCCGGGTTCTTTTGGATTTAGATTTCCTCATCCTTTCTTCTTCCTCTTGGAGCCTCTTCTGGATTCTGAGCTCCAACTTAGCCTGTTCCTCCTGCCTTATTCTTTCCCAGAGCATTTCTAGTCTCTTGATTTTATCGGCTTCATCATTTTTGTCCCTACTCCGAACCTCCTGGTCCTTTCTGTTTCCCTTGCCCCGGTTTCCAAGGCGGTCAAAGACCGAGGCCCGGGAATGATGGGAGTTGGCTGATTCCCCGGAATTTTCCGCTTGCACAGGTTCAGGTTCCGGGAAGGGACGGTTCCTATAATTTCGGATTGCCTGGGCCAGCTCCTCGGGTGTCAGGTTTTCCATTTGCGCGGAGTCCAGGGGCACATCTGTATACTTGTACCGGTTCACCTCAACGGTTACCCGAGCGTCGTTTGGCCCAATTCCGAGCCTCTCTTGGATTGGGATCTGGACAGGTGGGACTTGCTCCGGGATAGTTATTAGGGGTTCGTCTCTAGTTGCGCTGGGTGCTTGGCGCTGGGCAGAGGTGGTTCTTCGGGGCATGGTTCGCGGTTTTAGGTAGTTCGGGTTGCTTCAGTTTGGCTGTTGGTTCGGGGTTTTGGAGTTCGGAGGTTAAACCCCTCCTTCTAGCGCCAATGATAACTCCAAATCTTGATCGGGTCCTTCCTCGCCAACTCCTGTCTCGGAAGTAGTGTAGCTGCTGTGGGGTGTCTGCAAAACAACACCGGAGGGGGGGTTTGGCCCCGAGGTGCCTCCGGCGTGAGAATAAGAGTTGGCTCTGGAAGGTAATAATCAAGTAGAGTATCACAAAATAATAAGAGTCTGTGGGTGTGTAATAGTGTCTAACCCCTAAACCCTCTTTACTAGGGGTATTTATAGCCCTAGGCCTAGGGTTTAGGGGTAGGTTACCTTCACCCCCGACCGTTGGATCGGGGGGACAAACCGCTGAATATTCGGGATGTAGGACACGTGGACTAGTCTGGGGTGACCGTTGACTGGAGTGTGGCCATGTTGTTGCAGAAATGATTTGGCACGTGCCTTCCCTTGTCTTTTAGTGTTGGTCAGCGCCATGTGTCGGAATGTCAGCTGAGGTGGGGTGCCACGTGTGTCGAGTGTCACCCATCCGGGGCCCCCTAGTCTGGGGTGGAGACCGCGCCACGTAGTAGTGGCCCCAGGCCCGGGGTCCACTACTCTGGGCTGGGCCGCTCTTATTCTCATGAGATGATTTACTCATTGTTTTGGGCTCCTTGTTGGGCCTTGGCTGTTTATAGCCTATCATCAAGTGCAATCAGTCCAAGGATGTGTCAAAATCTAATTTTTCAGTTACTTTATTTTGTCTTGTAGCAATATTTGGTAAGCCTCATCTGTATGCTCAGCATTTGCATGCATAATGAGCAAGGTGGCCTAATGATATATTCGCGAATGGTCAAGTAATACACTACCTCTTTCTGTAAGTTTATCCACACACAGTTTTCATAGAGTAATTCACCAAAAATAGCTTATTTGTCCAACTGCAATTACTTGGTTACTGTGCAATGTAGTCCGTCTGTGTTATATGTTTAAACTCTCAGTATGGATGGTTATCATGTGCATTTCAGTAATTTTTGTTTAATTTGATTCATGCTGACATGATTCACAATTTGTGATGAGAAACTATGTTTATTTGCTGCAGAAGTTTTATAATTTACCACTACAAATGTACTATGCAACGAATGAAGTATGTACTGTTTGCTAGATTCTTGATCAAAAGCTATTTATTTCAAATATAGTGCCTAGTACTCCCAGAAGTTCATCCTTATCAACTAGAGTAGAGTACATTAAGTGTAATGAGTCCAATCTTAATTGCTTTAACTTTTCAAAATTGTCTACCTATATATAGTAATCTGCATCTGCATACTCAGCATTTGCATGCATGGTGAGCAAGGTACTTAGCCAAATGCTTGTGCTGAGGTATACTTGTAAAATGTGCTACTGAATCGAAGAAGCCGCATGCCAAGTGCCCTCTTCTCTGATAAAGCAACACGTAGCATCACTACTTCGCTATAAATGTTGGGACTGAACTTCATTCATCTCATCATTAAATCGGCCTTCCTTACAAATTTACTCATCAGACATCTCTAAATTCAATCTCTGTTTTCGAGATGTCCAACCAGGTGGTCTTTCCCTCACCCTCAGAAGGGAAGGAGTCCCAATAGAGTTCACGCACACTCAAACAAGGGGCAGACTAAGGGAAAAGGTGGCCCTGAGAATGCTAATTGCAAGTTTAAAGGTGTTAGACAAAGAAAGTGGGGGAAGTGGGTAGCCGAGATACGGCAACCCCCTGGCTGGGGACATTTGACACTGCAGAGGAAGCTGCAGCAGCATACGACAAGGCTGCCCTCCTCTTCCATGGAACCCTTGCAAAGCTTAACTTTCCTGTGGGCCAATTACCATCTGAAAACACTCCTTCGTGCCAGATGATGTCCAAGGCAAAGGTTGATTTAGAGCTTCACCTGGGTCCTCCCGGTACATCATCCCCGTCCTCATCATCTACATCTCCACCTAATGCAAATGTACTGCATCCTGGTAAGCTAGAAAGCAGGGATACTCCATCAGGTGGAAGAACTGCGTATCCCGTGCGTTTCAGTGCGGGGATACGTCGGGATACGCGGGGATAAGTACGGGATACGTCATTTGGCGTATCCGTGAATTCAGTGATGGGGATACGCGGGGATACACGGGGATACACATATGGGGTGCGGGAATGACAGTAAATGTAATTTTTAACAACTTTTTTTTTTTTTGAAAAACAACTTTTTTTTTAAAGGTAGTCCAACTTGGTCAAAACTCAAAACCTAATTGACAGGAGCCTTTTTTACAGCTGACTATTAGAACATATATACATAATTCAAAAATAGAAACAAATACATACAGATATACAATATACTTGAGTTTGTATTTTCTGCTGATTAAGTGCTCTGCAATTTCTAGGTATTACATAATTTAATTGAAATGCATCTTTTCAATTCTATGCATATATATATATATATATATATATATATATATATATATATATATATATATATATATATATATATATATATATATATATATAATTTTTAATATTTTAATATTTGCCGTATCCCGCCGTATCCGTATCCTCATATTTTTGAATTTGCCGAATTCCCGTATCCCCGTACTATGCACCCGCACCCCGCACCCGCACCCGCACCCGTGCTTCATAGCTGGTAAGGCATCATTTTCATCAAATGTAGATGCTTATTACCCTGTTTCCTCTGAGGCATCACACCATATTAATCTTTGCAGTTACAGTCATACAGATGCATACAAACTGAATCCTCTATGCAGCAGATTCAGGGCCGGTCCTGAAAATTTATAGGCCTAGTACGGAAAAAATTTAGGGGCCCTTGTGAAAATAATTTGTAAAACCAAAAGTGAAAAGTTGATAAATTCTTAAATGTGCAATAGCTCTCAACTGAAAATTAAGAAACAAGATATATGAACTTTTAGAATAAAAACAAAGCTAGTGTATTTAAAAAACCGGTTCTATAACCATTTTTTTCGTTGGGATTGAATTAAAAAACTAACTTTTTTTCTTAGAATACCAAGTCTTTTTAGTTAAAATAAGTACAACAAATCCCTTTTGTACAATCTCAAGTGAAAGGAGCATATAACTTTTTAATCTCTAATTTCAAAACACAAATTCAAACAAATGAAGAACATATATTTTATTATATATATCAGGAACGTAGATTGACTTGGACATCGGAACAAACACGTAACGAAATAAAGAGCATATGAATTGATAGCTAATACACAAAAAATCTCATTACAAACACGTTAATGTAATCATAATTTTTAATCAAACACATATACGATATGTACAAGTTTTGAACCAAATTATTAAAAATAAGCATCAGAAACATTTATACAAGTATGTATATATTAAAGGCACAAATTTTATTTGGGGCCCCTAAGATTAGTGGACCCAGTGCGGTCGCACCGGTGGCACTGCCTCAGGGCCACCCATGAGCAGATTCATATGTGATGAGTCCTTCCGGCATGAGCCCCTGTGTTCAAGTACGAAATTATTACAAATATTCATCATGTAATCCAAAGGAGGAAGTGATTTGGACAACTATATTGGGTCATTTACAATGTTAGTCATTTGTATCAACTTATGTATTGAGTTTGTAGGATAAAATAATGCTGTTCCTTAATTAGTTAAAATTTACTGAATTACCTCAATTAAAGTTTTTGCTTTCGTTAAATTAGTTTTGTTTTGCTCTGTTTTTCACGCATGTAAGCGGTCGAGATGTTGTATAACAGTAAGGCTGCGTTTTTAGGTTTAAAACACCCCAAGAAGTTTCCGGAGATGATCTTCCAAACTTTATCTTCTAAAGGTAGCATGTTTCAATAACTGGATTGAGATTTATAATTTAAACAAATAAATGATTCTCATGATTTGGAGCAAAACTAAACTATACTAGTATTTTATCTGTTTGGAATTCTAATTCTTATTAACTCATTTGGAATTTAGGGTTCAAATGGAAATATGACATAATCGGAAGTGAGAAACAAATTTTAGAACATTTTTGAAATTAAACGGCCTTTTAGAATGTTTGCAATATTATAGGTTGAGTACACATGGGAATACATAAGGCTATGTATTTCTAGTTTACTTGTATTTATTTAACTAGCTTTATATCCGTGCAATGCAAGGGACATTTTATAAATTTTATTAAATTAATTTTTATGTAAATTTCTTATGAAAGGGATACTTTATAAATTTTATTAAATCAATTTTTATGTAAATTTTTCATTTTTCTAATTTTTTTTGAAAGACTTGCAAAATAATGTTTGCAAATTTCATTAAAGATGATAGTTATTTTATTAACATAATTTTAAATTTTAATTGCTGTTGTACTTTTTCGCTTGAAAATTCCTATTTTTCTAATTTTAAAATTATTAAATTTAATTTTTTTTATACTGTGTTTACTCAATAACTTTATCATATTTTATATAATTAATATTTAATTTTCTTGAAAAGTTCTAAAATAATGTTTATAGACCCTTTTCATAATTTTCGAAGTAAAGCGTACAATTTAATTATACTTTTAATTTCCTTTTAATATTATATAAAAATTTAAATAATAATAATATTTTAGAAATGATATATATGTCCCTAATGACCAAACCATACCATCTGAACCTCTTTACGTCAATTATATATAATATATATAATTTGTTTTACTTTGTTGTAAATCAAATTGCTTGCAAGAAAATTAGTTTGAAATTTTTTTTTGCTGAAGTGTTTATTTGTCATTTTTTAAAAAACTAACAAATAAAACGTATGTAATACGGATACATATCCTAATTATTACAGTATATCACAAGTGGTATTATAGTAATTATTAGTTATTATTACCTCCGTTCCATCTCAAGTGACTTATTTGATTTTTCAACGATCAAACTTATTCAATTTTGATTTATAATTAAAATTTATATATTTATAATTTTGAAAATTCGAAAAATACATTTTAAGTAAATTAAATATATTTTTCAATGATATGTATTTTGTAATTATTTTATTTATATGATATATGTAAATTTCAGTAAAATTTCAAAAAATTTGATCATTGAAAAGTCATATTTACCACTTGAAGTGGATGAAAGGAGTATATCGTAACAGGAGTTATAGTAAGGGGTAATTAATTCAATTAATTCAGGAAAATGAAAATAATTAGGATCATTCCCTTTGTTGGTATTTATTTTATAAAAATTGTCATTTTCCGTCATCCCTTTTACTTTTAGAATTATCCAAATCCTTCAAATCCCATTAGACCATCTCCATGGACATTAGGTATAATGATTACTTAGATTAGCTATAATAAGTGTTAGCTAAAATTTGTTGAAGCTGTAACACTGCGTGTTAGCAATAATGGTTAGCTATAATTCAAAAACAATATTTTATTATTATTTTGGTTCATCTTTATCACCATGGATATAATTTAAATAAGGTAAAAAAGTGACGTGGATATTTTAGATAATGGCTACAGACTCAACAGATATAGAAGATGAAATAAAGGATATCTATAATTTTTGCTAACAGATCTTGTGGTTGGAGGGGTATATTTTTTAGCTAATATGTATATCATAGTGGCACCTAGACTTTTTACCTAATAGTGGTGGTTGGAGATGCTCTTACCCAGCCCCTACTAGGTATTTGTTTTCACTTTCTTAATTTCTTTTTTATTTTAAGTTATAGTTAAAGAGAATAGGTAATCTGAGATATATCTTAGGTAATTTCCGTGAGATCTTATATACAAAAAAACTTCATTATATAAAGATTATGCATATCAAAAATAGATTTTAGAAAATTGTGTATGTCAAAAAATTATACATACCAAAACACATTGATTTTATTCAATATCTTAGGAAGTTACCTGAGAGTTCCTTTTTCTCATACTTAAATATCTTATACCATCAATTAATAGAATAACATACAAATTATTTTTAACAATTAAAAATAATTTAGTTTAGTTTATATAAATTAAAAGTTAATTTTTTTTTTCATTTCTGGATCAAAACCAAACAAATAAAATAATTCAAAATCATTCTTTCTTTTCTAGTTGCACAACATACTTCTATTGTAAGATCCAAATGACTCCGGTGTTTAAAACTCAAAAATAACGTTTAAAATTTATAAGTATACAAATTAAAATTTTTAATTATACTATGCAATTCTAAGTTAGTTTTCAACGTGTATGCATTTGTTTTCAAATGTATATGAAGAATTTTTTTTCAAAATATTAAGTGAAGATAATAGTTGAATCATATATTAATCAATATTCTCTTTTAACCGTATATTATAGACTCATATATTAGTCCAATAATCGATGAACTATCGATCCTGTTAAATAATTAGTACATTTAAAATTTAAAGGTATTAGCCACTATTGCTTAAGGCGCTAATTAGAAAAAAGCGCAAGACTTGATTTTGAAGCGCGACTCGCGAAGCGAAATTAATTGCGTGCTTTCTGACAGAAAAAAATTATTCACAAATTTAACAAGAAAATAATACTTGTAACACCCCCAGATCCGGGGTCAGGGATCTGGTGGTTACGGTCTTACATCCATTCATAATACTTGACTTGAGTCCATAATAAATAAATCACATGCTGTGACCCCACAATAATTACCACTCACACACACAACAGTTATAGTCCCAGAGATGAAATTGAAATAAGTCTTACATTAAAGGGTTACGAATAAAAGTTATTACAATCCCAAAAGGATAACATCATAGGTTTAAACGTTTTGCCGTTGATTACATTAATTATACATATAGTTAAACAGGAAACAAAAGCTGTCTAACTATGCTACCTCAGCAATGGCGGCTAGCATCTCAGCGGGTAGTCCGGTGGGTCGGGTAACCTGCTTGCGCCGAGTGCGCCTGACGCGAGCCATCTGTCCTAGCTGTTGTTGTGACATAATATAAACAAGGCAAGGGTGAGCGAAAGCCCACCAACAAATATATAACTGAACGATAATTTAAAACAGTTCAAAGCTATCTTTTAAACCATATGCCATGCATTTACGGAAATGATGCCAGTATCATATGAACGATGAAGTTACAAGGTAACTTAAAGTATTTGTTTGAAGAAATATCTGCTACATCAAAGTAAGCGAGATATTATTATCGTTATTAAGAAGAGGAACTTGCAAGAAAGGGTTGCAATTCCAGTTATGACTCTTTTCCAACTCTGCCAACAGTAATCATGTTGCAGGAAATAAATGAAGTTGGATGATGAACCAATGATGGAGTATTCACCGCGCCCGCTGTTCCAATCTTGATGATCAGTCGAGATCGTACAGCTCAATTTAGATTTACTACCGGTAGAAGGAAGAACTGACGGCTTTACTTGTCTACCGCCTTACTAGCTCTCCCCGGCCAACGGTTGGGCCAAGGGGATGGACCGGCGCTACTCGGCCTCTTACACGACTCCTAGTTCAAATAGAGTTCATGATTCTGAATATAACGTTCGTCCCCCTTTCCCCAAGTATAATACTTGTTGATAAGACTCCACAAAGTAGTCGTATCTAGTTGGAAAGGAAAATTTACCAATAACTCCCAAGCTATTACTTGGTAACGGATATCAACTTGTTCCAGTAATCTTACCCCTCGAAAGATGAGAAGGTAAACAACGACTTAATAAGTCAACAGCACCCGAGTTGCGGGTGAAGGGAATACTTTATGACCGGGAAGTCGACAAGATAAATAACATTTTTCCAAGTAAGGTTCCCTTATTATTAAGAAGATAGATTCAAAGATGAATGATGTCTGGGAACCTTTCTTGATATAAGATTAATAATAATATGACTTCGAAATATCTTCTGTAATAATCGAAGAAGATTAACCTTATCGAGATTATTCTAAGTATGGAATAAATATTCAGAGAATATTTATTGAGTTAAAATATTGAAAGAATATTTGGGAATATGAAAGAATATTTTTAATCAGAGTATTTCTCAAAATAATCCCTGAAGAAATATCAGGAGAATATTTATTGAATAAATAAATATTTAAATGAATATTCAAAACAATATTCATTAATTAATAAGACCTGAAAAGAATATTTAAGGTAATATTCATGATTAATTAGGAATTTAAATGAATATTCAAAAGTAATATTCATTTAATGAATAATATCCTAAATGAATATCAAGTAATATTCATTTAGTAATCCAAGCCTTAAGGAATATTCGAAATAATATTCGATAATTAAATCAAGCTTCAGATGAATATTAAAATAATATTCATCAAGTATTTAATATCTTAAATGAATATTCAAAAGTAATATTGATTTAATAAAATAATGATCTAAAAGAATATCCAAAATAATATTCATTTAATAGTCTCATCTTTAGAAGAATATTCGAAATAATAGTCGATAATCAATTCGACTCTGAATGAATATTGAGAAATATTATTCGTTGAATAGTTACGTTCAAATAATTATTTGAAGTAAGGATCGTCAAAATAATTAGTCTCGAACGAATATTCAAATAATATTCGTCGCCCAAATAATAGAAAATATTTACTTAAATATTTTCTTCCGAGGTAATCTCGATATATCAAGGAATATTGACTCCCGGTCTATTTTTGATTAATAAGATATATACGCCCTTCTATGAGGGTCTTACAATAACCGGCTTATAACTGATATATAACTATCTAGCTTATAAGCCAACAATAACATTTAGGGAACAAGTATATCAATTCAACTTGAAAGTAGGCATGCATGCAATGGCATATGTATATCAGCAATCATATATATATATTTATCCAATCACAACAACAGCCTAAAAGAAGGGAATTGAAACTTGCCTGGTAGTCGAGTACGGTAAGGGGTAGTGGTAGCGGGTCCCGGTTCAGCCTGGTGATCTATAAATAGCCAAGGCATTCAGAATTAATCACTTAACATATTAAACGTTAAGTTATACTTAAATCGAAACACGTTCTCGAGTCATCTCGTTATACCCCTTTTAGTGGATTACTTATTATCACTGATCCGACCCGACATTCGTTCGTTAATACGACATGTCACTGCACTTATACTTGGGACATACTTAAGTCATATGAGTTCTAAGGTTGATCGTTACGAACCAATATTTTACTCCGAGTTTTATCGCCCGTTTTCTAAGCGTTTTACCAAAGTTATAAAAGAGTCGTCTTTTAGGGGTTCGTTCTCGTTTAACCTTGACTCGAACATTTTTAATAAATCGAAAAATGCTCTTTTTGACATACGGTTTTCTTTCACACCTTCCTTCTTACCCCTAGTATTTATTTACCAAGATTCGCCATGACGTTACATTGCTTACGAGGGTTCAATTTCAGTTACGAACTTTTGTTTACGGATTCGAACTACTTTTAGTAATTTAGTCATAAATCCTAAACCGTAAGTCCGTTTCACGTGATCTTTATATCAAAACGAAGCTTATAACATAATCTAGCCTTTCATGGCAAAATCCGAGACTGGACAGTGTGTTCATGCTACTGCTAATCACGGTTTCTTAAGGCTAACGACAATCGGGCATTACGACGGCTATGTTTACATGATTTCCAAATTTCAAACCATCCAATAATCATAGTTTCCACTCCAAACAACATTTACATGTTATTCAACCATGAACTAAGACCAAGCAATGTCTTTCCGTTCATCTAAACTAATTTCACATTTAATAAATCCCAATCATAATCTTAAGGTCCTAAACATGCATTAAATCCATATAACTCATCTAAAATACCAAAACTTAAACTAAGAGCTTGGTTTTCAAGAGTGGTATACCTTCCTTGGTGTATGTATGAACTTATCAAGCCTTGTTTAGCCCTTATCTAGCCTTAGTATAGCTTGAATAATCAAAAGAAATCAAGAAATAAAAGTTAGTTTATGAAGAACACTATTCATCATCATCTTTGATGATTTATTTGAAAATGATAAAAGATGAATTTGAAGCTGAAATTTCTAGGAGATCATTACCATGATATGTAGTACTTACCATAAAAATTTGAAGAACAAGTGATGGTTGGAAGTTGGACTTCCAATTAGCTAAGAATGGGCAGATTTTTATGAAGAAATGGAGAAAAATGGTGGTGGTTTGTTTTGTTTTGGTGATTTATGGCTAATACATGTATAACCCTTGCATATATAATGGATGCATCTCTTTTAATGTGTTGTTGGCAATCCAATGGTGCCACTTGTTGCTTCCTCATTGGGCCAAGTGTTGGCACTACAACAAACAACTCCATTTTTGCAAGAATGCAATTACACCACTCATCTTGTAGTTGACTTATAAGGATGTTACTTGGGTTTCTCTTTTTCCCACCAATTGCACTTGTTTGTCTCTTGGTTATTTATTCGTTCCTTTGTCCGGGTATTACTCAATTTCCTTGCTTGTTCGTTGATCGTTCGAGGGAATAACTCATTCGTTTCTAGTTAGGGTTTTACCGAAAACCTTCTTAATATTTCTAATACTATTCTTCATCTTACTTAATACTTCTCGAATTTAAATTCCTTAATTCCCTTTTATAACTCCTTAAGTCTTGTAGTGTCCAGGGAAATCTCGGAGAAAATAAAAGTGCTCTTTTTCTGAATCCGACGGCTTTTACATACACTTATTTTCTTCCTGGATCACTAATACGAACTCAGAAATCCGTTCCGAATACCGGGTATATCATTATTATAATAATATTCCAAATTCCACCAAAATCACTATTCATCACTTATTTTTATTTAATTCCTATAATTAGGAAAATGAACCTGGTTCACTCTCGAGTGCTTCTTAACCTTTTTACGGAACCGCTGGACTTATAATAGATATTGATTTGGATGACACAAGAATAATCTTACTTGAAGTAATATACTTATATCCTTAGGAGATAGATCATTCTTACCTATGCCGTCAACCAAAAGTATTCTGCATGACATGTAAATAATTGAATTCAAATCCATTCCATTCATTTAATAGACATTCGTTACATCGCAGTCATAACCACTATTCATTCCCATATTATTACATACTAAAAAGTTTTAATTCTATCAAAAATCTGGGTTCTTACAATACTTGACATATCCTAAACACTCGAAAATTATAGGACACATATATAAGATGATAAATATGTAAATAATGTAATATTAAGCAAAAATATTCAATAATTCAGGACTTCAGAGTCTTTTACTTCAATCTCCGGCCCTTAAATTCTTACTCTTTCTCCTCATCATCTTTATTTATTATACTTGAAGAAGATGCTCCATAAGTTCCATTTGTGTGAAACACTAAAGAGGAGTTTTTTTCTTTACCTTTCTTTTTAAGTGTAATTTTTATCTTTTGCTAATCTGAGTGCTTTTTGCGATTTTTAGTGCTTTTTAGCGCTTTTTGCGCTTAATCGCGCTTCATGAGCGCTTTTTGGGCGATTTCAGAATCGCACTAAATCGCACAATTCTGAACCGCATACCTTGCTCCTAAGTGCGAAGCGCCATTAATCGCGCAATTAAGCGTGCCTTTAACAACACTGGTATTAGCACCCATGCCTCGACTGAATCATATATTATTCAACATTCACTCTCAATCGTTCGATTAAGCAAACGAATAAAAGATAAAAACTTATACATATAAATAATTAAATTAAAAAATGCGAAAGACTCGAACACGAGACCCCTTCTCAAATCGAGTTTTGATACCATATTAAATAATGAAGGCATTTAAAACCTTTCAGAAGCGACGTATAAATCTTTTAATGATATGTCACACAAGTTTACACATACTAACGTTTTTTATGACTATAAATATATAATAGTTTGTAAAAAAAAAGGAAGAAGTCAATTTTAGTAAATTAGAAATAAACATATAACATGCATAATTTTATGAAAAAAAAATAGTGAGTAGATCGTAATATAAATAAATTACCGGAATATATTCATAAGGAAAAGCCGATCTTTTTTGGAGCACCTTCTTCATCATTTACTGCATTTATAAAAATTTCATAAATTAGTTACTTGAAAGAAAATAATACATGAATATTAAGACTTTTTATCCCCGAGGTTGAAGAGTTCATAAATAAACCAAACCAAAGCAAACATACTCAGTATATCCCGTTTAGAACGGGATCTGGGGAGGGTAGATTGTACGCAGACCCTGCCCTTACCATGAAAGTAGAGAGGCTGTTTCCGTGCAGACCCCCGGCTTAGTGCATAGTGCATAAAAATGCGTGATATGTGGAAAAATACCTTAGCCCGTGGCATTATACACACGGGACAATTATACCTTAAAAATGTGTGTGTGAATTACCCAACAAAAAGTTCATACTAAATAATGTGATATTCTAGTACAATTATTTGGCTAAAAGTTAACATCTATGTCAAATCACAACTAATCTAGATCTAATAATAATTATCAATTTAATATTAATAATTATCTTGATTTGATTACATATGAAAATAGAAATTTAAACTTTTCCAAATCCAAAAAATAATAACATAAATTTCTTGGTTGAGTTCAAAATTTAATCAAAACAAAAGAGGAATTCATCGACCCTCATGCACACATATGCAATATTTTACAAATTGATTACTTACCGAGTCGATTTATATGAAATCGGGATAATAAGCATGATGCACGCAGAATTGGGAAGATCAAGATCACTTAGCAAATCGGGCAATAATCAGAAAAAAGCATAACACTTTGATTTTTGATTGTATAAAAGGGGGATTTACTTTGCTAATATATAGAAGAATGAAAGATGGAGAGGTGAAGACGAGAAGCAGTTGATGAAAAATGTATTATAGGAATTGCATATTAACGTATTTATAATGAAATATAATAAGGCATGATATCAATTGGGCCGGACCCTAAAATTTTTAGGCACGGAGAAGCAACATAACTTTTTAATATAAAATTTTAATTTCTGAAAAATGAATAAGAATTCTATTTTGTGAGATAGTCATCCACTACATATATAAAATCTAATATTAAATTATAAATTAACACATTTCCCAAACAAACAAACGACCAAATTTCCCTCTTAACTTCCTCCTCCTCCTCACATACATACGTTATTTATAGACACATACTATCCTATCCTCAACTAGTTTTTCTTCCGGGTGTTTTTTCTGTGTTAAACGTGGGTTTACTTGGATTGAATTTGTTTGTTTGATGCAGTGATTAGATAGAAATATGGTGACCAATTTCAAGTGTAGCGTGTAGATTTGTGATAGAACTTGGGCGGCTTCATACCACATGATCTCATTTAGGCATTTCTCACTCATATACTGGTATTCCTTGTTCGTGCTTTAGTAATTCCATGGGTAATTGTGCGAACACTGTCGGGTAACTGTGTTTTACCGGTATTGTGTTTTCGGTACTTGTAGTATATCTCGTTAATTGTATTCATTGATGATATTCAAAGTTCTGGTTCACAAATTTCACTGGACAGTGGATTGTTCGTGTGTTGCAGTATTTGTTTCTCGCATAATGTAATTAATTTAGTTTCTATGGATAGTGGTAGGGATATTGATCATCGTTGTGTTGGTAGTTTGAGGGGTTCGGATGGAAGGTTGTTTAGGAGGCACGGGCTACGAATGGCTACTTTGAATATCGGGTCTTTAACTGGTAAATTTTTAGAATTGGTTGATGTCCTACGGAAAAAGAAAATAGATGTTGCTTGTATTCAAGAAACCAAGTGGAAGGGGGAACGAACGAAGGAGGCAAATGGGTATAAGTTGTGGTATTTTGGGTTAGTAAACTCTTGTAATGGTGTTGGTATCTTGTTATCTTTAGCATTAAAAGACAATGTTGTGGAGATTAAGCGATTTGGTGATAGAATTTTGTATATTCGATTAGTTGTTGCAGGAATTGTTGGAACTGTGGTTTGTGTTTATGCGCCTCAGGTTGGATTGGGGGACATTGCGTCCGAAACCTTTTGGGGTTGTTTGGATAATGTGGTTAGAAATATTCCTTATGAGGAATTTTTATTTATTGGTGGTGATTTTAATGGTCACATTGGTGCACGAGTGGATGGCTACCATGGTATCCATGGGGGATTTGGATGTGGCGTTAGAAATGCAAGTGGTTCTACACTTTTGGAATTTGCGAGGGCTTATGAGTTGGTGATTATTAACTCCTGTTTTCGTAAGAGGGATGATCAGCTTATTACATTTCGGAGTGGAGCTTATACCACACAAGTTGATTATCTTCTTATTCCTGATAGGGATCGAAAATTCTGTACAGACTGTCAGGTATTTCCAAAAGTTGCATGTGCTTCTCAACATCGTCTATTAGCAATGGATTTATATGTGAATCGTCAATTACCAGAACGAAGGCGAGTAGGTACACCAAGAATCCTTTGGCGTAATTTACACGGGGACAAAGTAGCAGAATTTAAGGCAGGGCTAGAGGGTTGTTTTCATATTATGGAAGATGCTGAGCAAATGTGGGCAAACATGGAAAATTCAATTAGAACTGTGGCAAGAAGGGTATTGGGGGTGACATCAGGCAAGGTACATACTTATAAAGAATCTTGGTGGTGGAATGCGGAGGTACAAGCAAAAGTATAGTTCAAGAAGGGTTGTTATCTGGAGTTTTTGTCATGTCCAGACGGGCCTGAAAGGACCATAAAAAAAGAGTTGTTTCAAATTGCAAACAAAATGGCTAAAACAGCAGTTGCAGTAGCCAAAGCTAAGGCGTATAAGGATATGTATCGACGTCTCAACACTAAGGAGGGGGTGAATGAAATTTTTAAACTTGCAAAGGCACGTAATAGGAGGCGACAAGATCTTAATTCAGTACGTTATATTAAGGATGAGGAGGATCGTGTGGTATTACATGATGAAGATATTAAAGCGAGGTGGGGTCGGTATTTTTCTGAGTTATTTAATGCAGCTAGAGGTAGAGATTTTGCATTTGATCAAGGTTATATCCAATTTACAGAGCCGAGTATGGGTTTTCTTCAGCCTATCACTGTTGCAGAAGTGCGCATAGCCTTGGGTATGATGGGTAAAGGTAAATCAGTTGGTTTGGATGAGATTCCGATCGAGGTGTGGCAGTGTCTGACAGAAGTGGGTTTAAGATGGTTGACAGCTTTCTTCAATGTTATATTTCGGACATCAAAGATGCCGAGTGAGTGGCGTTTGAGTGTTGTTGTACCTATTTATAAAAATAAAGGTGATGCTCAAAGCTGTAGTAATTATCGTGGAATTAAGTTACTTAGTCATACGATGAAACTTTGGGAACGAGTTATTGAATGTAGGTAGCGACGGTTCATTGACATTTCAGCGAATCAATTTGGGTTCATGTCTGGAAGATCAACAACTGATGCTATCTATCTTATTCGTTGCCTCATGGAAAAATATCGGGAGCGGCGTACGGATCTTCATATGGTGTTTATTGATCTTGAAAGGGCTTATGATAGTGTGCCACGAGAGGTAATTTGGCATTGTTTAGCAGCTAGAGGAGTTTCGGGTGAGTATTTAAGACTCATTAAAGATATGTATGCAGAGGTAGGGACATGTGTTAGAACGCCGATAGGAGATACTCAGTTTTTTCCAGTTGAGGTAGGACTTCATCAAGGGTCGGTATTGAGCCCCCTATTTTAGTGACATTCAAGCTCATGTGCCTTGGTGTATGGTTTTTGCTGATGACATTGTGTTAGTAGCAGAGACTTAAGGTGAGGTTAATACACATTTAGAACAATGGCGTGCAGCATTGGAGAATAAGGGATTACGTTTGAGTCGTTCTAAGACAGAGTACCTTTGGGCAAATTTTAGTGAGGACAATCATTCAGATGATATTGCAGTTTATATTGCTGATGATGTGGTTCCACAAACTAATAGTTTTAAGTATCTTGGGTCTATTATACAGAGCAATGGGGATGTTCGTGCTGATGTTCTGCATCGTATTAAAACAGGTTGGGTAAGATGGAGGGCTGCTACCGGAGTGTTGTGTGATAAGAGTGTACCTTTGAAGTTGAAGGGTAAATTCTATAAAGTTGCAGTTAGGCCATCATTATTATATGGTTCAGAATGTTGGCCATTGAGGCAGGTTCTTGAGAGTAGGATGGAGGCAACGGAAATGCGTATGTTACGGTGGATTTGTGGTTGTACAATGTTTGATTGTATACCGAATACTGCTTTTAGAAGAGTTTTAGGTGTTGAGTCTATATCCAAGAAAATGAGGGAGGGGCGTTTACGTTGGTATGGGCATGTTCGATGCCGATGTACTTCAACTTCGGTTTGCAGGGTTGAAAGTATTTTGGTTCGGGGCAAGAGAAAGAGAGGTCGACCACGTAGGACATTGCAAGATCAACTGCGATTGGATATGGCGGCTTTGAATCTCACAGGTGATATGACATTTGATAAGGCTGCTTGGAGACGTCGTATTAAAGTATTAGAGGTTGCCTCAAGTGGGTCCCGGTGGGATCTATGAGTATTTTTTCATCTTTGGTCATGCAAAATCACTGCCACGAGGTACGTCCCGTGTGTATAATGCCACGGGCTAAGGTATTTTTCCACATATCACGCATTTTTATGCACTATGCACTAAGTCGGGGGTCTACACGGAAACAACCTCTCTACTTTCAAGATAGGGGCAGGGTCTGCGTACAATCTACCCTCCCCAGACCCCGTTCTAAACGGGATATACTGGGTATGTTTGGTTTGGTTTGGTTTATTAAATTATAAATTAGAAACAATATTTGTCATTTATTTTGTTTAATGAAAGGCCGATACTTGTTTGTGTTGTAGTGTAAATTATACTAGCTTATGAGCAAGATTGGATAGCCAAGTGGTTAGGGATATATTCTTTGTCGATTCAGGTCATGGGTTCGATCCTTGCTCACTTTCGAGAATTGTTAGAACATATACTCATTTGTAAGTTTATAAGCACTTTATTATCAAAAATAATAATTATATTAGCTTATAACCCGTGCGATGCACGGATTTCTTTTGATATGTAATAAATTTTATTTTATGTTATAATTATATTTTTATATAATCATTATTTTTAATAATTTATTTTAATTTTAAATTAAATAATTTAATCTAAATTTGATTAGTGATATGCATGATTTAAAACTTATGTTATAAAATTTTTAAATAAATATGCCATTGACGGAATTCGAAACTTGAAATTTTAGTATATTAATTTAATCACATAATATATTTGATCATTAGATCTAAAGGTTATGATTTTTTACTAAAAACCTACAGGTCATTAATCGTTTCATACAGATTTCTATTATATTTTGCTAGTGTTTAGAAGATATGTGATATTTTTGGGTATATATTAATTATTGTAAGATTTTGTTTTTAATTAAAAGTTAACGTATTTTAATTAAAAAATAAATGTTATTGATCATATCATATCTTCCAATCATTAATATTTTTTTTTCTAATTAAAACACCTTACCTTTATAATTTAAAACTAATATAACAATTATTAATATATACCCGAAAATATCACATCATATTTTTTTTTTTGTCAAGAATGAAATATATTTCATAAATGAATTGTATGGGAATACAATAGCCTAGTCAGGAGTTTCTTTCAATCAAGAAAGTTTATCATCTAACCAAAGGGCACGCATGTTACCCCCGGACATTTAGACAATAACACCTCCAAGTCTGAAAGGGTGAACCCCATAAAGAAGGGCCTCGTTAAAACCCCACAAGAGCAAAATCCTATGGGAAAAATCTCAAGGGGGAAAAAGAGTGCCCTCAAGCTACAAGAATACATCGATATACAAATTGGTTGCTAAAAGACCGGAACTTCTAATTGCTTTTATAAGTCCCCATTGTCATACAAAGACTTTCCTTCTCTTTTACTCTGCACCATGATTGCACCATAACTGCTCCATTACTCCTTTTGAAAGTCTAATAGCCTTTTAGAGACTTCTTTGTTGCTATTAAAACTGCAAGTCACTACAACAAATCCGACAAAAAATAATAAGTAATGCATCACTTAAGAGATATAAGAATAAATATATTAACACTTTTTTGAACTTTTCCCAAAATAGATGCTCAGTTCTAACCAAAGGGGGTCCCTTTGGTTAGACATCTAACACAATAATCGATAATTTTTTGAAATATGAAAATAATTTTTAAAATATGAAATTTTCTATAAATTAATAATTATTAATTTATCGAATATTTAATACTTCTCTAAATTAATAGATTTCTCCGATCTCACAATTATTAAATAACATAAATAATAACATTAAAATTATATTTCTTCAAAAAAACATATAAATAATATAAGCCAAAATGACACTTAATTGCCTCTTATAGGCCAAAATATACGCCATCAATCATGGCCACCCATAAATGGTACAAATAGCCATCAATCAAGGCCATAATTACCTATCAAACTGTTTAACAGAGATTTATGACATTTTCAAAACTAGATGGCAATCAACTTGCAAAACTACAAATAATCCTAAACAAAAGAAATTAACAAAAAACTAAAACCGATTAATTAGCACACTCCTAAAAATTAGCCCCGATTAAAACATAATAATGAAACATGGCAGTGTCTAGTAATGAAAGACCATAAAGGCATAAGTTACAAATAAAAACCATAAAACACAATAAAACGGAAATAGTTATGATCAATCATCTAACCTCAATCATGCAAAACTGAATTAGCCATATATTTAATATAATTACTAAAGAGTTTAATTAATAAAGATAAAATATTTACAAAACACTATTTACCATGATTGACTAACCCGAATTGGATCAAAACATAATACACCTACCGGCTAGGATATGTGAAGAACTCAATGAACACCAAAATCCAACCACAAAATATACAAACACTGCACAGACCATACACACACATCACTCAATTCAATCCAACAATTAAAAATTATCAAAAAAATTAGAAGACCATCAAGAGATAATATGACAGAAAGCAAACAACCCCAGAATTGAAAGTATCCAGAAATTTCATCAATATTCCCATAAAACGAAAGCCCCCAAAAATAAAACAATAGCACAACAAGTGAAAAGATTGTACAACAAGACGAAATTGACCCTAAAAACAAAACCGATTTAAAAATGAACATTTCTACACAGAAGATGCAGATAGTATACAAAATCTCGATTTAAACAGATGTGCAAAAAAACGAAACCAAAATTATATATACAAGGTGATCACATAAACCATAAGAATGAAATTAACACCAAAAGCAAACAAAATCTATGTAAGAGTGTGGAGTGACTAATCCAAGAAGTTGTGACAAGTACTGACCACAACTAAACAAACCATATAATATAATCATATAATATACAAAAAGGATATAACAATAATGGTAAGCCGGCTTCTTCCCCTGTAACCTCCTCCTCCGATCTACACCATTCGACTCCACCTCCCCCGATTTACGTCCTCCCATAGGTAAAGTCATCAAAAAACCTCTTTGGATTGGAAATTGATAAGTGGATTTTGTATCCACTTATTATGCGCTAATTGGACCTAGATTGGTGGTTTATCCTTAAGTATGTTGTGTCTTTTAATTCGTTTATGTTGTTTTAGTCTTTGTTATGCAGAACTCGCAACTTTAGGTATCGTGGCGATAAAAATCTAAAAACGATGGATTTCTGCCTCAATTCAGAATTAAGAGTTGCAAGAGAGCGCAAGGTCTGAGAAAGTCAAGACTGGTATAAAGAAAATCATTGTGCAAGCAACAAAAGTGCTAAATCATTAAATCACAAGGATTTTATTATCAAGTGGACAGGCTATGAGGAAAAAGAATTATCATAAAGAAATTCTTAGTGATATATTCTTAAAGAGAAAATCCCGGTTGGAATTGATATATTTTTTTCCAAGCAAAAAGAGTCCAGTTTCAGATCCTCAATAGATCGTAATTTACACCTGGACGAGCAATGAGAAAATAGAATTATCACAAAAAGATGGAAAGTGATATATTCTTAAAGAGAAAACCCCGGTTTGAATTGATATATTTTTTGTTAAGCAAAAGGAGTCCGGTTCCAAACCCTCAACAGACCGCAGCTTAGGACTTAAGGATTTATTTATATTAATAAATATTTTATTTAATTAAAAAATTATATTTATAAATATCTAATAATATTAGATATTTATTTTTATAATATCTGGATTAAATTAATTATTTATTAATTAAAGATTAGAAGCAGTACGGGTTAGAAAAGCATTTCTAAGGAGTCCGTCAATATAAAACAAAACAAGCCGTGTAAAATGATTAGGCTGGTTGTTGAATTAGAAAACTAAAACAAAGTGGATTGAATATTTTGTTTTATTCACGTGATAAAAAGTTGGCGGCTTGGTTGGTATTTTATCACTGCTTTGGGCGGAATTTTCTATTGCTGGTGTGCTAATTTGACCTATAAATAGAAGCATTTGCAGTAGGTTTTAAAACACCTCTCGACTGAATGTTCAATTTTATTCTCTAAATTTTCATCAGTTTCTTTTGTAATTTCATATACACTTTAATTTTCTGCAAATTTAGTATAAGTTATATTTTGGTTGAAGAATTTAAGGGGATTACTTGGAGTGCTCTTCTCTTTCATTGGAAGCTATTTCGGTTCTATTTTCTAAACTCTTGTAATTTTATATTTAATTATTACAATTTTCTAACATGTTTTCATTTAATCCCATGATGACGATCCGTTCAATTATGAACTAATCGCCGTCATGGGATTCTAATGGATTTATTTACGTAATTTAGTAATTCGATGCCTTAATAATTTGTATTATGATAAAAACTCAGATTGCCTAATGTGGTTGCGCTTAATTTATTAGATGCATAGCTAACATCTAAATTATTAATTCCTAATGAATGCGAAAGTGGATTTAGGAATTTAGAATTTGCCATGTTAGCATAGGTTCATAATTGTCATGTACATTTACGATAAGTGGTAGGATTTTGGATCACACCACCCTATGTAGTCATAATAAAGGAATTTATTTGTAAACCAATTATGTTTTCAAATCTTATAGACATATAGGGTCTAAGCATAAACGGTGTCCACGCAACTTCTATCTTTTTAAGTGGATGTTCGTGTTTCGATATAAGTTAAGGCTGAAAGGCGCTTATGTTAGTTTCGTGTTCCCAGCTAGCTTTCGTAATTATCAAATAAAATTGAATTAAGGCATCAATTCTAAATGAAATAAGTAATGAAATTAGAATCCCATGTTTTTCTCACATATTAAATCGCTTTTAATTAAACCAAGTAGTTCGAATTATTTAGTATTATTATTTTGATAAATCAATTAGAAAAATAAAACAAACTCCCCTTTTATATTAATTCAAGCAGTTTGTTGTTTAATCATACGTCGTTGCATAAGCAATATTTCCGAACAAACACCAAGTCTTCGTGGGACCGATCTTATTATATTACTTTTGACCACGTACGCTTGCGTAGTTAGTTTTCGAACCAACAAGTTTTTGGCGCCACTGCCGGGGACTTCGGTGTTATTTTCAGAATTTGTGTTTAACATCAACGGAGGTTAAACTTAACTGACTTGGATAATTTTTTTTTCTCACATCATGTTTTCTCGCTCTGCCAGTATAAGGATCTTGAGTTGTTTATGCGAACGCGTGCCCAAACTCTTAAATCAAGAACCGTCATAAAACTGGAAGAAGCAGTAGAAATGGCGGATGTTGTGCCCAAGACGATGATGGACTATTCTCAATAGAAAATCAATGACATTCAGTCAAGCATCGTCAGACCAGCCATTGCAGCCAACACATTTGAAATCAAACCTGGCACAATCCAGATGGTACAAAACTCTGTCCAGTTCGGGGGAGCGCCAACGGAAGATCCAAATATGCATATCCGGAACTTCATAGAGATTTGTGACACATTCAAATTCAACAATGTGTCAGATGATGCTGTAAAGTTGAGGCTTTTTCCATTTTCTCTGCGGGACAAAGCTAAGGGATGGTTGCACTCACTTCCAGCTGGCTCGATAACAACATGGGAAGAACTCGCTCAAAAGTTCCTCACTAAATTCTATCCCATAGCAAAAACAGCTGCCATAAGGAATGCTCTTGCTCAGTTCACACAACAGACGGGGGAATCTTTATGTGAAGCTTGGGAGCGCTATACGAAAATGCTAAGAAAATGCCCTCACCATGGAATGCCCAACTGGATGGTGATTAATTGCTTTTATAATGTTCTAGGATGGCAATCAAGACCAATCGTGGATGCAGCATCAGGGGGAGCCTTATGGGCTAAGAGCTATGAAGCCGCCTATGAGCTAATTGAAATGATGGCGGCTAATGACTATCAGAATCCGACGCAGAGGATGCCTCAACACAAGGTGGCAGGAATCTTCGAGGTTGACACAGCCACATCCCTATCAGCTCAACTTGAAGCGCTAAGCATGAAGGTGGATTCTTTGACAAACTATGGGGTACAGCAAGTAACGAGAGTTTGTGAGCTATGTGCCGGTGGACATGAAACGGATCAATGTGCAATTTCTAATGAATCAGTGCACTTTGTGAGCAATTTTCAAAAGTAACAGCACCCAGTCCCAAACACTTACCAACCCAGCAACAGAAACCATCCTAATTTCAGCTGGAGCAACAATAAAAATGGATTGCAACCACCACCATATCAAACTCAACCACCATATCAAACACAACAACCACAGCCATATCAACAACAGCCATACCATCAACCCCAAAATCAGCAGTATGGGGCCAGACAATACAATCCCTCAGGATCGCATCAACAGTAGGGGCAACAACTTCAGAATCAATTAGCCCCGAAATAATCTCAACCTCAAGGATTTTATCAACAATATTATGCCGGTCCACGCCAACAGTCTAATGAGAAATCAGAATTAGAAGAACTAAGACTGATGTGTAAGAGCCAGGCTGTATCTCTTAAAACTCTGGAAAACCAAATCGGCCAAATAGCAAATGCCTTACTCAACAGGCCACAAGGAGTTCTCCCTAGCGACACAGAAACAAACCCTGGAAAAAGGGACGGTAAAGAACAAGTCAAAGCTATCACTTTGAGATCTAGCAAAATCACAAAGGACCAAGAAGTTGAAAAGGTAACTGAATAACCGGAGGCACAGGGCAACCACACCACTACAGAGGAACAAACGGAGATCTCAAAACCTGAAAACAGCATCAGCAAACCGGAGGGTATCAATGGGCCATCTGAGAAAGCATCTCAGGAGCATAAAACTGCAAACACTCAAATCTACCCACCTCCACCATATCCGCAGAGACTCCAGAAGCAGAGATTGGATAAGCAGTTTATTGAGTATTGAATACAGTAAAAGAATACAAAGGGGGGGGGGTGAATGGATTCTTGAACTTTTCTTTGTTCTTGAATCTTTGCAACAAGATATGTGTTGAGTGTGTGAGATATGTAAGTGCAGATAACAGAGACAAACACAACACAATATTACTTTAATCTAATATTTTATTAGATAAAGATTTTGCTATAATCTGTGAATACAAATGATAGTATTCTCAGCTTTGTTTTTCTTAGAGAGATATTTCTTGTGATGTATCTTGAAAAACTTATCTGCTAAAGAAGTGAGGCTGTATCCTTATAGACATGGATACACCTACTTACTACAAATAAGGTAGGTAAAACAAACTACTTTCCAGTATGTCTATCTCATTTGAGTAAGAGTCTAAACGGCTACAGATTTGACTTTGCAAAGCCTGTTCAGATCCACTTCTTTAGCTCCTTGTCCCTTTGTCTTATCTCTCCAAGCTTCTTTGTAGGCTTTCCAATGTGCTTTATAGTACATAGTCAAATAAAGCGTCTTGGCTTGTTGCAGGTTTCTGACTTGTACAATTCTTCAGTATTTTGTCTCCAAGAATGTATTCGAGAAGTGGCTAAGTGATTGATTCGAGAACTCGAATTGACTTAATCGATAACTCTGAGTTCTTGAATAGTGTTATATTGACATATCGAATCACTTCTCGAATAGCTCTTTTCTCTGGGACTCCTTGAGATATCGAATAGAGCATTTTGACATATCGAATCCCTGAGATGTCGAATAGCTTCTTTAGTCCTTGAGATATCGAATAGAGCATTGACTTGTTGACTCTTAGAGAACTCGAATGATGCTTTGACTTGTTGACTCCATGAGTTCTCGAATAGAGTAATAGACATATCGAATCTCTGAGATATCGAATGAGATATCGAACAGTGTATTCAGAGATATCGAATAGTGTCTTCTGAGATATCGAATCTCTGACTTCTCGAATGCTAGACTTCTCGAATAGACAAATGTACTTCTCGAATTGGTACTTAGGCAAATTCTTCTTTTCTTCAAATCCCAACTATGATTATTTGGCAGTCTTTATCTCCTTGCTTGAGGCATGAACCTTGGAACTTCTTTCAAGCATTATTCTTGACTTTATAAGTACAGTAACACAACTAGAATTTGATGCCTATTACAAGTACAGAACAAATAGAAACTCTACAACTAGAGGTTCCCTCAGTTAAGAGGTCATGTAGGTAATGCATAGCATTACACATACTTAGGCTTGTTATTAGATGTATTCAGGCATGCCTCTGTGACTAACAACCTCCCCCAAATTGTGAGTAAGACCCTTAGTCACAATTTCATGTCTGATAACAAGACTAACATACATAAAGATAAAACTTGACAGTACATGTATGAATTTTGATTAGCAATGTGGATAGAACTACATGGTGAGTAATCTTACAGCCTATGATGAAGAACTAGCCATTGTCATTTGTTTCCCTTTCCATAGCTTTGGCTTGCAAATCATCATATGCTTTCTGTCTTCTTTCTTTCTCCTTCCTTGTATTCTCATCCATAGCTTTTATTATTTCTGCCATAGCATCCAATTCTTCAAGCAAAATTGAGTCTTTGAAATCTTCAAGCACTGGTTTCAGAATGTTTGCAGGATAGTGGTTGAGTAGATTCATTCTGATGTGGACCTTATCCCCATTTCTCCTCCTATACTTCACCACATAGGGGTTAAACTGAACTCTACACAATCCCTTTGCCCTTAGCTTTTCTGCTTCAATCTCCAGTCTCTCAATTTCTTTCTCCCTTGCTAGCCATTTCTCAAGACACACTTTTCTGATTTCTCAAGACACATTCTAAAACTGAGTGGGTAACAAAAGAAGTCAAACAGGATGATTCAAGTGTTGATTCAAATGTGATAAACGATGATATAAAATGTGATGCTGTAACTGCAGGACCCAACAAGGATTGGGTACTATATGCAAATTAAATATCATCTGTTTTGCAGGGCAAGAAAAAGAAACAAGTCATGTGGATCATCGACAGTGGATGCTCTAGACACATGATAGGTGATAAAGCCCTGATATCACATTATGTTGAGAAAGCTAGCCCAATCATAACTTTTGGAGACAACATCAAAGGTTATACTGTGGGAAATGGCTGTTTGGAAATTGGAAATGTTGTCATTGAAGATATTGCTCTTGTGAATGGATTTAAGCACAGCCTGCTCAGTTTCAGCCAATTCAGTGACAGAGGATTTAAGGTTGATTTTGACATGATGGTCTGCAACATCTATCACAAGAAGGATGGAAGCCTTTCTTTGAAAGGAGTCAGAAAAGGAAGCTTGTTTGTGGCAGACTTAAACTCTGCTAAGAAAGACAAGGTTTACTGTTTCTACAGTAAGGCAACAGTTGGTGATAGCATGCTTTGGCACAAAAAGCTCTCCAACCTTAATTTCAAGACCATGAATATACAAATGAAGAAGGAGCTGGTGAGAGGACTACCTCAACAAGAGTTTTGTCAAGAAGGATTGTGTGAGGACTGTCAAATGGAAAAATTGAGAAGATCTGTGCACAAGTCGAAGCAACTAAACACTAACACTGAATCACTCAAACTTATTCATATGGATCTCTTTGGACCAGTTAATGTGCAATCATTAGCAAGAAAGAGATATGCCTTAGTCATGGTGGATGACTTTTCTAGGTACACATGGGTAAAGTTCCTAGAATCAAAGGATGGAGCTGCTCAGGAGATCATTGATCACATCAGGGTTCTTGATAGAACTCCCAATGCAAAAGTTAAAATTCTAAGGAGTGACAATGGAACTGAGTTAAAAAATGCTACTCTTTGAAACTTCTGCAAAGATGAAGGAATTGTTCAACAATTCTCTACTGCCAGGACACCACAGCAAAATGGTGTAGTAGAAAGGAAGAACATGACTCTCATTGAAGCTGCAAGAACTATGTTGAATGATGCAAAATTACCAACATATTTCTGGGCAGAAGCTATCAACACAGCTTGTTACACACAAAACAGAACCTTAATCAACAAGACTCATGGGAACACTCCTTACTATCTATTGACTGGAAAGAAACATACTGTCAAATACTTTCATGTATTTGGAAGCAAGTGTTTCATAATTGTTGAATATTGAACACACAAAAGAATACAGAGGGGGGTGAATGGATTTTTGAACTTTTCTTGTTCTTGAATCTATTTTGGAGTATGTAACAAGATATGTGTTATGTGTGTGCGGAAATATGAATGTAGATAATAAGCAACACAAGACACGATATCACTTTAATCAAATATTTTATTAGATAAAGATTTGCTACAACTTATGAATACAAATGATAGTATTCTCAGCTTCATTTTTCTCAGAGAGATGTACTCTTAGAATGTATGTGAAAAACTTAACTTCTAAAGAAGTGAGGTTGTGCCTTTATAGAACATGAGCACAACCTGCTTACTACAAATAAGGTTACAGGATAAATTACTTTCTCGTATTTCTATCCTTTTTGAGCAAGCATCCAAACGGCTACAGGTTTGACTTCTTGAGGTTCTGCTCAGATCCACTTCTTTAGCTCTTTGTCTCTTGTACATCTCTCTAAGCTTCTTTGTAGGCTTCCCAAAGTACTTTACAGCTTGTGGTCCATAACGCACCTTGGCTTGTTGCAGGTTTCTGACTTGTACAATTCCTTCAGTATTTTGTCCCCAAGATTGTATTCAAGAAGTGGCTAAGTGTTTGATTCGAGAACTAGAATTGACTTGATCAATAACTCTGAGTTCTCGAATACTGTTAAGTTGACATATCGAATCACTTCTCGAATAGCTCTTTTCTTCGTGAATCCTTGAGTTGTCGAATGGGGCATTTAACTTATCGAATCCCTGAGATATCGAATAGCTTTCTGAGTCTTTGAGATATCGAATGAGCTTTGACTTGTTGATTCCTAGAGAACTTGAATGATGATTTGACTTGTTGACTTCCTGAGTTCTCGAATAGAGTAAAAGACATATCGAATCTCTGATATATCGAATGAGATATCGAATCCCTGACTTCTCGAATGCTAGACTTCTCGAATATAACAAACATACTTATCGAAATGGTACTTAGGCAAATTTTCATTCTCCAAACTCTAACTGTGTTTATTTTGACAGCCTTGTTCTTCAAGCTTGAGGCATGAACCTTGAAACTTCTTTCAAGCATTATTCTCTGACTTTTAAGTACAATTACACAGATAGAAATTGATGCCTATTACAAGTACTAAACAAGTAGAAACTCTACAACCAGAGGTTCCCTTAGTTAAGAGGTCATGTAAGTAATGCAAAGCATTACAAACAATTAGGCTTGTTATTAGATGTATTCAGGCATGCCTCTGTGACTAACAATCTCCCCCAAATTGTGAGTAAGACCCTTAGTCACAATTTCATGTCTGATAACAAGCCTAACATACATAAAGATAAAACTTGACAGTACATGTATGAATTTTGATTAGCAATGTGGATAGAACTATAGGGTGAGTAATCTTACAGAATATGATGAAGTACTAGCCATTGTCATTTGTTTCCCTGTCCATAGCTTTGGCTTGCAAATCATCATATGCTTTCTGTCTTCTTTCTTTCTCCTTCCTTGTATTCTCATCCATAGCTTTTATTATTTCTGCCATAGCATCCAATTCTTCAAGCAAAATTGAGTCTTTGAAATCTTCAAGTACTGGTTTCAGAATGTTTGCAGGATAGTGGTTGAGTAGATTCATTCTGATGTGGACCTGATCCCCATTTCTCCTCCTATACTTCACAACATAGGGGTTAAACTGAACTCTACACAATCCCTTTGCCCTTAGCTCTTCTGCTTCAATCTCCAGTCTCTCAATTTCTTTCTCCCTTGCTAGCCATTTCTCAAGACATTCTTTTCTGATTCTCTCCTCATGATCTCTCTTCATCTTCACAAAATCAATTAGCTCCAGCTTCCATACTCTTTCCACTTTATCTTCTGATCTCAACAATGCAATGATTCTTTCTATGTCATGTAGTTTGCCCCAGTGTTGACATCCTCCTTGTTTGAATTTCTCCTCCCTTCCATCAGTATATTTGATCTCAAGGCAGTTATCAACAATGGCAACATGATAGATTCTTTGAGCTTGTAAGAATTGCAGTTGGTCTTCATCAAAATCTCCATCTAGTGGTTGAAGTTTTAAGCCTGGATAGATTGTCAGAGTCCTTGACTTTGATAGCTTTGGTTTCCTTGCAGCTTGTTTGAATTTGATCCTTTTGACATGGTTGCCTGGCAGTAGCATGTGACCTTTGTTTGTGGACCATTGTAGTATTCCATTAGCAGTATGCTTTTTGAAATATACAGATGGTTTCTTGACTTGAATCTTCTTCTCTTCTTGAGGTGGCAAGACAGTTGCAGAAGCCATAGATGTAGATTTTGGTAGGTCACTACTAACACCATTCACCCTAGACTTAGAGTCTTGTGATGTGGTGAGGTTACTGTCAACAATGCCTAAGGCTTGCTGTCTTCAACTCTTCCTCTCAGAGACTTTACCTTGGTCATCATCCTTCTTATCCTTGCTGTCTTTTTTCTTCTTCTTATCCTCATCCCCCTTATCACTCCTGTGATGACTTCTCCTCCCATCACTCTTGTCTTCATCTTCATCATCCTTATTCCTCCTTGGCTTGGCCATTTCTGGAATTACACCAGTTGCAATGTATGATCTGAGAATGTGCAGTGCCTCTATCTCTTCAGCAGTACTTGTCCCCTTCTTCTTTTGCAGTAGATCAATGATGGCAATAATGAGTCTGTGATTTCGAGAAGTGAGATCATTGGGAATGACCAATTGTTTAATCTCTTCAACTCTGGTGCCAGAATGATAGATGATTGTCCATGGCTTCTTAATCACTTCTGGCAGCCTTGAAGGTTGGCCATTCCTCAAGTCATCATACAGACTCTTATTGTTTTCATTTACATTCCTTTTCTCTATGAGCTCAATCATCGCATCTATCTCTGAATGTTTCAAGGCATGTAGAGTTTTGTAGGTTAGATGTCAGATTCTGGATTTTGCTACCATCATTACTTCCTTGAGCCATGAGCTATCAACTTTTCTAGATACCATGGTGAAGTAATCGATCTGTTCCTTCAAGCTCCTTAGATACAATTGAGTGTCACCAGCCTGTTCTTTTAAGACTTTCAAAAACTCCAAGAATGCATCATCATGATAGACATTTGAGTTTGCAATTTCTTGTAGCTTGGCCTCAGTGACCACCTTCACTTCTACAGGCTTGGCACTTTTAGATATGGAGAGTGAAGGTTTATCAGATGGCATACTCCCTGTAACCACTGTGGTTGTGATAGATTGCTTTTGACCACTGGAAGTAGTGATGTGCACAGTTGGTAGAGTGACAATTGGCAGAGAAGTAGGAGGCTCATCAACTTTGTCTTTTCCTTTGCCAGGCACATGAGTTAAAGATTTTGAAGTTCTTTGATGACCACCTTCAATGATTTTGATGCCCTTTACTGCTGGTGGTTTCTCCCCCTTTGTATTTGAATTTCTTGATGTCCTCTTCTCCCCCTTAGGCTTGTTGTCAGGCACAGAGGCTGTAGGGTTGACCTTTGGGGTTGAGGATTCTTCAGGTAGAGGAAGACCCATGTGCTTCATCATTGCAGAAAACATTGATTGTTGATGCAGAAGAACATCAGCTGTGGTGGTGGCTTGAGTGTTCAACTGCTCAGTCAGAGTTTGTACCTTGTCTGTAAGATGAGCATTAGACTTAGTGAGTGTAGCTACCTGTTTCTCAAGTACATCTACCTTACTGAATAATGCAGTAGATTTGAAGCCAGACAGGGATTGTTCTTTAAGTCTCTGCACTTCAAATCTAGACAGCTCATGCATAGGGACCTCAGTGACCAGCTTGTCTCCATATTGATTTGCAAAGAGTGTCCTAAGCATGGCATTGGCGTCTGTAGTCTGGTCAGATAGAATTTGAAATTTGCTTCATAGACCTGTGACTGTATCTTTAAGTAGAGCTAGACCATTATCCATCTTGGTGCAGGTGGTGTTGCAGTGTCTGAGATCTTTGACCACACTGTCTAGTTGAGGAAATTTGGCATCAAAGGCCCTCTTTATCTCTTCTACTGAAGTGGCTGTCTTGTCACTCACCTTGTTGACTTCAGTTTTGACTCCCTTGCCAAGATAGTGTGCAGCCTTGAGGAAACCCTTGTAGGAATCATTGACAGCTTCATACACTTCACTAGGGGACAGGGATTTTGCATTTGAACCCAGTGAAGTGATGTATTCCTCTCTAAGATATTGAAGTGCTTCACTGAGAGTTACATCATACTTTCCTTGCATCCAGGCATCTAGATTGCCATCTCTCTCAGCATCATCAATAATCTTGGCCTTCTGCATCTCCACATCATCCCTATGGCATAGTAGGATGGCTTCATAATCTGGATTTGAGATGTTGGAGGTGACAAGGTTTTGGGCTATTTTTATAAACTCAGGAATCTGATCCACAACATAGCTTTGGAGAGCTTCAATGGACATTTATGGTGGAACAGACCCTGATCCTAAAGCACTGTCATGTTGCACAGGCTTCAGCCATTGGGACAAAAAGTGAGAGCTAGAGCTAAGCAAGCTAGAATCCTCAGTTACAGATGCAACTTCTGTAACCGGATGGAAAGACTCTGCTACTGTTGTCTCCACAGAAGTGGGATGATCTACAACAGTAGTTGACACAGGCACCGAGTCTCTAGTTAAAACTAGTGAATCCTCTGTGTTTGTGATGGTGTCATTAGGAGATGCCCCAGCATGCATTCCCTGACCATCTAAATGTGGTACCTGCGTGGTGAGCAAGGTGTCATGCACTAAGTCACTTGAATCCATTGGCTCATCAAGAGAAAAGAATTCTTGATGATCAATGCCTTGCTCCTCAATTTCTTGAGTTGCAGGCTCCAAAGAAATATGAGTGGTAGATTCTGGAAGAGAAGTGTATTGTAGATTAGATTTTGGCAACTCCCCCTGAGAGATAGAGGGATTTTCAATTGTGATGTGCTCTCCACTAGTGTTGTGCCATCCTTATCACTCCCATGTGCTGACTCTGTACAAATAGTTGCATTGGGGAGGATGCTTGATTCTATAGATGCACCCTGTTGAGAGGATACATCTAGTGAGCTGTTTGCCCCTGATTTTACAACTTCAACCATTTGGGTGACTGAAGAGGTGGTTTTAGATTTCTTCTTCTTCTTTAGGCTAATGATAGGTGACTCAGTTTCCTCACCTCCTAAACCTAGTTCCACAGCCAAGGCTGCTTCAGTTAAGATAGTTAAAGGTTCAGAAGCAACCTGTTTTCTCTTCTTTTTACTAAGATCACCCTTTTGAGAGGATGATGCAGTTGGCTCTCTGTTTGGTAGAGTGTTTGTCTGAGAGGGTTGGTTAGCAAGCCTTGGGTTAGCATTGTGTTCTTCTTTCTTAGGCTGTGCTAACTGAGACTTAGACTCAAATATTGGCATGTTGTGGGGGTAAGACCTAAACAAACCCTCCATGTGAGGAGTTATTTTAAGCCTTACATCCACATCATTCCTAGTCTCCAAATTACCAAAAATAAGTTTGGTCATGGACCTAGGATAGCCTATTTTACTTTTATCTAATCCAGGCAATTCAATCAATAAAGCATTTTTAAAATTAAGTACTGATTGAATAAAGCGGGGAAAGAAAATTTCAGTACCTCTCTTGGCTGTGTTCTTACCAAGTCTCCCATATAGCTCTTGTATGATGAGATGTCCAACATCTATCTTTCTCCCATGAGCCAAGGTATAGGCAAGCTGCTGCACAGGTGTACTAATCTGATCAAAGCTTGATTTCCTGGCAGTGAATACCTGAAGGAGTGTAGCAAAAACATAGCTCCATTCCTTTCTCAAGTACTTCCTATTCAGCTTTCCAAGTTTGATAACCTCTGAGTAGTTGATAAATTCAAAGAATTCTTCCAACTCAGCATCTGTGACCAGGGAGTCATATGCCTCTTGCTGCAAATCCAAGGCTTCATTCATGTCTGCGGTAGTGATAGAAATATCCATGCCTTGAATCTTGCAGTAGACAACATATGAGGTGATAGCATTCTCAAGGGCGATAACCTCCACTGTAGCTGTCCTCCAGAATTGTTCTAATATGTCTATGTACAGGGTTGGGTTGGCTGATAGTGCACCCTTGATGTAAGATTCAGACAACCATCGAACTAAGCACTTGAAATTAGCATTTGGTGCTTCCACATCACTGGTAATTGCGATGAAATTGGTTTGGGATGGTATGGTCAGTTGAGTGTTTGCCATTTGGGTAGAGAAGAGAAGTGAATTAAGGTTGAAGAAGAAATTCGCAGTTAGGGTTTTCAGAGGTTTTAAGAGTTTAGATGCTTGAGAAATCGAACGAAATGAGTTGAACAGTTGTGAAATTGTATATATGTGAGTGACTTGAGTTGTCGATTAGATATAAGTTTTGTATCGACAAGACAGTCATTCGAGAAGTATAAAACAACTATTCGATAAGTCAAGAAAGGCTTATTCGATATCTCAAGCAGTTTGTAACTCACAGCTGGCAGTTATTTAACTCAGAAAATAATTCTAAGCTAAATAAAATATGTTTTTATGAGCGAAATGAAATTTTGAATATAAATCCAAAAAGCGATTAAGTGTCAGCGAGAAATCAGCCTTTTCAAATGATTCGATAACTCAAATACAGTATTCGAGAACTCCATCATTAGAGAACTAAAATACTCTATTCGAGAACTCAAAGTGTACTATTCGATTTCTCCAAAAGACACTATTCGAGAACTCAGGAGGGTTCTAGATAGGCCTATTCGAGAACTCGAGCCATGACAAAACAATGAACCATTCGAGAAGTCTGGCTTATCGAACTATACTTTTCACTCATAAAATTCAATTTTCACTATCTTTTAAAATTTACTAGAAATATTCAATGAAGAATATTCTACTAAATTAAATAGTGATTCTCTCAAAATTTCACAGAAATTTCAAGCTAAAGATGTATGATTTTCAACATATGCAGCATTGTGGAATTTTTATAAATCATAATCCAGCCAATACTTACTTTAAAAATATTGAGCATTTGATAAAGTAAGTATTTACTGCTGCAACAATCTAGTTGATATATTCACTCAGCCAGAATTTGAAGAATTCAGCATTCCAATCTCACTAACCAACCTTGTGAAGGTGGCTTCATCTAATGGCTTGGTGAATATGTCAGCTAGTTGTTTCTCTGTGGGAACATAATGTAACTCAATGGTTCCATTAGTTGCATGCTCCCTTATGAAGTGATATCTGATGTCAATGTGCTTTGTCCTAGAATGATTGACAGGATTGGAAACTATAGAGATTGCACTTGTGTTGTCACACATGATTGGAATTCTTTCCAACACAAGTCCATAATCTCTAAGTTGGTTTCTGATCCAAAGCACTTGAGCACAGCAACTTCCAGCAGCTATGTATTCAGGTTCAGCTGTGGAAGTTGACACAGATTGTTGTTTCTTGCTGTACCAAGAGACTAACCTTAGTCCAAGAAACTGGCAGCTACCTGAGGTGCTTTTCCTATCCACTCTGCATCCAGCATAATCAGCATCAGAATAACCAATTAGATTGAACCCTGTGTCCTTAGGATACCATAATCCCAAGTTTGGTGTGCCCTTCAGATATCTGAAAATCCTCTTTATTGCTGTCATATGTGATTCCTTTGGATTTGATTGAAACCTTGCACACGAGCATGTAGCAAACATGATGTCTGGCCTACTAGCAGTGAGGTAGAGTAGAGAACCAACCATGCCTCTGTAGATTGAGATATCTACCTTCTTGCCCTTACCATCTTCATCTAACTTGGTGGCAGTGGCCATGGGTGTCTTTGCAGGTGAGCATTCTTCTAAGTCAAATTTCTTCAATAGATCCTTGATGTATTTGGTTTGACTTATAAAAATGCCATCCTTCCTTTGACTCACTTGCAGCCCAAGAAAGAATGTTAATTCTCCCATCATACTCATCTCATATCTGCTCTGCATGAGCTTAGAGAATTTCTCACACAGCTTCTCATTTGTAGAGCCAAATATGATATCATCCACATAGATTTGAACTAAGATAATATCATCACCATGTTTCTTATAAAACAGTGTCTTGTCTAGTGTGCCTCTAGTGAATTGATTCTCAAGTAGAAATTGTGACAATGTGTCATACAATGCCCTAGGAGCTTGCTTAAGTCCATACAATGCTTTAAGCAATCTGTAGACAAAGTGAGGGAATTGTGGATCCTCAAATCCAGGTGGCTGTTGCACATATACTTCTTCTTCTAATTTGATAGACCTTGAAATTAGAATGTGCAGCAAATGCCAAGAAAATTCCGATGGCCTCTAGTCTGGCAACAGGGGCAAAAGTCTCATCATAGTCAATGCCTTCCTGTTAAGAGTATCCTTTTGCGACCAACCTTGCTTTGTTTCTTATGACTACACCATTTTCATCCATCTTATTCCTTAGAACCCATTTTGTTCCAACAATGGTTCTATCCTCTGGTACAGGCACAAGTTCCCATACTTTACTTCTTTCAAACTGGTTTAGCTCCTCTTGCATAGCAATTATCCAATCAGGATCCAACAATGCATCTTCAAGTTTCTTAGGCTCAACTTTGGATAGAAAGCAACCATAGAGACATTCATTTAGAGTTGCTCTCCTTGTCCTCACTCCTGTATTTGGATCTCCAATTATCTGATCTGCAGTATGTGATCTATCCCATTTCCTTGTATATTCAGATTGATTTCTCAGCCTTGATGTTGCTTTATCATCCAGATCATGATCATTTAAATTTCCTCCCTCTGTGAAGTTTCCACTAATCACAGGTGTGTCATGGATGCTTGTTTCTTCATTGTTGGTTGACACAGGTTCTTTATTCACTTGAGTTTGTTGGATTGTGGGCTCAACTTCAGTTTCAATCTCCTCATCAGAATCATCTAGATTGTCAAACTTCAAAGGATCTTTATCTTCATCATTGGCTTCTTCTAATCCAGGTAGTTTACTGTCATCAAATGTCACATCTGTGCTTTCCATAACTTTCTTTTGAGTGATGACATAAACTTTGTATGCAATTCTTTCCATAGAGTAGCAAAGAAAGATTCCTTCAAATGCTTTTGCATCAAACTTTCCAACATATTCTGAGTTGTCTTTTAACACAAAGCATTTGCTTCCAAAAGTATGAACATACTTTAGAGTGGGCTTCTTTCCAGTCATCAAGTTGTAAGGTGTCTTTCCAGTGTTTTTGTTGATGAGGGTTCTGTTTTGGATATAGCATGCAGTGCTCACAGCCTCAGCCCAAAAACATGTAGGCATCTTTGCATCAAGTAACATTGTTCTAGCAGCCTCAATCAGAGTTCTATTCTTCCTCTCAACAACTCCATTTTGTTGTGGAGTCCTTGGAGCTGAGAATTGTTGAGAAATACCATTTTCTTTGCAGAATGCTTCAAGCATGGCATTTCTGAACTCTGTTCCATTATCACTTCTTAATGCAATCACACTTGCATTGTTGGCCTTTGCTTCCTTGTCAATTTTCTTTATATGCTCAATGATTACTTGGGGAGCCTCATCCTTTGATGCCAGAAATTCTACCCATGTATACCTTGTGAAATCATCAACCATCACTAGAGCATACTTTTTCCTTCCTAGTGACATAATATTGACAGGCCCAAACAAGTCCATATGAATTAGTTGTAGGGGCTTGGTTATTGATGTCACTGTCTTTGACTTGTGGCTTGATCTTTTCATTTTTCCCTTTTGACAAGCCTCACACACTCCTTCTTGACAGAATTCAAGTGTGGGCATGCCTCTCACTAACTCTCTTTTGACTAGAGAATTATTGCCTTTGAAGTTCAAGTGTGATAGCTTCTTATGCCACAGCCAACTATCTTCATTTGATGCTTTTGAGTAAAAGCAACAAATTTTGTCCTTGTTTGCAGAGTTCATATTGGCTACAAACAGGCTTCCTTTCCTTACTCCAGATAGAGCAAAGTCACCAGTCTTCTTGTGGGTGATCAAACATTCATCTTTGTCAAAATTCACTTTGAAGCCTTTGTCAGTAAATTGACCAACACTCAGTAGATTGTGCTTGAGTCCCTTGACCAGTGCTACATTTTCAATGATGACATTTCCAATTTCCAACTTGCCATATCCCAGTGTGTTGCAAATGCTGTCATCTCCAAAAGCAACCATTGGGCCAGCCTTCTCCTCATACTGTGATAGCAGGGCCATATCACCAGTCATATGGTTTGAGCATCCACTGTCCAAAATCCACATGACCTTTCTTTCACTTTCTTTGCCCTGCAAACACAAAGGTATTACTTCTCCTTTGGTACCCAAACAAGTTTGGGTCCATGTGGCTTAGCAACAGTCTTATCATAAACATCATGCTTATCAATTTTCTTGATGTTAGTCTTCTTGTCACTGTTAGAAGTCTTAGAATCAGGGTTCTGAGACTTAGGTGACAGAGGCACCTTCCTAACTTTAGGAGGACTTAAAGACTTTGTTCTTGTGTAGTGTGTGTGAACATTGTGACTGATGCAACCTTCCATGAATTGTCTTCTCAAATTAAAGCAACTAGTCATTACATTCATGTTACATGGCATACAATCAAATTTATCACAGAAAGGAGAGTCTCTATGTCTTAAAGGGACAGAGCAATCATAGAATGGTTTAGCAACACTACCAGATGGTTTATTGCAGGCATGAGTTAAATGATTAGTGCTAAAACAATTTTGACAAGCTTTCCTAGGGGCATTTGGCACATAAGCATAATTGTTGTCCTTGTTAATCCCTAATTTGCCATTCATGTTTTGTTTCTTTTTAGCCACTTTCTTCTCAAACTCATTATTCCCAGCTGAAACAAACTTCACAAATTTCTCAAGTCTAGGTCTACCTCCTACCGACTCCTTGGCTTTGGTTTTGACATTCTCACTCTTAGAGGATGCTTGTTGTTCATTTGATTGTGCTTTATCTTCATCATCCAACATTTGCTTAATGAGTAAGGCATCCTCATCAATCTCAAGTGTTGGTGTTTTAAATATTGGGGTCTCAGCCTTTTTCAAAACCTAAGGCACTTCCTCTTGAAAAACAATGTCATCTTCAATGACTGCATAGCCTTTCCTCTGCTTGAGAGTGTCATAATCAAGTCCAATATCATCCTTAGGTCTAGCTAGATTTTTCTCATGATAGGACTGCAATAGACTAGAGGAATTCTTGAATGTTTTCAATTTAAATTCATTTTCAGCTAGTTCATCCCTAAGAGCTTTCTCAACTTGACTAGCACATAGAACCTTATTTTTTAGATATTCGATTTCTTGTTTAAGATTTTCTACTTGCATAGCAGTTAGTTCTAGTTCCTCATTTCTCTTGTTCAACAGTTCATTCTTAGTAAACAGTTTAGAAATCTCTTCATTAGCAACAATCATACTAATATGAATATTAAACATCTCAACAGATAGTTGTTCAACCATAGATTTGTATTCAGAAACAGGCATGTCTATAGTAGTGAGGGATGGTACCTGAGAGTCTGATTCAGATGGTTCTTCCTTGGAGTTGGCCATCAAGGCATAGTTGCAGAATTCTTGTTCTTCTCCATCACTATCAGAATCATCCCAACACTTCCCTTCAGCTATGTAGGCCTTACCTGGTGTATGCTTCTTTAGCAGAGCCTCATACTTAGCTTCAAGCTCAAGAAACTCCTTATCCTTCTTCTTAGGCTTCTTGCTTCACTGGCAAAATGCCCTAGGTCATTGCATCTATAACATCTCACAGATGACCTATCCACATAGCTGGTTTTGAATTTGTTTTTGTTTGCTTTCATAGGTGCCTTGCTCTTGTTGAATGAATGATTTTGAGATCTAGACTTGAAGGGCTGATTCCTCTTAAATCTGATGTTTGGGAATTTTCTAGCCATAAAAGCATATGAAGTGTTTTCCATGGCATCCAACTCTTCAATAGTATAGAACTCATTTTCTTCCTTTTCATCAACAGGTTCAGTCACTTCTTCTTCAGTCTCTTCATCATCTACTATCTCTTCTATTCTCAGTTGACTTGTAGATGCTTCCAGGTCTTGAACGGATTTGTTGACAATCAAGGCACAGGATGTGTTTATCATTCTGCCTTGGTTGGCTTGGATAGCCCTCTTCGGAAGCAACTCAAGCTCATGAGTTTTTAAAACCCCATAGAGCACATTATATGTGACTTTGTTCAAATCTCTTTCTCTTAGAGATATGACCCTTTGCTCTAGATGGTTTGGTGCAGATAGTAGAAACTTCATGTTTAATTCCTTAGTGCTGTAAACCTTCCCATTCATTTGAAGCTCAGTCACCAGCTTGTGAAATCTCTCAAACATATCAGTAATACTTTCTTTGGACTGTGCCATGAAAGCTTCATACTGTGTGACCAGTATCTGTTTCCTATTTTCTCTTACCTCCTCTGTCCCTTCACATAACACCTCGATGTGGTTCCACATGTCCTTGGCTGATGTGCATGATGCTATATTGGCAAACATCGACATATCCATGGAGTCTATGATCAGCAACATGAGATGACTGTCTAGGGCAACCTTTTCCTTCTCTTAGTCCGTCCATTTGGATGGCTCTTTTGCAACATATGATCTAGGAACGACTATTGTGCCCACTGTGGATTCAGCAATTTCTTGTTGTGGTACAAATGGACCATTCTTGAAGATGTCAGGGTAGAGAGGATTGGCAGCTTTGATGAACAACACCATTTTTATTTTCCAAAGGTTGTAATTCTCTTTGTCGAACTTAGGGACCTTCACCGTACCTGTAGTCTTTGGTGTATTCGAACTCATGATCGTTTTCTGTTTAGATTAAACAGCCTGCTCTGATACCACTTGTTGAGTATTGAATACAGTAAAAGAATACAGAGGGGGGGGGTGAATGGATTCTTGAACTTTTCTTTGTTATTGAATCTTTGCAACAAGATATGTGTTGAGTGTGTGAGATATGTAAGTGCAGATAACAGAGACAAACACAACACAATATTACTTTAATCTAATATTTTATTAGATAAAGATTTTGCTACAATCTGTGAATACAAATGATAGTATTCTCAGCTTCGTTTTTCTTAGAGAGATATTTCTTGTGATGTATCTTGAAAAACTTATCTGCTAAAGAAGTGAGGCTGTATCCTTATAGACATGGATACACCTACTTACTACAAATAAGGTAGGTAAAACAAACTACTTTCCAGTATGTCTATCTCATTTGAGTAAGAGTCCAAACGGCTACAGATTTGACTTTGCAAAGCCTGTTCAGATCCACTTCTTTAGCTCCTTGTCCCTTTGTCTTATCTCTCCAAGCTTCTTTGTAGGCTTTCCAATGTGATTTATAGTACATAGTCAAATAAAGCGTCTTGGCTTGTTGCAGGTTTCTGACTTGTACAATTCTTTAAAGGCAGAGTGTGTAATCTTGTAACACTATAACTAATGTAACTCAACTAAAGGAAAAGATACTTAACCAGAAGACAATCAAGAACAAGAAGCCACAAAGAAATCAACACTAAAAGAAGACAAGGTAATTGATACAATTCAACATGTTAACTATGATCAAGCCAAGAAGAAATCATTGAGAGAAGTTTAAGTCAAAGTTGTTCATGCCTCAGTGATTTGAAAAGCCAAGAATCAAGATCATAACTATCAGTATCAATAAGACAAATTGATTTCAAGTGAACAAGAAGGAAAGCTAACATTGGAAAGCCTCATTACTAATTGAATATGGTAATTTATTCAAGAAGCAAAAACACTATCAAGACTAGTCACTTATGAACCAGACCAGTGCATCAAGTGTCAGGACATTGATAGCAAGTTTATGTCAGTAATAAAGATCCATGTTCAAGAGCTTGGTGAAGAATAAAGAAGACATGAAGATATCACAAGTTCAAGATGTGCATTGAAGTTTCAAATTGAAAACCAGAATATTTTCTAAGTACTAAATATTCTAGATAACCAAGTAGAATATTTCTAAGTAGAAGTTCTACTTAGAAATTCGAGATGGCTAAGTAGAAATTCTCAAGTAGAAGTTCTACTTAGAGTGCAGTTTCAACATGACACATGGCATCTTCTGATTGGCAGATTTCCAAGCTTTCAAGATAAGGTAAGATTTATGTGGACATCATTGGGCCACGTATATCTTAGTCTTTGAAGACTACAGGACATAGATTATATGTAGTATAAATAGAAGTACTTGTGTAATGTTTTTGTGTGAGAGCAATTCCTGAGAGAAACACATGTAAAAGAGAGAGAGTGTATTCACAGAGCTTAGTATCATTCACTACTCTCTGAGCTTCTGTTATACTTTGTAATGAATGTTGTAGCAACCACTTCAAGTTATATATAGGACATATATTCCTTGAATCTGTGTGTTCATTTATTGCATCGTATTTATTGCTTATCAAATTCGAAAAGTTGTATTCACCCCCCCCTCTACAACACATTTGGACCTAACAATTGGTATCAGAGCTATATGTTTAACACACAAAACATAGATCCTTGTGTTTGGTAGAAGAATCGTGAGTTTTCATTTTCTAGATCTACTTTTCTAAAATTTTACAAAAGTGAGCTTTAATTCGTTTGTAGTGAAAACTCATCCAAAGATAATTAGTTAAATACTCCAGGTGTTATTATCGTTATTATTTAGCTTGGATGTATTTTAATTAATTTTTGTGAATTAATCTGGGTACTTTGATATTTGGTGTTCTTGAGTGTTCATCATTTGTTCTTATTAAAGAAGACAACCCAACAACTTTTTGATTTCCTTCTCAAAAAGATTAAAAGTAAAAAAAAGGGTGTTTTTGGACTTTTGATGTGCGTTATTCACGGCAGAAAGCATAGCAGAACATACTCAGTACCTAGCACGTGGGTTAGGTAATTTAGGTGAGTAAAGCCTCAAAAGTCAAAAAGGTGTTAAAGAGATAATATTGTTTATTCAATAGTAAAGTAATCAGCAGCAAATTTATTCCAAGGACAAAAGTTCTACATAGAGTTTCTACTTGAGATTTTCTACATAGAAATTCGACTTGGATAATTTCTACTTGGTGAAGTTCGACTTGAACAAAAATTTCTACTTAGAGAAATTTCGACTTAGGCAGAACTTCTACATATATATTCTACATAGCCTAGTCTTGGGTACTTAGAAAGTTTTGGTGACCAGAATTGAAATGGCTCCTAAAAATGCATTCAAGATCCCAATGTTCAACCGAGATCACTATGAAGAATGGGTTTTCAGAATGAGACTCTACTTAGAGACAGTTAACCCTGAATATCTGGAAGTCCTTGACAAGGGTAAATTTGTTCCAATGGTGATTATTCCTGAGCATACGGAAGGAAAGGAGGTTATACCACCTCGGTCTGAGCCTAAAAAGGCATCGGAGTTTTCGGATGCTGACAAGGAGCAAATAGCTTATGATACTTCCGTACGACAAACCTTGATGGAATCCCTTGACCATGAAATGTTCAACATAGTCAAAGGTCTGAATACAACAAAGAAGATTTGGGACAAGATAGAAGTTGTCATGGAAGGATCTGCAGAGGTTAGAAGCAACAAGACACTCATACTCAAGATGGAGTATGACACCTTCAGAATAAGAAAAGGAGAAGGCATAACAGACGTCTATCTAAGATTCAGTCAGTTGGTATTGGATTTGAATCTGAGAGGTGTAACTCTTCCCATGGTTGAGACCAATACGAGATATCTGAGGAACCAGCCAAAGAGCATTGAACATAGGGTCTACGCTGTAAGAGAAACCAGAGATTTGCATACAACTTCTCTGGAAGAGTATTATGGAATACTAAAGACCTATGAGCTGGAGACACTTCAAGATCAAGCATGGGACAATGATTCAAAAGGAAAAGAAACTGCATCAGGATTAGTTGCTGATGAGGAAGAATCTAAGAAGGCAATAGTTGCAGAAAAGTCTAAATCATCACCTGCACCACATAAAGTTAATAATTATGACGAGTGCACATCTAACAGTGATGATGACTACTTCACCCAAGAGGAGATGGACAACATGGACGATAGTGTCGTGGCATACATGGCAAGGAAGTTCATCAACATGAGATTCAGAAAGAGCAACCGACCCCAGAGAAATTCTTCATCTTACTATCGGGTTGCTAGTGGTGGTGGTAGTTCGTCAGGCTACAAAGGTAAAGGCAAGAGTACCAGCTACAAATCTCCTTTGGATTTCAAAATGAAGTTCAAATGCTATAACTGTGGTGAAGCTGGAAATTTTGCTACGGACTGCAAAAAGCCTAAACAGACTTATCCAAAAGAGACATATGAAGCCCTCAAAAGCAAGTATGAATCGCTGGTGAAGGAAAGATATGGAAAAAGAGCTTTATTAGTAACAGAAGGAAGAGCTTGGGATGATTCAGATGAGGAAGATGTTACTCATGTAGCAAACTTTGCCCTCATGGCTGAGACATCAGAGGAACCAGAGGTACCAGTTCTAACCCTTAAAGTAGAAATGTCCATTGATGAGTATAAGGAACAGAACGGGGCTCTTAGTGAAGAGATCTATATGTTGTGCAAAAGCCTAGACACTTCTCAAAAGGAACAGAAAACACTTGTCACCAAAAGCAGAATGCTTGAGGCAAAAGTGGAAGAGTTAGAGGCTGCTTGCACTGTAGATACTTCCCTAAGAGACTTTATTAAATCTTTGGAACACAAGCTCATCTTTAAGGAAGAAATAGAAGCATGTCTTAGGAACGACCTAGCTGAGTTAGAAACTAAATGCGAAGCTTACAAACTAGCTGCTAGTAAAGTGTATGTAGATAACGACACATTTAAGAAAATAACTGGAATTGGTATAGGACTTGACTATTCTAACCTTCCTAAGAAAGAAGGAAAGAGACCTATCGACACTAGTTCCAGTGACCTTAAAAAGGAAATTCCTAGCCCTCTTAAATCAGCTGTCAAACCTATCTTCAAACACCTTGTTCCACGATTAGAAGAAGAGACTGAATTAATAGCTAGATATGAGATTGAGATGGAAGATCGCCAGAAAGCACAACCTATAACTCCTATCAAACAAGTTAAAATCAATTGCCCTAGAGATGAATCTAGAGCAGGATTAGGAGCTAAGGCTGTTAAACAACAAGGTAAGAAAGAAAAAGGCATAAAAGAGGTTAAGGCTGAATGAATAAAGAAAGCATGTTATCACTGTAAATCTACTGAACATCTTTCTTATGCATGTAAAGCTAACATAAATGTTCCTGCTGCACATGCCATGCCTGCCACACATACAATGAATAATCTGCATCAGAATCATGCACAGTGTGGTCAACCTAATTGTATGCCATGCACTTTTAACATCATGCAAATTTTGTGAATTTAATGAATGCATCTAGCCAGTCATGCTCAAATACTGCTGCTAGTTCAAACATCAAAAAGAAGCATGTGAGAGCCAAGACTGTTAGTCCTCCTAAAGTTAGGAGTGACAAACCTTCTCCTAAGACTGACAAATCTGTCAAGTCTGATAAAGGAAAGGAGAAAGTCGAAAGCTCTAGTAATATTAAGAAAAGTGCATCTCCTGTTGTTAAATCTGTTGATTCTCGATCTTATAGAAAAGCCGGGCCCAATCAAAGTTGGGTTCCGAAGAACGTCTAATCAATCTGTCAATGCAGGGCATTAAGCAGAACAGAAGTAAAGTTATATGGGTGCTAGACAGTGGAGCATCGAGGCATATGACTGGAAACAAGTCCCTGCTTACAGAGTTGGTTATGAAGGCTGGCCCTTATGTTACCTTTGGAGATGACAGCATAGGTGTGACAAAGGGATATGGCAAACTGAAGACGGGTAATGTCATCATTGAAGATATTTCCTATGTTGAGGGACTGAAGCACAATCTGTTGAGTATCAGTCAATTCTGTGACAAAGGTTACGAAATTGTCTTCAACAAGAAAGGTGTATCAATTACTCACATCAAGGAAGGCTCATTGGCTTTAAGAGGAGTTCGAAAGGCAGATCTTTTTGTGGCAGACATGGATTCAGCAAATCAGAATGAGGTCACCTGTTTCTACAGCAAAGCTTCGGATGATGAAAGCTGGTTATGGCACAAAAAGCTATCTCACTTAAACTTCAAAACGATGAATGCTCTCGCGAGACGAGAATTGGTGAGAGATCTACCTCAAACAGAGTTCGCTCCGAAAGGACTCTGTGAAGCTTGTGAAATGGGAAAGTCGAAGCGAGCATCGCATAAAAGCAAAGAAATTTCTAGTATTACTGAGCCTCTGCAACTTCTTCATATGGATTTGTTTGGCCCAGTGAATGTCCTATCTTTGTCTAGGAAAAGATATGCATTGGTAATCGTGGATGACTTCTCCAAGTATACATGGGTATTGTTCGCAATGACGAAAGACGAAGTACCTTTCCTAATCATTGATCACATCACTCAAATTGAGAATGTTTCAACACTTACTGTGAAGACTATTAGATCAGACAATGGCACTGAATTCAAAAACGCAGTGCTGAATGACTTCTGTGTATCTAAGGGAATACGTCGTCAGTATTCAGCCCCGAGAACTCCACAGCAAAATGGAGTAGTTGAAAGGAAGAATAGAACTTTGGTTGAAGCAGCAAGAACTTTGTTGTATGATTCGAAACTTCCTCTGTACTTCTGGGCCGAAGCAGTGAGTACCGCGTGTTACACTCAAAATAGAACCTTGATCATAAAAGATAAAGAAAAGACACCATGTGAGCTAATGAACAACAGAAGACCAACAATCAAATACTTTCATGTCTTTGGAGCAAAATGCTATGTACTTATAGATGATGAAAATCTAGGCAAGTTTGCAGCAAAAACTCGTGAAGGAATCTTTGTTGGTTACTCCACAGATGTGGTGGAAGCTTATAGGGTGTTCTTAGTGAATGATCGAAAAGTGACTGAAAGCTACAACGTCAGATTCGACGATACCAAACTCCCATCAATTTCTAGAGATTCTAGTGAACCTGAGTCCCTTAAATTTCAGAATCTGGACTTAGATGAACTTGAAGATGAACCTGAGCTAGCTGTCCCATTAAATGTCCCAAGTGTATGTGAAGAACCTGAGTCTAGTGAACGATCTAATTCTACAAGATCAGAAGAGACTTCTTCAGTACGAACCGGCAACAACTCAAGGGGAGTAAGTAGCAGCTCAAGAACAACTGTTCAAAGCTCGAGACGAGTTGACACTATTTCTGTAGGAGCTGGCACTAACTCAGGGGGAGTTAGTGAAAATAATCAAAGTAGTCAACACCACAACTCAGAAAGTCAAGCTGAATCATCAAGACAATTTCCAAGAGAACGGGTATGGAATAGAGATCATCCGTTTGAATTAATTATTGGTGATCCAGATGTTGGTGTGACTACTAGAAGAACTGCAAGAGCTGACCTGGCTAATATTTGCTTATATTCTGGGTTCTTATCCAAGCTTGAACCTAAAGAAATAGAAGAAGCTCTTGGTGATGCTGATTGGGTGATTGCAATGCAAGAGGAACTTAATCAGTTTGAAAGGCAGAAAGTTTGGAAACTGGTACCCCGACCAAAGAACATATCAGTAATTGGAGCTAGGTGGGTATTCAGAAATAAACTGGATAAAAACGGACTTGTAACACGAAACAAGGCTCGTTTGGTTGCAAAAGGTTATTCTCAGCGAGAAGGAATTGATTATGATGAGACCTATGCACCGATTGCAAGACTTGAGGCAGTCAAGATGTTCTTGGCATTTGCAGCACATAAGAACTTCAAGGTTTTTCAAATGGATGTGAAAAGTGCCTTCCTGAACGGAGAGTTAGAAGAAGAAGTGTATCTGGAAGAGCCGCCTGGCTTCATCGATCCAGAACTTGTAGATTTTGTGTATCTTCTCTTCAAATCTGTCTATGGCCTCAAGCAATCCCCAAGGCGATGGTATGAAACCCTATCCTTATTCTTAATTGAAAATGGTTTTACTAGGGGAGTAATTGATAAAACATTATTCTATAAAAATGTAAGGAATGATTTAATACTTGTTCAAGTCTATGTGGACGATATTATTTTTGGGTCATCTAATGAGCGCTTGTGCGAGAAATTTGCTAAGCTAATGCAGGAAAAATATGAGATGAGCATGATGGGAGAGCTGTCCTTCTTCCTTGGATTACAGATCAGTCAGAGAAAAGAAGGTATCTTTATCTGTCAATCCAAGTACGTCAGAGATTTACTCAAGAAGTACAATCTAGAAGATGCATCAGCAGCTAAGACTCCCATGGCAACAGCCACGAAGCTTGATGAAGACAAATCAGGTAAATCAGTTGACATCACAAGCTATCGAGGTATGATTGGATCCCTTCTCTATTTAACTGCAAGTAGACCCGATATAATGTTCGCAACTTGTTTATGTGCAAGGTTCCAAGCGGATCCTAGAGAATCACATCTCGTAGCCGTCAAAAGAATTTTTAGGTATCTCAAGGGCACACCAAATCCAGGGATTTGGTACCCAAGAGATACAGGTTTTAATCTAATTGGCTATTCGGATTCAGACTATGCAGGTTGCAGGATTGATAGGAAGAGCACATCTGGTGCTTGTCAATTTCTTGGCAGAAGATTGGTGTCCTGGCAAAGTAAAAAGCAACATACAGTATCTACTTCTACTGCTGAAGCTGAGTACATTGCTGCTGGAAGCTGTGTAGCTCAAATACTGTGGATGAAGAACCAGTTGAAGGATTATGGCATGGAGCACAAGAAAGTTCCAATTATGTGTGACAACACAAGTGCTATTTCCATAACCAACAATCCTGTAGATCACTCAAGAACCAAGCACATCGACATCAGGTATCACTTCATAAGAGAACATGTCGAGGAGGGGAATGTGGAGCTACATTTTGTGCCCACAATGCAACAAATTGCAGATATATTCACCAAACCTCTTGATGAAGTAACATTCAATAGATTGGTTGGTGAATTGGGAATGCTTAACACAAGTTAGTAAAGCTTCATATCTGTAAAATCCAAATTTTCTTTTGTGCAAGCTATTTAATCATTATGTGCTTAGACTTTAAAATGCCTAATTAATGATTGTTATAGGTTGCATATAGTGTTATTTTGCATGAATTCATTGTGTTTTAAGTGTATTTAATAGTACAAATCTTTGAATTTATGCTTGTTAGATTGCATGATCATAGGGGGAGTTAAATTCATAATATTCTAAATTTTGCATGATTTTTTTTTGATGAATTTACCTATGTTTTTCATGTAATTAGAGGCCTTAGAATTATCAAGGAATGTTTTAATTATGTCACTTATTAAAAATCCTTGAATTGATACTTATATTAATTTGGAATTTTAATTGTTGAGAAATCTAAGTATCTTAAAAATTTCGAGTTAGTTTCTATCTCGAAACTCATCTAGAAATTCGACTTGGGTTTCGATTTGAGCTTCCGGAGTGAAGTTTTGAAAATTCTAAGTCTGGGAAGATTTTCGAGTTAGTGTCTATCTCGAACTTCATCTCGAAACTCGACTTAGGGTTCGAGTTCGAGTTACCAGTGTGCCTAGTTCCATCTTCAAAATATTCGAGATAAGGTCTATCTCGAACTTTATCTCGAACTTTATCTCGAAGTTTGAGATGAGGTTCCACTTGAGGGGATATTTTGAAAAGATCCAATTATGAGAATAACTTCGAGTTATCTCTATCTCGAAACTCATCTCGAATTTCGACTTGATGTTCGAGATAGAATTCTCAGTTGGTTACAGGGATTTTTCGAGTTAACTCCTAACTCGAAACTTATTTCGAATTTCGACTTGAAGTTTGAGATAGGTTTCCCTAGTAGTTTTTGCTGCTTACATGGTTTAAGTGTGTTTGTTCGAGTTAGCATCTATCTCGAACTTCATCTCGAAGTTCGACTTAATGTTCGAGATCCTGTTCGACTTAGGTCTTCGCTGTATGTATTTAGTGTTTCACTCTTTTTAAGAGGGTCACTTTTGTCATTTCACAATCACGTCTATATATACATCTCTAACTCGATGATTCTCTCACTTTTACCTAATTTCACTTTTACAGCAGCCACCACACAAAAACAAGGTGATTTCAAAATTGCAAACCACTATTCGTTGTTTTTGTGATTAAACTCATACAGACCACGAATTACTGCCAATTTTAAACTACTATTATCTGTGTGTGACCATTAATCTCTGTGTTAGCGTGTTTTGTAACTGTTCATATACACACGTATATATATACACACGAACATCAAGTGTTTGTGTGTTTGTGTAACTGTTCATACACACGATTTCCTCATTCTATATATATATATATATATATACACACACGATTTCACTGGTACACATATACGCATATACATCTCCATTGAATATTACAGATTTAGTAATTGGCTATTGTGTATATCTCGTAATTTAATTTCTCCGAGTGACCTTTGGTTTTCTCGATAAATTAAAAGGGCTATAACTTTGGATTCTTTAATTGCTTGTTTTTCAAAAAAAAGAATCATATTTATTAAGGAAAAACATTTAATTAAAATGGCTCACCAATTTTCACTTGCCAAAAATAATTTTTATAACATCTCTACGGAAATTGGTGATCAACTCCCGCGCTTTAAGTTTTGGGTACGATTTCTTAATTTGTATTCCAATGCTAGCTTTGCTTTTACTGCTAAACCCACACTGGTACATGATGCTTTACAACAATTATGGACTAGTGCGGTTACTTTTGGGAGCAAATCTACCCCCTATGGTTTCAGGTTTACCTTGGCGGGTCAAGAATATGAGGTGACAGAGGAAATTTTCAACAGGGTTCTGGAATTCCCAGTCAAAGCTGTTTATGATCCCGAACCTACAGCGGTAGAACGCCTCACATTCTTTGAAGAAATAGGATGTTATCCTCCGACTGGCCGGATCACTGGAAACATCCAGAAACAATTCTTTCATGTGGAATGGAATTACTTTTTCGAGGCCATCACAAGATGTTTTCGGGCACATGAAAAAGATTATCATCAGATTCCAATTCCCATGCAAATCTTTGGAGTTGCCCTAGCACGAGAACTGGATATCAATTATGGACGCATAGTTCTCTCCGAGATAGTGGCTTCAATGGGATCTCCTGCAAGTAGAGACCTTACTACAACTGATGTTGTATGCTGGTATCCTCGTTCTTACAAATGCTTATTAATCATTTAGTACCGAGGGATGCTCTTGCTGTTCGACAGGGATTTGCCAGAAGTCCAACATCTGTACCGCTAGGGATGGGCACTAAGTCACTTACTACAATTGCCAATCAGGATAAACATCAAGGTAAACCGATGTAAATTCCTGAAAACATTCAACTGTGACTTACGTATGATGCAGGAGTTACTACTTTGGCGGAATCATCGCAAGTATCGTCATATGCTCAGAATCCGTCTGCTCATGCTGAAGCATTTAAAGCGATTCCTGATGAGCAAAGTGATGATGAACAAGGTAATGACGAAGGTAATCTCTCTCTGCATACTACTCAAACCTCTTCCTATGTATCTGATTCCGAGACCCAAGAGACTGCTAGCCCGCAGGATCTATCCCAGGGTGAGAGCTATATTTCTGAGTCTGACACACATTCTTATTCTCTTTCACCTCTGTTGACGGAAGCTAAAAGGCCAGCACCTATAGATTTAGGAAATGATTTTGAGAGTGACCCTGAAGAGCAGCCACTTATTCGAAAGAAAGCCAAAACTTTTCATGCTGCCACTTCAACAGCCCAGTCCAAACCTAGTGTGTCGCACTCAATCACTCCAACTCACGTGAGTGATTCTCCCCTTGCACAGTCTGCACATAGGGATTTTGGTGAGGAATTTGTACCTTTTGAAGATACTGTTGCTTCAAAAGGACATGAAGCTTTACGAACTTCAGAAGTACCTTCACCGGTACGTACTGATGCTGCAAAGATGATCGGTTCTGATGTTGTACAAGAACACTTTGCAGCCTCTCAGCCTGAGATTCCAACTCAGGAAACAATAGGAATAGATCCAATAACTGCAAATTATTTTTCTTATCCAGTTTTTGCAGGTACTGCTTCTTATTTTGGATCTATTATTGAAGACATACACGAGCGTGAGACAGGGAGTGTGTGTGAGCGTTTAGGGAGAGAGGGACCTTCATTTTTAAGGCCCGAAAATGAGCGCCAAATACTATCAGAACCAGTATTAGAGCGAGGTCACCTAAGCCAAACACAGTCCCTTAATATTCAAAATCTTGAAACACGTATGACTTCAATGGAAGATCAAATGCGGCAGTTCGGGCAATCGATGGGGCAGTTAGGGATCAATGTTGGAAATAATCAAAGGGCTCTTGATGACTACGCAGCACGAATGGCAAGTCAAGCTACAGCATTCGATGTATTGACAAACAAGGTCAATGAATTGGGCCATGCTGGTGGTGTCTTGGGAAGCACTATGAATGAAAGAATGGGAGCAATGGAATCTACAATGCATACAATGGCGGTGGAGATCAGTAAAATGATGTTTGCAGTCAGGAGTTTTGTGCCCCTAGAGTGTTTCGAGTCGCAATACAATCAACCTCCCCCCGATGATGATGCTGGTGGTGCTAGTGGAGCTGGAGCCTTTGGTTCTGGTTTTGGTGGTTTCTATGCTGCTGGTGGCTTTGGAGAACAAGGTGGTGTTCAGGATAACTCACCTAAGGGGGAGAGTGGAAAGGAGACGAGACAGCAGGGAGTTCAAATCGAAGAAATTGAAGAACATGATGATCTTGTCAAAGAAATAGAAAGTGAGCCGGTTGCTCATGAAGAGGCTTTGAGGAAGAGAAAGGGTAAAGAAACGATGGTTGAGCAAGATGAACCATTCATTGACCTGAGTCATCATCAAGAAAAAGTACAGGAGGTACTTGATTCAGACTCTGACATGGAGGACGTACCTTTAGCACATGCAATAAATAGATCTTTGAAGGAACAAGGTGGAGGTGCTGGGATGTCTTCCGGAAAGCCTGAAGAAATTCCTGTTGATGAGGAGACTCTGAAATCTCAACAGTTAGCCTTGGAACAAGCTCAGTTCCATAAAATGAAGATGATGCAAGAACATGCTGCGTTCCTTGAAAAGAAAGTAGAGCTCCAAGGGAAGCAGTATGATCATGAGCTTGCAAGGCTAGCTGATCCTCAAGTTGATTTGGACAAGAGAAAGATTGGACAAAAGTGGGATGATGCAAGGAATATTTTGAGGGGACCTTGTGCGAAAGGAGTTAACAACAAGGAGGCAGATGACTTGTTCTATAACTTGAACATGCAGAATCCACTGACTGTGAACTACATAAGTGCGTTGAAGAGCATAATTTCGAAAGTCAGGGTTGGATACAATGCGATGCTTAAGGAGTGGCAGGTTATCTTGTCTCTAGTAGAAGGAATCCTGACGTCTTTCCTGTATGTTGATGATCAATTCATCGCGAGAAGATCTGCGTCAGAGTTGTTCTTGCTAGCAACAAAAATTCAATACTCTCAATCTGAGGAGCTCAGCATTCTGTATAGAGATCAGTTAATGCAGCTAGAAGAGGACAAGGGTCCAGAATTCTCAGCATATCCTGATGTTGTCCGAATGGTAGTAGATGGGAAGATGAAGAGGGTAAGTTTGGAAGAAAATGATTTAATGGATCTTTCAGTAGAATCTCTCAAAGCTGTCTGTAGACAAATGATGAGTAAGGGGTTTTACTTTGAAATTAAAGAAAAATATGTGAAGGTCATTGAAAGAATCATATTCAAGAAGAGCAATGAAATATGGAAGTGTGATATTGTTGCTCCAAACCCTCTAGATAATGTGAAGGTTGAGCCGGAGCTAATGGAGAAGAAATGGAATATTCTTCAAGCAATGAAAAATGTAGATGAAGCTCTGACTCTTCCGTCTGGATCACTGGAACAAGGAGAGATAAGGGAGGCAGTTGGTGTTCCAGGAAGAGATAGTGTATACTGGATACACGCATATGTCGATGACACAACTGATGCCTTGGCATTCATAGACGCAGACCAGAATCAAACACTCTTGCATATGAGTAGAACATGGCTGTTACAGACTCAAGATGCTGCATTTCTGGAGAGAGTTTTATATGTGTTCAAATGGAGCGAAGTGGAGAATAAGTATGTGGAAGAAAAGCAGAGACTCATGAGTTATTTGTCTGAGGTAGTGGTGGAAAAGAAGCGGATGGAGCGAGATGCGGCTAGTGTCCACAATACTAACCGTGTCAATGGCTACCCCAAAATGATCTATTGTCAGTTTAAAGCTGATAAAGCACATTGGAAACCTCAGCTCATAATGAAGAACTTTGAGGACATTCCAAAGATCAGGACTACTCAGGAAGTGGACAAACTCAGAAGGCTTTTCAAACATCCTTATCCAGAGCCAACGAATCCTCTAGAAATGGAAGCAGTAAGTTTATTGAATGCCAGGTGGAAGCAGCTTCATGATCCAGTATATAAGAAAGAACAGCGGCAGAAAGAGAAGCGCAGAGAGCAGAAAGAGGAGAAGCGCCAAGCTGCTGAAGCTAGGAAGAGGAAACCGAATTAGGATTAAAGGTCAGAGTGGTGTGAACTTGAAGTTGGAAAAACTTCATGTCTTTCGGTTGCTTTACCTCACTTGAGGAAAATTCACCTCAGAGTGGATCCAATAAGGTGATATAAGTTTGACTAAAAGGTATGAAATAATCCAGGTGATAGGAATTACTCAAATGATCCTTAATTCGAAGTTCGAATTCTGTTTCTAGTTTAAGTTCTTTGTATTGTTTTCCAAGTACATTTTAATTGTAAATTATTCAAGACTTTAATGTTAGTTATCTTTTCTCGTCTCATTGTTTAGTTGAGTTATCCTTCATTAATTTGAATGTCATTGTTAGACAGTCAAATAGGGGGATATTGAAAGGCAGAGTGTGTAATCTTGTAACACTATAACTAATGTAACTCAACTAAAGGAAAAGATACTTAACCAGAAGACAATCAAGAACAAGAAGCCACAAAGAAATCAACACTAAAAGAAGACAAGGTAATTGATACAATTCAACATGTTAACTATGATCAAGCCAAGAAGAAATCATTGAGAGAAGTTCAAGTCAAAGTTGTTCATGCCTCAGTGATTTGAAAAGCCAAGAATCAAGATCATAACTATCAGTATCAATAAGACAAATTGATTTTAAGTGAACAAGAAGGATAGCTAACATTGGAAAGCCTCATTACTAATTGAATATGGTAATTTATTCAAGAAGCAAAAACACTATCAAGACTAGTCACTTATGAACCAGACCAGTGCATCAAGTGTCAGGACATTGATAGCAAGTTTATGTCAGTAATAAAGATCCATGTTCAAGAGCTTGGTGAAAAATAAAGAAGACATGAAGATATCACAAGTTCAAGATGTGCATTGAAGTTTCAAGTTGAAAACCAGAATATTTTCTAAGTACTAAATATTCTAGATAACCAAGTAGAATATTTCTAAGTAGAAGTTCTACTTAGAAATTCGAGATGGCTAAGTAGAAATTCTCAAGTAGAAGTTCTACTTAGAGTGCAGTTTCAACATGACACATGGCATCTTCTGATTGGCAGATTTCCAAGCTTTCAAGATAAGGCAAGATTTATGTGGACATCATTGGGCCACGTATATCTTAGTCTTTGAAGACTACAGGACATAGATTACATGTAGTATAAATAGAAGTACTTGTGTAATGTTTTTGTGTGAGAGCAATTCCTGAGAGAAACACATGTAAAAGAGAGAGTGTGTATTCACAGAGCTTAGTATCATTCACTACTCTCTGAACTTCTGTTATACTTTGTAATGAATGTTGTAGCAACCACTTCAAGTTATATATAAGACATATATTCCTTGAATCTGTGTGTTCATTTATTGCATCGTATTTATTGCTTATCAAATTCGAAAAGTTGTATTCACCCCCCTCTACAACACATTTGGACCTAACAATTCTTCAGTATTTTGTCTCCAAGAATGTATTCGAGAAGTGGCTAAGTGATTGATTCGAGAACTCGAATTGACTTAATCGATAACTCTGAGTTCTCGAATAGTGTTATATTGACATATCGAATCACTTCTCGAATAGCTCTTTTCTCTGGGACTCCTTGAGATATCGAATAGAGCATTTTGACATATCGAATCCCTGAGATGTCGAATAGCTTCTTTAGTCCTTGAGATATCGAATAGAGCATTGACTTGTTGACTCTTAGAGAACTCGAATGATGCTTTGACTTGTTGACTCCATGAGTTCTCGAATAGAGTAATAGACATATCGAATCTCTGAGATATCGAATGAGATATCGAACAGTGTATTCAGAGATATCGAATAGTGTCTTCTGAGATATCGAATCTCTGACTTCTCGAATGCTAGACTTCTCGAATAGACAAATGTACTTCTCGAATGGGTACTTAGGCAAATTCTTCTTTTCTTCAAATCCCAACTATGATTATTTGGCAGTCTTTATCTCCTTGCTTGAGGCATGAACCTTGGAACTTCTTTCAAGCATTATTCTTGACTTTATAAGTACAGTAACACAACTAGAATTTGATGCCTATTACAAGTACAGAACAAATAGAAACTCTACAACTAGAGGTTCCCTCAGTTAAGAGGTCATGTAGGTAATGCATAGCATTACACATACTTAGGCTTGTTATTAGATGTATTCAGGCATGCCTCTGTGACTAACACAGTTTGCAAAGTTTTTAGAGGTATTCAAGAAGCTACATATCAATATACCTTTTGCAGAAGCATTGGAACAGATGCCGAATTATGCTAAGTTCATGAAGAGTATTTTATCAAGGAAACTGAAACTTGAGGAATTGGAAACCGTTGCTTTAACAGAAGAATGAAGTGCTATTCTGCAACAGAAATTGCCCCCGAAACTCAAGAATCCAGGAAGCTTCACAATACCATGCATAATTGGCAACATATCATTCAACAAATGTTTATGCGACTTGGGAGCAAGTATAAATCTGATGCAACTTTCTCTTTTTGTTCAACTGGGACTCCCTGATCCAAAGCCTACTAATATCTCATTACAGCTAGCTGATCGTTCGATCACATATCCGAGAGGTGTAGTAGAGGATGTTTTGGTTAAGGTGGATAAACTGATCTTTCCTACTGATTTTGTCATTCTAGATTTTGAAGAAGACAAGAACATTCCTATCATTTTGGGAAGACCATTTCTGGCTACAGGCCAAACTCTAATTGACGTCCAAAAAGGAGAGCTAACCATGAGAGTACATGATCAAGATGTCACTTTCAATGTATTCAAGGATATGAAATTCCCAACAGAAGATGAAGAATGTTTTAAAGTGGATGTAGTTGATAGGGCAGTATGTGATAAGATAGAACAGTTGCTGAATTCGGATCCTTTAGACAATGCTCTAAAATTAGAATTGGGTATTGAAGATAATGAAAGTGAGGAACAAATTCAGTTGTTGGATGCAACCCCCTGGCAAAAGAGGTTCAGCACACACATGAGTCACTTGGCTTGGCAGATATCAGGGATTCTCAAGAACGCCTTAAGCCGTCTAGTGAGGAGGCTCCTAAACTCGAACTCAAACCTCTGCCGGATCACTTAAGGTATGCATATTTAGGTGATCCATCTACATTATCTGTTATTATTGCTGCTAACCTGTCAGGTAGTGAAGAGGACAAGTTGTTGAGGATTATGAGAGAGTTTAAATCAGCAATCGGATGGACCATAGCAGATATCAAGGGAATCAGCCCTTCTTTTTGCATGCATAAAATTTTGCTTGAGGAAGGAAGCAAACCATCTGTAAAACATCAGAGAAGACTCAATCCGATCATGAAAGAGGTGATGAAGAAGGAAATTCTTAAATGGCTCGATGCAGGAATCATTTATCCTATTTCGGATAGTTCGTGGGTGAGTCCGGTGCAATGTGTGCCTAAGAAAGGAGGCATAACAGTGGTAGCAAATGAAAATAATGAGCTCATCCCTACTCGGACAGTAACAGGGTGGAGAGTATGCATGGATTATCGGAAGCTAAACAAGGCCACCAGAAAAGATCATTTTCCTCTTCTATTCATCGATCAAATGCTGGATAGGTTGGCTGGCCATGAGTATTACTGCCTTCTTGATGGTTATTCAGGTTATAATCAGATTTGTATTGCTCTAGAAGATCAGGAGAAGACCACATTCACTTGTCCTTTTGGCACTTTTGCTTTTCGACGAGTTTCTTTCAGACTATGTGGCGCACCTGCCACCTTTCAGAGATGCATGATGGCCATATTCTCTGACATGATTGGAATAAATTTGGAGATTTTCATGGATGATTTTTTAGTTTTTGGAACTTCTTATGATGAGTGCTTGCACAACCTGAGTCTGGTGCTGAAAAGATGTGTTGAGACCAATCTAGTGCTCAATTGGGAAAAATGTCATTTCATGGTACAAGAAGGAATCATTCTCGGGCACAAGGTATCTAGGAAGGGGCTCGAAGTGGATAAGGCTAAAGTGGCGACTATTGAAAATCTTTCTCCACCAATCTCAGTTAAGGGAATCCGTAGTTTTCTTGGCCATGCCGGATTCTATCGAAGATTTATCAAAGATTTTTCTAAAATCACAAAACCATTGTGTAGCTTGTTGGAGAAGGACAACTATTTCAACTTTAATGAAGAGTGTTTGGCTGCGTTTGAGCACTTGAAAGAAAAGCTGACTACTGCTCCCATCATTACAGCACCTAATTGGGACGATCCATTTGAGATGATGTGTGACGCCAGTGATTTCACGGTGGGAGTTGTTCTGGGCCAACGGAAGAAGAATGTGTTCCACGTGGTCTACTATGCTAGTAAGACCCTCACTGATGCACAACTGAATTACACCACCACTGAGAAGGAGCTTCTTGCAGTCGTCTATGGGTTTAAAAAATTCAGATCATATCTACTTGGCACGAAAGTTATAGTTTACACAGACCACGCAGCCATTAGATACTTGATCTCAAAGGAAGATGCAAATCCGCGTCTGATTCGATGGATTCTTTTGCTGCAGGAATTTGAGCTAGAAATAAAAGATAGGAAGGGAACGGAAAATTAAGTGGCAGACCACTTATCACACCTGGAAGATCATGGAAGAGCGAATGTGAATAATACTCTAATTAATGAATACTTTCCCGATGAGCAGGTGTTTGTGGTGAAAGGGGAAGAGCCATGGTTTGCAGATATTGTAAACTACTTAGTGAGCAATATCATCCCTTCCGAATTTTCGTTAGTCCAGCAAAAGAAGTTTCTGCATGATGTAAAATCGTATCATTGGGATGAGCCATTCTTGTTCAGACAATGTGCAGACAGGATGATCAGACGTTGCATACCCTACAGCGAGACAGAGGGTATTCTGCAGAATTGTCATTCCACCACGTATGGAGGTCATTATGGTGGGGAAAGGATAGCTACCCCGAGTGCTGCAAGCAGGTTTCTTCTGGCCAACATTGTTCAAAGATGCGCATCACTTTGTATTGAAATGTGATAGGTGTCAACGAGTGGGAAATATTTCCAAAAGGAATGAGATGCCCCTCAACATGATCCTGGAAGTGGAAATCTTTGATGTCTGGGGGATAGACTTCATGGGACCATTTGTCTCATCGTGCAACAACCAGTACATTCTGCTAGCGGTGGACTATGTGTCCAAGTGGGTAGAAGTCAAAGCTCTGCCTACAAATGATGCTAAAGTGGTGTTAAACTTTCTGCACAAGAATATTTTCACACGTTTAGGAACACCACGAGCAATAATCAGCGATGAAGGGTCTCATTTCTGTAATCGACAGTTCACAGCACTCATGGCCAAATATCGTGTAACCCATCGTGTCGCTACTGCTTATCATCCCCAAACAAATGGGCAAGCAGAAGTTTCCAATTGAGAGATCAAGCGGATCCTAGAAAAAGTGGTTAATCCGTCTAGGAAAGATTGGTCGCTGAAATTAGAAGAAGTTGCGTGGGCATACAGGACGGCATACAAGACTCCATTGGGAATGTCACCATTTCAGTTGGTTTATGGAAAGGCTTGTCATCTTCCGGCTGAGCTAGAACACAAGGCCTACTGGGCCTTAAAGAAATTAAATTTTGATATGAAAGCTGTAGGTGAAAAGCGAATGCTGCAATTGAATGAGCTTGAGGAATTCCGTTCGCAAGCATATGAGAACTCAAAAATGTACAAGGAAAATGTGAAACGATGGCATGATAGGAAGCTGGTACATAAATCATTTGAACCAGGTCAATCTTGTACAACTCTAGACTCAAACTTTTCCCAGGAAAGCTCAAGTCAAGATGGTCGGGTCCATTCACCGTCAAAAATGTTTTTCCACACGGCACCGTCGAGATCTATGACAGGTTCCCTGATAATCCATTTGAAGTGAACGGACAGCGATTGAGACATTACTTCGGTGGTACGGTGAATCGTGAGGAAGTCACCGCTATTCTTGCCCCAACATGATCAAGCAGCAGAATCGTCAAGCTAGTGACAATAAACAAGCGCTTCATGGGAGGCAACCCATAGGTTTAATGTTTTTATTTTTAGTTTGATTTTATTTAGTATTATGTTAAGTTTGCAGGTCATTGACGAATTACATGAGCTTGCTTCGCAAAAGATAAAATTTTCTTTCGAGGTAGGCTGGCCTCAGTTTGGAGCTCATGCAGCATTTCCACCACTTGATTCACCGCCCGAGGAGGGTGACGATGCCGACAGTTAGGGGAGTTCTCATTCTTTTATCTATACCTTCAATGAGGACATTAAATATTTTAAGTTTGGGGGTAATTTAGGATAATTGATTAATCAAGTAATAGTATTGCATACAGTTTCATGTAGTTCATAATATACCATGCTAGTATAATTTCATATAATTCAAAAATTTTTTTTTTTTTGCATATTCATGATTAGTTGCATAGCATATTCTCCTTGATCCCGTAGCGCTTGGTGGTTCCGTTTAGTAGCCAATGATGAATCTGAGTGTGATAATAATGGATAGAGGGCTGATTTAAATACTTATGAATTGACGTGCATGTTGCAGAAACACAATCTTTACACAACTCATCGTTTGCTTTTGGGCTAGGTTGAGGTCATGCTTGTTTGGTTGTTTGAGATTTAATCACCTGATTATATTTAGAATTTTCTTTATTCCCTTGATGGCGTAGAAGCACTAAAATATAAGTTTGGGGGAAACCAGGGATTTCATGCTAGTTGATTAGTTGTTAATGGCTAGGCGTCAAATGGCTAGTAGTCGCTCATATTTTATGAGTAATCTAGGGTTGGATGAGAATACTCATTCCAAATTGCATTGAAAAAAAAAGAAGTAAAAAAGAAAAGAGTAAAAAAAAAAAGTTATGTGAGAGTGTGAGTATGCAGAATTGGCCAGGGTGGGCTCTTTAATACTCGAGCAATTAAGTTCGAGGGGACTCAAGCCTAGTGACCTAAGACTTTTCTGGTCTGGGATCCACAACCTAATGCTCGCTACATGGGTATTATTGTATAAGCCTTTTGGGGTCTCATCCATTACACGGTCAAATAAGCATGTGTGTTGTGTATAGTATTATTTGTCATAGTTTGTTAGTAATAAAGCATGAATTCCTGTCTAACTCAAATAATGATGGAGGTGTTTCTAGGTTATGAAGTGTCTAGCGTTCATTCTATTTATAAACATGTGATTGTCTTGGCGAAGAATAGGTATGGTTTTGATCTAGTGTTAGGAGTATCTCTGATGAGCATTGCACACACGCACGTTTCTGTGCTTGTAAATGTTAATATACTGGGTATTTAGTCGATCTTTATTTGGAATTATCACATTCTCTGAGGCACTCTGCTAAATTGGTTATTGCTTTGCATATGGGATCCTTGCACTAGTTGCACGCATGCATTTAGAGGTAGTCGAGTGTGTTTTCGCTTGAGGACAAGCATCAGTTTAATTTTGGGGGTGTGATAAGTGGATTTTATATCCAATTATTATGCGCTAATTGGACCTAGATTGGTGGTTTATCCTTAAGTATGTTGTGTCTTTTAATTCGTTTATGTTGTTTCAGTCTTTGTTATGCAGAACTCGCAACTTTAGGTATCGTGGCGATAAAAAGCTAAAAACGGTGGATTTCTGCCTCAATTCGGAATTAAGAGTTGCAAGAGAGCGCAAGGTCTGAGAAAGTCAAGACTGGTATAAAGAAAATCATTGTGCAAGCAACAAAAGTGCTAAATCATTTAATCACAAGGATTTTATTATCAAGTGGACAGGCTATGAGGAAAAAGAATTATCATAAAGAAATTCTTAGTGATATATTCTAAAAGAGAAAATCCTGGTTGGAATTGATGTATTTTTTTTCAAGCAAAAAGAGTCCGGTTTTAGATCCTCAATAGACCGTAATTTACACCTGGACGAGCAATGAGAAAATAAAATTATCACAAAAAGATGGAAAGTGATATATTCTTAAAGAGAAAACCCGGTTTGAATTGATATATTTTCTGTTAAGCAAAAGGAGTCTGGTTCCAGACCCTCAACTGACCGCAGCTTAGGACTTAAGGATTTATTTATATTAATAAATATTTTATTTAATTAAAAAATTATATTTATAAATATATAATAATATTAGATATTTATTTTCATAATTTCTGGATTAAATTAATTATTTATTAATTAAAGATTAGAAGCAGTACGGGTTAGAAAAGCATTTCTAAGGGGTCCATCAATATAAAACAAAATAAGCAGTGTAAAATGATTAGGCTGGTTGTTGAATTAGAAAAGTAAAACAAAGTGGATTGAATATTTTGTTTTATTCACGTGATAAAGAGTTGGCGGGCTGTAAGTGGGCGGCTTGGTTGGTATTTTATCACTGCTTTTGTGACACCCCAAGATCCGGGGTCAAGGATCCAGGTCATCACGGTCCAATTTCCGATCAATATCCATATCTCTTGAGTCTTTTTTTTTTTTAAAATTTAATACTTATGCAATTGACCCCACACTAATACACACACCCACCAGTCATATGCTCATAGAACAACATCCATAATATTAAAAGTTTAAAGTTAATAGTTATTACAACCCAGAATTCTACTAAGTACATTGTTGAATAATACTTCTACAGAAAGCATTTCAACAACCAAAAGTTTATTACAAACTTACACACTTAATTTACATAAGTCTACTAAGCCCCTTTCGCTTGTCACTACCTCGGGGATGGTCACCAGCACTCGCTCAAAAGGTCGCCTTTCCCTTACCCTCTTGCAGGGTGTAGTGCGGAGTATTGGCATGGGACCTAGCTGTAGTATAAATAAATAGCAAGAATGAGCTAAAATAGCTCAACAAGATAACTTCTATCTACTACCATAAAAGGGAAAATAAACCTTTACATATATATATAAAAATAATATAAAATCAGTTTCTCTTCATTCCATATAAATAATTCCATCACCTTATCTCATTTTCTTGGTTTCAGCATATAAATCTGAAAACCATTATCAACTCTTTCTTTTAAAAAACATTGGGGATATCTGCTGTCGCCTGATACGTTAGGACGATGATCAGTCGCCTAATCGTACCTGCTCTCTTTTTACTACCGGTAGAAGGAATGAAGATCATCCCTGGAGGAAGGCCACCTGCTAACATCCTCCCTTGGCATCTTCGTGCCGTAATAAAATAATAAATGCTGGACCGTGTCGCACACAGCCCTGACACAGCCACTTACGCAAGTCTGTTGCAATCCCCCTTTTTGTCAAATCATTTATCTACTCACATTTATCATTTCCATTTCCATTTCCATTTCCATTCACATTTCCATTCACATTTATCATCACCTTTAAATCATATGTCATAATACTTTAATTATGACTCATACATCTTTTCTATAATTATTAAAGTCAAATATGCCTTTAGAACATAAAGTATATTCGCTTTATCCATATTCGTATCTATCTTTCTTTAATTCTCAAAATCAGGAAACAAATCCTTAGCAGTATAGCATCGTAGAAAAACATATATATTCCAAGAAATCATTTTACTTAAAAAAAAAATAGTTTTCTAAAGTAAGAGTAGAAGAAATCTTGCTCTTTTATATGCACATATATATATATATATTGTTCCATCTACTTTTAAAAATAGTAGATAATAATCAAATAATACTTATTAAATCACAATATTTAAAAAGAATATCTTTAGCAAAATAATATAAATCATATAACCCTAGATAACAATTGATACCATTCTTTTATTTACTTTAGATAATAACTGATACCATTCTCTCATATTCTCTTAATCATAAGGCATGTTCACTTCATGCATAATCATCTCTATACATATCCATCTCATACTCATATCCATATTCATATTCATATACATCTTCGTATACCTTTCTTTTCAATATCAATACTCAAGGAAGACAATTTCTTCACAATATAGTAATAATAGCATCACATATATATTCCATGAAATCAAGTTTCTTTGAAGATAAATAGTTTTCCAAGTAGGGATAGAAAAGATCTTGCCTTGGTTTCTGTATCCTGATAGTATGGCTGGTCCCTCCTCCGAAATTTCTATAAACACAAAAGGACCGTCATTAGAATACCACATCTCTTACTCACTACCCTCTTGTATAACAAAACCCTTTACACTTCAACATATGTTTAACGTATTATTATTACCCCAAAGGGTCAAGGACTTAACCATTTACAAGCTCAATCGAAGTTTCAGTGGTTTTTCACCATTTCTCCTAACGACCACACTTAACTGTAAAAATCCCCATAAATTATAGATTTCGACTTTTACTACAAGGTCAACTGGTAATGTCTCTTTGACTACCCTACCATATTATCACAAAGTTTCATAATTTTTAAAAATGTCTAAGTAGGTTGATCATAGCCTCAAAGTTGATACAATTACGGTTTCTCGGTTTTCGAACACCTTTCACTAAAACTGACTTTTCTCCTAAACCGTTCATCAGATTTTAACGCACCTTATATCGAAACGATCTATGAACTAAGCTCTATCATTTCATGGTCAATTGGTAACCTAGGCAGTGAGGTACCGTATGAATACAGGGGTCACAAAACAGGGCAGATTTCGTTCTAACGAAAATCGGACATTATAACGGCTATATTTTCGTACTTTCCAAAATCAAACTCCTCCAAATCAATCATCCACCTTATACACCATCACCTACACCATGTGGTCATCTTACCAACCATGGTTACAAACACATACTCCTTCCAAAATCAACTTTAATCACTTACAAACACTTATAACATCATAATCATAACATTTATACCACTTAATCACTAAACACAACTATATCCATCATAAACATAAAAGAGAAAGCATGATTATACCTTCTTGAAGCTTTGATAACCCTTAAAAATCCTTGATAAACCTTGGGCACACCTTTAACAACCTTAGTATAGCTTGTATTAACTAAAGAAACCATAAAACAAAGTTAAAAATTCGAAGTTACTGTTTACTCAGCTGAAAGAATCGCAAAAACGAAGGTCTTACCTACGTTTTCTGGAGGAGGCATCTAAATGAAAGTTGTAGAGCATCTCATGGGCTTTCCAAAAAGCTAAAGAACACGAAATTCGGCTGAGAAACGAAGGAGTTATGGTCGATTTACCAACCTGCTGTCTTTTTTGGCCGAAAATGATGATAATGGATGGGGGAGAGTTTCTTGCTTTTGTTTTGATCTTTTCTCATCTTAATCTTGCTTAATCTAGAGTGTTATGGAAGCTTGGAAAGATATTTTGTGTTTAACACCTTGCAAAGTTACTAATTTACCCTTAAAAACAAGTTAATGGCTAATGACACCACTTTGATGATTCAATAAATCCCATTTTGATTTTCTACTTATAATGCTAATAATCTTGAATAACATAATGTGGTATGTATCCTTGTTATATTACTAATCTTGGTTGCTTGGTTTCCATACTCGTCTAATTGTGGTTCGTCTCGAATATACCTCATTATTTCAGTGGTTCTGAAATCATTTAACATTCCAAATTCCTTTGGTATTCTCTTAACTTAAAAATCCTTTGGTTTAACCTAAATTCACTAATTCCTCAATATATAATTCTTATAATGTTTCCATGCTCCTTAATATCCAATAAAAGCTCTTTAGAAGTCAAAATCCTCAAAAATCCATATTTAGGAATTTCTGAAATCCCTCGTCATTTCGAGTCACTTAATTTCAATATACAACACTAATATGGTTTCTGTTCATTCCTTTTCCGTTTCCATTATGGAGTACTTATATACCCTTTCTCTAAATCATCGAAATTTACTATTCATGTGATCACTGTAGCTTTGTTAAAGTTAGGGTTATTACATCCTTCCCCCCTTAAAAGGATTCCGTCCCGGAATCACGTCAGAAATGTCCATAGATACCTTTTCATCGACACCTTATAACTTCTATACTACTTTCTCCATCCTTTTTCCTTCATAATATCTCTATCTTGTTTTAGTCATTCTACGTTAGTTAATCTCTCATTCGTCCTTTAGCTAAGGGTATCGGCCACCACATTGGCCTCCCCTGAATGGTAGTGTATCTCACTTATGGTTTATCCCTATTTTGATCTCTATCATGACATAAAATATACACACTTCGATATGATTATATCTCATCTCTGTAAAATCTTCCAGAAATCCAACTAGAATAAGATTCTTTGAAACAATTGTAAGAAAATATTACCTATAATATATATTTCCTGTTCGTATCTAAACAAGTCTATGGTTTACCCCCAAAATATCATTACTCTCCTTTTCATAGAATTTCTAACCCCTAACAGATACTGATTTTCCTTATCTAGATTATCAACCTACCTATACCATTCATTGACCACATTGATTCCTAACCAAACGTTTACACTAAAAATTTAAATACTAGAAAAATGTTCACCTGTATCTGTATCCGGCTTTCTCAATGCCTCTCCTAAAGTCATATTGTACACCCTGGCAGTAGGTCTATTTGAAGCAGTCATACTTTGTCCTGGTGCGGACGACCCACCGGAACGGCAATCTCTGGCAAAGTGTCCTAATTTCCCACATTGATAACACTTGATATCAATCTTGTCAGTTGATGTGCACTGGTTATAATAGTGTCCTTTCTGTCCGCACTTAAAGCAAGTTACTTTCGACCTCCTACACACTCCCGTATGCTTCCTACCACACGTGTTACAGTCTGGAAATGGTGTTCGAGATTGATTAGACTGAAAGGTTCTTGTGGATCTACCACCCTGATTCACCGTCTCACTAACAGTCTTGTTACTCCATGACTTCCCCACAAACTGAGATTTTTGTCCTTTACCAACCTTGCTAAAGTAATTTCCTTCACTTGAACCTCCCTTCTGGCCCTCAAATCTCCTTTTTTTTTACTTTCTCGACCTATCTGATTTTGTTCGTTACGAGCATTTTCATTCTGTCTATTTCGACTTCCTTCATCTCTCTCATTTTCTCTTGCATTCGTTCTATTGTTACGCTTAGGCGGCATGGTTCTGTATATAACAATATTCTTCATTAATCACCCAAATTTAGGGTACAACATACATCATTCCCATATACATCATTCTCATATACACAATTATATCCCTAGTTAACTCATTTATATACCATAATATTCTCAACTCAACTTTAGCAAATAAGCGTATCACCTTTAGTACAATAACCTTTTCATTTAAGTCAATCGCCTTATATACATCAATATTTTCGAATCTCAACACTTAGTATCAAAACATGATAAAATTTAGACAGAATACACAAACTTCATTAATTATCCCCACTTCCTTTGTTTATCCTTATTCTAACTTTTCCCTCAAAATACACCTTACTCTCAATAGTAAATCTCAATTATACCTTAAAATTCCTCATATTATTTTATCTCAATAGTCCTCAAATATACCCATTTCTTCTCACGAAATTCCTCCCTCTTTTATATCGAAACGCTTCTAACTCTAATTATCTCTTATTGAAATTTCCCTTGAAATCTCGAGTTTCTTCGTATAATCACGTATACTCTAAACTTTGCTTCCATTCTTCCATCCATTAAGAAAATCTTCTATAGTCGAAACAATTGATAGAATTCAAGGAACTTTGAATTGAAACGAACCCCGAAACAAGCAAGGGTCCCACAATAATTTATAAAATTAAGAGTTTTAAATAACTTTTATTTGAAACAAAAGGATATTTGAGAAATCAATATGATGGAAGAACCCGTACGTTACACAAGTGAGGGCGTCCCCTCCGACTTTCTATCACACAGACAGATTGTCCTTGTATATACATATAGGGCCATTCCTCTTAGTTGGAGTAAGAAATGTAGAGGGAAATTTAAATCACGATGATAAACCATTTTCCGAAAATAATCTTAGAGGAATATTTTGACTAAGATAGATAAATAAAATTTTGAAACACATTCCCAAGGGTACCAGAAAGTTTTGAAAGGATACCGACTCTTAATGAACAATTACCCACTAGTGGAGAAAATTTGAAACTCAATAATATAATTTAGCAGGGCTTTAGGAGATTGAAAATAGGTACCGTTAATAGCCTCTGCCCAATTGAAAATCCAAATAATGGAAGGTTTTCCTCAAATACTATTTATATCTTAGACTGCGTACCCTCCAAAATTTCTTAAATTTTGCACTCACCATGTAGCCTTAACCTATCGTCTGCTATTCCCAATTATCTTCATTTACTTAGTCGTGACTTGGCTCGATACTCTCTGCCTTGATCCATAATAGAATACAACCTTCTAATAGATATACTTTCGTAATATTGATCGTCTTGACCTGACACTGCTCCGGTATCAAAGACCCTTTTAAAACTATTCTTTATAATTGTATATTCTAACATACCACTTATACTCACGAGATTGTCTAACGTACACTTCCCAATACATCAAATATTCCCTTTTTCAAATCAATCCTGTGTGCTACATAAGTTTAACACGTTTGGCATAATAACCTTTATTAGCAATAATCTATAAAATCATAATCACTACTTAGAATAAACGCTTCATTCGATAAACCTCCCTTGAACTTGATGGAAGTTCACAATTTTATATTATTACTGATATATTTATTATTATCACTCTTGTTCCTGAGCATTATGACTTTAAGCTCTGATACCATCTGTGACACCCCAAGATCCGGGGTCAAGGATCCAGGTCATCACGGTCCAATTTCCGATCAATATCCATATCTCTTGAGTCTTTTTTTTTTTTTAAATTTAATACTTATGCAATTGACCCCACACTAATACACACACCCACCAGTCATATGCTCATAGAACAACATCCATAATATTAAAAGTTTAAAGTTAATAGTTATTACAACCCAGAATTCTACTAAGTACATTGTTGAATAATACTTCTACAGAAAGCATTTCAACAACCAAAAGTTTATTACAAACTTACACACTTAATTTACATAAGTCTACTAAGCCCCTTTCGCTTGTCACTACCTCGGGGATGGTCACCAGCACTCGCTCAAAAGGTCGCCTTTCCCTTACCCTCTTGCAGGGTGTAGTGCGGAGTATTGGCATGGGACCTAGCTGTAGTATAAATAAATAGCAAGAATGAGCTAAAATAGCTCAACAAGATAACTTCTATCTACTACCATAAAAGGGAAAATAAACCTTTACATATATATATAAAAATAATATAAAATCAGTTTCTCTTCATTCCATATAAATAATTCCATCACCTTATCTCATTTTCTTGGTTTCAGCATATAAATCTGAAAACCATTATCAACTCTTTCTTTTAAAAAACATTGGGGATATCTGCTGTCGCCTGATACGTTAGGACGATGATCAGTCGCCTAATCGTACCTGCTCTCTTTTTACTACCGGTAGAAGGAATGAAGATCATCCCTGGAGGAAGGCCACCTGCTAACATCCTCCCTTGGCATCTTCGTGCCGTAATAAAATAATAAATGCTGGACCGTGTCGCACACAGCCCTGACACAGCCACTTACGCAAGTCTGTTGCAATCCCCCTTTTTGTCAAATCATTTATCTACTCACATTTATCATTTCCATTTCCATTTCCATTTCCATTCACATTTCCATTCACATTTATCATCACCTTTAAATCATATGTCATAATACTTTAATTATGACTCATACATCTTTTCTATAATTATTAAAGTCAAATATGCCTTTAGAACATAAAGTATATTCGCTTTATCCATATTCGTATCTATCTTTCTTTAATTCTCAAAATCAGGAAACAAATCCTTAGCAGTATAGCATCGTAGAAAAACATATATATTCCAAGAAATCATTTTACTTAAAAAAAAAAATAGTTTTCTAAAGTAAGAGTAGAAGAAATCTTGCTCTTTTATATGCACATATATATATATATATTGTTCCATCTACTTTTAAAAATAGTAGATAATAATCAAATAATACTTATTAAATCACAATATTTAAAAAGAATATCTTTAGCAAAATAATATAAATCATATAACCCTAGATAACAATTGATACCATTCTTTTATTTACTTTAGATAATAACTGATACCATTCTCTCATATTCTCTTAATCATAAGGCATGTTCACTTCATGCATAATCATCTCTATACATATCCATCTCATACTCATATCCATATTCATATTCATATACATCTTCGTATACCTTTCTTTTCAATATCAATACTCAAGGAAGACAATTTCTTCACAATATAGTAATAATAGCATCACATATATATTCCATGAAATCAAGTTTCTTTGAAGATAAATAGTTTTCCAAGTAGGGATAGAAAAGATCTTGCCTTGGTTTCTGTATCCTGATAGTATGGCTGGTCCCTCCTCCGAAATTTCTATAAACACAAAAGGACCGTCATTAGAATACCACATCTCTTACTCACTACCCTCTTGTATAACAAAACCCTTTACACTTCAACATATGTTTAACGTATTATTATTACCCCAAAGGGTCAAGGACTTAACCATTTACAAGCTCAATCGAAGTTTCAGTGGTTTTTCACCATTTCTCCTAACGACCACACTTAACTGTAAAAATCCCCATAAATTATAGATTTCGACTTTTACTACAAGGTCAACTGGTAATGTCTCTTTGACTACCCTACCATATTATCACAAAGTTTCATAATTTTTAAAAATGTCTAAGTAGGTTGATCATAGCCTCAAAGTTGATACAATTACGGTTTCTCGGTTTTCGAACACCTTTCACTAAAACTGACTTTTCTCCTAAACCGTTCATCAGATTTTAACGCACCTTATATCGAAACGATCTATGAACTAAGCTCTATCATTTCATGGTCAATTGGTAACCTAGGCAGTGAGGTACCGTATGAATACAGGGGTCACAAAACAGGGCAGATTTCGTTCTAACGAAAATCGGACATTATAACGGCTATATTTTCGTACTTTCCAAAATCAAACTCCTCCAAATCAATCATCCACCTTATACACCATCACCTACACCATGTGGTCATCTTACCAACCATGGTTACAAACACATACTCCTTCCAAAATCAACTTTAATCACTTACAAACACTTATAACATCATAATCATAACATTTATACCACTTAATCACTAAACACAACTATATCCATCATAAACATAAAAGAGAAAGCATGATTATACCTTCTTGAAGCTTTGATAACCCTTAAAAATCCTTGATAAACCTTGGGCACACCTTTAACAACCTTAGTATAGCTTGTATTAACTAAAGAAACCATAAAACAAAGTTAAAAATTCGAAGTTACTGTTTACTCAGCTGAAAGAATCGCAAAAACGAAGGTCTTACCTACGTTTTCTGGAGGAGGCGTCTAAATGAAAGTTGTAGAGCATCTCATGGGCTTTCCAAAAAGCTAAAGAACACGAAATTCGGCTGAGAAACGAAGGAGTTATGGTCGATTTACCAACCTGCTGTCTTTTTTGGCCGAAAATGATGATAATGGATGGGGGAGAGTTTCTTGCTTTTGTTTTGATCTTTTCTCATCTTAATCTTGCTTAATCTAGAGTGTTATGGAAGCTTGGAAAGATATTTTGTGTTTAACACCTTGCAAAGTTACTAATTTACCCTTAAAAACAAGTTAATGGCTAATGACACCACTTTGATGATTCAATAAATCCCATTTTGATTTTCTACTTATAATGCTAATAATCTTGAATAACATAATGTGGTATGTATCCTTGTTATATTACTAATCTTGGTTGCTTGGTTTCCATACTCGTCTAATTGTGGTTCGTCTCGAATATACCTCATTATTTCAGTGGTTCTGAAATCATTTAACATTCCAAATTCCTTTGGTATTCTCTTAACTTAAAAATCCTTTGGTTTAACCTAAATTCACTAATTCCTCAATATATAATTCTTATAATGTTTCCATGCTCCTTAATATCCAATAAAAGCTCTTTAGAAGTCAAAATCCTCAAAAATCCATATTTAGGAATTTCTGAAATCCCTCGTCATTTCGAGTCACTTAATTTCAATATACAACACTAATATGGTTTCTGTTCATTCCTTTTCCGTTTCCATTATGGAGTACTTATATACCCTTTCTCTAAATCATCGAAATTTACTATTCATGTGATCACTGTAGCTTTGTTAAAGTTAGGGTTATTACAGCTTTGGGCGGAATTTTCTATTGCTGGTGTGCTAATTTGACCTATAAATAGAAGCATTTGCAGTAGGTTTTAAAACACCTCTCGACTGAATGTTCAGTTTTATTCTCTAAATTTTCATCAGTTTCTTTTGTAATTTCAGTTATATTTTATACACTTTAATTTTCTGCAAATTTAGTATAAGTTATATTTTGGTTGAAGAATTTAAGGGGATTACTTGAAGTGCTCTTCTCTTTCATTGGAAGCTATTTCGGTTCTATTTTCTAAACTCTTGTAATTTTATATTTAATTATTACAATTTTCTAACATGTTTTCATTTAATGCCATGATGACGATCCGTGCAATTATGAACTAATTGCCGTAATGGGATTCTAATGGATTTATTTACGTAATTTAGTAATTCGATGCCTTAATAATTTGTATTATGATAAAAACTCAGATTGCCTAATGTGGTTGCGCTTAATTTATTAGATGCATAGCTAACATCTAAATTATTAATTCCTTATGAATGCGAAAGTGGATTTAGGAATTTAGAATTTGCCATGTTAGCATAGGTTCGTAATTGTCATGTACATTTACGATAAGTGGTAGGATTTTGGATCACACCACCCTATGTAGTCATAATAAAGGAATTTATTCGTAAACCAATTATGTTTTCAAATCTTATAGACATATAGGGTCTAAGCATAAACGGTGTCCACGCAACTTCTATCTTTTTAAGTGGATGTTCGTGTGGTTTGATATAAGTTAAGGCTGAAAGGCGCTTATGTTAGTTTGGTGTTGTCGGCTAGCTTTCGTAATTATCAAATAAAATTGAATTAAGGCATCAATTCTAAATGAAATAAGTAATGAACTTAGAATCCCATGTTTTTCTCACATATTAAATCGTGTTTAATTAAATCAAGTAGTTCGAATTATTTAGTATTATTATTTTGATAAATCAATTAGAAAAATAAAACAAACTCCCCTTTTATATTAATTCAAGCAGTTTGTTGTTTAATCATACGTCGTTGCATAAGCAATATTTCTGAACAAACACCAAGTCTTCGTGGGACCGATCTTATTATATTACTTGTGACCACGTACGCTTGCGTAGTTAGTTTTCGAACCAACAGAAATAACCGAATCTTAGAACTTACATCAGGTTTCCGGTGAAGATTCGTATCACATCATATTTTTCAATTATTAGTAAAATATATTAAAAATCTGTATACGTTGTTTATAATAAGGAAACATTAACATAATCCGTAAACATGAGTATATTAACATAAATTTTAAAAAATTATTTAATATAATGATTATATAAAAACATAATTGTGATATTAAATAAAATTTATAACATAATAAAAGAAACACGTGCATCGCACGGGCATTGAAAATTTATTGGTTTGGTTTTCGGTACGATCATCCTAATTATTAAAATAAATAATAAACTAATATAATCAGTAGTAATTAGCCGATTGCCATTTTTAATTAAAAGACATTTACTTTTAATTGATGAACATCATATAATTAATGGTAATTATCCAATTGCTTTTTTCACATTTACTTTTAGTTGAAAATATTACCTTTATAAAAGCCTAAAAACATTAAACTGTATCATATCTTCCAATCATTAATATTTCCTTTCTAATTAAAACACCTTACCTTTATGATTTAAAACTAATCTTACAATCATTTTAATAGATATCCAAAAATATCACACCATATTTTCTAATTATTAATAAAATATAATAAAAATACATATACGTTGTTTATAATAAGAAAACATTAGCATAATCCGTAAACATGAGTATATTAAATTAAAATTTAAAAATTTATTAAAAAGAATGATTATTTAAAAACATAATTGTGATATTAAATAAAATATATAACATAATAAAAGCAATTCGTAAATCGCACGGGCATTGAAAGTTTGTCGGTTCGGTTTTCGGTATGATCATCCTAAATATTAAAATAAATAATAAAATAATATAATTAATGGTAATTAGCCGATTGCCATTTTTAATTAAAAAACATTTACATTTAATTGATGATATGACCTTTAATAAACAACTAAAATATCGTATCTTGCAATCAATATTATTTTTTTTCTAATTAAAACACGTTAACATTCAATTTAAAACATAATCTTGCAAAAATTAATATATATCCAAAAATATCACATCATATTTTCTAATCACTAACAAAATATAAGAGAAATCCAATGAATAATGATCGTTACAATTTTAGTAAAAAATAAGAATCGTTAGATCTAATGGTTTAATATATTATATGATTAAATTAATTTACTAAAATTTCAAGATTCGAATTGTGTCAATGACATGTTTATTTTAAAGCTTTATGATATAAGTTTTAAACCATGCATATCATTAATTAAATTTATATTAAATTATTTAAATTAAAATTAAAATAAATTATTGAAAATATCACACCATATTTCCCAATTATTAATAAAGTATATTAAAAATTCGTATACATTATTTATAATAAATAAACATTAGTTTAACTAGCCTAAAACTCGTGCGATGCACGAATTTTTTTTATTAATTTGAATTATTTTTTTGAAAAAACAATTTTTGGAGGTTTAAATTTTTTAATGAGATGATTTGTTATTAATTATTTAAATGTTATCCGTGATATTTCTAGAAAATGAGGAATTTAGTTATAAAATATAGAAAAAATGATAGGATTTAGTTGAAAAATGTAATCAGTTAATTATTAGTAGTAATTATAAAATTATTTTTTTTATTAAATAGAATGCCCGTGATATAATTGGAAAAATAGAGTTTTTAGTTAAACAGAATTAAAAAGATAACATGTCTTAGGTGAAAAAAGTAAATGATTAGTTTTTCGTAATTGTAATTTAATTATGTTATTTTACTAAATAAAATTGCTTGTAATGTCTTTAGAAAATGATAAATTAATGTTGTTCGTGATATTTCTAAAAAAAGGAATTTTACTTAAAAAATATAAAAAAGAAGATACATTTTAGATGAAAAAGGTAATCAACATTAGTATTATTATTATATTATTTTATTTTATTAAATAGAAGCATCCATGATATAATTGAAAAAAGAGATATTTTAGTTAGACTAAATAGAAAAGGTACGTGAAAACTAAAAAGATGACATGTTGTAGGTGAAGAGAGGTAATTGATTAGTTGAGAGTAATTATAATTTAATTATGTTATTTTACTAAATAAAATTGATACGATTTGATAATTTTAGGTGTTTATAAAAGGTAATAATTTCAACTAAAAGTAAATGTGAAAAAGGTAATTGGCTAATTACCATTAATTATATAATGTTATTATTTATTTTAATAATTAGAATAACTAAACCGAAAACCAAACCGAAAAACTTTCAATATTTCGGCTTTAATATAATAGTATAGATTTAATTTTACTAGGCATATTAATTTTTTTTGTGAATTATAGAGTTTGATGTACTTAAATTATGAAGGACACATTAATTTTATTCTAAATTACGTGATTTTTTTTGGAGAAAAATTATTTTCTACATAAAGCAACTTATACCCTTACTTTGATAACATATTCACAAAAATGATTATGTAAAGTTAATTAATTAAAAATAAGATATTATAGAAAAGTATCTTGTTAAATTAGTTCTAAAATTTCAATATTACGGTGATTTTTAATGGAACCTAACCCATTATATAACAATATCTATAATAATAAATAAAAGACTTTATATTTAAAGTTTTATTTAGTCGATCGAGTTATAGTTTGGTCACTCGATTCACAATTCATAACCGTTGAAATTTTCGAGTCAAATTAATGAGAATCATTATACATAATACTACAAGATTTTATAAAGAATGGTCTAAGATTCGAATTTCTACCAATATACTAAAATTATCATTTATATATTAGTTTAAAAATTATAAATAAAGGTAAACTTCATTAACCATATATTATATATATATATATGGAGAGAATCTCTTAGAATGAGAACTTATCTCTAAAGCAAATCACCAAAATTCAGCAGAATCACCAAATAAAAAAAATATTATTTTCTAGCGCCACGTCTTTGCTAACGTCAACATGACATCATCGCTGACAGCAGCATGATGACGTGGCAGTGGGGCTCAGAAAAATATTTTTTTTGGGGGAAAAAAATTTGTTGGGCGGGGAAAAAAATTTGGCGGGAAAATTTTTAAATCACCAATTTTTTTGTGGGAAAATTTTCCAAACATCATTTTTTGGCGGGAAAATTTGTCAAATCACCATTTTTTGGGAAAAAATTTTTTGGCGGGAAAAATTTCTACCATGTCAACATTCTGAAGCAGTGACATCATCATGCTGATGTAAGCACTGACTTGATTTTTTATTTATTTTTTTTTATTAATTTTAACGATTTAGTGATTCTGCTGGATTTTGGTGATATGCTTTGGGGACTAAAATGAGTGGTTCTCAGTACTTGCCTATATATATATATATACTAGCCTATAACCCGTGCGATGCACGGCTTTCTTAAATTTATATAAATTTTTATTTTTTTAATAATTATTTATCTCATATATATTACTTAATATAATATTGGCATAATATATACTATTAAATAAAATTCATTTATTTGTAGGATATATTGTTCGAATTATGATTATATTTTGTCATATTAATATAAATGTAAATGGAAGTATCGTATATACTTGCATTCAGATTTTTGTTGATATTATCATATTCAAATTACAATTTCATAATAATCCATAATGTAATATTTGTTTAAAATAGAATTTAATATTAATTTGTAATTGTGTGAAATTTTTATTGTTTATTATATTGTTTTAGTTTGTTTTCACTTTGTTGATTTATAATTTTTTGTAAATTTGTTAATAAATATGTGATATTAAAATTATTTAAATTGTGATAATATTTTGTCATATTAATATAAATATAAATGGAAGTATTGTATATACTTGCATTCAAATTTTTGTTGATATTATCATATTCAAATTACGATCCATAATAATCCATAATGTAATATTTGTTTAAAATAGAATTTAATATTAATTTGTAATTGTGTGAAATTTTTATTGTTTATTATATAATTTTAGTTTGTTTTCACTTTGTTGATTTATAATTTGTTGTAAATTTGTTAATAAATATGTGATATTAAAATTATTTAAATTGATTTTGAAAATATTTGGTTTCTAAGTAATTGAAAGAGTATAAAAATTGGGTGTAGGTGAAGAATTTTAACCCAAATATAACTAAAAGAGTTTGTAATTGAATATTTATTGGAGTGTAAATAAAAGAGTTTGTTATTAAGTTAAATATATGGGTTTTTTTGTAAAATAAAATTTTATATGTATTTTAATTTCTTTTTTCATTTTTGGAAGGTGTTAGCAAACTTTTTGGGAAGGTATTAACCGACCGACCAACCAACCAATTATACCTTGGTTCGTTTATAATAGTATAGTATAGATTATTGTTTATTATATAGGTTTAGTTTGTTTCACTTTGTTGATTTATAATTTGTTATAAATTTGTTAATAAATATGTGATATTAAAATTATTTAAACTGTGATTATATTTTGTCATATTAATATAAATATAAATGGAAGTATGGTATATACTTGCATTCAATTTTTTGTTGATATTATTGTTTATTATATAGTTTTAGTTTGTTTTCACTTTGTTGATTTATAATTTGTTGTAAATTTGTTAATAAATATGTGATATTAAAATTATTTAAATTGTGATTATATTTTGTCATATTAATATAAATATAAATGGAAGTATCGTATATACTTGCATTCAAATTTTTGTTGATATTATCATATTCAAATTATGATTCTATAATAATCCATAATGTAATATTTGTTTAAAATAGAATTTAATATTAATTTGTAATTGTGTGAAATTTTTATTGTTTATTATATAATTTTAGTTTGTTTTCACTTTGTTGATTTATAATTTGTTGTAAATTTTTTAATAAATATGTGATATTAAAATTATTTAAATTAATTTTGAAAATATATAGTTTCCAAGTAATTGAAAGAGTACAAAAGTTGGGTGTAGGTGAAGAATTTTAACCCAAATATAACTAAAAGAGTTTATAAATGAATATTTATTGGAGTATAAATAAAAGAGTTTGTTATTAAGTTAAATATGTGGTTTATTTTTTGTAAAATAAAATTCTATACATATTTTAATTTATTTTTTCATTTTTGGAAGGTGTTAGCAAATTTTTTGGGAAGGTGTTAACCAACCGAACAACCAACCAATTATACCCTGTTTCGCTTATAATAGTATAGTATAGATTACGATTCTATAATAATCCATAATCTAATATTTGTTTAAAATAGAATTTAATATTAATTTGTGATTGTGTGAAATTTTTATTGTTTATTATATAGTTTTAGTTTGTTTTCACTTTGTTGATTTATAATTTGTTGTAAATTTGTTAATAAATATGTGATATTAAAATTATTTAAATTGATTTTGAAAATATTTAGTTTCCAAGTAATTGAAAGAGTACAAAAGTTGGGTGTAGGTGAAGAATTTTAACCCAAATATAACTAAAAGAGTTTATAATTGAATATTTTTTGGAGTGCAAATAAAAGAGTTTGTTATTAAGTTAAATATATGGTTTATTTTGTGTAAAATAAAATTTTATATATATTTTAATTTAATTTTTCATTTTTGGAAGGTGTTAGCAAACTTTAACCAACCAATTATACCATGTTTCGCTTATAATAGTATAGTATAGATTTATATATATTTTAATTTATTTTTTCATTTTTGGAAGGTGTTAGCAAACTTTTTGGGAATGTAAACTTTTTGGCAATGTATTAACCAACCGACCAACCAACCAATTTGTTATTAAGTTAAACTAGTCAGGAGCGGCAGGAATGTAGTACAGGAAGCCTGTATACTGTATAATTTTTTGGTTACAATTATAAAATACACGAAAGCAAGAATATACTGTATAATTTTTTGGTTACAATTATAAAATACACGAAAGCAAGAATTTATCACAGAACCAATAATCTATACTCTATATTAATGTGCAAAACCATGTTTTAATGGTACACAATATTACCAAAATATCAAAGTACCAAAGTATCAAATTTGGTAATACCAAAATACCAAAGTATTAAATTTGGTTATCACTTAACTTGGGGTTCGATTCCTTCCAACTACATAATTATATATTAACTACATAATTATATATTAACTTATAACCCGTGCAAAGCACGGGTTATTTTTAGTTTTTTTAAATTTGTTTATAGTTTAGTATATAATATTTTAAACATTATTTTTAGTTTAGTATTAAATCTAAATTAATATACTGTTGGTGGGAATCGAACTCTAGTATTAATTTTATATTAAAATGTTGTTGGCGGGATTCGAACCTTATACCTTCAACTTTTAGTATTGTTGTATCTAACGGTCATGTTCTATTTGAATTGAAGATCTAACGGTTGTGAATGAGGATAACCAAAAATAAGGGGATAACCAAAAATAAGGGGGTAACCAACTACAAATTATACCCCCTTTCGCTTATTATAATATAGTATAGATATGTGGTTTATTTTTTGTAAAATAAAATTTTATATATATTTTAATTTATTTTTTCATTTTTGGAAGGTGTTAGCAAATTTTTTGGGAAGGTGTTAATCAACCGACCAACCAACCAATTATACCCTGTTTAGCTTATAATAGTATAGTATAGATTACGATTCTATAATAATCCATAATGTAATATTTGTTTAAAATAGAATTTAATATTAATTTGTAATTGTGTGAAATTTTTATTGTTTATTATATAGTTTTAGTTTGTTTTCATTTTATTGATTTATAATTTGTTGTAAATTTGTTAATAAATATGTGATATTAAAATTATTTAAATAGATTTTGAAAATATTTAGTTTCCAAATAATTGAAAGAGTACAAAAGTTGGGTGTAGGTGAAGAATTTTAACCCAAATATAATTAAAAGAGTTTGTAATTGAATATTTATTGGAGTGTAAATAAAAGAATTTGTTATTAAGTTAAATATATGGTTTATTTTTTGTAAAATAAAATTTTATATATATTTTAATTTATTTTTTCATTTTTGGAAGGTGTTAGCAAACTTTTTTAGAAGGTGTTAACCAACCGACCAACCAACCAATTATACCATGTTTCGCTTATAATAGTATAGTATAGATTTATATATATTTTAACTTATTTTTTCATTTTTGGAAGGTATTAGCAAACTTTTTGGGAGGGTGTTAACCAACCGACCAATTATACCCTATTTCTCTTATAATAGTATAGTATAGATTAAAATTATTTAAATTGTGTTTATATTTTGTCATATTAATATAAATATAAATGGAAGTATCGTATATACTTGCATTCAAATTTTTGTTGATATTATTATATTCAAATTACGATTCTATAATAATCCATAATGTAATATTTGTTTAAAATAGAATTTAATATTAATTTGTAATTGTGTGAAATTTTTATTGTTTATTATATAGTTTTAGTTTGTTTTCACTTTGTTGATTTGTAATTTGTTGTAAATTTGTTAATAAATATGTGATATTAAAATTATTTAAATTGATTTTGAAAATATTTAGTTTCCAAATAATTGAAAGAGTACAAGAGGTGGGTGTAGGTGAAGAATTTTAACCCAAATATAACTAAAAGAGTTTACAAATGAATATTTATTGGAGTATAAATAAAAGAGTTTGTTATTAATTTAAATATGTGGTTTATTTTTTGTAAAATAAAATTATATATATATTTTTATTTATTTTTTCATTTTTGGAAGGTTTCAGCAAAATTTTTGGGAAGGTGTTAACCAACCGACCAACCAACCAATTATACCCTGTTTCGCTTATAATAGTAGTATAGATATAGTTCAATATACTTTACATTATATCCCATTGAAAATTTACAAAACTTGAAGTTGAATATAAGATTTGAAATAATAAAATATTTAAAAGTAATTAATCCATACTTTGTAAGGGATATATATTAGTTAGTTATATTATTAAAGTCGATTACAATAAACCTTTTTTTTTTTTTTTTTTTTTGACAAGACTAACTTTCACGTTCATAAATTGTACCAAGATACAATGATCGGAATAAAGGAGTATCCTTCGTTCCCGAAAGTTCATTATCTAACCGAAAGGCACGCATGTTGCCCCCGGACATTTAGACAATAATACCTTCAAGTCTGAAAGGATGCACCCACAAAAAAGAGCCTCGTTAAAACCCCACATGAGCAAAACCCTATGGGAAAAAAACTCAAGGGGGAAAAAGAGTGCCCTCAAAAACAAGAATACATCTTATACAAAGTGATTACTAAAAAAGACTAGAACTTCTTTTTTCTTTTGTGAGTCCCCATTGCTATGAGTTCAATCTCATTCCCGACTTCAACTATCTCCTTTTCCTTTCTTCAACTATCTCCTTTTCCATCCAAGTAAATCTAAAAGGTCACCGAAACCATATACAAATCAAGAAAACTAAGTTAATACAGATACATAAGTTTGAGCTAAAACAAAAAATATATAATATTATAATATTTAATAATAAATCCTATACGGTGATAAGATATTAATAGAAAAAATAAGTATAAATATAATCTAACCAAAGGGGTCCCTTTGGTTAGACCTCTATTAAAATACAAATTAAAAATTTGTAAAATAAGAAAAGATTCGTTATTATTACATTTAGATAAAATAATAAAATAACTAAAATTGAATAGATTGTAATACTTTTTTGAAAACAAAAATTAATAAAAAAGATAGATTTAAACTGCAGCCAAATATAAAATAAAACTACGATATATTGAAAAGATAATGTATAAATTATAAAAATTCGTCAAACAGACGACCGATAATATTCGTCAAACGGACGACCGATAAAATTATTCGTCAAACGGACGACCGATAACAAGTCATTCAAGAAGCCTAAGAAATATATTATTAAATATACTAAACTTATATAAATTTTGAAAAAGGTTGTTCTCTCTAACCAAACAGGGTCCCTTTGATTAGACAAGTAATTCAATATTAAAGATAAAATAAAATTGTACTTTAAGATTCTATATTTAGGATTAATAATTGTCAATTACAAATATGACCAAACAATAATCATCAATAATGATCCGACTCGTCAAATAGACGATACCAAAAATAACCCAAAATTGGTCCAAAAAGCCATAATATAAGGCACACCCTCGGAGGTACAAAACCATATAAAAAGGTACAATCGTACTATTTAAGATTTTTCAAAATAAAAATCAAATCAAAATTAAACGCACAGTCAATTAGACCACTAATTATTCAAAGCCTCAATAAAAACAAGAATCAATTAGCATTTAATAAAAATAACTAATTTCAAAATCCTCATTAAACCTATCAAAAATGCAAAATCAATTAACAATTAAAACATGTAAATAAATTAGGTAGAAGCATTAAAAGCATTAAAAAATCAATTGATAATCCTAACCCTTACTAACATCAAACATGTGAAAACACGTAACAGTCAAACCGGCAAACTTTCCGGCCAGCCTTCATCGCCCTTCGATCACACAAATCAAATACACAGATCATATACAGGACAGAAATTACATAACACACATAACAATCAACTTAACTTCGGCCTAAACATGTAATGACCACAACCATAAACAATTATCATGAGTTTGCTATCACAATTAAGTAACAATTCAACCGGATAACAGAGAATTTCGGTGACCATAACCAAACATCGACCATACACAATTCCCACATCAAAATACATAATAAAATCAGCATTGGACAGCCTATCTTATGTCGAGTTATTAGGGTTGATCATATATTTTTTTTATATGATTGTTATACAGTCGCGTATGATTATTTATCGTTTCGAGGTTATGTATGTGTATGTATGCCTCATATTTTTTTTAAGCTTCTGGTTGCATGATTCTTATAAAGGCGATTTAAAGAATTGTACGTTTAAGTATTCATGCTTAAGACTGACGTGCGTAATATGGTTGTTTTGTATCGATTTCGATTACAAAAGTATATGCTTAGTTAATATCATATTTTTTTTTCTAGACATATACCAATTACTCATCAGATCATGCTTCTGTCTATATATGTACATAATTATCAATTTATATGTACGTGTTTGATGTTTATATGATCTTGGACAACTTTGCATTAATTGGCATGATACATACCGATGGATTAAAAATCAGTGTCAATTTGTGTACTTCATGTTAAAGCATGATATTACTAGAATCAGTTATTTGGTCGAGATGTTTTTTTTGTTAATAAAATCTGTTCCCATATTTTGGATTCTTCGAATAAATTTTAGATTTTATTTGCAATTATACGGATTTGGGCACATTTTTTTTAAAGAAAGAAAGAAATATTTTTTTTTCTTGTCCTTTTATTTCGCGAATAAGTAAATTGAAGCAAAATATTGCCAAAGTGATATTTATGTGTAGATTTATTTATTTTGAAATAATAGGATATGTATGTTTATTATTTATGCGTTAAAATAATCGGCCCAAAGGAAGATTATTTAATGGCCAAATAATAAATGTACGTGCGGGAATAAATATGTAATAATTATAAATTTTTCATGTGAGTAATAAACCGGCCCAAAGGAAGGTTATTGCTTGACCGAATTTATTATTAATATTTGATTTCTGCGTGGAGAGTACCACTTGCAAGTTAATATTTCTGTCCAAAGACTAAATATTAATGTTGTGCTAGGTATTTGTTTGAATGGGCCCACACACACTATAGTATTTAAATTCATGTTTTTTTTGTGCCATTATGTATGCATATGACATGAATTTTTCTATTATTCGAGCTTATATGGTTTTTGTTCTAAATTGCTAGTTAATACATCTGCTGCTAATAACTGCCAACATGAACTCCATTTCTGTGCTTAATGGTACAAACTTTAAGAGCTAGAAAGAGAACGTTATGTTAGTTCTCGGCTGCATGGATTTCGACATGCTATAAGGAAAGAACAACCTGCTTCTCTTACGGATGAAAGTTCTAATACTGAGAAATTGAACTTTGAGAAGTGGGAGCGTTCTAATCGCTTATTGCTCTAGATTTCTTGAGGATGTTGAGTTTGAGGGGGAAGATATAAAGTCAGGAATGTTGTCTTTGAGGAAGAATTAGTTTCTTTGCCTCGTGTAGTTCAAGATAACAATGTGGATATACCTATAAAGTTTCCTACTCAAAATCAAGATGATGCTCAAGAAGAGCAAACTCAACAAACTCAAGAGAAAGTGCCACTTAGTAGATCCACTAGAGACAATAATGGCACTTGTGGCTATATCATAAGTTTCAGTGGGAGTAAAGTATTCATATTACTAAAGGAGATAAGTTTAGTCTCAAACAGTATTACTAAAGGAGATAAGTTTAGTCTCAAACAGTGCCCTAAGAATGATCTTGAAGGAAAGGAGATGCAGAACATTCCCTATACTTTGGCTATTGGGAGTCTTATGTATGGTCAACTTTAGTACCCAGCCGGATTTGGCATTCATTATGGGTATGTTAAGCAGATATTCAAGTAAACCTGGAATGGATCATTGGATTGTGATTAAATGGGTTATGAGGTACTTGCAAAGAACAAAATATTACATGCTCGTTTATCAGAAATCGAAAAAATTTGGAGATCATTATGTATTTTGATTCTGATTATGTTGGTTGTGTAGATACAAGAAAATCTACTTCTGGTTAAGTTTTTTTTGTTATGTCTAAACATATAGACATTAAATATCAAGTTATTATAGAGAGATTGCAGTATCATTTAGTGTCTATTGAGTATATATAAGAACAAATTCTATGCTAGCAAACCCACTTACTAAAGCTTTGACACCATAAAGTTTCCTTGGGCATACTGCTCATATGGGTGTTGTCTCATTGGAGGATATTCAGTTTTAGTGGGAGTTTTTTTTGTTTTGTTCTTATATTCGGTACTCAGTTTTATTGACACTATGGTGATGTTTATGTATTTTTGAGTTTTCTGCAGAATAAATTTATTTTATTTATATCTCTCTATTGTTCTATATGAGCTATCTCTTTCAATTGTGGTTTTGACATAAAGTTTGAAAGAATAAAGATTGATCTCACTAAGGTATTAAGGACCAATTGGAAATAGGCATGATTGAGATCACATTGCATGTAATTTCCAGTTACACATCCATACTTGATCTATGTCATTGAATATATTTATGTAGTGATCATTGAGGATCGAGTTACGACAATGTGACGAAGGTCGCTTTGGTTCCATGTTTATATATGAGATGGACCAGATTGACTAAGGAAGATGTTTTCTAAAGAATAAACAATTTTGTGCGCACTTATGGTTATTGAATGTAATTGTTGTTTGGAACAATTTGTAGCCCAAGTGGGAGACTGTTAGATTATTTTTATAATCTAATAATAATTTATGGGCTTACAAATTAAAGACAATTATATTTAATGTTTATTCTATATTTGGACTAATTAAGTGGTCTTAAATAAAGAGTCCAATAACATCTTATTCGGTATGGGCTTTGTAATGTGTAATACCCAATAGTAATCTGATTAGGGTTAATGGGGTCTAATTAGACTACTATATAAAGAACATAATAGGGTCTTGGTTCCCAAGGCTAATTCACAACCTCTACTCCTCTATTCCCATCAGTCAGAGAGAGATACGGCTAAAGGCGAATCAAGTCTGTGGAAGATCAAGTCCCATAATCCGTATACGTAATCTGTTGTCATGGAATAAGGTACGCTTTCGCACTACAGTTTTATCGTGTAACCTTGATAATATCGCATAAGATGATTCTGGTTATTTATTTAGATCTAACAATTGGTATCGTCCATCAGTTAGTTTATAATTATATCAAACATATAAATTTATTTTAGCAAAACTAATTATTTAAAAAATATTTATTTATTCAGAAAATTATAATTGAACTAGTCCAATGTTATTAGTTTTTTTTTTTTAAACAAAATTGATAAAAAGTTAAGCCACGTTTTTGTTCAAAGAACTAGTTAAATATTTGTAATTTTGTATAACAAAAGTATATCAGCTCAGCTGTTACTGGTATGCCATCATTGGAAGTAATGTCACTAAACTTATATACATTTGTTTTTTTACAGATGCAATGAGTGTAAAGAATTCATCATAATCTACATTTCAGTTACTTCTCTATTTTGTCATCTAGCTATATTTAGTAAACCTCATTAGTATGCTCAGCATTTTCATGCATAATGACCAAAAATAGCTAATGTTCAAGTAATGCACTACCTCTATCTGTAAGTGTCGATACCCACACACATTTTTCACATAGTAAATTGCCAACAATAGCTTGTTTGTCTAACTGCAATAAGTTACAGTATTTGGTTACTGCAATGTAATCCGTCTGTGTTATATTTAAACTCTCAGTATGGATGGCTATCATGTGCAGTTCAATAATTTTTGTGTAATTTGATTCATGCTGACATGATTCACAAATTGTGTTGAACAACTATGTTTATTTGTTGCAGAAGTTTTACAATTTATATGCAAAAAATGAAGTATGTACATGTTTGCTGAATTCTTGATCAAAAGCTATTCATTCAAAATATAGTGTCTAGCACTCCCAAGAGTTCATCCTTATCAACTAGAAATCAACTAGAATAGAGTACATTAAGTGTAATGAGTCCAATCATAATTGCTTTAACTTTTCAAAATTGTCTAGCTATATATAGTAATCCGCATCCGCATGCATGGTGAGCAAGGTACTTGGCGAAATGCTTGTGCTGAGGTATGCTTGTAAAATAAAAAACTTAGCTTACTCAGTTATAATACCACTCAAAGTGGTGTCTGAGAAGAGTAGCTGTACGCAGACCATGCCCCTATACAATAGGGAGGCTGTTTCCGAAGGACGCAGGAATCGAACCCCTGACCTCCTTCAAAGGAGGCCAGTGGTTCAACCACTGCACCAACATGTTGTTGGCTGAGGTATGCTTGTAAAATGTGCAACTGAATCGAAGAAGCCGCATGCCAAGTGTCCTTCTCTTCTCTGATAGAGCAACACGTAGCATCACTACTTTGCTAAAAATGCTGGGAATGAATTTCATTAGTCTCATTATTTCATCAGCCTTTCCTACAAATTTACTCATCAGACATTTCTAAATTTAGTCTCTATGTTCGAGATGTCCAACAACGTGGTCTTTCCCTCATCCCCAGAAGAAAGAAGGCCCGGTAGGGTTCACGCACACTCAAACAAGGGGCAGATTAAGGGAAAAGGTGGTCTTGAGAATGCTAATTGCAAGTTTAAAGGTGTTAGACAAAGAAAGTGGGGAAAGTGGGTAGCCGAGATACGGCAACCCCGAGGATGCCATCACTGGCTGGGGACATTTGACACTGCAGAGGAAGCTGCAGCAGCATAGGACAAGGCTGCCCTCCTCTTCCATGGAACCCACACAAAACTTAACTTTCTTGAGGGCCAACCACCATCTGAAAGCACTCCTCCTTCCTGCCAGATGATGTCGGAGGCAAAGGTTGATTTAGAGCTTCCCCTGGGTCCTCCCCGTATATCTTCCCCGTCCTCATCATCTGCATCTCCACCTAATGCAAATGTACTGCATCCTGGTAAGGCATCATTTTTATCAAATATAGATGCTTATTACCCTGTTTCCTCTGAGGCATCACACCATATTAATCATTGCAGGTATAATCATACAGATGCGTACAAACTGAATCTTCTATGCAGCATATTCATATTCTTGTATGCAGCATATTCATATTGATAAAGTATGGAGAGAAGAGAGAAAAGTATGATTTTATTGTAATGAAACTTCTTGTCGATAACAATGGAAGGAGGGTTTTTAAAACCAACAACTAAACAATAGTAAAGGAAATTATCCAATCAAAGGAAACTTTACAATAATTAAACTTTCCAATAATAATAATATTACATATATTAACATCCCCTCAAACTCACGACAGGAAATCGAGAGTTTGTCAACAAGAAATTGAGCCAAGTATCCAAATGAGCTGCAACAAAAAAAAAAGAGCATCCAAATGATTTCAAGAAATGGAATCACGAATCCAAACGAGTCCAACACTTCCAAACGAATCCAGAACTGCGCAAAACAAGAGAAGATGTAGTATCCATGTCATCCAAGAGTAACCAAAATCAAAGCGTACAGAAAAATCCAATTAGCAAGAGAAGAGCAACCATCCATGTCATCGAATAACTAACCAAAACTACTTTCAAATCCAATTTGCAACCAAAGAAAAAGAAAAAAAATAAAAACAAACTACAACCATAAAAAACAATACCAATACAGAAACCAAAACTGAATCCAAATCCACGAATTGTATCCAAATCTAAAATCAAACCCAATAACCAAGAAAAACCAATTCAAAATCCAAATCTAACCGAAAACAAGAATCGAATCCAAACAGTATCTACATCTAACCAATAAACTTTATCCAATCTAACCAGCAAATTGTATTCAAATCTAATATCAAACCAAAACCAAAATCGAAACCACATCCATATCCAAAATTTAATCTACAAACCAATATATAATCCTAAACTAGTAGAGAGAGAAAGAATCAAGACCCGGGTGAGAAAAAAAACCTTACGAGAGTTCGTGGGTGTGTGAAGATTCCGCGAGAGTTCTTCGATAAGGAAAAAAGGAAAATCATGAGAACGAAGATGACGATAAAGATAAAGCACAATGACGATGATAATGGGTGTGGTGGATTTGTGGAAGAGATTGTCTCATACCAATAACGAAAATTGGGATTCTAGAGAGAATCATGATAGAAACAATGATGGTGACATCGATATTAAAGATGGAGATGAGGACCAGGATGAAGCAGATGATCAAAAAGAAGAATTTGTGAAGTGGGTGATTCTCTTGATATGCAGATGTGCCTAGGGCTACTCTGATCATTGAACATGAGAAGGAAGAAGGGTAAAAGAAGAGAAGAGAAAGAAAGAAAATAATAATTATACTAGCGAGCTAATACCAATATACCATCAAAGAGAGAGAAACAAATAGTGTGTGTGAGAGCCCGAACCACAACAAAACGAAACCAGTAGAAACCAACCAAAATCAGCTTTTACTCAGGAAAAATCCAACCAACACGAAGAAGAAAAGGATGAAAGAGAAATAATTGAAACGATGGCTAAATTCGTAATCAAAACAACCAAGAATTCAACTTAACTGATTTAGGGAAAAAAAACAATCACGATTAGAAACCTAAATCCATATCAACCAAGAATAAAACACAACCGATTTGAAGAAGAAAATGAGAAGGAAAAAAATAATTGAAGCACTTGTTTTAATCCAACATGCGAAAGACATCACATTCAACTCTCAATCAATCGATTCCGGATCGAATCAACCTAGCTCTAGATACCATAAAAAGGTATGGAGTCGAGAGAAGAGAGAAAAGTATGGATTTATTACAATGAAATTTGTTATAGATTACAATAAAAGGAGGGCTTATAAAACCAATAACTAAACAATAATAAAGGAAATTATCCAATCAACAAAATCTATTACAATAATTAAACTATCCACTAATATTCACTAATAATAATATTATATATTTTAATACATATGTGATGAGTCCTCCCGGCATGAGCTCCATGTGTGAAGTACCAAATTATTACAAATATCCATCATGTAATCCAATGGAGGAAGTGATTTGAACAACTATATTGGGTCATTTACATTATTAGTTGTTAACGGAGGAATTTGGTGATAACAAATTTCGGAGATTGCTGGAATAACGAAATCATGAAAATAGGGGGATTTGGGATTTTGGATGTTTGGGGCTGGACTTGAGAGGTGTCTCGACTTGTTAAATGTGTTGGATCCTTTTTCAAGATGCCGGCGTACTCTATATTTATAGAGATCAAGCCAACGCAGCTCTGTTAAAAGGATTGGTTTTTAATCCCTATGATTGTTAAGGGATGTATTTTGGGAATTAGTAGATTTTATCTCTTTAAATTATATTCGCATTGGGATATCTTCCTGATTTGAAGGATATCGTTTAGAGATATTTTCTACCATTAATTGGAGATAATTCCTCGTTTCAGAGAGAGAAAATAATTAACTTGGCGATTAAGTTAATTATTATTAGATTCATATTTGGAAATTTGGGAGATATTAGAGGCAACCGAAAATATGGCGTAACAACTACCCCTCAGTTCTTCATTGTAGCTTGCTGCAGTGGAGAACTAAGCATGCTTCGCTCTTCCAAATTTCCTGAGTCACTGAAACAGCTAGGAGAGGAAGATTAGTAAAAAATATGGAGCACCAAGGTGCTCATAATATGCATGTAGATGTAAACGAGACAATATGCGAGATGTAAAAAATAAGTTTTATAGGTGTGAGAGAACGTATCCTGGAGAGCCATCCAAGCATTATTCGAAGAGTCGTGCAAAACTTTCCGAGCAATACCCTGAAAAGCAAATATTCAAAGAAATATCATCTATTAAGCACTCCGAGAAATACCCTCCTCAAAGAAGGACGTATTCTAGAGTTTCCATAACGTATTCCGGAAAATATCCTCCTCAAAGAAGGTCATATTCACCAGAATTTCCATAAATACTTCAGAGATATCCCTCCTCACAGGAGGTGGATTTTCCGAAGCTCGAACCTTGATGAGGCGCGGGAAGTACGGACATCCCCCCCGGAAGTACGGTTTTTGCAAGGATTTAGTAAATTATGTTACTCTCCTCAAAGGAGATCAGTTTTTGTTCAGAAATACCCTCCTCACAGGAAGTGGACTTTCCGAAACTCGAACCTTGATGAGGCGCCGGAAGTACGGACATCCCCCCCGGAAGTACGGTTTTTGCAAGGATTTAAAAATTTGGGATACCCTCCTCAAAGGAGATCGTTCCCCATTCCAGAAATATCCCTCCTCACAGGAGGTGGATTTTCCGAAGTTCGCTTCATTTTCACTAAGACTCTCCTTAGAGGAGATCATCTTTTAAATAAATCACAAAGACCCTCCTTAGAGGAGGTCGTCTAACACAAAAAAAATAAGGGAGACCCTTCTCACAGGAGGTAATCTTCCCAAAGTCATATCAATATCCCAAGATTTTTCCAAAAAATATCAGCAACACTTGAAATGTCTTCTAAAATATCAACTCTTCGAATAAAAGTCTTCCAAAATATTACCCATACAAAGGAGGGCCTTCCAAAATAATTAACTCTTCGAACAAGAACCTTCCAAAATATTACCCCTGCAAAGGAGGGCCCTTCTAAAATAATAAATTCTTCGAATAAGAGCCCTTCAAAATTTATCTCTAGAAAAGAGGGTCTTCAAAAATAATATACAGGAGGGTCTTCTTTTTTAACAAATTCAATCCGCAAATCTGAAATTATTTTTCTGACATATATATATGATGTAATAATATGCAAAATTTAATGACATAATTTATGTGCAATATAAAAATATGAATTTTTTAAACGTACACAAAATATTAAATTTAAAATATATATCACATGCATATTTAACTAATAAAAAATATAACATGCATGGCATAAATATTAATGAAATTGCAAAAATTTAAAATAAAATAAAACTTATCTCGATATTTTATGAATAGTCGAAGTGATTCCGGAGAGCTTCCAATTCGTTCATCTTCTTGAATTTTCGAGCCTTGGTTTTTAATTTTCAAACAGCTCCCGACTTTTATCACGCTAGGTCCCATATGCTTGTCTTCTTCCTTTATCAAAACTTATTTGATTTTTAACCAGCTGCACTGTATTTCCACCCTTGAACTTTAACTTTCATAAGTTGTTTTAACACCAGGTCAACCATTATTTAAGTTAAGTTCGGTTTTTTCGACGGGTCCGTGACAAATTCCATCCACATGTGTGTTTTGTTTGATTTTATCATCCGATCTCGTGCTGTTTCACCATGAATTATATGAATTTGAAACAAAGCCATTGTTTCCACCATTGTTCTTCTCCATTAAAGCCGCGTATATCCAATATTAACCCCCCTTGCGTTTAAATTGATTCTCCTCCACAATCAAAAAATATATGCCCTCCTTCTACCGCCAATTGTTAACGGAGGAATTTGGTGATAACAAATTTCGGATATTGCTGGAATAACGAAATCATGAAAATAGAGGGATTTGGGATTTTGGATGTTTGGGGCTGGACTTGAGAGCTGTCTCGACTTGTTAGATGTGTCGGATCCTTTTTCAAGATGCCTGCGTACTCTATATTTATAGAGATCAAGCCAACGCAGTTCTGTTAAAAGGATTGGTTTTTAATCCCTATGATTGTTAAGGGATGTATTTTGGGAATTAGTAGATTTTATCTCTTTAAATTATATTCGCATTGGGATACCTTCCTGATTTGAAGGATATCGTTTAGAGATATTTTCTACCATTAATTGGAGATAATTCCTCGTTTCAGAGAGAGAAAATAATTAACTTGGCGATTAAGTTAATTATTATTAGATTCATATTTGGAAATTTGGGAGATATTAGAGGCAACTGAAAATATGGCGTAACATTAGTGATTTGTATCAACTTATGTATCGATTTTGTAGGATAAAATAATGTTGTTCCTCATGTTATCTTGAGTTAAAATTTCCTGAATTACCTCAACTAAAGTTAAATTGCTTCGTTAAATTACTTTTGTTTTGCTCTGTTTTTCACGCACGTATACGATCAGACAAAGGTTCAATTATTCCCAATATCACAATTCTAGAGTAATTGGTCCAAAATATCACAACTCTTAAAGTTGGTCCCAAATTTCACTCTAAAACTAAACTTCGTTTAGCGTTTTCAATTTTTCTTTTAACATAAAACGCTACATCGTGTAGCATTAGGGGGGTTGGACGCTACACGATGTAGCATTTATGTGGTAGGAGGTGAACGCTAGTCGGGGGAAACTCAGTTTTGTCTAGCGTTATGGGGGGAACTAAGACCATGTTTGATAACACTTAATAACCACTTAATGAGTAATTTACTTAATCGGTTAGACATTTCACATCGAAGACACGTTATCAAACGCAATGACTCAGTCCAAGACAGACCTTTTCGGTAAGAAAGATCACCCTCACTTATTCGGTCAATAGAAGGACTGAATGGAGTTTTACCGTATTAACCTCATGCTACTGCTTGTGCTGTTTGTATAGTGCATATTTATTTATTTTACTTTCCTAATCTATAGATATATTCACAATTATCATAAGTTATGAATAATGTAAATATTATTGATTTTTACTTCATCCATGTTTTTCATTATTTACTGCTAATGAGTATGTGCATGTATACATATATGTTTCAAATTTATGCAATGTGTAAATTTTTTATTTTATTTAAAGATTTTTTAGTTTTAAAAAAATTAAAGTGTGCATTGATATTTTAAAATTACAATTTTATGTCTCATGCTTTATAGTGTCTAATCAGTATTCTATAAATCAAAATCGGTTTAGGTGGTCGATCAACAGGCTCTTAGGTGCTAGGTGGTACAAAAACGTCTAATTTTATTGAAAAACGGTAAAATAAAAATCAATTAGAAATAGTATAGATTTTTTTGCTAGTGTTTTTCTTTATCAATTCATTTCGATGTTTTATGACATATTTTTCAGTAATAATTTTTGGATTGGTATTTTAGAATCAAATTTGAGGGTATAATAGTAAATGTATTATCATACAGATATTTTTACAAAATTGTTATCAAAAATTGATTTACATTTAGTAAAATTATCATTCAGAAAAATATTTCATTTAATGTATTCAAAAAATTTAATTATTCAGTATTTTTGAGTCAGAATTATCAAACAAGCCCTAAGATTTAAAATTTTAAATTATTAAAATATTAAAATTATTCAAATATTAAAATTATGTATATTATGTTTTTTAATTTAAAATTTTTATCGATATTTCCTTTGTAGTTAAATAGTTTTTATTTGGGGTTTAGAAATATTTAAATTTTTTAATAACTTTTTTTAAATTTTATCTGTATTCACTTAAGGGTTCAACAGTTAACTTTTGTGATTCAACATTTCCATTTTGGATTTTTGAAATATTTAGAATGACGAATAAACCGTATACGATTTTAGAGTACCCTAAACCCTAGATCCTAAACCCTAACTTATCCGATTTTTTAAAAATCAAGCCACCGGACTCAGTAAAAAAATACAATTTAAATTGATCATTTGATTATAATTTTTTAATAGTTTTTGCAATCACATATTTAACAACAACAATAAATAGTTAACATAGGATAAAGTAGCGTTTTGTTCATCCATGCCAACAAACAAACATAAAGTAGCGTTTTCAAAAAAAAAAAGAGGGTAAAATGCTACACGATGTAGCGTTTCATAAATAAATATGAAAACGCTGCACGATGTAGTGTTTTAGTATGATACTTGGGGTCATGGAAGTTTCCCGAGATGACATTCCAAACTTTATCTTCTAAAGGTAGCATGTTTTAATAACTGATTGTGATTTATAATTTAAACAAAATAATGATTCTCATTATTGGGAGACGTATACACCAGCGTAATAACCTATGATTCAAAGCCCATATACGCATTTGTCAAATGCATCTCATGTGGTACTTTCCATCGTTCCTCCCTAGTTGTGACACAATAATCACTACTTGGTATAGCCATACTCAGGGAAATTTTTCTCTAAAACTTGATTATCAGAGTCAGCAGAGGATTTTTTAAAATGGTTAATTAACAACAGTACAACACCCAAGCAAGATTTTCAAAATAAGGGTCAGGCAACTCCAAACAAAAACACAGTATAGACAATCAACATTTGTACATAACAGAATTACTAAGAATATTTAGGCCTCTGCGACCCAGCAAGAAATGATCCATGGCTCAGGGCTCAGAATATATATCCTGATTTTCAAAACGAGTGCAGCGACAAAGTCTTCATTCATCTTGAACAAAAAGGCTTTTAGGGCTCAGAATGATCCATGGCTCGTATGACTGAACTCGTGAGCTCCGCAAAAGCTCGGAGAACTAGACCGCGTGTATAGCTTTTTTTTGCCATTCTTTGACACTTGACAACAATTAAATAGTGCTCCCATACTGTTGGAAAACAGAAACTTATGTACTGATATTTATTTGAGCACGTATGTATAAGGAAATAAAACTGAGAACAAATGTCTGTTCTATTTCTGATGATAAAACTGAAATACAAGCAGGATATATATACCCTGTAAAACAACTGAAAACAAGCTAGAAATTAGCTACTACTTTCCTACAATTAGTCCACTACTTCCATACTCCTACTAACATCAAACTCCCGTGAGACTCACTCAATTCAGCAAACAAACACGACTACTACTATCTTTTCTTACTGCTACATGCACGGCTCATTGATTTATTCAAATAAGACCAAATACAAATAAAACTAATATCTAAATAATTAAGTTTAAGATTATTTTACAACAATCACCCCCATAATCTTAAACTTATGAAACAATTTTCTACATCTTTCATGATGCCCTTGTCATCACTGACACACTAATTTGTTGATGAACTTCTCACCAAGTTCTAATATTGCGTTTGTTGATGCACTTCTCACCAACAACGTCTACTTGCATTTGTTGATGCACTTCTCACCAACGTCTACTTGCACTTCTTCTTCATGATTTCTTTGGTTAATGCACTTCTCATCAACATATCTTTGATTTTGGAGCACTTCTCTCCGTTTTTCTCTATAATTTATGCTCAGGCCATACACACACATGTAATATATATACACATATTGACAACCTGCACCATCATTCTCTCTTCCTCGATTTCTTCTTTCTCGGTTGGTTGCACATGGACAAATATCATCAACACATGCACAGCAGCTCTGTTGTTTCTTACTGCTGTCATCTCTCTCGGCACCCTCTCTGCAGCAACCACCTTCTTATGCCTCAAGGATCGGAGGGAAAGCTGTTAAGCCTTGAACCCCCTCCCCCGGGCTCTGATACCACTGTTGGAAAACAGAAACTTATGTACTGATATTTATTTGAGCACGTATGTATAAGGAAATAAAACTGGGAACAAATGTCTGTTCTATTTCTGATGATAAAACTGAAATACAAGCAGGATATATATACCCTGTAAAACAACTGAAAACAAGCTAGAAATTAGCTACTACTTTCCTACACTTAGTCCACTACTTCTATACTCCTACAAACATCAAACTCCAGTGAGACTCGCTCAATTCAGCAAACAAACATGACTACTTCTACTATCTTTTCTTACTGCTACATGCACGGCTCATTGATTCATTCAAATAAGACTAAATACAAATAAAACTAATATCTAAATAATTAAGTTTAAGATTATTTTCCAACACATACAAGGCACAATCTGGAACCAAGTCAGCCATATAGTGCATTGTGCAGATTGAATATAGAAGGCACGATCTTTTTCTGCATATGGGCCTCCTCTCAGCTGATAACGTTTGTCGTTGAGTGATATGCCGGAGGCGAAACATTTAAGGAAGTTTCTACTAGTGGTTCAATATGTCTACGTTTACTGTTACGCAATCACAGTTGAGCTTTATGGCCGAGATGACGAGATCTGAGCCTGCAGCATGTCGTTTCTTTCCAAACTTTTTTGGCATATCAGCTCGTTTTGCGTTTTTCTTCAACTGCTCTTTCAGTTTCTGAATTTGTGCTAAAAGACTTTCAGGAGGATATTCAACCTCAAGCTGATGGTCTTTAATGCACTTGACAACTTCTCTACGGGAAGCTAGTTGTTTGCCTATGGAGTTAACCTGTTAAAAAAGTTGAAACTAGTATGAATTCAGCCTGGATTCAGCTTGGCAGTTGGATTGGAAGACTAAAAAGAAAGTAGCAAGAAATGTGAAAACAACATACTTCTGGTTCATCAGAGGTTTTCTGCTCGTGTGCCTCCTCAGCAAGCAGTTTGTTGAAGCTTATATGATCTTTTAGGATAGGCACCGGCGGGAACTTCCAACAAGCCGGTTCCCCTTTTGAATGAGGCTTGTTATGAGATCTGTTAGCATCAAGATCACATGAATGGTATGGCATGAAATTTTTTTATATTATTCCACATTTTTGAAATTATACGGCCCTTTGGAATGTGCGCAATATTATAGGTTGGAGTACACATGGGGATACATTAAGGCTATGTATTTCTCGTTTAATTGTATTTAATTAATTTAATTTAATTTGTTGTAAATCAAAATGATTGTAAGAAGATTAGTTTGAATAGTTTTTGCTGGAGTGTTTATTTGACACTTTCTAAAAATCTAACCAATAAAACATATGTAATATGGAACACATGTCCTAATTATTACTCTCCCATCCCACCAATTATTTTACATTTGGGTTTGGGTTCATGAAGATAAGAAAAATAGTTAAAGTTTACATTTGGATTGTAGACGGAAATTAAGAAAAATAGTTAAAGTAATGGAAAGAGGTAAAAAATAAGCAAAATGATGAGATCCATTAATATTTAATGTCTAAAATAAGTAAAGTGGAGGAAAAGTAGTGAAAGTAATTAATTTTTATATTATAAAATTTTACTATTTTTATAAAATTTTGGAATTAAAAAATTGGTAGGCACATCCTGAAAGGAAAAATGTAAAAAAATTGATGGAACAAAAGAAACATATTATAAGAGGAATTATAGTAAGGAAATACCAAAACTCAAGACCCACCCACAACCTACTTCTATTGCAAGATCGAAATGACTTGAGTGTTCACAACTCAACAATAACGCATTAAAGTTTATAAATAAAAAAAAATTAAAATTTATAATTATACTATGCATTTCTAAGTTTAGTTTTCAAACGTGTATGCATTTGTTTTCAAATGTATACAAAGAACTTTTATCAAAATACTAGGAGAAGATAACGGATTATATATTATTCAACATATTCACATTTGATCGTATAATTATAAACTCATACATTAGTTCAATAATCGATGGATTGGACTAATACATTAGTCCAATAAGTAGCTAGTACATTTAAAATTTCTAAAGTGTTAGCAAAGCACAACTTAATCATGTATTATTCAACATTCCCGCTAAATCGTTCGATTGACTAAACAAATAACAAACAGAACCTTACAGACATAAATAATTAAATTAAACGAATAGAATAGACTCGAACTCAAGTTCTAATACCATATTTTGTAATCAAGAAATTTAAAACCATAAGATGTTAAATGAAGACACCAACTAGATCATATACTATAATTAAACACAACCTACCAAAATTTTTTATGTTTCAGGTTTGATAGTATAATAAGTTCTTTGTTAACAAAAAAAAACATATTAATGGAACAATCTTATTAAAAATTTTCAAATGCGAGGTATAAATCTTTTAAAGATATGTCACACAAGTTTATACATACTAATCTTTTTGACTAAATATAAATATTTGTAAAAAGAATGGAGGAAGAAGCCAATTTTAGTAATTAGAAATAAATATTTAATACACAAATAACATGCATAATTAATAAATAAAATAAAAAAATAATGAGCAAGTTTTTCGTAAATGAATAAATTACCGGTGGTATTCAGGACGAAAAATTGATCTGTTCTGGAGCACTTTCTTCATTATTTACTGCACGTGTAAAGATTTCATAAATTAATTAGCAGAAAAAAATGTAACACATTAATTTTGTAATAGAACTTTCTATGTCCCGAAATTGAAGAGTTCATAAATTTGAAGACTTTTCCTGATTCAAAATATAAATTAAAACATAAAAATTTTGGTTCAGTTCAAAATTAAATCAAAATAAAAGATGAATCAATCCTCATGTACACATATGCAATATTCTACAAATTGATTACTTACCGAGTCGATTTAGATGAAATCGAAATAATAAACATTTCGCACACAGAATCAGGAAGATTAGTGAGCAAATTGGACAATAATCAGAAAATAAAATAACACTTTGATTTTAGATTGTATAAAAGGAGTTTTTACTTTGTTAACATAGTGAGAGGGCAAATAATTTTATAGAAAGAGAGATAGAGAGGGGAAGACGAGAAGCGGCTGATGAAAATATAGTAAAAGGATTACATACTACTATTTTTTTTTATGTAAAAGAAGAAGATATATATGATATGAATTGGGCCGAACCCTAAAAATTTGTAGGCATAATGGGGAGAACCAACATGGCCTTTCAATACAAAATTTTAGTTTCTAAAAAATGAATAAGAATTTATTTTGTGAGATAGGTATGCATTGTATTTATATAAATATTATGGGTCAAGTTCAAATTAAATTAATAATAAATTAGAAATTAAAATCAAATATCAGTCATATTTTTTTAACGAAAGGGTAGTACTTATTTGTGTAATTATAGTGCAAAATATGTTTAGTTTTACTACTACACACAATATTTTTTGTGAAATATAGAGTATGATGTATTTGTACATTACACATTGATTTTTTTATTCTAAAATTACGTGATTTGTTTTTGAAGAAAAATTATACTCCACATGAAGAAACTTATACCTTTCATAATACGTTTACAAAATAATTACGCAAAGTTAATATATTAAATAAGATATTTTAGAAAAATATAATGTTCTACAGTGTAATATGTAAAGCAGTTTTAAGATTCTAATATTAAGGTGGTTATAAGTGGAGCCCTAACCCACTATATAACAATATCTATACTATTATATTAAAGACAAAATATTGAATGTTTCATTTGGTCGGTTGATCTATTGCTTGGTGTGACGCCCCCAAATCCGTCTTATCCGGGGACCCGGGTCGTCACATCAGGTCTCAGTATCCTGTAGCACACGTTAGCTAAATAATACTAAAATATTTATTACAACGGAGCGGAGCAGTCCCACTCCACAGATCCAAGATCGGTCTCACACATTATTACAATACGATTTATTACATCTCTGAATAATATCTTACACAAGTCTAATAAGTAGAAAAGGTAACAGGATTCCAACTAGTCTCATCAGTCCTTGTCACCATAGCCCGGAGCTTTCTCCTTCCCTTTTATTCTTCTGGCTGGACGTCTCGCCTTTTTCCTTCTTGACAGTTGAACAAATGTTGTAAAGCAAGAGTGAGTAACTATGGGGCTCAACAAGTTCTCTCCTTGCTCGATACATAAATATAATAAGATTTACCAAAATAATTACTCAAAATTAAATGAAATACTGGATATCAAAATCTGACACTTTGACTCAAGACTCATCTCGAAAATAGATTACTCGAAAGACTCAATTGGTGAAACTCTGATGACTCAAGAAAATGAATAACTGGTCTTCCATCCTTTCGGTATATCGGCGGGGCGATCAACTATCCAACCGGGAATACCGTCCTCCAATGACACCGCACTTCGCCCGATCACGACTACAATACGATATCAACGAATATAATATATAGTATGAATGCTAACATCGTAATGGGTTATTATATCAACCCTGGCATCATAGTGCCTAAAGTATTCTCGTGTCCCTATAAAGGTACACAAGTCTCTCTTTCTCTATAATGGGCCTCTTTCCCAAAATTGACCAGTAGAATACAGAATTCCCGAACATTTAATGAACTGATATTTTGAGATAAACTTCACAGGAAAAAATTTAATTGATCTGGCGGACTGCTAATTGTACTCAAATGTGCCACCAATCCGAACAATGGATTGATGTAACTCTCAATAAACATATTATAATTGTTTGACACGAACAAAGTGCCAACCCTTGACAAGAAAGGTAACTATCTCGAAATAATGAGAATAGTCTTGAAACAAAATATAATGAGTCGTACTGAACAATTAGTACCACTCGAATATTTATAATACTCATAATTGATGAACGTTAGATAGATTGTTTTTCACTTGATCAACGAGTAAATGCTCTAACGATCCTAATTTTGTAACACTTAATTGTTGATTCGAAAGATGAATCAACTGAAAAGTAATAAATAATTATTGTCGAATTTGTACACTAAATCCGATTGAAAAGAATAAATTTAACTATCTCGAACGAATGAGATTAGTTTCACTGAATCAAAATAATAGTCGTCTCGAGTTAATGAGATGGACCCGATAGCAACAAAATTTGTTAAGTATTGAATACAGTAAAAGAATACAGAGGGGGGGTGAATGGATTCTTGAACTTTTCTTTGTTCTTGAATCTTTGCAACAAGATATGTGTTCAGTGTGTGAGATATGTAAGTGCAGATAACAAAGACAAACACAACACAATATCACTTTAATATAATATTTTATTAGATAAAGATTTTGCTACAATCTGGAATACAAATGATAGTATTCTCAGCTTCGTTTTTCTTAGAGAGATATTTCTTGTGATGTATCTTAAAAAACTTATGTGCTAAAGAAGTGAGGCTGTATCCTTATAGACATGGATACACCTACTTACTACAAAATAAGGTAGTGAAAACAAACTACTTTCCAGTATGTCTATCTTATTTGAGTAAGAGTCCAAACGGCTACAGATTTGACTTTGCAAAGCCTGTTCAGATCCACTTCTTTAGCTCCTTGTCCCTTTGTCTTATCTCTCCAAGCTTCTTTGTAGGCTTTCCAATGTGCTTTATAGTACATAGTCAAATAAAGCGACTTGGCTTGTTGCAGGTTTCTGACTTGTAAAATTCTTCAGTATTTTGTCTCCAAGGATGTATTCGAGAAGTGGCTAAGTGATTGATTCGAGAACTCGAATTGACTTAATCGATAACTCTGAGTTCTCGAATAGTGTTATATTGACATATCAAATCACTTCTCGAATAGCTCTTTTCTCTGGGACTCCTTGAGATATCGAATAGAGCATTTTGACATATCGAATCCCTGAGATGTCGAATAGCTTCTTTAGTCCTTGAGATATCGAATAGAGCATTGACTTGTTGACCCTTAGAGAACTCGAATGATGCTTTGACTTGTTGACTCCATGAGTTCTCGAATAGAGTAATAGACATATCGAATCTCTGAGATATCGAATGAGATATCGAACAGTGTATTCAGAGATATCGAATAGTGTCTTCTGAGATATCGAATCTCTGACTTCTCGAATGCTAGACTTCTCGAATAGACAAATGTACTTCTCGAATTGGTACTTAGGCAAATTCTTCATTCCTTCAAATCCCAACTGTGATTATTTGGCAGTCTTTATCTCCTTGCTTGAGGCATGAACCTTGGAACTTCTTTCAAGCATTATTCTTGACTTTATAAGTACAGTAACATAACTAGAATTTGATGCCTGTTACAAGTACAGAACAAATAGAAACTCTACAACTAGAGGTTCCCTCAGTTAAGAGGTCATGTAGGTAATACATAGCATTACACATACTTAGGCTTGTTATTAGATGTATTCAGGCATGCCTCTGTGACTAACAATCTCCTAAAAATTGTGAGTAAGACCCTTAGTCACAATTTCATGTCTGATAACAAGCCTAACATACATAAAGATAAAAACTTGACAGTACATGTATGAATTTCGATTAGCAATATGGATAGAACTACAGGATGAGTAATCTTACAGCCTATGATGAAGTACTAGCCATTGTCATGTGTTTCCCTTTCCATAGCCTTGGCTTGCAAATCATCATATGCTTTCTGTCTTCTTTCTTTCTCCTTCCTTGTATTCTCATCCATAGCTTTTATGACTTCTGCCATAGCATCCAATTCTTCAAGCAAAATTGAGTCTTTGAAATCTTCAAGTACTGAATTCAGAATGCTTGTAGGATAGTGGTTGAGTAGATTCATTCTAATGTGGATCTGATTCCCATTTCTCCTCATATACTTCACCACATAGGGGTTAAACTGAACTCTACACAATCCCTTTGCCCTTAGCTTTTCTGCTTCAATCTCCAGTCTCTCAATTTCTTTCTCCCTTGCTAGCCATTTCTCAAGACACTCTTTTCTGATTCTCTCCTCATGGTCTTTCTTCATCTTCACAAAATCAATTAGCTCCAGCTCCCATACTCTTTCCACTTTATCTTCTGAGCTCAACAATGCAATGATTCTTTCTATGTCATGTAGCTTGCCCCAGTGTTGACATCCTCCTTGTTTGAGTTTCTCCTCCCTTCCATCAGTATATTTGATCTCAAGGCAGTTATCAACAATGGCAACATGATAGATTCTTTGAGCTTGTAAGAATTGCAGTTGGTCTTCATCAAAATCTTCATCTAGTGGTTGGAGTTTTAAGCCTGGATAGATTGTCAGAGTCCTTGATTTTGATAGCTTTGGTTTCCTTGCAGCTTGTTTGAATTTGATCCTTTTGACATGGTTGCCTGGCAGTAGCATGTGACCTTTGTTTGTGGACCATTGTAGTATTCCATTTGCAGTATGCTTTTTGAAATATACAGATGGTTTCTGGACTTGAATCTTCTTCTCTTCTTGAGGTGGTAAAACAGTTGCAGAAGCCAATGGATTAGATTTTGGTAGGTCATTACTAATAGCATTCCCCATGAGATTACTGCTAGCAATGCGTAAGGCTTGCTGTTTTCCATTCTTCCTCTCATAGAATTTGCCTTGGTCATCATCCTTCTTATCCTTGCTGTCTTTCTTCTTCTTCTTATCCTCATCCCCCTTTTCACTTCTGTGATGACTTCTCCTCCCATCACTCTTGTCTTCATCTTCATCATCCTTATTCCTCCTTGGCTTGGCCATTTCTGGAATTACACCAGTTGCAATGTATGATCTGAGAATGTGCAGTGCCTCTATCTCTTCAGCAGTACTTTTCCCCTTCTTCTTTTGCAGTAGATCAATGATGGCAATAATGAGTCTGTGATTTCGAGAAGTGAGATCATTGGGAATGACCAATTGTTTAATCTCTTCAACTCTGGTGCCAGACTGATAGATGATTGTCCATGGCTTCTTAATCACTTCTGGCAGCCTTGAAGGTTGGCCATTCCTCAAGTCATCATACAGACTCTTATTGTTTTCATTTACATTAGCTCTATGAGCTCAATCAGCGCATCTATCTCTAAATGTTTCAAGGCTTGTAAAGTTTTGTAGGTTAGATGCCAGATTCTGGATTTTGCTACCATCATTACTTCCTTGAGCCATGAGCTATCAACTTTTCTAGGTACCACAGTGAAGTAATCGATCTGATCCTTCAAGCTCCTTAGATACAATTGAGTGTCACCAGCCTGTTCTTTTGAGACTTTCAAAAACTCCAAGAATGCATCATCATGATAGACATTTGAGTTTGCAATTTCTTGTAGCTTGGCCTCAGTGACCACCTTCACTTCTACAGGCATGGCACTTTTAGATATGGAGAGTGAAGGTTTGTCAGATGGCATACTCCCTGCAACCACTGTGGTTGTGATAGATTGCTTTTGACCACTGGAAGTAGTGATGTGCACAGTTGGTAGAGTGACAACTGGCAGAGAAGTAGGAGGCTCATCAACTTTGTCTTTTCCTTTGCCAGGCACATGAATTAGAGATTTGGAAGTTCTTTGATGAGCACCTTCAATGATTTTGATGCCCTTTACTGCTGGTGGTTTCTCCCCCTTTGTATTTGAATTTCTTGATGTCCTCTTCTCCCCCTTAGGCTTGTTGTCAGGCACAGAGGCTGTAGGATTGACCTTTGGGGTTGAATATTCTTCAGGTAGAGGAAGACCCATGTGCTTCATCATTGCAGACAACATTGATTGTTGATGCAGAAGAACATCAGCTGTGGTGGTGGCTTGAGTGTTCAACTGCTCAGTCAGAGTTTGTACCTTGTCTGTAAGATGAGCATTAGACTTAGTGAGAGTAGCTACCTCTTTCTCAAGTGCATCTACCTTACTGAATAATGCAGTAGATTTGAAGCCAGATAGGGATTGTTCTTTAAGTCTCTGCACTTCAAATCTAGACAGCTCATGCATAGGGACCTCAGTGACCAGCTTGTCTCCATATTGATTTGCAAAGAGTGTCCTAAGCATGGCATTGGCGTCTGTAGTCTGGTCAGATAGAATTTGAAGTTTGCTTCCTAGACCTGTGACTGTATCTTTAAGTAGAGCTAGACCATTATCCATCTTGGTGCAGGTGGTGTTGCAGTGTCTGAGATCTTTGACCACACTGTCTAGTTGAGGAAATTTGGCATCAAAGGCCCTCTTTATCTCTTCTACTGAAGTGGCTGTCTTGTCACTCACCTTGTTGACTTCAGTTTTGACTCCCTTGCCAAGATAGTGTGTAGCCTTGAGGAAACCCTTGTAGGAATCATTGACAGCTTCATACACTTCACTAGGGGACAGGGATTTTGCATTTGAACCCAGTGAAGTGATGTATTCCTCTATAAGATATTGAAGTGCTTCACTGAGAGTTACATCATACTTTCCTTGCATCCAGGCATCTACATTGCCATCTCTCTCAGCATCATCAATAATCTTGGCCTTCTGCATCTCCACATCATCCCTATGGCATAGTAGGATGGCTTCATAATCTGGATTTGAGATGTTGGAGGTGACAAGGTTCTGGGCTATTTTTACAAACTCAGGAATCTGATCCACAACATAGCTTTGGAGAGCTTCAATGTACATTTGTGGTGGAACAGACCCTGATCCTGAAGCACTGTCATGTTACACAGGCTTCAGCCATTGGGACAAAAAGTGAGAGCTAGAGCTAGGCATGCTAGACTCCTCAGTTACAGATGCAACTTCTGTAACCGGATGGAAAGACTCTGCTACTGTTGTCTCCACAGAAGTGGGATGAGTTACAACAGTAGTTGACACAGGCACAGAGTCTCTAGTTAAAACTAGTGAATCCTCTGTGTTTGTGATGGTGTCATTAGGAGATGCCCCAGCATGCATTCCCTGACCATCTAAATGTGGTACCTGGGAGGTGAGCAAGGTGTCATACACCAAGTCACTTGAATCTATTGGCTCATCAAGAGAAAAGAATTCCTGATGATCAATGCCTTGCTCCTCAATTGCTTGAGTTGCAGGCTCCAAAGAAATATGAGTGGTAGATTCTGGAAGAGAAGTGTGTTGTAGATTAGATTTTGGCAACTCCCCCTGAGAGATAGAGGGAGTTTCAATTGTGATGTGCTCTCCACTCAGTGTTGTGCCAGCCTTATCACTCCCATGTGCTGACTCTGTACAAATAGGTGCATTGGGGAGGATGCTTGATTCTATAGATGCACCCTGTTGAGAGGATACATCTAGTGAGCTGTTTGCCCCTGATTTTACAACTTCAGCCATTTGGGTGACTGAAGAGGTGGTTTTAGATTTCTTCTTCTTCTTTAGGCTAATGATAGGTGACTCAGTTTCCTCACCTCCTAAACCTAGTTCCACAGCCAAGGCTGCTTCAGTTAAGATAGTTAAAGGTTCAGAAGCAACCTGTTTTCTCTTCTTTTTACTAACATCACCCTTTTGAGAGGATGATGCAGTTGGCTCTCTGTTTGGTAGAGTGTTTATCTGAGAGGGTTGGTTAGCAAGCCTTGGGTTAGCATTGTGTTCTTCTTGCTTAGGCTGTGCTAACTGAGACTTAGACTCAAATATTGGCATGTTGTGGGGGTAAGACCTAAACAAACCCTCCATGTGGGGAGTTATTTTAAGCCTTACATCCACATCATTCCTAGTCTCTAAGTTACCAAAAATAAGTTTGGTCATGGACCTAGGATAGCCTATTTTACTTTTATCTAATCCAGGCAATTCAATCAATGAAGCATTTTTAAAATTAAGTACTGATTGAATAAAGCGGGGAAAGAAAATTTCAGTACCTCTCTTGGCTGTGTTCTTACCAAGTCTCCCATATAGCTCTTGTATGATGAGATGTCCAACATCTATCTTTCTCCCATGAGCCAAGGCATAGGCAAGCTGCTGCACAGGTGTACTAATCTGATCAAAGCTTGATTTCCTGGCAGTGAATACCTGAAGGAGTGTAGCAAAAACATAGCTCCATTCCTTTCTCAAGTACTTCCTATTCAGCTTTCCAAGTTTAATAGCCTCTGAGTAGTTGATAAATTCAAATAATTCTTCCAACTCAGCATCTGTGACCAGGGAGTCATATGCCTCTTGCTTCAAATCCAAGGCTTCATTCATGTCTGCGGTAGTGATAGAAATATCCACGCCTTTAATCTTGCAGTAGACAACATATGAGGTGATAGCATTCTCAAGGGCGATAACCTCCACTGTATCTGTCCTCCAGAATTGTTCTAATATGTCTATGTACAGGGTTGGGTTGGCTGATAGTGCACCCTTGATGTAAGATTCAGACAACCATCGAACAAAGCACTTGAAATTAGCATTTGGTGCTTCCACATCACTGGTAATTGCGATGAAATTGGTTTGGGATGGTATGGTGAGTTGAGTGTTTGCCATTTGGGTAGAGAAGAGAAGAGAATTAAGGTTGAAGAAGAAATTCGCAGTTAGGGTTTTCAGAGGTTTTAAGAGTTTAGATGCTTGAGAAATCGAACGAAATGAGTTGAACAGTTGTGAAATTGTATATATGTGAGTGACTTGAGTTGTCGATTAGATATAAGTTTTGTATCGACAAGGCAGTCATTCGAGAAGTATAAAACAACTATTCGATAAGTCAAGAAAGGCATATTCGATATCTCAAGCAGTTTGTAACTCACAGCTGGCAGTTATTTAACTCAGAAAATAATTCTAAGCTAAATAAAATATGTTTTTATGAGCGAAATGAAATTTTGAATATAAATCCAAAAAGCGATTAAGTGTCAGCGAGAAATCAGTCTTTTCAAATGATTCGATAACTCAAATACAGTATTCGAGAACTCCATCATTAGAGAACTAAAATACTCTATTCGAGAACTCAAAGTGTGCTATTCGATTTCTCCAAAAGACACTATTCGAGAACTCAAGAGGGTTCTAGATAGGCCTATTCGAGAACTCGAGCCATGACAAAACAATGAACCATTCGAGAAGTCTGACTTATCGAACTATACTTTTCACTCATAAAATTTAATTTTCACTATCTTTTAAAATTTATCAGAAATATTCACTGAAGAATATTCTACTAAATTAAATAGTGATTCTCTCAAAATTTCACAGAAATTTCAAGCTAAAGATGTATGATTTTCAACATATGCAGCATTGTGGAATATTTATAAATCATAATCCAGCCAATACTTACTTTAAAAATATTGAGCATTTGATAAAGTAAGTATTTACTGCTGCAACAATCTAGTTGATATATTCACTTAGCCAGAATTGAAGAATTCAACATTCCAATCTCACTAACCAACCTTGTGAAGGTGGCTTCATCTAATGGCTTAGTGAATATGTCAGCTAGTTGTTTCTCTGTGGGAACATAATGTAACTCAATGGTTCCATTAGTTGCATGCTCCCTTATGAAGTGATATCTGATGTCAATGTGCTTTGTCCTAGAATGATTGACGGGATTGGAAACTATAGAGATTGCACTTGTGTTGTCACACATGATTGGAATTCTTTCCAACACAAGTCCATAATCTCTAAGTTGGTTTCTGATCCAAAGCACTTGAGCACAGCAACTTCCAGCTGCTATGTATTCAGCTTCAGCTAGGGCTGAGCATTCGGTCGGTTCGGTCCAGAACCGGACCGAACCGAAATAACCGAAAACCGAATAATGGGTTTTTTTTGGAACCGGACCGAACCGAAATATGGACATGGACCGAACCGGAACCGAACCGAAATATTTCGGTTATTTCGGTTCGGTCCAAGCAGAACCGAAATTTAAACTTTAAAGTTAGAAAAATGCATGGAAAATTCCATTGGAACAAGTTTACACCTCGTAGAAAATTATATTAAAATAAAGAAAAGAATACAACAAGAGCACAGAGCTCAAGCCCAACAAAATTCCATTGGAACACACTCCAAGGAATAAAACAAAAAAAAACTAAAAACAACTACAAAACCACACTACGACCCAAAGACAAAAGATACCCACCAAAAGAAAGGGAAATGCAAAAAAACCCACAAAAGGCATACCCCCTGTCATAAGTTGCCGACAAATACCAAGGGAATAGACAAAGGGTACACATCCATGTGATTAGAAGCAAAAGAATTGTAAGATAATTGACTAGCACATCCTTCCAAAAAAACAAAGCTGCTCTTTTTTCCTTCTTTTCAAAATTGCAAGATGGACCCCAAGCAAAAAGAAGACCACCACTTCTAGATAGAAATAAACGCCAAACACAGGCTTCATTTCGAAGACAAAAAATAAGCATGCCTTGCAATACCACCTGTTGATAATTAACAAAAAACAAATATCCACCTCTTGATAACCTCAAAATCCCCTTACCAATATCCTTGGACCTTGCAATCTTAATGGCCTTTAGTTACAAAACTTAAATAAAAGAATTTAAATAAATATTATATATATAATATATAAATGCAAATATATGTTTTAAATATTTCGGTTTATTCGGTCCAGAACCGAAATTTTTTGAAAAGAACCGGACCGAACCGAAATATATTTCGGTCCAGAACCGAAAACCGAAATAACCGGAATTTCAAAATATTTAGAACCGAACCGAACCGAAATAACAAATTTCGGTTCAGTTTTTCGGGTTCGGATCGGTTTTGCTCAGCCCTAGCTTCAGCTGTGGAAGTTGACACAGATTGTTGTTTCTTGCTGTACCAAGAGACTAACCTTTGTCCAAGAAACTGGCAGCTACCTGAGGTGCTTTTCCTATCCACTCTACATCCAGCATAATCAGCATCAGAATAACCAATCAGATTGAACCTTGTGTCCTTAGGATACCATAATCCCAAGTTTGGTGTGCCCTTCAGATATCTGAAAATCCTCTTTATTGCTATCATATGTGATTCCTTTGGATTTGATTGAAACCTTGCACACAAGCATGTTGCAAACATGATGTCTGGCCTACTAGCAGTGAGGTAGAGTAGAGAACCAACCATGCCTCTGTAGATTGAGATATCTACCTTCTTGCCCTTACCATCTTCATCTAACTTGGTGGCAGTGGCCATGGGTGTCTTTGTAGGTGAGCATTCTTCTAAGTCAAATTTCTTCAATAGATCCTTGATGTATTTGGTTTGACTTATAAAAATGCCATCCTTCCTTTGACTCACTTGCAGCCCAAGAAAGAATGTTAATTCTCCCATCATACTCATCTCATATCTGCTCTGCATGAGATTAGAGAATTTCTCACACAGCTTCTCATTTGTAGAACCAAATATGATATCATCCACATAGATTTGAACTAAGATAATATCATCACCATGTTTCTTGTAAAACAGTGTCTTGTCCAGTGTGCCTCTAGTGAATTGATTCTCCAGTAGAAATTGTGACAATGTGTCATACCATGCCCTATGAGCTTGCTTAAGTCCATACAATGCTTTAAGCAATCTGTAGACAAAGTGAGGGAATTGTGGATCCTCAAAGCCAGGTGGCTGTTGCACATATACTTCTTCTTCCAACTCCCCATTCAGAAATGCACTTTTGACATCCATTTGATAGACCTTGAAACTAGAATGTGCAGCAAATGCCAAGAAAATTCTGATGGCCTCTAGTTTGGCAACAGGGGCAAAAGTCTCATCATAGTCAATGCCTTCCTATTGAGAGTATCCTTTTGCAACCAACCTTGCTTTGTTTCTTATGACTACACCATTTTCATCCATCTTATTCCTTAGAACCCATTTTGTTCCAACAATGGTTCTATCCTTTGGTGCAGGCACAAGTTCCCATACTTTGCTTCTTTCAAATTGGTTTAGCTCCTCTTGCATAGCAATTATCCAATCAGGATCCAACAATGCATCTTCAAGTTTCTTAGGCTCAACTTGGGATAGAAAGCAACCATAGAGACATTCATTTAGAGTTTCTCTCCTTGTCCTCACTCCTGTATTTGGATCTCCAATTATCTGATCTGCAGTATGTGATCTATCCCATTTCCTTGTATGTTCAGATTGATTTCTCAGCCTTGATGTTGCTTCATCATCCAGATCATGATCATTTACATTTCCTCCCCCTGTAAAGTTTCCACTAATCACAGGTGTGTCATGGATGCTTGTTTCTTCATTGTTGGTTGACATAGGTTCTTCATTCACTTGAGTTTGTTGGATTGTGGGCTCAACTTCAGTTTCAATCTCCTCATCAGAATCATCTAGATTGTCAAACTTCAAAGGATCTTTATCTTCATCATTGGCTTCTTCTAATCCAGGTAGTTTGCTGTCATCAAATGTCACATCTGTGCTTTCCATAACTTTCTTTTGAGTGATGACATAAACTTTGTATGCAATTCTTTCCATAGAGTAGCCAAGAAAAATTCCTTCAAATGCTTTTGCATCAAACTTTCCAACATATTCTGAGTTGTCTTTTAACACAAAGCATTTGCTTCCAAAAGTATGAACATACTTTAGAGTGGGCTTCTTTCCAGTCATCAAGTTGTAAGGTGTTTTTCCAGTGTTTTTGTTGATGAGGGTTCTGTTTTGGATATAGCATGCAGTGCTCACAGCCTCAGTCCAAAAACATGTAGGCATCTTTGCATCAAGTAACATTGTTCTAGCAGCCTCAATCAGAGTTCTATTCTTTCTCTCAACAACTCCATTTTGTTGTGGAGTCCTTGGAGCTGAGAATTGTTGAGAAATACCATTTTCTTTGCAGAATGCTTCAAGCATGGCATTTCTGAACTCTGTTCCATTATCACTTCTTAATGCAATCACACTTGCATTGTTGGCCTTTGCTTCCTTGTCAATTTTCTTTATATGCTCAATGATTACTTGGGGAGCCTCATCCTTTGATGCCAGAAATTCTACCCATGTATACCTTGTGAAATCATCAACCATCACCAGAGCATACTTTTTCCTTCCTAGTGACATAATATTGACAGGCCCAAACAAGTCCATATGAATTAGTTGTAGGGGCTTGGTTATTGATGTCACTGTCTTTGACTTGTGGCTTGATCTTTTCATTTTTCCCTTTTGACAAGCCTCACACACTCCTTCTTGACAGAATTCAAGTGTGGGCATGCCTCTCACTAACTCTCTTTTGACTAGAGAATTAATGCCTTTGAAGTTCAAGTGTGATAGCTTCTTATGCCACAGCCAACTATCTTCATTTGATGCTTTTGAGTAAAAGCAATAAATTTTGTCCTTGTTTACAGAGTTCATATTGGCTACAAACAGGCTTCCTTTCCTTACTCCAAATAGAGCAAAGTCACCAGTCTTCTTGTGGGTGATCAAACATTCATCTTTGTCAAAATTCACTTTGAAGCCTCTGTCAGTAAATTGACCAACACTCAGTAGATTATGCTTGAGTCCCTTGACCAGTGCTACATTTTCAATGATGACATTTCCAATTTCCAACTTGCCATATCCCAGTGTGTTACCAATGCTGTCATCTCCAAAAGCAACCATTGGGCCAGCCTTCTCCTCATACTGTGATAGCATGGCCATATCACCAGTCATATGGTTTGAGCATCCACTGTCCAAAATCCACATGACCTTTCTTTCACTTTCTTTGCCCTGCAAACACAAAGGTATTACTTCTCCTTTGGTACCCAAACAAGTTTGGGTCTATGTGGCTTAGCAACAGTTTTATCATAAACAGCATGCTTATCAATTTTCTTGATGTTAGTCTTCTTGTCACTGTTAGAAGTCTTAGAATCAGGGTTCTTAGACTTAGGTGACAGAGGCACCTTCCTAACTTTAGGAGGACTTGAAGACTTTGTTCTTGTGTAGTGTGTGTGAACATTGAGACTGATACAACATTCCATGAATTGTCTTCTCAAATTAAAGCAACTAGTCATTACATTCATGTTACATGGCATACAATCAAATTTATCACAGAAAGGAGAGTCTCTATGTCTTAAAGGCACAGAGCAATCATAGAATGGTTTAGCAACACTACCAGATAGTTTCTTGCATGCATGAGTTAAATGATTAGTGCTAAAACAATTTTGACAAACTTTCCTAGGGGCATTTGGCACATAAGCATAATTGTTGTCCTTGTTAATCCCTAATTTGCCATTCCTGTTTTGTTTCTTTTTAGCCACTTTCTTCTCAAACTCATTATTCCCAGCTGAAACAAAATTCACAAATTTCTCAAGTCTAGGTCTACCTCCTACTGACTCCTTGGCTTTGGTTTTGACATTCTCACTCTTAGAGGATGCTTGTTGTTCATTTGATTGTGCTTTATCTTCATCATCCAACATTTGCTTAATGAGTAAGGCATCCTCATCAACCTCAAGTGTTGGTGTTTTAAATATTGGGGTCTCAGCCTTTTTCAAAACCTGAGGCACTTCCTCTTGAACAACAATGTCATCTTCAATGACTGCATAGCCTTTCCTCTGTTTGAGAGTGTCATAATCAAGTCCAATAGCAGCCTTAGGTCTAGCTAGATTTTTCTCATGGTAGGACTGCAATAGACTAGAGGAATTCTTGAATGTTTTCAATTTAAATTCATTTTCAGCTAGTTCATCCCTAAGAGCTTTCTCAACTTGACTAGCACATAGAACCTTATTCTTTAGATATTCGATTTCTTGTTTAAGGTTTTCTACTTGCATAGCAGTTAGTTCTAGTTCCTCATTTCTCTTGTTCAACAGTTCATTCTTAGTAGACAGTTTAGCAATCTCTTCATTAGCAGCAGTCATACTAGTATGAATATTAAACATCTCAACAGATAGTTGTTCAACCATAGATTTGTATTCAGAAACAGACATGTCTATAGTAGTGAGGGATGGTACCTGAGAGTCTGATTCAGATGGTTCTTCCTTGGAGTTGGCCATCAAGGCATAGTTACAGAATCCTTGTTCTTCTCCATCACTATCAGAATCATCCCAACACTTCCCTTCAGCTATGTAGGCCTTACCTGGTGTATGCTTCTTTAGCAGAGCCTCATACTTAGCTTCAAGCTCAAGAAACTCCTTATCCTTCTTCTAGGCTTCTTGCATTCACTAGCAAAATGCCCTAGGTCATTGCATCTATAACATCTCACAGATGACCTATCCACATAGCTGGTTTTGAATTTGTTTTTGTTTGCTTTCACAGGTGCCTTGCTCTTGTTGAATGAATGATTTTGAGATCTAGACTTGAAGGGCTGATTCCTCTTAAATCTGATGTTTGGGAATTTTCTAGCCATAAAAGCATATGAAGTGTTTTCCATGGCATCCAACTCTTCAAGAGTATAGAACTCATCTTCTTCCTTTTCATCAACAGGTTCAGTCACTTCTTCTTCAGTCTCTTCATCATCTACTATCTCTTCTATTCTCAGTTGACTTGTAGATGCTTCCAGGTCTTGAACGGATTTGTTGACAATCAAGGCACAGGATGTGTTTATCATTCTGCCTTGGTTGGCTTGGATAGCCCTCTTCTGAAGCAACTCAAGCTCATGAGTTTTTAAAACCCCATAGAGCACATCATATTTGACTTTGTTCAAATATCTTTCTCTTAGAGATATGACCCTTTGCTGTAGATGGTTTTTTGCAGATAGTAGAAACTTCATGTTTAATTCCTTAGTGCTGTAAACCTTCCCATTCATTCGAAGCTCAGTCACCAGCTTGTGAAATTTCTCAAACATATCAGTAATACTTTCTTTGGACTGTGCCATGAAAGCTTCATACTGTGTGACCAGTATCTGTTTCCTATTTTCTCTTACCTCCTCTGTCCCTTCACATAACACCTCGATGTGGTTCCACATGTCCTTGGCTGATGTGCATGATGCTATATTGGCAAACATCGACATATCCATGGAGTCTATGATCAGCAACATGAGATGAATGTCTAGGACAACCTTTTCCTTCTCTGAGTCCGTCCATTTGGATGGCTCTTTTGCAACATATGATCTAAGAACGACTATTGTACCCACTGTGGATTCAGCAATTTCTTGTTATGGTAAAAATGGACCATTCTTGACGATGTCAGGGTAGAGAGGATTGGCAGCTTTGATGAACAACAGCATTTTTATTTTCCAGAGGTTGTAATTCTCTTTGTCGAACTTAGGGACCTTCACCGTACCTGTAGTCTTTGGTGTATTCGAACTCATGATCGTTTTCTATTTAGATTAAACAGCCTGCTTTGATACCACTTGTTGAGTATTGAATACAGTAAAAGAATACAGAGGGGGGGGTGAATGGATTCTTGAACTTTTCTTTGTTCTTGAATCTTTGCAACAAGATATGTGTTGAGTGTGTGAGATATGTAAGTGCAGATAAAAAGACAAACACAACACAATATCACTTTAATCTAATATTTTATTAGATAAAGATTTTGCAACAATATGTGAATACAAATGATAGTATTCTCAGCTTCGTTTTTCTTAGAGAGATATTTCTTGTGATGTATCTTGAAAAACTTATCTGCTAAAGAAGTGAGGTTGTATCCTTATAGACATGGATACACCTACTTACTACAAAATAAGGTAGTAAAAACAAACTACTTTCCAGTATGTCTATCTTATTTGATTAAGAGTCCAAACGGCTACAGATTTGACTTTGCAAAGCCTGTTCAGATCCACTTCTTTAGCTCCTTGTCCCTTTGTCTTATCTCTCCAAGCTTCTTTGTAGGCTTTCCAATGTGCTTTATAGTACATAGTCAAATAAAGCGACTTGGCTTGTTGCAGGTTTCTGACTTGTAAAATTCTTCAGTATTTTGTCTCCAAGGATGTATTCGAGAAGTGGCTAAGTGATTGATTCGAGAACTCGAATTGACTTAATCGATAACTCTGAGTTCTCGAATAGTGTTATATTGACATATCAAATCACTTCTCGAATAGCTCTTTTCTCTGGGACTCCTTGAGATATCGAATAGAGCATTTTGACATATCGAATCCCTGAGATGTCGAATAGCTTCTTTAGTCCTTGAGATATCGAATAGAGCATTGACTTGTTGACCCTTAGAGAACTCGAATGATGCTTTGACTTGTTGACTCCATGAGTTCTCGAATAGAGTAATAGACATATCGAATCTCTGAGATATCGAATGAGATATCGAACAGTGTATTCAGAGATATCGAATAATGTCTTCTGAGATATCGAATCTCTGACTTCTCGAATGCTAGACTTCTCGAATAGACAAATGTACTTCTTGAATTCGTACTTAGGCAAATTCTTCATTCCTTCAAATCCCAACTGTGATTATTTGGCAGTCTTTATCTCCTTGCTTGAGGCATGAACCTTGGAACTTCTTTCAAGCATTATTCTTGACTTTATAAGTACAGTAACACAACTAGAATTTGATGCCTATTACAAGTACAGAACAAATAGAAACTCTACAACAAGAGGTTCCCTCAGTTAAGAGGTCATGTAGGTAATGCATAGCATTACACATACTTAGGCTTGTTATTAGATGTATTCAGGCATGCCTCTGTGACTAACAAAATTGTTTATACGCTTATAGGGAATAAAATTCGCAATAAAACTAATTTAACAGTAACGTAATATTTAACGAGAAATAATGCTTAAAAGAAATTATTGTATCATTAGGAGCAACAAATAATTATCATAATTGATAGCTCAAAAATAAATAAGGAATGAAACATTACGAACAGAAATACAAAGTTTCCGAGAGTTAAGGTAGGAATGAACTTGCCTCTGTCTCGATGTTAAACGTTTACCAAATAAATAAAAGAGTGCTAACCGCGAGCAAACGTCTCGATTCTCGAAAAGGGGAAACTCTATCATAATTATCATAATTTTAGTACTCGGGTAAGAATTTAATCACGAAATGTCAAAGTAGTTCGACAATCATGTCGTTGAATAACCAATAATTCTCGAACAAATAATTGGGAAATATTCTCGAAATTTTAAAATCTCATTAAGCTTTATTCGCAAAGTAAAATAAATTAAATGGAGGCTCTAATTAATTTTCCTATTAATTTTTAATATATTAGTTTTATGCAATTCAATTATGATGATACGTAAAAGTCTCGCTCTATTTATTAGCAAGAGAAAAACTTGTCTAAAAGGGTCTCTAATAAATTCATAAATTATCGCAAATTTAATTATTAATCAACATATCTCGAATAGAATAAATGAAAAAGATTTGTATAAGATCAACAATAATTATCTATACCTCTTATTTTATAACAAAATTCTCTACTTAAATAAAGTATTTAATTAGCACTTCTAAATAAATTTTGCTTTTATAATCACACCTCGAAACCAAAGGGTATTTACGAGATCCTCTTTAATTGTCTAAGATCTCATTTTGCTACTAAATTCTATAAATTAATAAAGTCTCTCTTAAGAAATCATCCCTATTTTATTCTTAAATTGAAATGGTGCCAAAGCTCATCTTTATTACATTTTAAATTCCAAAATTCTTATTCTTACTAAATAATTCAAGGCTCTTTTATCCTATTTTTGAAAATTATTTAATCACTTTTCCACCTTTTCATAACTAAAATAATCGAATACTCTAATATTACTTCTAATGTTCAAGTAATAAATCAACATCTCTTTTTAATGCAAAAATGGTAACCAAACATCCTATTTGTTCAATTCAACATCTCTTTTTAATGAAATGTGAATTTACAAGAATCAATTCCGCTTTATTAATCTCACTAACTCTAATTTATTTTACCCATTTTAATATTCTTTTATCAAAGGATTTTTTTTCTTTTTATTCTAATTAACCAAAAATTATTTCGTTACAAATTAGAAAATTCCGAAAAGTAAACAATCAAGATAACGAGCCCCAAAATCAAACCCTAATCTGACCAATCCGAAATCTACATCGTGGCAGGCAGTCGGCTGGACGCCACGGCGGCGCCGGCGGCAACCCCACCGCTCACCCCTGCCATCTCATTCTCTCTATTTTCTCTCTCTCTCTCTCTCTCTCTCTCTCTCTCTCTCTCTCTCTCTCTCTCTCCCCCTCTCTCTCTCTCTCCCAATCAATCCTCTCTTCTCAATCTCTCCGATCAATCTCCCCCGCTCTCCTCCCTCGAGCTCTCGCCTCTCTCTCTCACCACTCGATCTCTCTTCCTCTCTTCTCCCTATCTCTCTCGAATCCCTCTCCCTCTCTTTCTGTCGCCCCTCTCTATCTCTAGCGTGGCACTAAATAATTATTGGGGTATGGTAGTGCACTAAAAAAATAATAAAACAAATAATTAATCGCACGCATTCCTAGTTATAATTAACACAGAATTTTAAATCCTACGAGAATTTATTTAAAAGAAACTCCAGATATTATAAGAATTTCACGGTTATTACACATGGTCTCGTAATTCACACTTCATAATCGTTTAAAATTTTGAATCAAATTGATGAGAATCGTTACATATAATATTACAAGTTATTATATAGAGTAGTCTAATATTCGAATTCCTCCTCCAACATACTAAAATTAAAATGTACAATATTACTTTTAAAAATATAAATTAAACAAGATTGTAATAGTAAACAATTAGCATATGTTTAGCCTATTTGTATTTCGAGGATTCAACTCAACTTAAACAAGATTGTAATAGTAAATAATATATAGGTTGTCACTAGGAATCTCATATTATATTATCTGCAAGAAGAAAAAGATCAAGGTCAATCTACAGACTTGAGGAATTACTACATTGAAAGAAGCTCAGACATCTTTTCAAGTCTCACTAAAGTATTCGTTAAGAAGTGGATTTATTTTATAGTGATAGAGATTTCAAATGTGATAGAGACAGTACAGAAAGAGTTATAGAGAGAGGGGAGAAAAGAAAAGGAACCACATCATAGAATCAGAAATAAAGAACAACCGTTGAAGTTAGTCGCTCATGAACCAGACCGTGCATCGAGCGTCAGCAGAAATTCAGTGGTAATTTTTTTATTACATTTAGTGGTTCAAGAAAAAGGTTGGGTTGTCAAATGATTAACATTAATTCTCATTTAATTAATATATTTATGTAATTGATTTAATTAATAAATTAATTCATTCAGAATTAATTTATGTATTAAATTAGTTATCGTGTTAATTAACTTTGAAATAAAGATTTAATCTTAATTGAGTTAATTAATTAATGATTTATTCATTAAGTAATTAAATTAATTAGATGACTTTGAAAAGAAACATGGCGCCTGGTTGTGTTTGCAAGTCATGGAGACTGCTTGGTCATGCTGCCTCAATTTAAATAGCTTTTGTGGACTTGTCTGTTTAAAAAGCAAAAGAAAAACAATTCATTAAACAAATTAAACAAACTAATTTCTTTTGAAAAAGAATAAAACAAGTATTGCAAAATGAACTACAGAAAGGAGATGGTCTGGTGTCACATGCAGCTATCGGCAGAAGTCTCCACTCTCCCCCACCGCGCATGATATACACGCGCCCGAGAAAAGAAGCATCAGCCGCGCGTGCGTGTTCCTCACCACCTCTTCCTGCGATTAGTTTTCAGCATGGCAAGTTTGAATCAGTTTTTGGTCATACCGAGCACAGTGAATTTCTAAGTCATATTGGCTTTATTTCTAAGTCATACCGAAGTTGTATTATGACTTACTAAGTCATACTGAAGCACCTTAGTCATAATGGAGTTAAGTCATACCGAGCAAAATATCAAGGATCAGACAGAAGGTGGTTTGTATAAAAAGAAAGCAAAGACAACAGACTAGATCATTACATAACATTACATCTTTAAAAACACACCCGCATCTCATCTCTCTCTCTCTCTCTCTTTCTCTCTCAAGAACACACAGAAGCCTTGATTAATTCGTAGAAAATTAAGTTCTTCATGCTTGTAATATTTTATCCATTAGAACTTAATTATTTGTGACTCTTGTGCTTACTAGCGGATTAATTTCCCTAGTTCATATCTCGATTAGTTTACTAACAAATATGCTCTAAATGAAACAGTCATGCAATAATATGAATGAACTACTACTACACATGCAATATGATTCCAACATGAACAAAGAAACTACTACTAACTACTCATCCCCAAATCACCCCTAAACTTGAAATATTCAATTTCCCCATTGAAGGCAAGATTCAAGGATAAAGAGAACTCCCCTAACTATCGGCAGGGCCACCCTCCTCGGGTGGTGAATCAGGTGATGGCTCCTCGGGTGGTAGTCACTTGAGTTCAAGTGCAAAAGCTTCATCACTTGACAACTTAAGTAGCACCTGAAAATTATTAGAATTAGCTAGCCCACGACACTTATGCAGAATGCCAACTCTTTTTTCCCATGGAGTTGTATCCAACAACTGAAATAGCCCCTTTCTTTCTTCATTCTCAATGCCAAAAATCCCTCTTGAAGCTTTTTCCATGGAATCTAATTTTTTTAGCTGTCCCATCTCTTTCTTCACAATCTTATCAACAACGTCCACCTTGAAACACTCTGCTGAACACATTGAAAGTGACTTTCTGATCATGCATTCTCATGGTAAGCTCTCCTTTTTGCACATCGATCAGAGTTCGGCCCGTAGCTAGAAATGGCCTTCCCAAGATGATGGGAATCCTCTTATCCTCCTCAAAGTCCAGTATAAAAAAATCAACCGAAAAAATCAGCTTATCCACCTTCACTAATACATCTTCCACTATACCCCTCGGATATGTGATCGACCGATCTGCCAACTGCAAGGTCATATTAACCGATTTCGAATCAGGCAACCCAAGTTGCTTAAAGACAGATAATGGCATTAGATTAATGCTAGCTCCCAAGTCACGTAAACACTTGTCGAAAGATAAGTTGCCTATGGTGCACGGTATTGTGAAACTTCCCGGATCTTTAAATTTATGAGGCAACTTCTGTTGCAGAACAACACTGCATTCTTCTATTAAAGCAACGGTTTCCAATTCCTTGAGTTTCAGTTTCCGAGATAGAATACCCTTCATGAATTTAGCGTAGCTCGGCATCTGTTCTAGAGCTTCCGCAAAAGGTATGTTAATATGCAACTTCTTGAAAACTTCAAGAAACTTGGCAAACTGCTTGTCTAACTTCTGCTTCTAGAGTATTTTTGGTTATGGAGGAGGAGGATAGATCTGATTGCTCTCTGTAATCTACTCCGGGGTATATTTTTCAGCAGAAGTTTTGCTCATTTCCTCTTCACCATTCAACTAATCAGCCGTCAAGTGAATTTCATTTTTTTTCCTGGTGAGGACGCGGGCACGCTCCTTGTGGCTCGGGCGTGCTCCGCCTGCTATTCCGGAAGTTCTCCGTCTTCCTGCACTTCTGATTTTTGATCATTTGTGACTTTTCCAGATCTCAAAGTAACTGCTTTCACCTATTCTTTGACTTCCCTCTTTCCTGGATTAGCTTCTGTATCACTTGGAAGAGTTCCTTGTGGCCTATTCAGCAACGCGTTAGCAATTTGACTTATCTGATTCTCCAAGGTTTTGATCGAAACCACTTGGCTTTTACACATCAACCTCAATTCTTCTAATTCAGATTTTTCAGTAGATGATTGCCCTGCACTTCCATGAGACCGTTGTTGAAATCCTGGAGGTTGAAATTGTTGCCTTGGAGCATACTGCTGCTGATAACGTGAAGGATTGAATGGCTTAGCTCCATATTGCTGACCTTGATACTGCTGATAAGGCTGTTGTGGTTGTTGCATACCACCTTGATTGTTGTTTCAGCTAAAATTAGGATGGTTTCTGTTATTAGGATGATAGGTGGCTGGAGCTAGTTGCTGTGGTCTCTGAAAATTGCTCACAAATTGCGCTGATTCACTAGATATGGCACATTGATTTGTCTCATGTGCACCCGCACGAAGCTCACAAACACTTGCCACCTGTTGAACTCCATAGTTAGTTAGAGAATCCACCTTCATAGTCAAAGCCTTTAACTGAGCTGCTATAGTTGTAGCTACATCAACTTCCGGAATTCCTGCTACTTTGCCTTGTGGTAGTCTCTGAGTTGGATTCTGAAATTCATTAGCAGCCATCATCTCAATTAGCTCGTAAGCTTCCTCGTAGCTCTTAGCCCATAAAGCTCCACCTGATGCTGCATCTAGCATTGGTCTTGATTATGCTCCCAGCCCATTATAGAAACAATTGATCACCATCCATTCGGGCATTCCATGATGAGGACACTTCCTAAGCATCTCCTTGTAGCGCTCCCAAGCTTCACATAAAGATTCTCCTTACTGCTGTGCAAATTGAGTAAGAGCGTTCCTTATTGCTGCTATTTTTGCCATAGGGAAGAATTTAGTGAGAAATTTCTGAGCAATATCCTCCCATGTCACAATAGAACCTGCTGGTAGAGAGTGCAACCAGCCCTTAGCTTTATCCCTCAGAGAAAATGGGAAAAGTCTCAATTTCACAGCATCTTCCGACACACCGTTGAACATGAAAGTATCGCAGATCTCGATGAAGTTCCGGATGTGCATATTGGGATCTTCCATTGGAGTTCCCCCAAACTGAACTGAATTCTACACCATCTGAATTGTGCCAGGCTTGATTTCAAAGGTATTAGCTGCTATGGCTGGTCTAACAATACTAAGAATTAATTAACTAATGAGATTAAATTCGAATTACTTATGAGAGATAAAACATGGGATCCCAACTTCATTAAATATTTTGTTTAGAGATGATGCCTTTAATCAATGTATGCGATGGTAATGACAACTAATCGGACAACACGAAATTCGTACACGCTACCTTTCAGCATACGTATACCAAACTACTCAACATCCATAAAACAGATAGAAGCTGGGTAGACACCAATTATGTTTAGACCCTATATGTCTATAAGATTTGAAAACATAACGGTTTAAGCACAAGTTATCCATTGAGATTACATAGGGCAACGTAAGATGGTTAAAATTACACTACGAATCATGCATGTCAAAACATCCATAAACCTATGCTAGCATGGCAAGTTCTAAATCTCTATATCCACTTTCGCATTCAATAGAGATTAACAATACAATTTAGATGTTAGTTACGCATCCAAGAAGAATAAGTACAACCATACGAGGAAATCAATAAGTCATCACACACAAATCTTTAAAGCAATCAAACTACTAAACTCGGTAAATAAATTCGTTAGAATCTCATGATAACGATTAGTTCATAATCGAATGGCTCGTCATCATGGGATCTAGTGATAACATGATATAAAACAAGATCTGAATAATAACGAGAGTACTAGAGTAATAAAGTTTAGAAAACAAATACAAAATGAGTATCCAAAAGTATCGCCTAATTAGAATAATACAAAAGATGTAGATCTAGATCTCCGTTAGATGTCACATTCTTCGGTAAATCCTTCTCGAAATCTTGTCTCTCCTCTGTAAAAATCATGCCTCTTCTGATGAATACATGTGTTTATATAGCCCCCCCTATGCCTTAGCTAGCAAGAAATTCTAAATTAGAGTTAAAATAGGATTCTGGCAGCGAATTATAGCGCCCCCGCGCTATAACAGGCGGGCCCGTGCTCTACAAACTTGACCAGGGAAAAACTTCTATTTTGCTGATTTTTGCTTATTTTGCTCTCTGATTCTCTCGCACAAGTTCCCGTCCTTCAATAATTAGCACCAAACCACCACATAATCATGAAAAAAGTATTTTCCTGCTTCCAGTTAGAAGTTCTGCACAACTCAGTGAAAACACATAAAAAAAACACGACATACTCGAGGACAGGTAATCAATTCAAGCCGATACGAAGCATTCTAAGTGGATATGAAATCCACTTATCAATGTGGTGTTGTCAATTACATGTCTTGTGCTTTTAATGTTATGTCTGCTTACTTTAATGGTAATCATGCGTGTGTTAATACGACTGCTCTTCGACAACATATAAATAGAAATAAATATGTTAGTTCTAAGATTGCTAGTCCTCCTAATGTTAGGAGAGAGACATTTGTACCAAAGCCTAACCAAAGTTTGACCAAGGCTGTTTACAAAGTCAAATGTCCAGTCATTTCTCAGAATGTTGTTGTTGGTAAAGAGACATGGATACCCAAGATAAAACAAAAGATTTTTAAATCTGTTTATAGGGTTAAATGTCCAATGAATATGAAAGATGTGGTTGTCAGGATCAAAAATGTGGTTTTGCCTAACAAAGGCCAATTTTTCAAGTACTCTGGACCCAACCAAGCTTGAGTCCCGAAGAAAGTTTAACTGTGTTGGCATTGCAGGGTGTGTAACATGTAGATAGTGTTATGTGGATTCTGGACTGCGGATGTTCAAGGCATATGATCGAAGATAGAGCCCTGCTGTCAATAGTGGTGAAGGTATCTGGCCAAGTGGTATCCCTTGGAGACAACAGCAAGGGTATGACCTAGGGTCAAGGCTATTCAATAGCTAAGAATGTTGTTAGTAATAAAGCATCTTTTAGAATATGAAGAGCTTACTGTTCGAGGATTAAGAAAAGAAAAATTATCTATAGCTGACATGGAAGCTCAATCAAAGGTGAAGTCAACATGTCTAATCTAAAGCTTCATTAGACCAGAGTTCAGCTATGACTTAAGAAGATCTCACACTTGAATGTCAAATCAAGAGATTCTTTCCTGGTAATCGAATCTGTAAAGGAGACTGCCTTACCTGGAATAAAAATCAATAGATTGTGTTGCATGCATGTCAAAAGCTGTTGTTCAAACAATCAGAAGACTGAAGACTACTAATGTTGATTGATCACACTTAATGGAGTTGATCAACATGAAGTGATTGAAAGTCTTGATGTGATGATTCAACAACTACTAAATCCCTAACATTTGGAGATCCATCTAAGAAATCAAAATTCGTTAACATGTCATCCAGATGATGATCATGAACCTCAGGTTGCTGTCAGTGATAACAATGTTAATGATGATACTAATCCAAGTGATAGTGGTGGAAACAATTTTAATATTGGAGATATCCATATCACTGGAAAATAATCATCAAGTCAACCTGGAAACAACTCAGGGGGAGTAAACAAAGGATCAACTAGTCAAACACAACATCACAATGAAGAACAAGGGGAATCATCAAGATCTAATCTTTTCAAACAGTCTATTTGGAATAGAGCTCATCCTTTAGAGCTGATAATTGATGATCCAGATGTTGGAGTAAGAACTAGAAGACCTCCTCAGAATCAAGTATCTATTCAAGGTTTCTTTCTGGATTAGAACCTAGGAAACTGAGGAAGCACTTGCTGATCCTAAACAACAAGAAATGTGGAAGCTGGTACCCAGACCTAAGGACAAGAAAGTGGTTGATACTAGGTGGGTTTTCAGAAACAAGCTAGATGAAGATGGCACAGTAAATAGAAATAAAGCAAGACTGGTAGCAAAGGGTTACTCACAAGCTGAAGGTATTGATTATGATGAGACATATGCTCCAGTGTCTAGACTTGAGGCTTTCAAAATATTCTTGGCATTCGCAGCATTCTCAAACTGTAAGGTTTATCAAATGGATGTCAAGAGTGCTTTTCTAAATGGTAAGCTGGATGAAGAGGTTTATGTAGAACAGCCCCCAGGCTTTGAAGATCCAGATCTTTTGGATTATGTTTACTTTCTCTTCAAGGCTATATATGGTCTTAAGCAAGCGCCAAGGAAATGAAATTTGCAAAGTTAATGCGGGTAAATTTGAGATGAGCCTAATAGGTGAGCTAGAGTTCTTTCTTGGATTACAAGTAAGTCAAAGGACAGATAGAATATTTATTTGTCAATCCAAGTATTTCAAAGAGCTCCCTAAGAAATATCAAATGGAGGACTCATCTTCAGCAAGGACACCATCATCTACAGTTGTAAAGTTTGGGGCATGTGAAAATTCTGTCAAGGTAGATGTCACAAACTACAGAGGTATGATTGGTTCATTACTTTATCTTACTGCAAGTAGACCAGATATTATGTATACTACATGCTTGTGTGCAAGGTTCCAAGTGGTTCTTAGAGAATTGCATCTCGTTGCTGTTAAACGAATCTTGAGATATCTTAAGGGTACCCCTAACTTAGGTATTTGGTACCCTAAAGAATCTGGTTTTAACCTTGTTGGATATACAGATTCAGATTGTGCATGATGTGTTGTAAATAGAAAAAGCACTTCTGGGAGTTGTCAATTCCTAGGTGGAAGACTAGTTTCCTGGTACAGCAAGAAACATCAAACAGTTTCCAACTCAACAGCCGAAGCTGAATACATAGCTGCCAATACCAATGCCATATGGCTTTGTATTGGACAATATTCCAATCTTGTGTGACAATACCAATGCCATAGCAATCTCCAACAACCCTGACACACGAGGATCAAGCATATCGACATCAGGTATCATTTTATTCGAGAGCATGTCATGAATGGTACCGTGGTGTTACATTTTGTACCCACGGAAGAACAAACAGCAGATATCTTTACTAAGTCTCTTGACGAATCCATATTCACCAGATTAGTTGGTAAATTGGGTATGTTAAATAGTTCTAGTAATTAATCTAGTTAATATCTGAGGTTTGCTCTTTAATAATTTTACAAGCGGCTTCTGTGAATCACTTGAAAAAATATTTTAACAACTAATTTTCTTGCTTGTTATGATCTATGAGATTTGCCATCATCTTTATCATGTTATACTCCATGTTTCTGTATTTTTAGAATAATAAATTTTCTCTAAAAATATTTTTTCTCTAATTCTCAAGTTAGAATTTTTGAGGAAAATGTTTTCGTTGAAAATTTCATTATTTTAAAGTAACTGCAATATTTATGATATTTTATTAAATCATATATTCTCTCTAAATAATTTTATAGTAGAAAGTTATTTTGTTTGAAAATATATGAATTTAATAACTTTTTATAAATATTCTTGTATATATTTAATTTGTTTTTGTACAAGTATTGTAATTTTCGAATGTTAATCTTATTTAACATGTTTTGTAGTGTTTGTCTTTTTATTTTAGTCTTATGTCTATTTATAAGTCAAGCTATGTAAATTATTAATTTATGTATAGTTTTACTATTTTTATTTGTTTATATATTAATTCGAATTTTTCTTTTTTATAGTTTTCATTCGAATTTTTCTTCTCTTTTTAGTTTTTATTTTGTATAATTATTATGTATATTATTTCTTATTTTTGTATAGTCCTTCTCTATTTTTTCTGTAAATATAAATAGTATATTTTTAGGTTAGTCACTTATATTTCTGGTTTTTCATTTTTTACACTTAATTTCGAATTTTGCAGATTTTGCACTTAACTTTCGAATTTTGCAGATTTCGCACTTAACTTTCGAATTTTGCAGATTTCACACTTACGTTTCAGTTTTGTACAGTTTAGGCACTCAGGTTTTAATTTGTACAGTTTTGACACTATACTTGCAAAACTTACAAACAGGTTCCTGTACTTGGTTCTTTTGTTGTTCTTCTGATTAACACACACATAACCTCCAGTTTTAAGTCTAAATCTTTGTTTTGTTGTTGGTGTTAACAGACTTTCATATATGGGACCAATGTTGGTATCACAATTGGTTATATGTCAATCCAATTGATCTTTGGGAGCTAACATTTGATATTCGGGGCCTAACAATTGGAAGACATGACCTAACAATTTCTAACAGTTGGTATCTAACATACAGGACCTAAAACATGATAAAATAGTTTTGTTTGTATTGGTTTGAACATTAACTTGCATTAATTCGATTAATATTTATTAATTGAATTTCTGCTTTTGTTTTTGTTTAGCAAAACTGGATCAAGATCTATATCTTCTTCTAACTCAAAATCTATTTCTACAGCTGTGATTGCTTATATTGTAAACCTTTTGAAATCACAACTGTATATCATCTCTCTTAAGATAAAATGAAATATTTTCACAGAAAACTTTTCATTGATAAAAATGCATTCTATCTTTATTGATCATATTCTGTGATGCAGGATCATCTAATTGGAGTTTTGAATTCTCACATAATTAGTCATAAGGTTGTATACCCAACAACTTTTATCCCAGACTACAGTCAAACTTATACACATTCTAATTTACCCCCTAAATGGAAGTAACCTATTAGACTAGAGGTCACCAGGGAGTAACTGCACTTGATGCAGCAAATAAGGATGTGTGGGATATTCAGTTGAAGAGTCACTACCTTATACACTAACCAAATATTTCATATGCACAAAGTGAGATTGCACACACTAAGGATGAATTGACGGAAACCTATAATCCAACCATTTTACGGTTAGGGTTATAAGTTAAAGGTTCTTTAATGAACTAAGAGTCTTCACAGACCTCGAGAGAAGGTATTGATCTCAAATGCAAAATTCAACAAGATCGTTATCTAACTCCCCAGAGGGAACATCTCTGGATCCTGCGGGTAACTTGTCCGATATAGGTGCGGATCGGCAACTTGTGAACTATGATTCAGATTTTACCTGATGAGTTTAACAAGGTGATGTCTTCACATTGTGATGCCCTCCCGACCTGGGGCCTAGATTGGAGAGTCACTAACACACTAGATACAACAACCCTAAAATAATAAATATAAATATAGCATACTGATTGGCCCAAACTCTACTATCTAAGATCTTTCACAGGTAATGGTATGAAACAAGCAAGCCAACTTCTAACTATTTATTATTACAAACCATAATCAAATTATTATTATTACAGACCATGAATTCAAATTCTTACACCAACTAGTTCTCACGATTAACTTAGAAACCAACTATTAAATCTCCTCACTGAGCTGTTATTGCATCTACCTCGAGAGCTATCTCAAAACGAACCAACTCAGGGCCACGGTAAGTGCGCTTCCTCGCGGTTTGAATGGTACGAACCATGATTCTTATGCTACTGTCAAAAAGGTTAGACAAAAATAATAATGAGCCAATGCAACAAGTAAATAAAGATTTCGAATTGAAAATAGTATATTAGGATATTGCAAGGGATGACAGTAGAACAAGATATGACATAAATACGCTGGAAACAGTAAAAGCAATACTGGCATTTGGTAATGATAGGGTATCATCTGATAATCAGGATAGCAATAGTTAAATCAAAATTTTGTAAAGCAATTGACATTTCCAATGGTAAGTCAATTTCATTTCACAGTATGTAAGATTAATCATTCACTTTAAGAAAACTGATTGGAGGTTTTATTTCACATAGACAATACGGGTGATCAGCCTATAAAGTCCCCATAACGGACATGAAGTCCTTCTGGACATTAATCCTTTCATTAGGATAGCTTGGGTTCCCAAGAGGCAACACATTGGCCTATAAGGGTGTTGGACTGGACAGACCAGAACTACACCAATAATATACACAAACAGGCCGAACCGGCATTACCCGATCGCTCACGCCTCTCCAACCGTCAGGAATCCGTAGAAACCATTTTTATCGGAGTTCCTAACATGTTATAAAATCATATTCTAAAAACATTTAAGATTTAGAAAACCTTTTTAAATTTGGAAAACACTTAAATACTTAAATCCTTTCGAAATCATTACCCCGAAGTACCTTCGACTCACTGATAACAGATCAGCCCAGTCTAAGCAACTTCAAAGTATTTTAAGAAAACAACTCATTTTGATTTGCAATGATAAAAGTCAAAGGGTTTGACTAAGTTCTCTGATATCAAGTGAATAGAGATACAAGTCTGAATCAAGAAGATATAGACTCAAAAGTAGTCAAGGCTTTGATCAGGGTAATAGAAATGAAAATTAAGTCAAGGTCAAAGATGTACATTTGAAATAGTTAAAGGTAAATGATCAAGTTATAAAGTTCAAGGAAACAATATTAAAGGTAATTAAGTTATTAAAACAATGATTAGGTCACAATGAATCTTTTATAAGTTTTAGGGTCAACAGAGGTTCAACTGGCTACGGATATAAGTTAAGTAGAACACTGGTTTATCTGTTAGTCAATATGGTTTAATTAATGCAAGTTGTTTGACATATATAGTCAAGAAGCAATTAAAAAGAATTAGCATTGTTTAACTCTGGGTGACAGTATGGTCAAGAAGCAATTAAAAGAATTATACTGGTCTAGGTTTTACATGTGTTTAACAAGGATTTATCAATAAAGATTTTGGATACATGCAAAGGTAGGTTTATAACAAGAGTATGATCAACATGGTATAAGATAGGCATGCTTGAATCAACAAGATATAACAGTTTCAAGAATATAAACTTTCAGAGGAAAGACAGAGTTACTTGCCTCCGGTAGAATGCAAAAGCTAACAGCTCAGTCACTGATACTCAACCTTAGCTTTCCCCTTATTGTTAGGGCCTACGTCCTTCGTATCTACATAAATCATAATCACTACTTTAGAATAATATACTCATTATTCGTCTAATCCTAATCTACCCAAACGATTCTTATAACGCCTTAATATTTAACATATATCATCCAAACCTGATATCACATTAGAATCACCTCTTAGACAGATAACCACTTAAGCACGTAGCACATATAAAACATGCATATATATATATATATATATATATATATATATATATGTCATTCAAACACTTAGCAGGTAAACTCAACTTATAAGCAGTTACGCTATTCTAGTATACCATTTACTATTTATAACCTCACGAAAATCGGGCAGAGTTTCCTTTATAAAATGAACTATCCCGTCGGAAAACATCTGACTCAAATCACACTAATATCAATCCGATGGATCATAAATCCACCTACGCTCCCAATGGATTACTAATAAAATATCTATTTATCAATAACAATTCCAACTAATACAAACAAGTCATAACTATCGATAATTAACATTTTAACTAATTTCCGCATAAAATTACTAAAATCAATTAATTCATATGAATCGAATTTAATTCACATAATTATACATATACCTTCGAAAATTTAACCAAATGATACCTATTCAGGCTATAATTCATAAAATTCGAACATCACATATCTATGTACAAGGTTCAAATTATTTAAAATCTAACGAATCGATTTATTCGAGTTAATCACAAAAATTCACCTAAACTTATCAAGAGCATATCATAAAAATTCTCAAAAGATACATGCAAATTTAAAACCATAACAAACTGAGTTTATAACAATTTATAGGCCTCAAGAACATCATTGGCCACCACCGGTTCATCGGCGGCAGTGGAAATTCGGGGGTTCCCTTATTGGGCTTCTAAACTCAAAATTCCTCCGATTAATGCATTTAAACAGGTAATACAGCAAGAATCAAGACCAACCAACTCGGAATCAAGCAAAGTGGGTTTGTAAGTTTCTTCACCAAAATCAAATATATACATACGGTATATACATATAGATACATACGAACACGACTTCACAAAACACTAACATGATACAAGCTTTAGAAACAAGTACTAGTAATCATGGGCATCTTGTTTAAGCAATAATCGAAGTAATCAAGTGAAACTGAGACAAAACCCGAAATGGGTTTTAAGAATATCACCACGAAATCGATATGCAAGGACAGATATAGGTAGAGGACTGAAAACCGAGCATAAATCTGTTATCAAATCAACAAACCGACCAGAATTTAGTTGTCAAATGGAGGAGACAAGTATAGTGAGAAAGAGAGAGAGATGTTCGAGCAAGAACAAGAGAGAGATGAGTGAAGAAGGCAATGAGAGTGGCGGTGGTGTTAAAGAAAATCCAGGGGCAAAACTGTAATTTCACATATAATAAATACTTTCTGAAAAATCTGATTTTTAAACCAATATAAAATCGAAGTAAAATAGGAAATGGGGAGAAAATATTTTCTAAAAATTTTTAAAATACAGTTTATGAAATTATGAACATTCCCATATTTTTAAAATAATTGTTGAGTCAAAAATAAATTTATACGAATTTTTGAAATAAAAAACCTATAAAAGAAATAAGACTTTTTAAATCATTTTAAAATACTAAAACACACAATTAAATATCTACACTAATTTTATAAACTAAATCTTATTACAAAGATGATTATGCAAAAGATTTCATGATTTGAAACGACTCCAATGATTTTATATGATTTTCGAAAGATTAAAATGCACTTTTAAAATAGTTTTAGTGCTCTAAAAATACAAATAAAATTCCACGAACACATACGGCATATACCAATCATCAAATAACCACATAATCATGATTTCACACAAAACTTAACTTCTCAAAAATATACCTATCATATAGATCACATAATTTTCATTTAACAACTAATTAAATACTTATAAAATTGTAAAAAAATTCTAGGTCGTTATACACATACATTAGAAGGGAACCTTTATCTCAATGCTAAATTTATAGATCATTGTTTACCTTCTCAGAATTCAAATCTGAAAACCCTAAAAAGGGAAAAATAGCAACCTGTAGATTATGACACAGATTCGTTCGACGAGTCCAACGAGGATTTGGGACTTGCAAACTCCCAACTGCACCACCACTGACCTCTCTTGAAGGGGCTAGGGTGATTTTTCCTTGCAGGTACACTAATGGATGTTGGAGCTATGAGTGATATGAGTGATACACTAGTGATCAAGAGTGTAAACATAGAGAGAAGTGAGACACTCAACACAAATGAGTGGAGAGAAGAGTAAAACACTTGTGAGGTACACTAAACACTATCACACACTCACAGTGAGGAAGAAAGTAAAACTTCCTTTCTAACTAAGCTCTAATAATTGGTATCAACTACTTTGTCAACTAGTTGATTGGAGGATTCCTCAACTAAGGGGGAGAAGTAAGGGGCACAAGAAAAAGGAGAGTAAGTTAGAAAGGGGGAGCTTTTAAAGACTGTGCTAAGGAGGAGAAGCAAGTCAAGTTACTAAGGGGGAGAAATATATGGAGAAGTAAGGAGACCTTCAGTTGAGAAGAAAGTGGCGATATAAGGAGTGTAAGGAGTACAAGTAAGGGGAGATATAAGGAGGAGTACATCACTTTACTATTCTATTAGTCTTTCAATGTACTATGTATAGAGGCTAAGTGGAGGAGTGGTAGATTTCCTAGAAGTTTTAGAAATGGTATTGATTCACCATTGTCCACATAGAAGGAGCATTTGTTTTTCGTTAGTGAGAAAAGCTGTGTCAGAAAAGGTAAGTGATTGTAAATGAAGAACTGCTGATAATCACCAATGTAAGATGTGAGGGATTATCAGGCAGAGATATGAAGAATCAGAAATAAAGATTACTTACCTATTCAAGACCAGTTCAGTTCTAGAGTAACAATCATCTATCATTTCATCAACTGAGGATTCTGGAAATGTTATATTTAAACCAGAGAAATTTTTTTTTCTTATGTATTATTTACTAAGTTCTTAAATGCTTAATCTTTTTCTTGTTTAAGTGAGTGAGTTGAGTTATCCTCTAGGTATTTGCGTGTTATTGTCTAACAAACAAATAGGGGGAGATTGTAAGGCATATGTTTAGCCTATTTGTATTTCGAGGATTCAACTCAACTTAAACAAGATTGTAATAGTAAATAATATATAGGCTGTCACTAGGAATCTCATATTATATTATCTGTCAGAAGAAAAAGATCAAGGTCAATCTATAGACTTGAGGAATTACTACATTGAAAGAAGCTCAGACATCTGTTTAAGCCTCAATGAAGTATTCATTAAGAAGTGGATTCATTTATAGTGATAGAGATTTCAAATGTGATTAAGAAAGTACAGAAAAAGTTAAAGATAGAGAGAGGAGAAAAGAAAAGGAACCACATCATAGAATCAAAAAATAAAGAACAATCGTTGAAGTTAGTCGCTCATGAACCAGATCGTGCATCGAGCGTCAGCAGAAATTCAGTGGTAATTCTTTATTACTTTTAGTGGTTCAAGAAAAAGATTGGGCTGTCAAATGATTAACATTAATTCTCATTTAATTAATATATTTATGTAATTGATTTAATTAATAAATTAATTCATTCTGAATTAATTATTTATTAAATTAATTATCATGTTAATTTTTAATCTTAATTGATTTAATTAATTAATGATTTATTCATTAAGTAATTAAATTAATCAAATGACTTTGAAAAGAAACATGGCACCTGGTTGTGTTTGCAAGTCATGGAGACTACTTGGTCATGCTGCCTCAATTTAAATAGCTGATGTGGACTTGTTTTTTTAAAGAGCAAAAGAAAAACAATTCATTAAACAAATTAAACACACTGATTTATTTTGAAAAAGAATAAAACAAGTACTGCAAAATGAACTACAAGAAGGAGATGGTCTGGTGTCACATGCAGCTTTCGACAGAAGTCTCCACTCTCCCCCACCGCACGTGATATACACGTGCCCGAGAAAAGAAGCATCAGCCGCGCGTGTGTGTTCCTCACCATCTCTTCCTGCGATTGGTTTTCAACATGGCAGGTTTGAATCAGTTTTTGGTCATACCGAGCACAGTGAATTGCTAAGTCATATTGGTTTTATTTCTAAGTCATACCGAAGTTGATTATGACTTACTAAGTCATATTGAAGCTATTATGACAAGCTAAGTCATAACGGAGCTAAGTCATATTAAAGCAGCTTAGTCATAATGGAGTTAAGTCATACCGAGCAAAATATCAAGGATAAGACAAAAGGTGGTTTGTATATAAAGAAAGCAAAGATAGCAGACTAGATACATACATAACATTACATCTCCCGCAGCTCATCTCTCTCCCTCTCAAGAACAGATAGGAGCCTTGATTAATTCGTAGAAAATTAAGTTCTTCATGCTTGTAATATTTTATCCATTAGAACTTAATTATTTGTGACTCTTCTGCTTACTTGCTTTCGGACTTTTATTAACAAATATAGAAAAGTCATGTCGAATTTTCTAATTTGTTTTTATTAGTGAGATATTAACTCTGTACTGAAATTGTAACAACCTCTCAAGTTTAATATATTTTTATATTTAACTTGAATTTTGTTTCATTTAAATTTCCGCATCAAATTTGGTATTGGATTAAATATAAAATCTATCCGAACAAATTTTGATAAAACAATACTGTTGGTATTCAACCCCCTTCTACAAACATATTGGACCTAACATCACTAAACTTATTTTCATTTATTTTCCAAAAAATGCAATGAGTCCAAATTTCAGTTACTAATCTACATTTCAGTTAATTCTCTATTTTGTCTTGTAGTTATATGTAGTAAAACTCATATGTATGCTCAGCATTTTCATGCATAGTGGCCAAATGATATATTAGAAAATGGTCAAGTAATACACTACCTCTATTTGTAAGTGTCGATATCAACACACATTTTTCATGTAGTAAATTACCAAAAATAGCTTGTTTCTCCACTATGCAATTAGGCTTAATGGCCTTTTAGCCCTCAAAGTTTTCACTGATATACCCATCAGCCCTCAATATTTCAAAACGTTCCTTTTAACCCTCGAAGTATCCATAAAGGTCCTAATAACCCTTGAACCGGTATAAAAAATAAAAAATAAAAAAACGGTATAACTCGGATGGGCAAAAGAGACATTTCACAAACCGATACCGAGGGTTGAAAGGTATACTTTAGATACTTTAGGGGTTAAAAGGTATACTTTAGATACTTTGGGGGTTAAAAAGTATAACTCAGAAAATGTTTATTCAATGGCACTGTAATTTTGCTTTTAGGTTCCGCAAACATATTTCTGTAAAGAATTTAAGTGTCTCTAACATTTATTTAGCTTTATTGCAATCTAAGATTAATAGTTTGCTAATTTTCAAGTACTAAATAGCTAATACATTACACAAACTGATGTACTTGAGAGTAAAACTGTACTCGTTTGATGCATGTTTGAAACTTGCCAAAAACACCTGATTTGTGCGTGTTCTTCATTTCTTTGTGTGAGCAAAGGGAAAAAAAAATTGGCCGTCTCTAAGAATTACAAATTAAATATTAAAAGAATATTTTTGAAAAATTATACATCTTGCTCCCCTTCCATTCCACTTAAAATACAACCTAGATAATTTAATTTGCTTTTCATGTTTAAACCTCCGTAAATATGACCTAATTGTGTCTATCCTTGATCAGTAGATCGCCAACCCTTCTGCCTACCATCAAAACCAACCTAACAGATGATTTAAGCTACACAAGAATGTCCCAAAAGGCTATGAAACTCTAGTAGCTATGCTAAGGATTTTGGAACTGATGACTTTGAATTTTGAGGTTTTCTTAGCTAGAAAGGGTCACAAGCATACCTCTATGCATACAAATATTCAAGTATGCTTCAAATTAATCACCTGGAAAGTGAGATGGAGCAAATAAAGGTGAGAATACATACCAAAACATTGTTCATATTTTTCCCTAAATCGTTGAAATTACATGAACAGCATTTCTAGAAGATGAATGCACCTACAATCTTAGTACAGAACTATGCAAACATTCAACCATATAAACCACTAATGGTCAAGTATTAAAATTCAACAGGGAATCATGGTTGTAACTAAGCATCCAAGATTTAATCAACTTCCACACAAGAACTCTTCGCTTGTAGTAAATAAACTTTGAAGCTCACACGATCAAAGAGTTAACACTACCTCTAAAGCACATAGAACAAGCCATTTAAAAAGATGCAAGGAGTATGCCATGATTCTATTCCTTTACTAATTTTAAAGCAAAGCAAAATTATTATATCCCACCTGGATTTATCTCATTCTAAAAAAATTAGAAAATATCATAATCTTGATACAAGAAGTAGTTCCGAATAGGACAAAAATATGCAATACTCAAGTAAAATGCTAACTTCTATTTTCCGGTGCTATCTCCAAGTGTTTCTGAACAGAACAAAAACAAGATTAATAGATCGAGTACTTCTCAA